>LR738542.1:5055816-6255816 GCA_902685375.1 Neostethus bicornis | reverse complement strand
AAATTTAGTGTTTTTCAGTTAAACTCATGGATGGTATTGTGTCTCAGGGCTCTGTGGATCACTGAAATCAATCACATACACCTGTGATAATTACTTGGTCAGGTGAGCCCAATTAAGGGAAAAACTGCTTAAGAAGGATGTTCCACATTATTAAGCAGACCACCATTTTCAAGCAATATGGGAAAGAAAAAGGATCTCTCTGCTGCTGAAAAGCGTGAAATAGTTGAATGCCTTGGACAAGGTATGAGAACTTTAGATATTTCACGAAAACTTAAGCGTGATCATCGTACCATTAAGAGATTTGTGGCTGATTCAGAGCACACACGGGTTCGTGCAGATAAAGGCAAAATGAGGAAGGTTTCTGCTAGACAAATACATCGGATAAAGAGAGCAGCTGCTAAAGTGTCATTACAAAGCAGCAAACAGGTATTTGAAGCTGCTGATGTCCCTGGAGTCCCACGAACATCAAGGTGTAGGATCCTCCAGAGGCTTGCAGTTATGCATAAACCTTCTATTCGACCACCCCTAAACAATGCTCACAAGCAGAAACGGCTGCAGTGGGCCCAGAAATACATGAAGACCGATTTTCAAACAGTCTTGTTCACTGATGAGTGCCGTGCAAGTCTGGATGGTCCAGATAGATGGAGTAGTGGATGGCCACCATGTCCCAACAAGGCTGCAACGTCAGCAAGGAGGTGGCGGAGTCATGTTTTGGGCCGGAATCCTAGGGAAAGATCTGCTTGGCCCCTTTAGGGTCCCTGACGGTGTGAAAATGACTTCTGCAAAGTATGTTGAGTTTCTGACTGACCACTTCCTTCCATGGTACAAAAAGAAGAATCGTGCTTCCCGAAACAAAATCATCTTCATGCACTACAATGCACCATCTCATGCTGCAAGGAACACATCTGCTTCATTGGCTGCTATGGGCGTAAAAGGGGAGAAACTCATGGTGTGGCCCCCATCCTCCCCTGACCTCAACCCTATTGAGAATCTCTGGAGCATCATCAAGCAAAAGATCTATGCAGGTGGGAGGCAGTTCACATCCAAACAGCAACTTTGGGAGGCTGTTCTGACATCCTGCAAAGACATTCAAGCAGAAACTCTCCATAAACTCACAAGTTCTATGGATGCAAGAATTGTGAAGCTGCTATCAAACAAGGGGTCCTATGTTAACATGTAACTTGACCTGTTAAGATGTTTTGGATTGGAATGGCTTTTTATTTCAGTGAATATGACCTCATATTGCTGTAAATTCAACAAATTACTATTTTCAGTTCTTTATAAACTAGAAAAAGTCTTGAAACTATGTTATGCATAATAATTTGGAACAGTGCATTTTAAGTTTTTCATTTATTTTTTAAATACTGTTTTCATTAGGAGGTTTGTTCAATAATATTTGAAATACAATTTGACAGCTAATGACTTGAAAATGATGCTGATCGTCATTTGCATCAAGTATTTTGGAAAATCAAACAAAAACATCATTTGCATAATAATTTGGAACGCAGTGTATACAGTGAATGGAAGGAAATCGGTTTGGTGGGCTCAGAATTGGGGTTCTGCTTTTTGCAGATGATGTAGTCCTATTATTGGTTTCATAAAGTTGTGATCTTCAACTCTCATTGGACCAATTCACTGCCTGGATGGCAATCAGTGCCTTTAAATCCTAGCTCCCGGTCTTCAACTAGAAAAGTACTAGAAGAGTGCCCACTGCAAGGCGAGGACAGGGTCCCACCCCAAAGAGTTAAAGTATCTTGGGTTTTTTGTGTACGTGTACGAGGGAAGAATGGAGTTTGATACAACAGGCGGATTGATGAAGCTTCCGCAATATTTAAAATTTACCATCAGGTTGTCATGGTGAAGAGAGAGCTGAGCCAAAAAAAAAAAGAAGCTATCCATATATTATAATTTTACAAGTATAGGGTGCTCAAAATGTATCAGATTTTCTACAAAATGTACAGCGTTCCTAATGGTTTGAAGAGCCTAATGTTTTGTGTGACTTCAGGTAGGCGGACGTAGGAGCGTGCCGCACATAAACGGTACAAGGGGAAGTGTGGGCGTGAAAGAAGAGACAGCCCCGAAGAGTACAAAAATGGAGGTATTTGCGCCATGCACTTATAGCATCACTTTGGCAAAGCAAAAAAGAAAGTTGAACATTTTATAAGAGGTCTGTTTTGGTCCTTTTGTTTTATGAAATGGTGCCATCCTTCTATCTAGGCAAGAATGACGCTAGCTAGCGACTTACAGCGGAATACTATGAAAAGCTGTGCATCTTGAAGTGAAATGAAAATACTTTATTTATCTCCAAAGGAAAATTTGAGTGCTCCAGTGCTACAATACAATGTCATATAACAACATAATTTATTATTATATTCCGTTCCGTCATCTTCCGCTTGTTCCGAGGTCGGGTCGCGGGGGCAAGCCTCAAGTGGGCAGCCCAGGCCTCTCTCTCCCCGGCTACATCCTCTAGCTCACCTGGAAGGATCCCAAGTCGTTCCCCGGCCAGCCGTGAGACATAGTCTCTCCAGCGGGTCCGGGGTCTGCCCCTTGGTCTCCTCCCGGTGGGACGTGCCCAAAACACCTCGCCCAAGAAGCGCTCGGGGGGCATTCTGGCCAGATGCCCGAACCAGCCAATCTGGCTCCTCTCGACCTGGAGGAGCGGCTCGACACCGAGCTCCTCCCAGATGGCAGAGCTCCTCACCCGATCTCTGAGTGAGAGCCCAGCCACCCTGCGGAGGAAGTTCATTTCGGCCGCTTGTACCCGCGATCTCATTCTTTCGGTCACCACCCACAGCTGGTGACCATAGGTGAGGGTAGGAACGTAGATCGACTTGTAAATCGAGAGCTTTGCTTTTCTGCTCAGCTCTCTCTTTACCACGACGGACCGATGCAGTGTCCTAGTTATTACAGATGCCGCACCGATACGCCTGTCGATCTCCCGCTCCATCCATCCCTCACTTGTGAACAAGACCCCGAGATACTTAAACTCCTCCACTTGGGGAGTTTATTATTATACTATTAATATTTTTAAATGTTATGAGTGAAAGTGAAAAGGTTTGAAAGTGAACAGTTGAATAGTCTGATGGAGAACGACAGAAAGGATTTTCTGTAGTGTTCCTTTGAGCAGTAGGGTTGCAGGAGTCAGTTGCTGAACTTGCTCTTCAGATGGCCCACAGATTCTTCCGCCCCACAACAGTAAATAATGTCTAGTAAAACTAAATACTTCAAGAAATCACAACCAAACTCAGTTTTGCTCCCTAAGGTGGTTGGACATCTAGAAAAAATGGCCCGGTAAAGTGTTCCGAGCACATCCCACCAGGAGGAGGTTCACAAGCAGATCCAGGACCTGCCAGCGGGACCACTTCTCACACCTGGCCAGGGAATATTTCAATATGAGCTGGAAGATATGACTACAGTGAAGGAAGGGTGAGCTTCCCACTGAGGGTGCCCTGCAACCTAATTTATGGGTGCAGCAGGAGAAAATCATGCAAGAAAAGAAAAAGGTCAGTCTCTCATTAGTCTTTAAGATTAAAACTCTAATCCAAGAAATGAGAACTGGTAGAGAGGTGAGCGATGTCAGCTGTGAGGTATAAATGTAGTGTGAGATGGGGAAAAGACGTAGGGGTGAAGGAAATAGAGGGGTACTGTTTGGAAAGTCCAATCCAACGGACTGCAAGGTGCTTTCCCAATTCTGGTTTAAATTCATTGTTTGAAAAACATGCGGTCTGAAGAAATTTTTCAGGCATAAGAAATGCAAGATGACACAGTTGGGGTTCACACAAACACGCACGCAAGCACACACATTCACTCTAGTTATTGTTGTTTGTAAAGTCATGTCCTAAATTTAAATTCAAGAGACTAATTAACCATTGAAATGATGGAAATATTTTTATTCTCTCTGCATGCGAGAAGTTCGGTTTCAGATCTTATTTTATATCATTTAAATATAAAGTTTCACACCTTTTTATAAAACTTTTTGTTCCACCACACACATTAGCTTATGCCCTGAAATTGCCCCTAATTTTTATTAACAGGATAATAAAACTGTTATTATAAGATTTATTTTTAATTCTACTGTTGTGAGGTTACAAGGAGAAGAGATAAAGAAGGTGGAAGATTTTAAGTACTTAGGATCAACAGTCCAGAGCAATGGAGAGTGTGGAAAAGAGGTGAAGAAGCGTGTTCAAGCAGGCTGGAAGGGTGGAGAAAAGTATCAGGTGTGATGTGTGATAGAAGAGTTTCAGCTAAAATGAAAGAAAAAGTGCACAAAACCGTGGTGAGACCCGCCATGCTGTTTGGTCTAGAGACAGTGGCACTGAGGAAAAGACAAAAGCAGAGATGGAGGCAGCAGAGATGAAGATGCTGAGGATCTCTCTGGGAGTGACCAGGATGGACAGGTTCAGAGGAACAGCACATGTTAGAGGTTTTGGAGATAATGTCAGAGAGGCCAGACTGAGATGGTTTGGACATGTGCAGAGGAGAGAGACCGAGTACATAGGAAGAAGGATGCTGGATTTGGAACCACCAGGAAAGAGGACTAGAGGAAGACCAAAGAGGAGGTTCATGGATACAGTGAAGGAAGACATGAAGATAGTTGGTGTGACCGAAGAAAATGCAGCAGATAGGATTAGATGGAAGAAACTGACTTGCTGTGGCGACCCCTAAAGGGAAATGCCGAAAGGAGAAGAAGAAGCTTTTTAATTCTACTGTTGTATGAGTGATAAGGAGTAAAAAATATGTGTGATCTAATTCACGAGGATCTATCTGTTTTTTCTGCTTTTATTGTCTATAATTGACATGGCATCAAGCTCCAGTCACCAGTTCCAAGCCTTAGAAACCTTGGACTTCCTTGGACTGAGATGGTTTGGACATGTGCAGAGGAGAGAGAGAACATCGGCAGCAGGATGCTGGGTTTGGAACCACCAGGAAAGAGGACTAGAAGAAGACCAAAGAGGAGGTTCGTGGACGCAGTGAAGGAAGACATGAAGATAGTTGGTGTGACCGAAGAGGATTCAGCAGATAGGGTTCGATGGAAGAAACTGACTTGACTTGGCGACCCTTGAAGGGAAATGCTGAAAGGAGACGATTTTATTATATCTATGAAATCTACATAATAATTCATAATGTTTACTAGCATCATTCTATTTCTTACTAAAGGAATGTGGGGACTATACAACGCTATATCATTAATGTCCTTTTTTTTTATTTTTTTTTTTATACTTTATTAATTGAGGGTGATGGCAGCACAGTGGTTAGCGCGTTCGCGTGTGGACCGGAAGGTTGCGAGTTTGCGGCCCACAGAGAGCACGTCTAGGGTCCTTGGAGAAAGACACCTAACCCCGCTTCTCCCACCATTGGCGCCATCGAAGTGCAGCCTGCTGCGGTGTAAGGAGTGCAGCACACAAATTTCCCCGATGAGGGATGAATAGAGTAATTCATTATCATTATTAATCCATTCCGTTCGTTCATCTTTCGCTTGTTCTGGGGTCGGATCGCGGGGGCAACAGCCTCAAACGGGCAACCCAGGCCTCTCTCACCCCGGCTGCATCCTCCAGCTCACCCGGAAGGATCCCAAGTCGCTCCCCAGCCAGCTGTGAGACATAGTCTCTCCAGCGGATTCGGGGTCTGCCCCTTGGTCTCCTCCCGGTAGGACGTCTCCAAAACACCTCGCCCGCGAGGCGCTCGGGGGGCATCCTGACCAGATGCCCAAACCACCCCACCTGGCTCCTCTTGACCTGGAGGAGGAGCGGCTCGACACCGAGCTCCTCACCCGATCTCTGAGTGAGAGCCCGGCCACCCTGCGGAGGAAGCTCATTTCGGCCTCATTAATCCCTCACCGGAAGATTTATGTGCTGCATTTCACCGTAGCAGACTGGTTAGACTGGGTTAGGTATCTTCTCCAGGGACCCTAGATGTGCACACAGTGGGATGCGAACCTGTGAACTTCCGGTTGACTTCCGGTTCGCGGGCGAACGCTCTAACCACTGAGCCACCATTTCCCCATTTATTAGTCTTATTTACATGCGAGGAGGCCATAGCTCAGTGGTAGAACATTCACCTGGACTGAAAGTTTGCCGGGTTGAATCCTTCTGAGTTCATGTCCCGGTGTCCTTGGGGAAGACTCCTAACCCTCCGTCCTCCATTGGCGGCGTCCTGCTGCGGTGTAATGCAGCACAGAAATTTCCCTTTTGAGGGATTAATTAATTATGTAAAAGTTCAAATTTTTTATGCCTGTAGATCTTTTATTGGTGTTATTATTTATTCCACCATTTTGAGGTCGCAATCATAAAAGCATTCACTGCACATCATACAGTGTATGTGTGTCATTGTACCCTCACCTTCCATCAGAGGGAGCCCTGGACCTTCTCTCATCACCCTGATTAAAGACACCTGAGGGTGATTAGTCCGATGACACACACCTGTGAATCCTGGTGCCTATTAAAATGCAGTCTCCCCTGACTTCCATGTTGGGTCATTGTTATCCTTCCTATCCAAATCTTCCTTGCCAAGTTTTTCAATATATGGACTTAAAGACCTTCCTTTGTGATTAATCCTATGATTTTGCCTTACAGCCTGCCCTGACTTCTGTTAAATAAGTCCTGTTTATGTCTTGCATTTGGGTCCACCTCCTTCCACATCACAACAATGTGGCAGAATTTTTATTGCTTTCATTATTTCTATTTTAAGATGGTTAATCCACAGGTTGCAGAGTGCCGGAGTCTATCTTAGGGATCATTCAGAAGAGAAGCAGGTAGACCCTTGACATTTAACCTAGTCTTAAAGAGGATGTGGAGGAAGTGATTAGCTTAACCTCCATGTTTTTAGTGGGTGGGAGGAAGGTGGGGTACCCAGGAGAGAACACACACATACACGCGGAGAGTAAATGATCGAATATACCTTTTTATTTCTCCCTAAGGGGAAATTCATTTCAGTCTGGCCCAACTCAGGATGTAGGACATTACAAAGTGAGACTGACTGAAGCAGCCAACTAGCAGTGCCCCTTTCCTGTGAGACACACAGGGGAAGAGAGGTTGTTGAGTGTGAAAAACTACAAGTCTGCTCCTCTCTGGTGATGGAGGGGAGCGGTACTGACGGGTACACAAACATCTTCGTAAAAAAGCCAACAAAAAAACAAAAACAACAACACACGCACGAGATAAATGGAAGCCTGCCTTAAATGACAAATCTCATCACCCCAATTGGAGGTGAAGAAAAAGCAAAGAGTCAAAGAGCTTCAGAGTTCTCTCCAAATCCATGAAATTTGCAAGGAAACGAGAGGGGTGACTGACCGCGCTAGATAGGCTTGCGAGAACACCAACATGCCCTGAGTGAACCGCCCCTGTGTGTGTGTGTGTGAAATGCTTCTGGCTAGGTAAAAAGCATCATCGATGTGAAGCACTTTTTTATTTTCACGTCGAAGACGTGCAGAATTACAATCAGACTTTTTTTCAAAACCTGCTGAATAGTTCTTTGGTGAGAAATATTCATCGCTAATACAATGTAGAAAATTTTGAAAAGTTGTTCATGCATCATATGGGACCGTTGAACCGTTCCGTTCCGTCATCTTCCGCTTGTTCCGGGGTCGGGTCGCGGGGGCAACAGCCTCAAACGGGCAACCCAGGCCTCTCTCACCCCGGCTGCATCCTCCAGCTCACCCGGAAGGATCCCAAGTCTTTCCCCGGCCAGCTGTGAGACATAGTCTCTCCAGCGGGTCCGGGGTCTGCCCCTTGGTCTCCTCCCGGTAAAACATGCCCAAAACACATCGCCCGCGAGGCGCTCTGGGGGCATCCTGACCAGATGCCCGAACCACCCCATCTGGCTCCTGTCGACCTGGTGGAGGAGCGGCTCGACACCGAGCTCCTCCCTGATGGCAGAGCTCCTCACCCGATCTCTGAGTGAGAGCCCAGCCACCCTGCGGAGGAAGCTCATTTCGGCCGCTTGTACCCGCGATCTCATTCTTTCAGTCACCACCCACAGCTGGTGACCATAGGTGAGGGTTGGAACGTAGATCGACTTGTAAATCAAGAGCTTTGCTTTTCGGCTCAGCTCTCTCTTTACCACGACGGACCGATGCAGCGTCCTAGTTATTGCTGACGCAGCACCGATCCGCCTGTCGATCTCCCGCTCCATCCCTCCCCCACTCGTGAACAAGACCCAGAGATACTTAAACTCCTCCACTTGGGGCAGGACCCTGTCCCTGACCTGTAGGGGGCATTCCACCCTTTTCTGGGTGAAGACCATGGTCTCGGATTTGGAGGCGCTAATTCCCATCCCGGCTGCTTCACACTCGGCAGCAAATCGATCCAGCGAGAGCTGGAGATCACTGTTAAACCTGCTACCCTACTGATATCAAGCTTTATTTACGACAATATTTAACAATTTTTATCTATTTGTATTTCATCCGATGTCCAAGCCGAATTTGAAAGAACTAGTCAACAGGTCAAATTGGGAAAGGGTGGTGTGGTCTTTTCCGGGAAAGGGGACAGGATTTTGGCGCAAGAGGAGCTCAAGTATCTTGAGGTCACGAATTAGGTAAGGACGAAGTGAGGGTTAACAGGCAGATTGGTGCAGGGTCCACAATCAAGCATACTGCATTGGTCCATTTTAGTGAGTACAAAGCTGAGCCAAAAATTGAAGCGCTTAATTTACCGGTTGATCTAAATTCCTTCCCTCACCTATGGTCACCAACTTTGGGAGGTGGCCCAAAGAATAAAATCACAAATACAACTGCCCGAAATGAGTTTTGGTCAGTCTGGGTAAAATAAACTCAATGACTGATTGGTGCAACTTAAACTAGCCCAAAGTGCATTCACAACAACTTGGCAATCAGTGTCAAAAGCGTTCGGTCTCAACGTAAAGTCAATGTCATTTGCACAAATTCAAGTTGACCTCATGTTCGCAACCATATTCCACCTCAACGGTCATAAAATTTGTACAATCTGCTTCACGTCAATACGAGAAAAACATTTTGCATTAGGCGTGTGAAATGCAGGAGTTGGAAAATCAGACTTTGCATACAAACGTGCAGCGTCAACCGATCACAGACAACGCTGCCATGTTCTCAACCGCAAATGGATTATTTCTGAATTAATCCAATTGTTTTTAAGATGCCTTATGATACATGTGGAAGGTCGGGTTTGGATTGGGTCGGGTTTGCATTCAATAAGTGTGCCAATAAGTGGGGTGGTTAGGGCATCTGGTCAGTATGCCTTCCGAGCGCCTCGCTGGTGAGGTGTTTTGGACACGTCCCATCGGAAGGAGACCAAGAAACAGACCCTGGACCCGCTGGAGAGACTATGTCTCACAGCTGGCTGGGGAACGACTCAGGATCCTTCCAGGTGAGCCGGAGGATGCAGCCGGGGTGAGAGAAGCCTGGACTTCCCATCTGAGGCTGTTGCCCCCGCGATGCGGCCCTGAATAATCGGAAGATGACGGAACGGAAAGTGTGCCATCCTCATCTTTTTACTGGTCTGCTGTAGTTCTAGCTTAGCTCTTTGCAAAATAATTTGTTTTTCCTTTGTTTTTCTTTTGCTGTTATGAGGCCAGAATTCTATAATCTGGGTAGACATGTTTCTGTTATGAAGATTTGCAAAATTAACTTAACGATTATTTGAGTTGTCGAACAAAGTCTGCCAGACAAGGAAGCAACTTTCTTGAAGTGATGGGTTGAACCAAAACTCAAATGTAAGGGTTACAAATGTTTAGTGACTTGGTTATCTGTTCAATCGCTGTTAACTTAATGCCGTTAAAACTCTTGAAAACATCGGAACATCTTTCCTCGCTGAGCTCTCGAATTTTGTTTTTGTTATTCTTAAAAGTTGCCAAAAATATGTTTCAAGCTATCATATCTTTTTGTCTGGCTAATCACATTTTGGGAAAGGCTTTGTAGCATAAAGAACAACTTTTATAATTTCTTGTTGAATCCTGTAAATCAGTTCCAAAATGAAAAAAAGCCTCTTTCTGAAATTTTGAATATTAGAAGTTGACATTCATCCATCGTTTCATCCATTGTTCTAAGCTTATCTGGGATTTAACTATCAAGGGCAGCAATCTAAGCTGGAAGTGCTTACTCTCCTCTCTTTGTGTGTAACTATTTTAAAAGGGTCAAAACGAGTACTCAGGACGATGTGGAGATACAATCCCAATGGAGTCAATCAGTGTACACTTGGTCTTTTCCAAGGTTTTTATCTGGGGTTAAACAAAGCCAACAGAACCACATCTCCCATAAACAACCACAAGTAAACACAATTCAATTCAATTTTATTTGTATAGCCCAAAATCACAGAATTTCCGTCTCAATGGGCTTCACAAGAAAAAGAGGAATGTATTAACACAAATATACAGCAAGAAAAATAACTAACAAATGCTAACTAAACAAGACTAGCACATTTATGCCCTTAGACTCTCCTTCTCGGTGAGGAAAAACTCCTAAAAAACCCATCCGTGGGGAAAAAAATAAGAAACCTCGTGGGGATCCACATGAAAGAGAGATCCCTCCACCGGGACGAGCAAACAATGTGTCACAGATTATTGTTTAAATATTAGTTTATTCTAATCTACAGCTAAATATCTAAAGAAGTCAATAGATGTTCTTCATCCTGATGGAAACACGGGGGGCTCCTCAGCCCAGAGATGCCCTGGATGGGGATGAGTAGACAGGGTAAACACAATAACCCTGAAGATTTAATCAGTTCATCTATCGTTGGTAATGAGTAACTGTGGGCGGATTCATTAAAATACCTTCAGTGGTTTGGGAAATATTGTGCTCACAAAAGTGAATCAGAGTAGTACCGACAAACACAAGGTGATACGCATGGACAGCTTGAGTGCCTAATGCCTCCTCCACGTTCTGTGGTCATAGGTATAAATTATTTACAAGTCGATCTACGTT
Organism: Neostethus bicornis; assembly: GCA_902685375.1. Classification (NCBI taxonomy): domain Eukaryota; kingdom Metazoa; phylum Chordata; class Actinopteri; order Atheriniformes; family Phallostethidae; genus Neostethus; species Neostethus bicornis. The sequence goes on along the minus strand of LR738542.1, from coordinate 6,244,925 downwards.
CCAACCCTCACCTATGGTCACCAGCTGTGGGTGGTGACCGAAAGAATGAGATCGTGGGTACAAGCGGCCGAAATGAACTTCCTCCGCAGGGTGGCTGGGCTCTCACTCAGAGATCAGGTGAGGAGCTCTGCCATCTGGGAGGAGCTCGGTGTCGAGCCGCTCCTCCTCCAGGTCGAGATGAGGCAGATGGGGTACTCGGGCATCTGGTCTGGATGCCCCCCGAGCGCCTCGCGGGCGAGGTGTTTCGGGCGCGTCCTACCGAGAGGAGACCAAGGGGCAGACTCCGGACTCACTGGAGTGACCATGTCTCACAGCTGGCCGGGGAACGACTTCGGATCCTTTCGGGTGAGCTGGAGGATGCAGCCGGGGTGAGAGAAGCCTGGGCTACCTGTTTGAGGCTGTTGCCCCCGCGACACGACCCCGGAACAAGCGGAATATGACGGAACAGAACGGAAAGGTATAAATTAGGGGCTTAGTGGCTAAAGGCTCTACCTCCATCTGGACTTTTAGAAATCTTAGCAACCGCCAACAGCCCTGTGTTTTGTGAGATGCTAGATCATACTCATCATCTTTTTTCTTACTGTGTGCAGGACGAACTATTTGTGTGTGTGTGTGTGTGTGTGTGTGTGTGTGTGTGTGTGTTGGAGGGATGATGTCAGATTTATTGGTGGTTTCCAGTCTTTCTGCAGAAGATGGAAGCATCAAATCAGAAACCCACTGAATAAATCCCATCATTAATCCAACAAGTCAGCATGGAGTTTCTAAGCAGCACGGCACAACACAGTAGATTGACAGGTGTGTGTGTGTAACAGAAGTGCACACACTCCCCCTTAAGTAGCAGATGGTAGGCTGGAGGTCTGTTGCCAAATTCACCCTGTGATCATGTAAATAATGACATCCGCAGCCACAATAAGGCGCCAACGGTGCCGCAACCACAATAACCACACACTAACCATAATGGACATTACGACACACACACATGCACCTGTTGTGAAGAACAGGTCAGCATGGCGCTCTCTCTCTTTTTCTACTTTTTATATTCTCATCATTAGGTCTTTGATATAAAACAGTGTGTGTGAATGTGTGTGTGCAACAGTTGCGATGTTGATTGAAGCTGAAGTTTAACAGTGGGAAGCTTTACTTCAAAGACTGACATTCACCTTTCATATCCTCCCCTTTTGATGCAGGGAAACACTCACACACACACTTCATAGAAGTAGACAAATTCGTCCAATCACATTCTGCCTCTGACCAGGGCAGATTCACAAATGTGCGCATACACTAAAACACACAAACCGCAGATAAAAGTCTCCTGCAGGAGTTAGGGCCTCAATTGGCACTCGTCTACTTCCACTGGGCGCTCCCCATGCTTTGACACAACAATCACAATATGTAGAAAATAACACACAAACGGCCCCAAACACATGTACACAGAAATTTGGCAGTGACGGCATCAGCCAACAGATGCTTCTGAATGAGCGTCTTTTCTGGGCATGATTCATAATGTAGCCATTGAGAATCACTTTCAGTACTTTCAAAGCCACTTAGAGCTGAGTCGGAATATTCACAGCTCAAAGGCTCGATGGAAATAATCAGTAAAGCTAAAACAAGGATTACGATTTTTGCGTTTAAGAACCATATGATCAACCACTGATTTACAAACTTGACTTTAGAATTAGGGGCTTTCGTTTTGCCTAATCTGGCAAACAACGAGGGGAGAGTCTGTTTTGCAAAAACGTTCCCTGGCAATTCAAACTTTTACGCCATCTTGTTTTCTAGTTTGAAGTTTGTGGATTACGTTAAAACTGCAATAAAAGAACTTTATAAATTTATTGTCGTTTCCAAACTAGAAACTTTGATTTGTGCACTTGTTATACCTTCTTATTATTTCTATTGAGTTGCTGTACAAAATAATGTTTATGTTGATTTGAGAACATGCTACCTTGTCCAAGATAAATAAAAAAAATAAAAATAAAAAATCACTAATTGGAATTGTTCATTCTAATAGGTGAACTGAAAATAGACATTGTGGGACATTAAAAACCTCAGCCTATCATTTTTTTATGGTGAGCAAAAGCTCAAGCTACCAACAGATTTTGGAAAATTTCAACTCCCAGTTTTGGTCATGTACAAAACACAATATACCATTTTTATATCCTCTCTGTGGCTTGAAGGGGATATGGGAGTTCATATTGTCATAAATCTTTCATTCATTTTGTGTTTTTGTGCGCCTGTGTATGTGTGTCCTCTTTAAAAGGTGTCATAATCTGCCCCTGCTGTTCAGATCTCAATTAACCCCCCGCGACCGCACAGCAGAGGAACGGACGGGCATTAGGAAAAAGGAATGAAGGAGATGCAAACCGAAGGAGACACATAAAAAGTTTATTTTAAAAATGAGTAAATTTCTTCCTCTATTAGGAATTACATTCTTCTGGTCTGCTCTTTCATCTTTCCATCTCCACCCTCACCCCCTGACAGGCTAAGAGGCCCCCAGGGGCAGATGGAGAAACTGAATTCAGTAGACGTGGACAATGGATGGTTGAGCCAGCTATACAAACCCCAAACGTCGAGTGGACGGCATGTGAAAGCCACTTTCCTCAAGCCCTGCAGAAATACTAACCATTGACACACAAAGACACATAACAAGGAGAGAAGGAAGGAATAAAAGAAAATAGGCTTTTTTTTTTCGCCTTTATATTGATAATAATAGCTATCAAAGCTGGGCCATTTCAGAAAGTAGCAAAAGAGAGTTGGAGTAAATCTGGCGCAGTGCCTTTGGCTGCTGTTTGAATGTGACCCCTGAATGGTCGTAACATGACTTTGTAAAAGTAACAACCTTGCTTCTACCTTCTAAAACATGTTTATTCGCTGTTGTTATAGCGACTTTGTAACGAGTTTTTGTTTGTTTAATACAAACGTATAAATTAGATTAAAAGAAAGTCATGGTATTTTATTCCCATGACTTTGAGAAATAGGTACTAACCATCGACACACAAGACAAATGGTCAGGAGAGAAAGAGAAATAAAAGAAAATGGGCTTTCTCTTATTTGTATTAACAATAATAGCTATCAAAGCTAGGCCATTTCTGAAAGTAGCAAAAGAGAGTTGGAGTAAATCTGGCGCAGTGCCTTTGGCTGTTGTTTGAATGTGACCCCTGAATGGTTGTAACGGTACTTTGTAAAACTGGAAGTAGCAATCTTGCTTCTACCTTCGAAAACATGTTTATTTGCTGTTGTTATAGCAACTTTGTAACGTGTCTTTGTTTGTTTAATGCAAACGTATAAATTAGACTGAAAGAAAGTCATGGTATTTTATTCCCATGATTTTGAGAAATAGATACTAACCATCGACACACAAAGACAAATGGTCAGGAGAGAAAAGAGGAACAAAAGAAAATGGGCTTTCTCTTAATGTATTGATAATAATAGCTATCAAAGCTAAGGCTATATCAGAAAGTAGCAAAAGAGAGTTGGAGTAAATCTGGCGCAGTGCCTTTGGCTGCTGTTTGAATGTGACCCCTGAGCGGTTGTAACATGGCTTTGTAAAATTGGAAGTAACAACCTTGCTTCTACCTTCGAAAACGTGTTTATTTGCTGTTGTTATAGCAACTTTGTAACGTGTCTTTGTTTGTTTAATGCAAACGTATAAATTAGACTGAAAGAAACTCATGGTATTTTATTCCCATGATTTTGAGAAATAGATACTAACCATCGACACACAAAGACAAATGGTCAGGGAGAAAAGAGAAATAAAAGAAAATAGGCTTTCTCTTATTTGTATTGATAATAATAGCTATCACGGCTAGGCCATTTCAGAAAGTAGCAAAGTTGGAGTAAATCTGGCGCAGTGCCTTTGGCTGCTGTTTGAATGTGACCCCTGAGCGGTTGTAACGTGACTTTGTAAAACTGGAAGTAACAACCTTGCTTCTACCTTCTAAAACATGTTTATTTGCTGTTGTTATAGCAACTTTTCAACGAGTCTTTAATTAATACAAACGTATAAATTAAGCTGAAAGAAACTCATGGTATTTTATTGCCATGACTTCAAGAAATAGGTACTAACCATTGACACACAAAGACACATTGCCAGGAGAGAAAAGAGGAATACAAGAAAATGGGCTTTCTCTTATTTGTATTGATAATTGTAGCCATCAGAGCTAGGCCATTTCAGAAAGTAGCAAAAGAGAGTTGGAGTAAATCTGGCGCAGTGCCTTTGGCTGCTGTTTGAATGTGACCCCTGAGCAGTTGTAACGTGACTTTGTAAAATTGGAAGTAACAACCTTGCTTCTACCTTCGAAAACGTTTTTATTTGCTGTTGCTACAGCAACTTTGTAACGAGTCTTTGTTTGTTTAATACAAACGTATAAATTAGACTGAAAGAAAGTCATGGTATTTTATTCCCACGACTTTGAGAAGTAGGTCCTAACCACCGACACACAAAGAAAATGGCCAAAAGAGAAAAGAGGAATAAAAGAAAATGGTCTTTGTCTTATCTGTATTTATAATGATAGCTATCAAAGCGAAGGCTATTTCACAAAACGTATCAGAAGAGAGTTGGGATAAATCAGTGCAGTGCCTTTGGATGGTTGTAACTTGACTTTGTGAAACAGGAAGCAACAACCTCAATCTGGCCTTCTAAAACTTTAGTGTTTATTTGCCGTTGTGATGGCTTCTTTGCAGCGAGCCTTTGTTTGTTCGATACCAACTCATAAATTAGATTGAAAGAAAGTCATGCTATTTTATTCCATTAGCTCTCCTGGCATCAAATCCCCCTCCTCTTGCTCAGCGGTCAGGATAAAAGATATTTATGCTGAGGACAACAAATACAGGAGACACACACACTAATGTGACCTACACACATCCACACAATAATATACACAAAATCAGAAGTCAATGTTCCAGCATATTGCTTAGGAAGATACACACACACACTTCTGAATTAGATTACTGTACAAACACACGCATACACAGAGACATAGAGAGACACACAGAGTTACACGTATGGAAACACACACACACAGTCAGGCACACAGGGACACATTCAGACATATAACACACACACAAATATAAGTATACAAATAGGACTATACATAAATTCCTTGATTTTTTTGTGCCCTGAAGCTTTGTTTTACGGTCGTGATCTCCAACTCTCGCTGGTTCGATTTGCTGCCAAGAGTGAAACGGCCGGTCCTAGTCCCGAAAAAGGGTAGAATGCCCCTCGTATTCCCCTTGCATCATGGACAGGGTCCAGTGGAGGAGTTTAAGTATCTTGGGGTCTTGTTCACAAGTGTTTCCTCTGGGGGGCCTCTGCAGCGGGAGCCTGCGGTCATCGGTGACTGCTGGTCCTTGGCTCCGGGGCCTTGGTGGGGGGATCTGGCTCCGGCCTCATCTCTTTTTCGGGGTCTTGGATCATGGCCGGTGATCACGAGTGTGTCTCGGCTCCTGTTGCGGTGGCTCCTCAGATACCGTTTTCTCAGGTGTTCCATCTGCATCCAGCTTATTGCATTTTTACGTGAGTGTGTATGTGTACATATATGAGGGTGTGTGCTCTATTTGTATTTTTACAAGTATGGATGTGTGTGTGTAGGGGGTGGGGGCGGGGGCGGGGTAAGTGGAGGGACTTATTTTGCTTTTGGGTTCTGGGGTTTTTAACTTATAAAGTGCTTTGCATTGCATTTTCATGTATGAAAAACCATTATAAATAAAGTTTGATTTGATTTTATTTGAAGAGGAGGAAGGATGGAGCAGGAGTTCCTACCCTCACCTAAGATCACCAGCTGTGGGTGGCCGAAAGAACAAGATCGCAGATACAAGCGGCCAAAATGAGCTTCCTCCTCAGGATGACTGGACTCTCACTCAGAGATAGAGTGAGGAGCTGTGCAATCCGGGAGGAGCTCGGAGTAGGGCCGTTGCTCCTCCAAGTCGAGAGAGGCCAGATGGGGGGGTACAGGCATCTGGTTAGAATGTTCCCCCGAACACCTTGTTGGTGACGTGTTTCGGGCACATTCCACCAGGAGGAGACCCAGGGACAGACCCCGGACCTGCTGGCCTTGGGATCCTCCTGGGTAAGCTGAAGGATGCAGTAGGGGTGAGAGAAGCCTGGGTTTCCCATTTGAGGCTGTTGCTCCTGCAACCCGGCCCCGGATAAGCGGAAGACAGCGGAAAGGAAAAGATTTGTTTTATTTTCATTTAATTTGTTTTTGCGACTCTTGAACATAACCTTTTGCACCAAGAACATTTTTCTGCTGTAACTAATCCACAGCTTTAGTTACGATTAGCTGCTAATTTAGCAGCAGAAGTTGAGACAAAAGTGTCGGAAGTCGGTTCAAGCAACAAAACCAGCCATAGAAGTGTAATAAACCAGGATGGACCGAGTAAATGACGGGCTCCGTCTACAGTATGGACTATTTCAAATTTACGAACACACACACATACAAACACATACACAGAAAAGAAGCACATACACAGACACATATACACACACAAACGCCCACTTACACAGACACACACATACAAAGCAGCACCATAGCAGACCAGGGTCAGGCGGGACTGATTGTCTCTTCCAGTTTCTCCACAGAGCATATTGATTTTTCCCACACTCCTCTTTCCACACACCTCCCTCCCATCTTCTCGCCTCCACTCTTTTTTCTCCACTTTTACTCCCTCTTCTTGTCTTTTTTTTTTTTTTACAAACTTTTCTGTCACACCCCCTTTAAACTTTTTACTTTCCGCTCTTATCTACTGTGGTCCTGAGGCTTGTCATCGCTGCCCCTCGGACTCCTTTATTTTAGAAATGGCCTTCATCTCTACTCAGAAACGTAACAATGAAACACATCTACACACTAAGAGAGCATGCCGACAATGGCCGCTGCTTTAAATAAGATCCTCCCACTTGTCGTGCTTTGCTTTAGCAGGTTGCAGGACCCGTGTATCCTTCGTTCCATCTGATAGAAAACAGCCTCACACAAATTATAACCTGTCTCAGTTTTTAAGAGGCAGATATAAATTCATTGACTTCGATGCTCCTCGTGTGCATCACACGGAATCTACGGCATGGGTGTCAAGCTCCAGTCCTTGAGGGCCGGTTTCCTGAAGGTTTTCCATGTGTTCTTGGATCTACACACCTCCGTTTTGTTCCGTCATCTTCCGCTTGTTCCGGGGTCGGGTCGCAGGGGCAACAGCCTCAAACTGGCAGCCCAGGCCTCTCTCTCCCTGGCTGCATCCTCCAGCTCATCTGGAAGGATCCCAAGTCGTTCTCTGGCCAGCTGAGAGACATAGTCTCTCCAGCAGGTCCGGGGTCTCCTCCTGGTGGGACGTGCCCAAAACATCTCGCCCGCGAGGCGCTCAGGGAGCATCCTGACCAGATGCCCGAAACACCCCATCTGGCTCCTCTCGACCTGGAGGAGGAGCGGCTCGACGCCGAGCTCCTCCCGGATGGCAGAGCTCCTCACCCGATCTCTGAGTGAGAGCACAGCCACCCTGCGGAGGAAGCTCATTTCAGCCGCTTGTACCCGCGATCTCATTCTTTCGGTCACCACCCACAGCTGGTGACCATAGGTGAGGGTAGGAACGTAGATCGACTTGTAAATCGAGAGCTTTGCTTTTCAGCTCAGCTCTCTCTTTACCACGACGGACCGATGCAGCATCCTAGTTATTGCTGACGCCGCACCAATCCGCTTGTCGATCTCCCGCTCCATCTTTCCCCCACTCGTGAACAAGACCCCGAGATACTTAAACTCCTCCACTTGGGGCAGGACCCTGTCCCTGACCCGCGGGGGGCATTCCACCCTTTTCCGGGCGAGGACCATGGTCTTGGAGATGGGTGGCAGCCAACATCTACACACCTGATCCAGGTTATTGAATCAATGTGCCAAATTTTATTGGCTGTTGATTTCACTTTATGTGCATCGGCCTTATGTGTTCTGATCGACGGAGAGAGCATCGAGGTTGTTAAAACCTACAAATATCTGGGTGTGCATCTTCATTGCAAACTGGACCGGTCAGAGCAGGTTCAGGCCCTGCATAAGAAAGGACAGAGCAGGCTGTTTTTCTTAAGAAGGCTAAAAACTTTTCATGTTTGTGGCGACATGTTGAACATCTTTTATCAGTCTGTCATGGCAACTGCAGTTTTCTTTGCGGTCGTCTGCAGGGTAGGCAGATTGACCGCAAAGGACAGTAATAGGCTGGACAGACTGATAAGGTAATGTGCATCTGTGGTGGGGAGAAATGTAGACTCTGTGGGAGCTAATTTGGAGGGAAGGGTGAGGGCTTTAATGCAGGGTATCCTGTATAACTCCCGTCACCCTCTACTGGATGTTATCATGACCCATAAGACGACCACAAATAACAGGTTCCTCTCGCTGCGCTGCAGGACTGAGCGCTTTAGGAGGTCGTTCATCCCTCAGACAATTTAATCGATCAGATGTTTCTGAAAGAAACTGACTCCTATTTTATTACTATGTACCTGTATGTATGTTGTTTTTATTTATTTTGTATGTACAGCTTGTGTGATTTCTGTTGCTGCTGGACACCAGAATTTCTCCTGCGGGAGATTAATAAAGTTTTTATCTATCTATCCGCTGTGTTGGACCAGGAACACATGGAAAACCTTCAGCACATCGGTCCTCCAGGACCGGACTTTGACACCTGTGGTCTATAGGATATCTAACACTCATTTTGAGTCTTAAAAGATCCAAAAAAAAGACTTGTGATCTTAACCAGCCCCTTAAATTTATCCACCTTAAAGCTTTTTGGCAACTGAGAAAGTGAAAGAAAATGAGAGAGAATAAATCTTCTAACAAATTCCTGGATTACGCAAAGTCTGATAAACAGATGACACGTCTCCAATAAAATTTGCGTGTGTTTGTGATTATAAGTGTCTCAGAAAGCAGTGTTTTATGATTCTTCTTATTAACTCCATATGGTTCATCATCTGATTCAGCATGATGAAATAGCACTGATGGGTAAGACTTATTAAGAGGATTATTCTTTGATTTTTTTTTCTAGTCGTTTTCAGCTCAAATGATAAAAAACAGAAAACATGAAAAACGTAGCGAGAAAAAAAGAAAAGATAATTTAATGAGATTGTTTTGATGCAATGAAACTATTCAAATTAATTTTATTACAATCAGATGAAACAAGCAGAAACACAGAGAAACATTCTACTATCAATGCTTTGGATGAAACACACGGATGAGGGAGAGTGTTTCTCGTTCTGATGCCGCCAACTGAGGACAGAAACAACAAGAAGAACTCGATACCAAGAAATCGACTTTTTTTTTTCACATGGTTCATAAGCACATGGTTCACATCGGCATCATGAAAGAAAGAAATTAATTACTCTATTCATCCCTCACCGGGGAAATTTGTGTGCTGCACTCCTTACACCGCAGCAGGCTGCCCTTTGACGGCGCCAATGGTGGGAGAAGCGGGGGTTAGGTGTCTTCTCCAAGGACCCCAGACGTGCTCTCTGTGGGACGTGAAACCCACGACCTTCCGGTCCGCGCGCGAACGCTCTAACCACTGAGCTGCCGTCTCCTCCCTCATGCATGTACTTTCACTCACACTCGCACACTGCATCACGCTGTTTACTGTCCGCTATGTTCCTTGCTCCAAACCAGTATATAATTGCTGTAGTAACTTCAGATTTTCTCTTCACTTTGTCCCCCCCCTTCTTCTTCTGTACCCTATTCCTCTTCTTTTTCAACCTTTTCACTCTTCTCAGTATTCCCTGTCCGGTCCAGTGAAATGAAGCACAGAAAGCACAGACATTTTGGTTGTAAAGCATTTAAAATAAAACAAATAAAGCCTGCCAGGGTTGGCACATGATGTTGACCTTGGTAGAACTAAACTGTCCAGCAATACTTGGCATACAGATCATCATTCTGCTTGTCACAATGTCGGATAGGACAGGTTAAAAAAATGAAGTTGACTTTTAAGACGGTGACTTTTGGTAAGATTACCCTGACAACCCAATCAGTTCATCTATAACTGGTACTAACAGTGGTTAAAAAAAAGTAGTTAATTTTATATTTTTTTTAGAGAAACCTTGACAGATAAATCGTACATATTTGGTGTTTGGTTGCGACCATTTATTTGTACACGGCTTCTGTCAAGAGGACATTTTCACCCCTGGGGAAATGAAAACATATGCAGAAAAACCTTCTTATTTATCTGACCTCATTGTGAGGTACAACCCCTTTCGGGCCCTGAGGTCATCTGGTACCAGCCTTTTAGTAATACCAAATGTTAAAACAAAAACTCACAGTAAGGCCTCGTTCCAACAGTATGGTCCTTGCCTGTGGAACAGCCTGCCAGAGGAACTCAGGGCCGCAGAGACTGATCATGTTTTAAAGAAGATGCTAAAAACCCACCTTTTTAACTTGGCTTTTACTTGATTTTTATTTTTTGCTTAAGATGATTTTATGTATTTAATAAAATCTGTTTACTTTCCTTTTTTTTTACACAGTTTTATTTTTCTGATTAATTTCTTAAATAGTTTTATCATGTTTTACTGGTTCTAGTTTTTATTTTATTCTGTCTTATACCAACGTTTCCTCATGGGGATCCTCCATCCCACAAGCTCTGCCTGCTCAGTCTGTGGGGTCTTCTCTGTGGGGGTCAAATTGGCCTGGGTGGTGCGAGTGCCTTACTTTAGCCGGGTGGCTTTTGTGTCGTGCCCATGCCTCCTGGAGCTGGGTGGACCCTTGTGGTTTTGGTCTCTGTAGTCATGGGCAGGCTGACTCCTGGTGTGGATCGATCCCCAGTTATTAGTTCCTCGCAGCATCAGGCAAATGCTTATTTTTATTTCAGTTGAAGAGACAGTGGGTGGGGGTTTTAGATTTTTCATCTGCAACACAGCAGCTACTGTACATATGCCATTCTTATGCTGATGACAGTTTTAAATTCCTAACACACTCATGGTGGGATAAGTTGGTTTAAACAGAGCACTAGTGAAGCTCTGAGATACACGATCAACTGCTGCTTTCCAGTTTGTACCTTTTAAACAGCCAAGATCCCTCATGCCCCGCTATAGAACAAGCTGTTCAGAAGATAAATAGATGGATGTTCTTGTAATCCTGATGGACTCGATTTGTTTCCACCTGCTCTCTATCAACGAAGCTACAAGTTTCCCCCATTTGGCCAGACAGAGGATTTATGGGAATGGATCCCGTTTCTCTTTAAACTTCAATCTGGGCTCAATGATGAGTTCAGACAGATGTTTAATCTGTTGTCACAACAGTTTTCCACAACAACCCAGGTCCCCACAACGGACAATTACCTTCACACACTCACGTTTACTTTGTACTTACAACCTGTTGTGAGATAATGGCAACGGAGCTATTTTGGTTTCCGTCCACGGAGAAGTCGGAGGAACTCTGCTTAAACACACAAACACACAGAGATAATTGTGTAAAAGGATTAGAAAGGCTGAGACGCTGTTGTTGCACCACCAGGCAAACTATGCAAGTCTGTCATGTCTGCTTGGATCCCGTCTTCTGTCATTGTTACAGACACACACACGCACGCTCAGACAAACTAAGCCTATTCACTGTAGGGCGGTTGTCATCACAGTTTATGTTTCAGGTTTGTTATTGAAGAATAAAAAGAGCCTTTCAGACCTGCCCTGGTATTTTTTAAGCCAATCAAGCTGATTTGTTCAGGAAGGGAATGTATAGTCTGCAGGTTGCCTTGGAGAACAAATATGTTTCTCATAAAGAGCTTTTAGTCAGACTTCTGAAAGGTTTCGGCTCTTTATAAACATTCAGGTAACTTGACTTTCTTTCTCTTTAGATGTTTTTTTTTCGCAAATGCTGACGTTTAAACATGAAATCTTATTCCAGCTACTCTCCAATAGATTATCAAATTAAATATCTATACTATTTTTATATGTTTTTATTATAATTTATTAATCCCTCACCGGAAAATTTATGTGCTGCATTTCACCGCAGCAGGCTGCCACCTATCATGGCACCAATGGTGGGAGAAGCGAGGGGTTAGGTGTCTACTCCAAGAACCCTAAACGTGCACCCGGTGGTATGCAAACTCGCAAAATTCCGGTCCGCGGGCGAACACTTTAAGCGCGGAGCCACCATCCCCCCATCTAGGAGGAGTAGCCACCATCTACTATTTGATACGATCACGAAATACTTACCAGCAGGTCTTTTTTTTTTTTTTATGCTTCCACCCAAAAGTTAAGAAGACCATACGCACACGGACTGTTTATCCGCCTGTGCTTTCGTAACACTTGTGAAAGTGATATTTTTCAAACCGCTTTAGGAATTTCAATGAAACTGCCCACAGTTACTCAGTACAACCATGTATGAACTGATTAGATTTTCAGGCTCATGCAATCAAAGGACATGGTCACACAGGTTGAGGTTACAGAATTTAAAAACTTACACAATCTAGCTTTCACATTGACTTCAATCATTCATTATTAATACAGTTTGTGATCCAGGGTAGACCGCCGCAGCCGTCAATTTGATTACATATCACTTTAATATGCTAATAAGAATGAATAAAACACAACCTAAGAGACTGACCTTTTATGACTTTTAATATCAACATGTTTTCTATTTTATTATGTAGTTTTTCTGTTCTAAAAGTGAACATTTCAAAACTTATAAAGCATTTTATCTCCTCTAACCTGCTGCGCCACGCAGCAGCTGGGAGGAAGCGCGCATTGCCATAGAATCATCTTCTTCGGGAAGTTATTGCTACATTGCTATGTCAACAAACATATTGCTATGGCCACACGTATGTGTGTGTGTGTGTGTGATTATATTTGTGGAGAGAGACAAGGAGGACTCTGACGCCATTACAGAAACATTTTAGAAAGGTTGAGTGAGATAATATTGAAGAGACACCATGAAGAGAGGAAGAAAATTGTTGTCTGAATGAAGTCAGCCATGTTTTCTAGATAAGTCTTGAAAGTTCAGGTTAACATATTGGAATATCTGATAGCCGATTTTTAACAAGGACATTTTGAAGCAGCAGCGCAAAATGCGGAAAAAAGTAGGCTATTGATGAATTAGATCGTTTTACTTTGGTGTTTGCTTTTTTATTCTAGGTTTTAAAAATATGTGACATTTTATCATTATTATTACTTTAAAAATTGAGAGGTGTAAAAGTTTATTTATGCAATAAAGCAGCGCAAAATATGAATAATTACCTAAGCGGTCACATTGACGGTCATGGCGCTTGCAGGTAGACTTAGAATGTGGCTCCCGCTGTCAAACTAAAAAACACACGACCAACAACAAACAGAACAGTTACATTTTTGTTCAGTAAAATAAAACTAAGAATCATCCATCTTATATTGAAAAAAGGGGTTTAATGTAGGGCTGAAACAACTAATCGAATTAATCGATTATAATCGATTATGGAAATAGTTGTCGACTAATTTAGTCATCGATTAATCGTTTAGAAAAGTTTTTGCTGTCAACTGCACTTAATATTACACAACTTGATTGTTTTTTGTGTATTTTTACTCATGTTAACCTAGGCCATTTTTGTTTGGTACTATACCTCTGAACAAGGTTAAATTTGCAAATCTAAAACTGTTAACAATTTCTTGTTTTTAAATGTGATCCTGGATGGTCAACAGTTTACATTTTATGTTTTTTTAGCCAGTACTCTAAAACACATTTTATGGGTGCTCGTGATTTACCTTTACTGTATACAGTAAGTAGATTTATTATTTTATATTTGCTGTAGAAATGGTAATATTCTCCCTCTTTATTTCACAGAAAGATTAACATTTTTACTTATTAGAATGAGCCCAACCTGTTGTTTAAGTGGTTATGAGTTTTGTTTTGCATAACTACATTCAATAAAATTAAAAAAAACTAGTATTTATTAAGTTGTCAATTTTATCCGATTAATTGATTAATCGAGCCAATAATCGCCAGATTAATCGATCATCGAAATAATCGTTAGTTGCAGCCCTAGTTTAATGTGTATCAAAATCACCGTTCCGCCTCTGTAAATCTCTTAAAGTCTTCTAAAAAATTTAGTTTTATGACTCCCATCTTAAACAACATTTCTGACCAGTCAGAATGAATAAAACTTCTGTGACAGGAATTTAAGAGAAGACATTAAAACGTAATCTGAGCCGTGGGTGTTTTCTCCATGGCTGAAGCTGCAGAAACAGGCTGCTTCAGATTGGCTGAGGAGCAGATGAAACACGCCTCCAGGAAGCTCACAAGCCCAGTTTACCAAAAAACTACATGAAGAAACTTTCTGAACCCTGGAGAACTTGCATGGTTCATCAAGCATGAAGGACACAAAAAGACTGTTTTGTACTCTGAAGTAAAAGTAGCCTCAATGAGGGAACCCCGGATTGTGGCAGGAACAGATGAAGTCAACTTTGGCTTCTTTTCATTCAGAATGGTGACCTGTCTATGGCATACCCTGCCTCTCATCTGGTACTATACCAGGCATGGGCAAACTACCGGCCCACGGGCCACACGCGACCTGTTAAACGTTTTAATCCGGCCCGTTAAACTTGAAAAAATTAAATGAATAAACCTTGTTGGGGCAGCACGGTGGCGCAGTGGGTAGCACAGTGGCCTCATAGCAAGAAGGTCGTGGGTTCGAGTCCTGGGTGGGGACGAGGCTTGGAACACTGTCCTTTCTGTGTGGAGTTTGCATGTTCTCCCCATGTTTGCGTGAGTTTCCTCCCACCCTCCAAAGACATGCATGCTAGGTTGATTGGCCGGTGCCATATTGCCCCTCGGAATGAGTGTGTGTGGATGGTTGTATGTGTGTGGCCCCGCGACAGACTGGCGACCTGTTCGGGGTGTACTCTGCACTTCGCCTTAAATTTGGCCGGGATGGGCTCCGGCACCCCCCGCGACCCCGTAAAGGGATAGACGGATAAGAAGATGACTGACTAACCTTGTTAGTTTTATTTCCACTGCAATTCTGATGTTTCGTCACTAAATGGCACACTCTGGATATATCGGATTTGTTGAAAATAAATACAACAACACTGCTCCCATTAAAATGTGTGTGTCTCCGTGATGCGCACGCTGTCAAAATAAACAGTATGCACAGATATGGAAAGCCACTGGGCCCAATCCACGCACGTAAACAAGCACATTAGATGTTAAATCAAGCAAAATGTTACATCAAGTGCTTAGATTTCAGAGGTGTCAAGTAACGAAGTAAGACTACTTCGTTACCTTACTCAAGTAGAAAATCTCGTTATCTTTACTTTAACGAAGTAATTATTTTTTTGTCTACTTTTTACTTTTACTCACTACTTTTTTATGCAATTATCTGTACTTTTACTTCGTTAATTTTATCAAAAGTAGTCGCTACTTTCTCCATTTTGTCACCGTTATAAAGCCGCGACTGTTTGTCGGATTTTTTTTTTTTTTATGAACCCTGAATGCATCAAACAAAGGAACAGATGAATGATTGGCTGAAAGGTCCAGTCAATCATTACTTTGGGGCGAGTAGCCCCGCCTACAAACTTTTAAAGAGCAAGGACGTCAATTTCCGTGTTTGAGACTCGGGCTCGGAAATCAAAGTGTTTCTGATGCTGCAACACTGAACTTTGATTGAATTATCAGTTTTTTTTAAAAAAAAAAACAACAACAGCAAAGAAATGTTTTATTATTATTTTCAGTCTTAGGTTATTGTAAACGTCTTTGCTGAAAATGTTGTAGATGGTATTTTTATAAAAATAACTTTGACCTGTGATGCACTATTTTATCTTCATAAACAAAGCTGATTGAACTGATTAATCCATAAATAGTAGTGGATGAAGTATTTGTGCTTAAAAGCATCCAAAATGTTATTGATTAGTTTATAAAGACTGACTGAGGAGATTAAAACTACACATCGCTTAGATTTTGTATCATGAAGATGTTTGGGTTAATATTAAAAAACCTTATATGTACACATATATATGTAGATATGTATAAATATAAATTTATATATACCGTCTCCTAAGTCCCGCCCCTACTGTTTTTTTAAAATCTTATTTCCCTGGTTATTTTTTCATTTTTACAGTTCTTAAAATTTTAGAAAAAGAATCCAAGTATTTTGCCTCCTGTGTGTTTCCTTCACTCCCACTGCCTTACGAGTGCATGTAAAGGGTGTTATTTTGTCAATGGGCGTGGTTTTACTGGGTGTACGACATTTTTTGTAAAATACGATAATTTTACGTCATTAGTACGATAATCCAGCACCTCCCACCTGGCAACGCTGGTTCCATGCGCTGGTTCCATTATTAAGAAATAAATAATTCTGATTCATAAAGTTTCACCAAAACACTTTCATTTATTATCATATTTTCTGCTCCTTAAAGCATGTGATAATAGTTAAAAAATATGTTCATACGCTTTTGTTAACAATATTCCTTTTTTTCTGAAAATTACTTTTACTTTTTTTACTTTAAGTAGTTTTAAAATAGGTTACTTTTTACTTTTACTTAAGTAGAAAACTTGAGTTGATACTTCTACTTTTACTAAAGTAGTTTTTTAACTCGGTATTTATACTTCTACTTGAGTAGGAAATGTTGGTACTTTTGACACCTCTGTTAGATTTCAAACCTAGCGCCGCTAAATGCAAGTTTTTAAGCGCTATCGCGCTAGATTTCAGACCTAGCATGCTAGATTTGAAATATTATGCTTTTGCTGTAACATTTAGCACTTGTTTAAAATCTGGCGTGCCATTCTATCGGTTCAATCTAGTGGTTACCAAAGCATACCATCCAAGTCCCGTTTCCCGTGTTTCCATCGGGATGAAGATTTTTATCTGATATTTAGCTGTAGAGTAGAAAAAGCTAATATTTCAACAATAATCTTTGACACATTGGTTGCTCGTCCCGGGGGAGGGATCTCTCTTTCATGTGGATCCCCACGAGGTTTCTTATTTTTTCCCCACTGATGGGTTTTTTGGAGTTTTTCCTCACAGAGAAGGAGAGTCTAAGAGCATAAATGTGCTAGTCTTGTTTAGTTAGCATTTGTTAGTTATTTTTCTTGCTGTGTATTTGTGTTTATCCAATCCCTTTTTTTTTTTGTTTGAAGCCCATTGAGACAGAAATTCTGTGATTTGGGGCTATACAAATAAAATTGAATTGAATCCATCTGCTCCTGTTCCAGCCCATTTGTCAAATGTTAGAACTCAATGTGGCCCGCGAATCAAAAAGTCTGCCCACCCCTGTACTATACCATACGTACTGTCCAATGTTGGGCTATAAATTCAAAAAGTGGTTGTCCACATCTTTCAGTTTCAGTTCATTTTCAGCTTTGAGGAGAATCATGTTCCTCAAAAAGTCCTTCTGTCCTTCACTGCATCTTTCTGTTGCTGAATCATTCCTTTAAGTCAGGCATTGCAAATTTAGCTTTGGCATCTTCAACCATTTATGTAACTTTTGTAGTCAGTCCTGTGGGACGTCAAACAATCCATTCACCTTCAAAACCACTTAGTCTGAATGTCTGCAACCTTTGACAATCCACAAACCTTTAGGCTTTATTTTTTTATGGAAAAAAAACACCAGCTGAAACTTTTTGGCATCTAAAATGAAGATAAAACTCAGACACATTGATTTTTCTGACTTATGTGTTTTGTAAAAACATCTGTTTTAAACTGAGCATGACTTTGAATTTGGAAGTGTGATGTGGTGGAGAAGTTCGACCAGTCTGTTGAAGACAGAAGGGATGAGGGACGAAGGGGAGCCAAGTGCAGGTTGTAACGGTAAGGCTTGAGTCCTGGGCAGGCATGGCAGACCAGACTTTAGAGGGTGTCTAGACATGGACAACACACCATAAAAACCTGACACAGGATTAAATGACACCAGGGCTTATACCAGTGGTTCCTGAAGTTCTGTTTCCCGCAGAGCTGTCAAGTAGCGAAGTAGAACTACTTCGTTACTTTACTCAAGTAGAAAATCTCGTTATCTTTACTTTAACAAAGTAATTATTTTTTTTGTCTACTTTTTACTTTTACTCACTACTTTTTTATGCAATTATCTGTACTTTTACTTTGTTAATTTTGTAAAAAGTAGTCGCTACTTTCGCCATTTTGTCACCGTTAAAAATAAAGAAAAAAGTCATTAAAAACCAATCCGGATCAATCGCGCCATTTGATTTGAATATGGTTGGATGAGGTGAGCTAACGTAAACTCAATACGACTTTGTCTTGCTTCATCACTTCAACACGTGACACACAGCACGCGCGCATGCATGGACGCGCACATACACCCCTCCCCCCGCACCCCACTGCCGTGTTCCAGCCAGGTGTCACGCAGGCTGTATGTGGCACTCCCAACCTTAGAAACTTGTGAAAGACTATTCAGTATTGCCTCAAAGAACTTTGAAAATTAGCTGCCTTCAAGGCTTAAAAACGCCTTATGGTTATTTTTTTTATTTATTTATTTTTGTCACATTGAGTGTGTTTGTGTCTGATGAAGTTGGTTAAATTAGGTGATGCAGAGTGAAGCTTGGTAGCTGAAGGGACGTTACATAATGCCCTGCTTATGATAATACATTTGATTGTGTTCATTAATCGATTTCCAATAAAGATTATTAAGAAATAAATGTTTCTGATTCATAAAGTTTCACCAAAACACTTTCATTTATTATCATATTTTCTGCTCCTTAAAGCATGTGATAATAGTTAAAAAATATGTTCATACGCTTTTGTTAATAATATTCCTTTTTTTCTGAAAATTACTTTTACTCTTTACTTTAAGTAGTTTTGACAATAGGTTACTTTTTACTTTTACTTGAGTAAAAACTTGAGTTGATACTTCTACTTTTACTAAAGTAGTTTTTTAACTCGGTATTTATACTTCTACTTGTGTAGAAAATGTTGGTACTTTTAACACCTCTGGTTTCCCGCACATAACATGTCACGTCCAATCCCGAACAAGAAAGAAAGAAGAAGTATACTTTAATTGTCCCTCAACGGGAAAAATTGTGTGCTGCATTACACCGCAGCAGGCTGCCATGAAGGCGCCAATGGTGGGAGAAATGGGAAGTTAGGTGTCTTCTCCAAGGACACCAAGACATGAGCTCAGTGGGGTTTGATTCCGCAAACTTCCGGAGAACTTCCGATCCAAGGGCGGACGTTATACCACTGAGCTATCGCCTCTCCAATTTGCCATGCCAGGAAATGATTGGTTAAAAAATTACGCCCATCCTGAGGAAAGTTAACCCCAATGTTCCAAGGTTAAACTGTTTTTCTGGGAACGGTCTGACGTATCAGACTATCAAACACCATATCAACTAAAACTTTCCTTCACAACGATTGTACAATTATTATCAACATAAACGGTACGCTTACAGTAAAGTATTTCAGCACCTTTTTCTTTTAATATTTTAATTCGCACTGTTTATGAACCACAAAAAAGGGTCAAATTAAATATTACTTTTATAATTTAAGTACAAAACCATTTTTCCGTTAAAGATAAGCGATACAAGGGATGTGAAAAAAATTGGACAAAATGACTCATCGGTTTTGGACATGTTTTGTCTGGAACAATACCTAAATATAATTTAAGTATAAAATAATGTGCACCATTTGTAAAACGCATTGTTTCCTCTCCTCATTGATACCCTGAAACTTTCTGTACTCTTCAGTTACTAGAAAAGGTTTAGAAACCAGATTTTCCAACTATGTCCGCTTTTATTGAAAAGTTCATAATTAAATGGCTTGGCATTAAATATGTCACCAAGTCTACTTCATTTTTTTTCTTTTGGTGATAAAATAACTGTTACACCAATAAAACAAGATTCATTGTAACGTAGAAAAATGTTTTTTTTATTTTTGATTTAGCCTTTTCACTTTGTCTACTGACTTAATCCACTTATTTAATCGGCAACAAAGAATTACTGAAATGTGATTGTAATGTAAAAATACAATACATGTGTAAAAGAACCAAGACCAACTGAAAACATTAAAAAAGAAGTAATTGATTACCATTTCAGTTGGAATATTCTATGTTCCAATTTCTTCGCTTTTCAAAAATTCTCACAATATGAATTTTGGGTTCAATTTTATTTTTGCATTTTTTCTTTTTGTTCTACTAATTATTCATCAAGCAGGTTTATTTAGCAAACTAATTGATAAATGTTTCAAATTGATGCCATTTTAATAAAGTCAAATGTAATATGAATATGAACTGGCAATATGGAGTAAAACTGATGAAATCACTTTTCATTCATAACTGAAAATGAACACTGAAAACTGTACACGTAAAGCTGGAACTATTTGGTACATGTATAACTTGATTGCTTAGCTGAGAATGTTTTGTTTACTACCAAACAGCACTTTGTATTTATTGTATTTTCCCAACTGCATGATGTCGTTTCAATAATGTAATCTCAAAAAGGTGGAATTACTGAACGCCCATGGCCAATGGGTCCCGAGTCATTCCCCGGTCAGCTGTGAGACATAGTCTCTCCAGCGGGTCCGGGGTCTGCTTCTTGGTCTCCTCCCGGTGGGACGTGCCCGAAACACCTCACCAGCGAGGCGCTCGGGGGGCATTCTGACCAGATGCCCAAACCACCCCATCTGGCTTCTCTCGACCTGGAGGAGGAGCGGCTCTACTCCGAGCTCCTCCCGGATGGCAAAGCTCCTCACTCTATCTCTAAGTGAGAGCCCAAGTGAGAGACGCAAATCAACATGTAGAGGGAGCAAATGATTGCCTGTGGTCTCCAAGAGGGAGAAGAAGCAATGAATCGAGGACCAATCAGAATTGACAGTAAACGTTTTCCGCAGTCGTTCACCGCCAAAAAACTAACATCAAAAAATCTCATTCTTTTGGTCACCACCCATACCTGGTGACCATAGGTGAGGGTAGGAATGTAGATTGAGATCGTAGATCGCTGGAGAGACTTTGTCTCATAGGTGGCTGGGGAACAACTCGGGATCCTGGAGGATGCAGATGGGGTGAGAGAAGCCTGGGCTTCCTGTCTGAGGCTGTTCCCCCCGCGACCCGGCCCTGGATAAGCGGAAAATGACAAAACGGAACAGGACCATGGTTATGCATACTTTTACAAAAATATTCATTCAATCTTGAGTTTTTTCGTAAATAAATCTTGTTTTTGCTTGACTATTTTTTCAAACACTCAAAACAAATTTTTGAATAAATTGTTATTGGGTAACTGACTTGCTGTGGCGACCCCCGAAGGGAAATGCCGAAAGACGAAGAAGAGGATTCAACATAACATTATTTCCTCTGACCATTACTTAATGGTCAAAGCTTTTTAAACTCCTCTTTAAAAGTCTTTCACGCAATTAAATCTGGTTTCGTACACAATAAAAAAAAACAAGAGAAATGAAACCGAAAGACAAAGTCAAGTTGAGTCAAGTTTAAATCACTACATTGTGGGTGAGCGGAACATTTGTACATATTAAACCACAAATAACGAGCTCCGTACCCACCTCTTCATTCATCGTCCAGTGAGATGACACTGATTTTCCACTTATATAAACAATAGCTAGCGTACACACCTGCCATGAGAAACCTGACACACCTTTCTCCACAAGCTAAAGAAAGAAAAATTTCCAACATACCACTCAATTCATGAGATCCTTTTCACCTCTGGAGCATCCCCAGAGGCCTCGGGGACAACAAGGTGTGTGAGAGACATCCAAACAAAGGTAACTAATCATTTACACACCTCCGGCCTCCACTGCGATAAAAAAAAACTGGTGGAGAAAGGAAACTGGCAGATGAGACTGAAAGAAAGATGGAACAAAAGGAAGACTTGTTTTTCATGATGTGTGTGTTTGTGTGTGTTGCTGTGTTACTGAGTGTTCGGCCCACTTGTTGTGTGTTTCTTTCCAGCTGTGTAACCGTCCACAGTGTGTGTTTGTGGTTGTAATTTAAAATCAAATATCATTGGATGGTAATTATGTGATTATAAACACCAAAAACACACACACACACACACGCTGGCTCTCGTTTAAAAAGTTGTAAATGACAAATTTAGGTTATAGGTCATGTCTGACCAAAACAATATGATCATCAAATTAGCGCCTCCAAATCCGAGACCATGGTCCTCGCCCGAAAAAGGGTGGAATGCCCCCTGCGGGTCAGGGACAGGTTCCTGCCCCAAATGGAGGAGTTTAAGTATCTCGGGGTCTTGTTCACGAGTGGGGGAAAGATGGAGCGGTAGATCGACAGGCGGATCGGTGCGGCGTCAGCAATAACTAGGACGCTGCATCGGTCCGTCGTGGTAAAGAGAGAGCTGAGCCGAAAAGCAAAGCTCTGGATTTACAAGTCGATCTACGTTCCTACCCTCACCTATGGTCACCAGCTGTGGGTGGTGACCGAAAGAATGAGATTGCGGGTACAGGCGGCCAAAATGAGCTTCCTCCGCAGGGTGGCTTGGCTCTCACTCAGAGATCAGGTGAGGAGCTCTGCCATCCGGGAGGAGCTCGGTGTCGAGCCGCTCCTCCTCCAGGTCAAGAGGAGTCAGATGGGGTGGTTCGGGCATTTGGTCAGGATGCCCCCCGAGCGCCTCGCGGGCAAGGTGTTTCGGGCACGTTCCACCGGGAGGAGACCAAGGGGCAGACCTCGGACCCACTGGAGAGACTATGTCTCACAGCTGGATGGGGAACGACTTGGGATCATTCCGGGTGAGCGGGAGGATGCAGCCAGGGTGAGAGAGAGGCCTAGGCTGCCCGTTTGAGGCTGTTGCCCCCGCGATCCGACCCTGGAACAAGCAGAAGATGACAGAACGGAATTTTAGAAAAACTATGTGAGCGAACACTGCACACTTTCCTTTCTGTCGTCTTTCGCTTATCCGGGGCAGGGTTGCGGGTCAACAGCTACAGACGATAAACTCAGGCTTCTCTCACCCCGGCTACATCCTCCAGCTCACCCGGGAGGATCCTGACGCCTTCCCCGGCCAGCTGGAAGACATAGTCTCTCCAACAAGTCCGAGGCCTGCTCTCTCAGTGTCCTCCCGGTGGGACGTCACCGAAACACCTCCCTATTGAGGTGTTCCGGAGGCATCCTAACCAGATGCCTGCACCACCTCATCTGGCTTCTCTTGACTCAAAGGAGCAACTGCTCTAATCCAAGCTCCTCTCCAATGGTAGAGCTCCACACCCTATTTCTGAGTGAGAGACCAGCCACCCTGTGAAGGATGCTCATTTTGGCCGCTTGTATCCGCAATCCAATTTTTTCGGTTACCACCCACAGGGAGTGACCATAGGTGAGGGTTGGAACGTAGATCGACTTGTAAATCGAGAGCTTTGCTTTTCGGCTCACCTCTTTTTTTTACCGTGGCGGACCGATGCGGCGTCCTGATCTGGCGAAAGCCAGTGTTGAATTACGTCTGCCACCTTTTGCCAGAGAGTCATTTTTTGGTGACTTTTGTATTACTAAAAAGAGTTTCAACAGGAACGTTCAGTAAGTTTTTTATTTGCTGTCTTTTATCACTCCAAGTAGTAAATCAAGGGTGTGACTGAGCATGGATCTGAATATACCATATCTGGGCGCCTTTGTTGTGTTTATGCTTGTTTTCAGCCACTTTTTTCTTTTTTTTTTAGCAAGGTTGCATTTTTTCTGTGCTTAAATGGGACAAGTGCACCTCTCTTTATAAAAGCCATGTGCTCTCTTTGAGGATCTGAGTGAAGATGCAAGAAGTATAGTTGGGATTTTCGGGTTATTTTAGTTTCTTATTCTAACCCTAAACAGGGTGTACCTTACCTTCTGCCTGGTATCATTAAAAAAAGGTCTTCTCATTGAGATGAGAGTGGTAATTTAAAAAGTGGATTGATTGGTGGTTGACGCTCTTAGATATTCAATTTTTATGTACAAACTTGTGAACTTGCATAAATTAGTAGCGGTAAAATGTACAAAATTTGTATGTAAAACACAGAAATTTCAGTCGGGGGTGCTTCAGTAGCAGCTGCCCAGAAGCCAGGTGGTTTAAGTGACCTCTGCTCATGCACTCACACACACACACACACACACACACACACTTCCCCCACACCTGTAGTTTTACTGCATGGCCATAAAGCGAAGATAACACAAACGGCTTCTAAATCAACAGGCGAGATTAAGCAGTACCAACATCACAGCTGACAGACAGATTCACTGCCGACCTGCCAGCCATTCCAGCTGCTGCGGGGGGACTTTTCATGAAGATTCCGACTTTTCTCAATTTCACTGGGAAGTCATTTGCACAGCTTGTGCGTAAAATTGACCAATGTCTTTGTCAGTGAAACCCCACATTGTGGTGTGCCTCATGTGGGAGATAACAAAGTAAATGTATTTTTTTTACTGTACTTAAGTAAAAAAATTGTGTATCTGTAATTTACTTTAGTAAAATTTGAGACCTGTACTTTTACTTTTACTTCACTACATTTTAGAGCAAACGTCTGTTCTTTTACTCCGCTACTTTTTAAAAGTGTGTTCAGCAGTTTTTGTTGCATTTTTTGTCAAAAATTTGAAAAATATACAATTAATTTTTAGCGCATCTTGAAGCTGCATTGCCAAAATCAACCTGTAGAGGGAGCAAATGATTGCCTGCGGTCTCCAAGAAGGAGAAGAAGTAAGGAATCAAGGTCCAATCAGAATTGAGAGTAAACATTTTTCGCAGTCGTTCACTGCCAAAAAACTGACATCAAATATTAAAAAAGAGTCAGAAGATCGTTGTTCGTTGTGTTTACTTTTAAATAAAAAGTTGAGCCATCGTTACACAGAGTATTTATTTGTGATCCTACAGCCCAAAAAATAACGTTTGAATTATGGTTGAATATTTTACGTTTTATTTAAAAAGTGAAATTACTTTTGTACTTTTACTTTCCGTTCCGTCATCTTCCGCTTGTTCCGGTGTTGGGTCGCTGGGGCAACAGCCTCAAACGAGTAGCCCAGGCCTCTCTCACCCCGGCTGCATCCTCCAGCTCACCCGGAAGGATCCCAAGTTGTTCCCCGGCCAGCTGTGAGACATAGTCTCTCCAGCGGGTCCGGGGTCTGTCTCTTGGTCTCCTCCCGGTGGGACCTGCCTGAAACACCTCGCCCGCGAGGCGCTCGGGGGGCATTCTGACCAGATGCCCGAACCACCCCATCTGGCTTTTCTCGACTTGGAGGAGGAGTGGCTCGATACCGAGCTCCTCCCGGATGGCAGAGCTCCTCACCCGATCTCTGAGTGAGAGCCCAGCCACCCTGCGGAGGAAGCTCATTACGGCCGCTTGTACCCGCGATCTCATTCTTTCGGTCACCACCCACAACTGATGACCATAGGTGAGGGTAGGAACGTAGATCGACTTGTAAATCGAGAGCTTTGCTTTTCGGCTGAGCTCTCTCTTTACCACGACGGACCGATGCAGCGTCCTAATTATTGCTGACGCCGCACCGATCCGCCTCTCGAACTCCCGCTCCATCCTTCCCCCACTCGTGAACAAGAACCCGAGATACTTAAACTCCTCCACTTGGGACTTTTACTTAAGTACTTTTACTTAAGTAGATTTTTTTTGGTTCTTTTACTTAAGCACAAAAAGTGCGTTCTTCATCCACCACTGGAAATAGCAATCATCTATTTCCGTCTTTTGTAGTATAAAATGTTTCAACATGATTCCGAATCCTTCTGAAACTCTTTGTATGATCTGGCTGAAGGTATAAAAGCTTCTAAGAATTGTAAATCAAGTTTGTCAAGTTGTGCCTGTGTTTATTGACAATGTGTCATCAAACTGTCCTACTGCGGGGAATACCAACTCTTTGTTCCTGACGAGGTCGTGGCATTTCACACGATAAGTTTAGCAACGACTTCGCACAACATTAGAAATACGATAACTGCAGGCTACTACTACACGGTATGCGACGCCTTTTCTCAGCCATTATCTGGAACAACTGTCATGGTTATCTGTCGTTTAATTTAAACCGTTTACTTTCCAAACATAAAAACAGGAAGTGTGACAATAAGGCTGGTGTTGTGTCAGGATGTTTTGTGGAGTCGGTTATGACACTACAGCCCTATTCACACGAGATTTGTTAAATAAATCACTGGAATTATTTATCTGTATACCGTAATTTCACGGCTATAAGGCGCATATAAAAGTCACAGAAATTCTTCAAAATGAGCGGTGCGCCTTTTAGTGCGGTGCGCCTTGTGTGTGAGAAAAGGCGGACCTAAAAGAAAACGCGGTGCCCGCGAGGCGGACATGAAAGAAAAGGCATGAGAACGTTAAAGAGTGAAGTGTAGGCGGCGTGGGAGCGATGGATGACCGAAGGAGACCACAGTTTCATGAAGGGTGGAAGGCAGCGCCGGGCGAGTTCCGCTACAGTTTGCCAATGGATTGTAGATGCTTTGACTAACATATCTGCTGGTACTGTTATCCGAGCTTTCGCAAAAGCTGGTATCCTTTCTGAGGAGCCGCACAGTACAGACAGTGACTTTGACAGCGAAGTGGAAGGAGCGAAGTGGACCTGCTCTGTTGGATTTTGCGCAGCTGTTTGATTCCAAAACAGAGGATGAGGACTTTGATGGGTTTGAATAAAGACTATTACCGGTAATGTGCTTGTTTAGTATCGTTACTACTTAAATAAAGCACAATCAAACTCAGTTTTGCTCCCGATCTATTTTTTAATACGCACATTTGCATGCTTGCGTGTGTGCTGTTGTAAGGCAGTGTGTGACTGAGACTGCGCCTTTTCGTACGGTGCGCCTTATGGTCATGAAATTACGGTAAATGGACCACTAAACGCTGTAACCAACTTATGACGTATCCAGAGTTTACCCTACCTGTCGCACACTGATATAACAATGAACTGACAAGATGTCAGGATCCCTAACCTGCCACCAGAGAGAGCCCTGGATGTTCCTAATCAATCTGATTAGGATCACCTGAGGATGATTCCTGATTCCACACATCTGTGCACCCAGCCATCTATTTAAGGGTAATCACATCAGACTTCCCTGTCGGGTCTTACTATCCCTTCCAGCCAGGTCACTGTGGTTGCCTGACCATGTTTTAAACTTTGTTGTTATTTGGACTTTTGAAACCTTGAGTTAACGCTGTGCTTCTTGCTTTACAGACTTTCCTGAATTGTGTAAATAAACCTTTTTTAAAGTCCTGCAATTGGGTCCTCCTTCTTCAACATCCTAAAACCCTGACACCAAATCTGCGGCCTCATCGAGATCTGCGACCGGTTGCAGATCTAAACAACCGAAAGTGAACCAGAAGTGAACAACTGGTTGCAGAACCAAAAAATAATATACATAAAATGAATGAAAAACACTCATACGTACGTTTTAAAATGACAGATTTTAGTAAAAAAAAAATGCAGAGCAGGTGCGAAAAAATGCGAATTCCAACAGAATGATTGGAATCATTCTATTCCAAAAGAATAATTCCGGTAGAATTATTCTATTGGAATAAAATGATTCCAATGGAATCATTCTATTGGAATTCCAATAGAATCATTGGAATTACGCCTGGTTGCAGATCTCGATGTTCAGATCATCTGGAAGGGAGAGATAAGGTCTTGACGCATTCTGGAAGGGAGGGGGAGGTGGATGAAGCGTTCTGGGCATGCGCAGAGTCGTGAAGTCTTAGATCTCGACGGTCACAGATCTCGTCAGGTCAACGGTTTAACTTCTAGAAATTCTAGACATGACAGAAAGTATACCGTAATTTCACGGCTATGAGGGGCATATGAACGTCTTAGATTTTCTTAAAAATGAGCGGTGCACCCTTTCGTGCGGTGCGCCTTGTGTGTGAGAAAAGGTGGACTTAAAAGAAAAAGCGATGCTCGTGAGAAAAGGCGGATCTAAAAGAAAACGCGGTGCCCGTGAGGCGAGGCGGACCTGAAAGAAAAGGCATCCTCTGTTTCGATTCCGAAACAGAGGATGAGGACTTTGACGGATTTGAATAAAGACAATTACCGGTAATGTGCTTGTTTAGTATCGTTACTACTTAAAAGTGTGCACAATGACAGACCAGGGTGTACCCTTCCTCTTGCACACAGATGGTGGAAAATATTTAAGCAATCACAGACCTCTGGAAGTTATTTTCATCTTGTACAATTTGGTCTCTTTAGAAAAGAAAAACTTATTTTATTTTTTTGATCATCATTGCAGGGACACTGGATCGATAAAGCATCATCTGGGATTTTCTGTCTATGCCCCTAAAATGACCTTAACCTGCAATTTGTGTCGACACAACCAACGGTATCAATCTGCAAACACTGAATATTTCCCTCCCTTCTGCTAACGTAGGAGCCATGAAGATGCCAAACAAAACACAGCTTGACAGGCATGAAATCTTATACTACACACCAGGAAGTTGATTGGTAAGAATCTTGGCGTATTCCAGTCGGATGTGGCACCCATTCCTACACATATCAGCAAAACTCAACAAGTCACTGCCAAGAAAGCAAGAGTAAGTGATAAGAATTAGGGTTGGACTCGGAATGTGAGAAGCATCTAAATTTTTCCCAAAGCAAAGTCTTTGTAAACACAAGAAAAGACTGGTTAATGTCAGAAAAATGGGAACTAAAAGTGCACGGAACAAGTCTGAAAGAAAAATTGATCCTCTCTGGAGTCTAAAATTTAACACTGAAATAGAATACAGGCTAATCTGGCTGAAGAAGAGAACATCATTCCAGTTAAAGGCTGAGATGAATATGATTGATATAAAAGTGAGTTAAGAAAGAATCTGCTCACCTGTCCTGGATCCTGTCTGAGGTATTGTGGGCTAATGCTTCGCTAGGGAAAGGACAAAGAAAAAGAATGTACTATGAACTAAACACTTTCAGTGCATTTCTGCCCTTAGACTCTCCTTCTTGGAGAGAAAAAACTCCAAAAAAAAGTTCAATAGTGAAAAACAAAAACAGAAGCCTCATGGGGGTCCACATGAAGGAAGGATGGTTGCATGTAGAAATAGTTATATTTGGCTCACAAAGTTATATCAAAAGACACTTGAAGCCGGTCCACTGGTATTAGACTCTACAGTGCATGTAGCACTACTAATACAAGTCCCAGAATGCTCTTTTACTAGTTTGGCGGGACCCTTAAATTAACTCTAATTTGTTGACAGTTGCTATAGCAACCTGTTACCGCCTTAATGCAATTTGTGTGTGTCTGTTAAAAAAATTCATATTGTTATACATTGTTCGCCAAAAATTTCAAATTTTGCCCCACCTATTTTAACCACTGGTTAAAACCACCGGCACCAGTGTCACGTCAACATTGTTTACCAGAACCAAGATTTTCAGCCTTTACGGTATTCTTAATGGCATCGGCGGAGAGGCGGGGCAAGAGAACAAACATGGCAAGCACTGCTTTTTTTTCCGTTTGCTTCGATCTAGTTGATTCCAAATCCTGCTTTAGGAGCCGTTGCTTAGCCATATACTGTAGGTGCCTCGCCGGATGGCATAGGCTCGCGCCCACTGGTAGCAATTTATTAGCGCCCCACAGGGCAATACAGTTGAAAAGAGCAGAAGTGGGCAAACAAGATAGACCATAAAAGATGGTCTATCTCTCACAGCAAGAAGGTCGTGGGTTCAAGTCGCGAGTTGGGGATGAGGCTTGGAACACTGGCCTTTCTGTGGGGCATAGACCATCTTCGGGGCTAGAGAGCAAACATGGCACGCACTGTTTTTTCCCCCCGTTTGCGCCTATCTAATTGATTCCAAATCCTGCTTTAACATGCCGTCGTTTAGCCACATAGGTGACGCGCTGAAGGGCGTAGACCCGCGCCTTCTGGAAGCAATTTGTAAGCATCGCGCAGGCCGATACAGTTGAAAAGAGCAGAATTGGGCATGCGAGGGATGCCCAGTATAATAACCTGTAAAAGATGGTCTATCTCTCCCTCAGTGCTACCCTGCTGCCCTGAGTGCTGCAGAGGGATCGGGCGCTGGAAATAGCAAAGCAGAAAAGTCGCATTAAAAAATCCTAATTTGGTTGCTTTCACATAGTTTGTTTGTCTTCCTCTATTTGTTTTTTACATTAAAAAAGTATCAACAAGATTATCGGGTAATACACCAAATCGATAAGTGGTATTGATAAGAGTATTAGTATCAATAAGAGAATCGATAACCATTCCTATTCACAACCATTCACACTCACACACTCATTCCGAGGGATAAATTTGTAGTGACCAATTAACCTAAAATGTTTTTAGAGCATGGGAGGGATTTGGCGCTCTGACGAGATCTGCTGCCTCGTCGAGATCTCAGACGATGATTGTCGATGGATCGGTGTTCAGAAAAGTGAGGTTTCACCTGAATCTGCGACAAATCGCGAGATGTGAGAGATGTGCAAGATTACTTTTAAAAATAAAAGCAATAGGTTATATAGAGCGGAAACAACGTTGTTTAAACTTTATTCCGCCTAAAATATCATGAGATTACTTTAAATAAGTTTTATGAAAACTTTATTGGAAGGGGGCGGGGTAACGCCAGCGTCATGGGCTGCGTCATGGGGCGGTGTTTGG
Organism: Neostethus bicornis; assembly: GCA_902685375.1. Lineage (NCBI taxonomy): Eukaryota > Metazoa > Chordata > Actinopteri > Atheriniformes > Phallostethidae > Neostethus > Neostethus bicornis. The sequence goes on along the minus strand of LR738542.1, from coordinate 6,214,511 downwards.
TTGCATAATGCTGGTCGCAGCGCTCAACGTAAATTTGATCTGGAAGGGAGGGGGAGGTGGAAGTGGATGACGCGTTCTGGGCATGCGCAATACCGCAGAGTTGCAACTCTCGACGGTCGCGGATCTCGATAGAACACCAGAGTACTTGGAAGAAACCCACCCGAACACGAGAACATGCAAACTCCACACAGAAAAACCAGTGTTTCAAGCCTCACTATAAAAATCTTCATGAAAGTCGTTATTAAAATTTTTTGTAAAAATTTTCTACCACATTTAAACAAAACACATTCACCAAAAACAAGTGCGTTATCAGATTTCAAGCTGATTTCTGGTGAATTTTCTGAAATCCTGTGAGATCTGAAAGAGATTTTGCTTTAGTTTCATGTTTTCTCTTTAAGACAGAGCATCAGGTGACCGGGACACTGCGGAGGACACACTCCACTGAGGTCAGACTGTTGCTGTGAGATGGACAGATGCTTCCAGCTTTAGGGAATACGCAATGCGTGCAGGCGACGTCTGCGTGTGTGTGTGTGCGTGTGGAGGACAGAAAGAAAGAGAGAGAGAGAAGGGGACGGAGAGAGACAGAGAGAGAGAGAGAGAGAGAGAGCAGCAGCAGACGTGCCCTCCTCTCCCTCACACACACCACAGCAGCGCTTTGACGCACCAAACACACCGCTTTGGATTATAGGATTGCGCGCAGGGTCTCGCTAATTATTTTCCTCCTCATATTGATCACGTCCTCTGAAAGATTTTTTGTTTTTGTGGGAGTCCGCTTAACCTGGAGTGTGTAAACACACAGAGTGTGTGTTTTTCTTTGGATCCCCGCACGGAGCAGGATCTGATCACGCATGCTGTGGACATGTGGAAGTTTGCACCGCAGTCATCCTGCCGCTCCAGCACCTCCTAAAGACCCTCACAGGAGACCCCGATGTAATTTAAAACGGGTCTTTTAAAAAGAAAAGAAAGAAGAGTTTTGTTTCTGAGTTTTTTGGAGCTTCAAGAAAATTCAGAGATTTTTTTTTTTTTTTTTTTGGTTTTTATTTCTGAAACTGGTTTAAATTTTCTGGGTGGACCCCCCGCAGTGATGGTGGCAGCTTTGCGCTCCGGTGGAACCCTGCTGGTCACCGTCCTGGTTCTGGTTCTGAGCAGCAGGGGGTCCGGTCAACCCTGCCCGACCCAGTGCTCCTGCACCGGGACCACAGTAGACTGTCACGGCCAGGGTCTCCGCAGCGTCCCCAGGAACATCCCCAGGAACACAGAGAGACTGTAAGCAGGACGAAATCTGGAATCTTTAAATCCTTTAAATATATTTCATAAGTTTTCCGACTTTTAAAAGAACTTTTGTAATTATTTTACTGTTTAAAAAAACTTAATGAATTTTCTCAAAATGAATTAAGTCTAATATTTACTATTAATCACCAGCTTTTAATGTGTGTGAGGTGGTTTTACTGGTTTCACACTGTTGCCTCACCACAGCCTCCGCAGACCACATCAGTCTGTCTGGAAACCAGCAAGTTAATCAAAAACGGATTTGTTTGAGTGGGGTTGAAGTTAAACAAGCCCAAAGACCCCTATAGTGAAAAAAAATGTTTATCCAAAATCTGCAAATATTTTACTTCGCATGCGCTCAAAAAATGTTAATTTAACTCTTTATTTCTGAATTATTTTCTGATCAAATCTGATTTCTGTTTAAGGGATCTGAATGCAAATAATCTGACAAAAATCACCAAGGCGGATTTTGCGGGATTGAAGCATCTGCGGGTTTTGTAAGTCTCTCTTTTTTCTTCTTTATTTTCTTCTTATTGCATTAATGAGAGACCTTCCCTCCATGTTAACCTGCGTGTGCACGCACTGCCGCATGCAGCAGCACTGCAGGAAAGAAAAAAAAAAAAAAAAGAAGAAGCAGAGTGGCACCTGTTAATGCTGTCGTGTTAATCTGCCAGTGGAAGTGTCAGGAGGGGTTTATTTTAACCAGCAGGCCCCGGGGCCCATGTGCTGGAGTGATTAACATGCTGGTGAGGAAATGATGGAGGGCAAGAAGGGAAAGAGATATTGGTCATAAGGTGTGGGCTAAACCACAGAGGGAGGAATGCAGCAGAGAGAGAAAGGAGAGACTCATGTAAGAACAGGTTCCTTACCTGAGATGGATTTTAGAAGATCCCCCTCCTCCTTTCCTCTCTTGCACCTATAGCCCCATGCTGTGTGTGTGTGTGTGCTATTCAGACTGAAATGAATGGCAAGGAATACACATAGTTGGAATTCCTCCAGAGATTATATCCTTAATTAGGTGTGTGTATGTGTGTGTGTGTTTCCTGTGTTCGCATGGTGCCCGTTTGGAAACATCAAAGTTCACTGAAGAGTTTATTTTAAGGAAACAAAAATGAAAACTTGAAACTTTTTCCAACTTTTTTTTAAGCCGTAATTCAAAGTGAAGCTCCAACTTTTAATATACATTTTTTATGTATTTTATTAATCCCTAAATGGAGAGTGTGGAAAAGAGGTGAAGAAGTGTGTGCAGGCAGGCTGGAACGGGTGGAGAAAAGTATCAGGTGTGATGTGTGATAGAAGAGTTTCAGCTAAAATAAAAGAGAAAGTGTACAAAATTGTGGGGTGAGACCGGCCATGGTGTTTGGTCTAGAAACAGTGGCACTGAAGAAAAGACAGGAAACACAGATGGAGGTAGCAGAGATGAAGATGCTGAGGATCTCTCTCGGAGTGACCAGGATGGACAGGATCAGAGGAACAGCTCATGTTAGAGGTTTTGGAGATAAAGTCAGAGAGGCCAGACTGAGATGGTTTGGACATGTGCAGAGGAGAGAGAGAGAGTACATCAGAAGAAGGATGCTGGGTTTGAGCCACCAGGAAAGAGGACTAGAGGAAGACCAAAGAGGAGGTTCATGGATACAGTGAAGGAAGACATGAAGATAGTTGGTGTGACCAAAGAGGATGCAGCAGATAGGGTTAGATGGAAGAAACTGACTTGCTGTGGTGACACCTGAAGGGAAATGCCAAAAGAAAAAGAAGAAGAATCCCTGACTGAGAAATTTGAGTGCTGCATTACACCACAGCAGGCTGCCACCTATGACGGCGCCAATGGTGGGAGAAATGGGGGGTTGGGTGCCTTCTCCAAGGACCGTAGACGTGAAGTCAATAGGATGCAAACTTGCGAACTTTCAGCCAAACACCGGTCCGCGGGTGAACGCTTCAACCACTGAGCCACCGCCTCCCACCACTAGGCCATCGCCCCCTAAAAAAAATTAACAGTATTAATTTAGTTAAATGTAGTTGTTTAAACTTTTAATTTTTTCATTGTGAATCTATACGTGTCAAACTCTGACCAGGTTTTATATTTGGCTGCAAAACAAAACCAAATGATTTTTTATTCACATAAACACTCTTTTTTTCTGTTTATTGTTCTCATAGCAACGTCGTGCCGTCCCTAAGCAGCTTTATGTGTATACAATGTTAAATTATTTACTATAATGTGTCCAGCTTTGTTTGTTTCAGACTAAGTTTTTAAGCAAAACTTGTTCTGATTCATATGAAAAGGGACGTTGATATTTTTATGTCTCCGCTCGTAGAAAGTGGGGGAGTCCAAGCACTCGGGGCTATCTGCGTGTCCATTGTAACGCTTTTGTGAACACAACATGTTCCAAAGCCCTAAAGGGATTTTAATTAAACTGCCCTGTTACGGAGTACCGACTATATATGAACTGATTCCAGCAAACCACTCCAATTTTCTTGGTTTTGGCCACAAATACTGTATTTTATTAGACTGAGAAGCAAACCCCAAAAAAAGCCAGATAACACAAGGGTGGCTCAGATCAGATTTGTCTTGGTCTCAAATCTGAACAGTTTCATTTTAAATATTTACCAATTCCAAGTCTCGATCTGACTCTTGAAAAATCAAAACATAAACCAAAGTAAACAATCTTACAAACAAATCGTTCGCAACTCACACTTTAAATTAAAGCTATGTCCATGTTTTGTCCAATGACATTATCCATGTTTCCGTGTGGTTTTGAGAGGTCTCACTCTGTGCCAGGACGTAGCTACATTTAATTTTAAAGTAAGCAGTAAACATTTATTTTCCTAAGTCCTCATCGGGAGGTAATATCCGATTACAATCGAGTTTGAAACGGCAAAATTCTCGATTTGGCAAACATGTAATCAGACGAGGACAGGTGCGGGCTCTCAGTGCTTAAAGATGTCCCATAAGGTTTTTAAATAAAATATGTAGATTTAAGCAAAGTGAATAAAACATTAAACACTCCCAAGTGTCTAACGATATTTTATAGCATCATAATAATTGGGGGGAGGCGGTGGCTCAGTGGTTAGAGCAGGGGTGCCCAACCTTTTTTGTCCCAAGATCTACTTTTCAAGTAGCAAACCTCTTGAGATCTACCAGTCCTGCGGCAACATTGCAAACCACCACAAATTTTTCCAGTCTGTATTAAAACTAATATCGGTCCTGAGAAGTTCCTCCAGAGCCACGGACATTTAGAAAATTTATTTGGAAAACTACAGCTGATTGGATTATCAAATGACGCCATCAACCCGGAAGTATGCATCTACTCCTTTATTAGCCTTCAGATCTGCAGCTGAGTAGAAACTTGGATTGCAGGCATCAAATCGGGATTGTTTGAAAATACATGATTTACAATTGTATAAGGATCTTCACCACCTGTCGACTGCAGCTTGACCGGTGAAGAAGGAAAAAAAAATACTTCTTTGATAGTTTCATCCTGATCCCGGCCGACTTCCGGTTTTAGTCACGTGGGAAAAAGCGCTCTATAAAACAAGAAAGGCGCTAGATTGTCGTTTGCGCTTTTCTGAGCGACTGAATGGTCGCTAAATTTAGCATCAAAGTCACTAAATTGGCAACATTGACTTTCTGTCGTTAAAAAAAAAAAAGTCATAAAATACTTTTTTCTTAATTTTTTTTAACACTTCTCACGGTCGACTCGGGACCAGTCCGTGATCGACCGGTAGATCGCGGTCGACCGGTTTGGCCCGCCCGCGGACTGGAAGTCAACCGGAAGTTTATGGGTTTGCATCCCACTGAGTGCACGTCTAGGGTCCTTGCAGAAGACACCTAATCCCCTGTTTCTCACACCATTGGTGCCGTCATACAGTAGGTGGCAGCCTGCTGCGGCATAGGAGTGCAGCACACATGAATAGAGTGAGTTAAAAAAAAAAAAGTCCTTTCAAAACACAGATTGTCTTAAAAAAAAATAAAAAAAGAAGACCAACGTGCAATTCTCCCCCTCTGGCTTCAACCTGCTAACCTGACTGTGGGACATCTTCATTTTGTATGTGAGTGGGGGTGGAGAACCGACCTGCGGGTCTGCTGCCACCAGCTGCTGGGACACAGATGCTAAAAAACTTATCGGAAACAGCCGAAACCAAAGCTGAACATGCAGGGAAATTTACAATAGACAGATGATGGATTTACTGATGGAAAGAAACCACGATGAAATTCTCAAAGATCTTCGAGGAGAAGCCCAGGGTTGAGGTGTTGGTTCTCCTAGAGGTTTGGTCATCTGGTCAGGATCACTTCCAGATGGTGGGATTCTGTTTGCCACACATTAAAGAGAAGAAATGAAGATTCCTGAATAAAAAGATAGATAGAAGCTCTAGCTGTGAGCAGTGAAGTTGTGCTGGTGAAAGTGAATGAGTGGTCACAGCTATGTGGGCAGAGAGAGTAAATTGGATGATGGATGAGACTCTCCCCACTGACATGCCCCCTTCTAAAAGCTCCATCAACCAGCTGCTGATTGTCTCACTTTCTCTCCCTCCGTTTTTTTCTCCTTCTTTCTTTCTGTCTGTTTCTGTTTTAACATCTTCTCACTTTCTATTCTTACATGAAGCTTATCTTTTGATTTCCTCTCCAGCCAGGTTCAGCTGCGTCCTCCTGTGGTTTTTTAACGTTTCAGGGTTTTCCTAATGCTCACGCTGTGTGTTCTGATCTTCTTTTTCTTCCATCTCTGTCCGGATCCATCTTCTCACCGTGTCCTGTCTCTCCTACAGGCAGTTGATGGAGAACAAAATTACTACAATTGAAAGAGGAGCTTTCCAGGACCTGAAGGAACTGGAGAGATTGTAAGTCAATCTGTTGATCAAGAAATCACTTTTTTCTTAAAAAGTCTTTGTTTTGTTGTCAGATTAAATGGTGGGATTAAAAAAACATCATTTTTCTTGCTCTTTTTCAAGCTGAGTATTTGTATAGTTGCGCAGATGTGGTCTTTAAGATTCTTGGCACGGTATGCCCTGGAAGACGTGAGATGCTAGACCTCCAACCTGAAGCTGTGGGTTTAGAAATGCATTATTATTTAATGATTTGGCTCAGTATTGCGGAGGAAGCTCATTTCGACCGCTTGTGTCCGTGATCTCATTCCTTCAGTCACCACCCACAGCTGGTGACCATAGGTGAGGGTGGGAAGGTAGATCTACTTGTAAATCGAGAGCTTTGCTTTCCGGCTCAGCTCTTTCTGTACCACGACAGACCGATGCAGCGTCCTAGTTATTGCTGACGCCGCACCGATCCGCCTGTTCATCTCCCGTTCTACCCTTCCCCCTTTCGTGAACAAGACCCCGAGATACTTAAACTCCTCCAGGGTGGCTGGGCTCTCACTCAGAGATCGGGTGGAGCTCGGTGTTGAGCCGCTCCTCCTCCAGGTCGAGAAAAGCCATGGGGTTGTTCGGGCATCTGGTATGGATGCCTCCCGAGAGCCTCACTGGTGAGAAGTTTTGGGCACGTACCACCCGGAGGAGACCAAGAGGCAGACCCTCGACCCGCTGGTGAGACTATGTCTCACAGCTGGCTGGGGAACGAATTGGGATCCTTCCGGGTGAGCTGGAGGATGCAGCTGGGGTGAGAGATGCCTGGGCTTTCCACCTGAGGCTGTTGCCCCCGCGACCAGGCCCGGTTAAGCGAAAGATGACGGAACGAAAGCTCTGTGTTGCATGTAGAAGAGGATTCATCCCTTTTTGGGCGGAGGCATGCATCTGTCCCTTTGTGCTTCTGCAACACTTTTGCGAACACAAAATCTCCCAAATCACTGAAGGGATTTTAATTAAACGGCCCACAGTCACAAAATTGGGAGAAACGGTGGCTCAGTGGTTAGAGCGTTCACCCGAAGACCGGAAGTTAACCGGAAGTCAATCGGAAGTCAACCGGAAGTTTGCGAGTTCGCATCCCACTGAGGTCACGTCTAGAGTCCTTGGAGAGGACACCTAACCCCCGCTTCTCCCACCATTGGGGCCGTCATTGGTGGCAGCCTGTTGCGGTGTGATGCAGCACACAAATTTCCCGGAGAGGGATAAATTAAGTATACTAATATAAAATCTTTTTAAAAAATAAAAAATTTACACTTATGTTTAGCCAACCTATCACGGAGACTTCAACCATTCATTATCAATAGTGTTTCTAATTTAAGATAGGTGAAGGCACCTCGTTTAATTCCTTGGTATTGACTTCTTGGTTCGTCCAGTCCTAATGGGCTTGGTTTGCATACGAGCTAACTACATTGTGTACCAAACTAAAAGTTTGATGAAAGCCGTTCTTAGTTGCTAATGGGCCAAATAAACAGCTAGTAGTACTAAGTGCCATCTGGGCCCAGTTTTTGGATGGAAGATTAATGATCTGTTTCTCTCTGAACTGTCCAACAGTTGGCAGCGAGAGTCCGAAGTCAAACACACAAAAAAAAGCTTTGATTTCATGCCTGGTAATCCACTCAAGAAATCTCTTGTGTTTTACATGGGAACAGTAATTATATTTCTACATTTCTCTTTCAACGTGTCCCATCTTTGTGCCTTTGGTTGATTTGTTTTTCGGTGGCATCTAATTCTGAGACAAAAAATTGAGATTAAGTCACAAGACAGAAGCTGAAGAACAGATGGTTGGTATTTATTTAAAATTTTATTTAAACATTCTGGGATCATAATGAAGTTGTTTTAAAGAAGAAAACAGCAGTGGTGGATGAAGTACTCACTTTTTGTACTTAAGTAAAAGTACAGATAATTAGGCAAAAAAAATACTAAAGTAAAAGTACCAATAAAAAAAATCTACTTAAGTAAAAGTACAAAAGTAGTTGGTGTAAATTGTACTTTTTAAGTAAAAAGTAAAAGTATTCGATCATAATTCAAATGGTTTTTTTTTGTGCTACAGGGTGTTACCATGGTAACCACGATAAATACTCTGTAAGGGTGTGACCCCCCTCTCCCGCCTCTTTTGGTCCACAAAAAAAAAATAAATAAGTAAAATAAAAGGAAAGGGGACAAGTCAAGCTATCCGCTAGAAGGGTCAGTGAATGGGCCGCCAAAATGGAGGAAAATGATACTTATTTTTTAAAATGTTTTGGGGGGAGGCCCCCAGTCACTATATATTGGCTTTGTCAAAGCCCCACCCCCTTTTTTGAAAATTCTAGATCCACCCCTGCTTTGTGTAACGATGGCTCAACTTTTTATTTAGAAGTAAACGCAACGAAAAACGATCTTCTGACTCTTTTTAATTTGTATTATATTTGATGTTAGGTTTTTGGCGCTGAATGAATGCGGAAAATGTTTCTCGAGTCATTACTTTTTCTCCCGATCAACTGCTTCTTTTTGATTTTGGTGATGCGGCTTCAAGATGCGCTAAAAAAACTTGTGTATTTTTCAAATTCGAAAAAAGAAAATGTAACGAAAAATGCAAAACACACTTTTAAAAAGTTGCGAAGTAAAAGTACATATATATTTGCTCTAAAAATTTAGTGAAGTAAAAGTAAAAGTACCGGTCTTAAATTTTACTTAAGTAAAGTACAGATACACAATTTTTCTACTCAAGTACAGTAACGAAGTACATTTACTTCGTTACGTTCCACTACTGGAAAACAGACAATAAGACTTTACACAGCACGAAGGAAAAATATTTTATAATAAACGGGACATTCTTCTTTTTAAAGACAAGAAAAAAGACCTCAAATCCTAGCTGAAAAAAAAAAAAAAGAGTCCATGTTGTAGAAGACAGTCTTTTTCACGATGAACGTACAGACCGGGATTACGGACTCCATCATCTATATCTGCAGGAATACCATTAGAAAATAGTGTAAAAAGAAGATTAAATTCGAGCGCTCCGTATTTTTCCTCCAGCTTCTGGATCATGGCAGTCTAATTGCATATTGAAGAGGAAGTATTGCATTTTTGTGAGGTAATAATTTTTATTTCATAGTCTGTCTGGACAGCATGGTACGATTTATTAGCAAAATCACATAGATAAATTAATTCAGTTTTACTTCCTATTTTAACACTGTGCATACCCCTCCTTGCGATTCCTTCTCCGTCCCACCCCTTAGGTGCATGCACAACACAGCATAAATCTCGTTTGAAGCAGCAAATACAGTGAAAATTGAAATTGGAAATACTTTATTTGTTCCCAAAGATAAATTTGAGATTGCATCGAGTTAGCAAAGGTAGCAAATATTTCGGTATGTTTAATAAAAATGGCGTTCATAATGGGACTAAGCATGAGTAGAGCAAGTGCACTAAACACTTTCTAGCCTACATTAGAATGTGGGAGTGGCAGAGAGTAAAATTTTTGGCTTAAACCAACCGTGAATCCGAGTAGTACCCGAATACTCGACGAGAGATCTCGCAAATTATTGAAACATAATAAAAAATACAGAAAACCACGTCAGCCATTTTTTAAATGTGGAAATAATGTTTAAGCAATAGAAACAGCCAAAAATTGGATTTTGCATGAAACCCCCTCTTTAAGCCAACTCTGTTTCTAACTGGCACCAACGTCTAACCTCCAGACTGCTGTAGCATAATGAAGTCTTTAGTCTTTGTGTTCAAGGAAGAACAATAAGAAAGGGGGTACATGAACCCCTGACAAGTGATCTGACCATTGTGTGACTGTCAACTGAACTTGATGTCCAAGCTTTTGAGGAGATGCTAAGTTAAAACCAAAAGATTACCAAACAGTCCTGCTACAAATCTTTAATCTATAATGATTAAACCAATTTTTTTATATATGAAGTCGTTTTACTTTGTATTATCTCGAGTTATAAATAGAAGTTTTTTCAGAGCTTTGATCCATCTGAAAAATGGATTGTCAAGATTGATCACTTTCCACGGAGGTGGTATTTTGGAAATAAATTTTCAGAAGCTCTTAAGAATTTGAGCACTCCTCGAAAAACTATACGGATTTACTCGTGTGTGTTTTTGTTTTGTAGCCATGACAATAAAAAGTGCAAATTGTGACATAATGTGTGAAAGTGATAATTAGAACCTTGTGAAAATCCCCTCTCACTATTTAATTTGAATTTAATTTTTCCTCACTCTATTCATCCCTCAATGGGGAAATTTGTGTGCTGCATTCCTACACCGTAGCAGGCTGCCACAACGGCACCAGTGGTGGGAAAAACAGGGGGTTAAGTGTCTTCTCCAAGGACCCTAGCCGTGCATTCAGTGGGATGCGAACTTGCGAACTTCCGGTTGACTTCCGATCCGCAGGCGAACGTTGTAACCACTGAACAACAAATAGATTCAGAACTTGCCCCTCTGGCTACCTCAGCATCTACGTAGACAAATAATACACACATTACCGAGTCTAAAGAAGTTGTATATCTTTCCGATCAGTGTTTTGTTGGCTAATTGTTTTTGTGTTCAGGGAATTAAAAAGCGAGAACGTCGTGACTTGTAGTTGTGCTTGTCTCTGCGTCATCATCCTGGTTTTTCTCTGCTGTCTGCAGCACTACAGCGGCTCATTGTTGACAGAAAGGGAAGCTCCATGGATCAGTATTGGGAATCTGTTAGTGTTTCGCATGCAGGCAGTGCTGGGCTGTGTCCAGCTAAGCAGTTCTCGGACTCTCTGCTTTGCACTGTTGACATATAGGTCCCGATTTGCCTGCATAAGGTCTAAATTCAACGCCCAACTTGACAGATTTATCAATAGAGTGGTCCTTTGTTAATTACGGGAGTTATGCTCTAAAAATAAACCGCAAAATCGGCAAAATTCCCAAAGTAGTCAACTTTTTATTTTTAATTATTATAGATGTTTTAAGACGGTAAAACCCCTCACTACACAGTTTTTAGACTTTTCTTAGACAGGTTATGACATTTTTACACTTTTCTCTCTTGTTTGAACACTTGTTTTAAACCTTCAGAGAAAAACTGTAGTAGTGACCGTTTTAACACAATTTTATTCTATTTTAGAGCCTTTTTTTTCCAAAATGGAAAATATCCACCATGTTTTTTTCAGCAGTCACGTGTCCCTAATCAGATTCGTTCCGTTCCGTCATCTTCCGCTCTTTCCGGGGTCAAGTCGCGGGGGCAACAGCCTCAAATGGGTAGCCCAGGCCTCTCTTACCCCGGCTGCATCCTCCAGCTCACCCGGAAGGATCCCAAGTTGCTCCCCGGCCAGCTGTAAGACATTGTCTCTCCAGCTGGTCCGGGGTCTGCCCCTTGGTCTCCTCCCGGTGGGACGTGCCCGAAACACCTCACAAGCGAGACGCTTGTGGGGCGTCCTGACCAGATGCCCGAACTGACCCATCTGGCTCCTCTCGACCTGGAGGAGGAGCGGCTCGACACCGAGCCGTAATCAGATTCATTGAAATAAAATGTTGTTCTACATTTTTGGCTAAATACTCAATTAATTTTCATTTTTTGTATGGCCCAAAATCACAACTCACTAGTCTCAACAGAATTGCAAAATAGCTACATTTATCCAAGGGTCCTCGAGTAAAATTGACTTTAGAAAGTCAAGAGAGAAAGTCAAGAGTCTTGTGAACGATTTGGAGTTTATCCACCAATCAGCACGCAGAAAAAATTGCATCAATTGGGATGCAGAAAACGAAAGAAAATAAAGCCGCCAAATAACACGAGTAAATCTGCAGAAGAACGAGACTGCAAAAGGCTATAACGCGTTATGCCGAGGAGTCACTGTAACGCTAAAAAGGCGGAGCATGTTTGATGAGTGTGTTCTAAAAAGGTGTCCCCACATGCTTGGACACAAAAGGTAGTCCGGGTAGTCAGTGACAAGGCAATGCTCCATCCTCAAACGCCATCAGGTTTGATCAAGGCCTCAAACGCCAACGGAAGTTCTCCAAGAACTCCTAACCCTCCACACCACTGTCCAGGACCTGCGCTCCTCCTCCTCCTCCTACTGCGTGCACCAACCAAGGACCAAACTCTCCATTATGGGGGACAGGGCCTTCCAGGCAGCTGCTCCACAGCTCTGGAACGCTCTTCCCGAGAGCTTGAGGGCTCCACTGAGCGTTGAGGTTTTTAAGAAAAGACTGAAGACATTTTTATTTCGCTGAGTTTCTGTCCCTCCTTGTAGGTATGTTTTGTCTCTTTGTGAAGATTACTTGCGGGTTACTAAGTTCTTGGACAAACATGACTGTCCACAGTTGTCCCTGCAGAATGTCCGACCGTAGTTCGGACGACGGCGCATCTTGTTCAGAAACACCAAGATGGAGTCAGTCATATGTATACCTCCACCCCCACCTCTCCTGCAGTTGCCAGACAAAGACACATCTCTGGAGTCTGGAAGGCTCATTTCAAAGACCTCCGGCCTCTCTGGGGTAGGAGGGAGCCTGCTGGGCATCCCGTCCCAAAGCAGAGGGCTTTAAGCTGGGCTGATGGATCCACATTGACTGCCCCCCAGAGGGGTAGAAAACGGTTCCCCTTTGCAACAGCCCCTGCAGAGCCGGGCAAGGCAGGGTCAGGTGTGGGCCAGCAGCCTCAGGGCTGGAGGTTTGGAAGAGAAGCACATGCAGCAACACATGCATGCATGTACACAGAAACATGGATTAAATGCATGTGGATTCTCTCACGCTGAGCTGCTCCGTCAGGACGAGTTTTATCCAGATTCTTCAAGTCTGTCAGTCAGTTTAACCTCTCCTTGTGGTTTCATTCAGACACCAGGGCCTCCAGGCTATTGTTCTGTTTATGTAGGAATGCCTTTACATTCTTTACTCCTACACGATGAGTGTAAAGTTCCTGTTCTCTTATCCCTCAGTCAAATCTGACGGGTTTGCAGCGCTGATCCTCCAGAGTGAGAGATGAAAAATGGGATAAGCATCAGGGATAAAGAGGAACCCCTAATTACAGAGAAGGAAATAACAATTTCAGAGAACAGAAGATAAAGTCGGATAATCACCAATAATTGAGTCATTATACTATCAAAGATAACTTTGAACATGGTTAAAGAAATAAAAACACATAAGCAATATATGAAGATTAGTCAGAGTAAAACAGAGTACATGTGTGTGAATGAGAGGGATCCAAATGGAAAAGTGAGGTTACAGGGAGAAGAGATAAAGAAGGTGGAAGATTTTAAGTATCTAGGATCAACAGTCCAGAGCAATGGAGAGTGTGGAAAAGAGGTGAAGAAGCGTGTGCAGTCAGGCTGGAACGGGTGGAGGAAAGTATCAGGTTTGATGTGTGACAGAAGAGTTTCAGATAAAATGAAAAGGAAAAGTGTACAAAACCGTGGTGAGACCGGCCATGCTGATTGGTCTAGAGACAGTAGCACTGAAGAAAATACAGGAAACAGAGATGGAGGTAGCAGAGATGAAGATGCTGAGGATCTCTCTGGGAGTGACCAGGATGGACAGGATCAGAAATGAGTACATCAGGGGAACAGCACATGTTAGAGGTTTTGGGGATAAAATCCAAGAGGCAAGACTGAGATGGTTTGGGCATGTACAGAGGAGAGAGAGAGAGAGTCATCGGAAGAAGGATGCTGGATTTGGAACCACCAGGAAAGAGGACTAGAGGAAGGCCAAAGAGGAGGTTCATAGATACAGTGAAGGAAGACATGAAGATAGTTGGTGTGACTGAAGAAGATGCAGCAGATAGGGTTAGATGGAAGAAACTGACTTGCTGTGGTGACCCCTGAAGGGAAATGCCGAAAGAAGAAGAAGAATCAAACCTAGAGAGCATTGGATATAAAGACGATAAGTGTGCGAGAATGCTTGAACTTGCGTTGAATATTTTAAACTGAAATTCTCACATTTGCTTTCTAATGAGCAGCAGAGTTTGAAATAAAACGTTTTCACCACAGCAGTACCAACGACAAAGAAAAGTACGAAGGTGGAGATCGGGTTTAGCAAGTGTCTAACAGCCATCATTTGTCATATTTGCTGGTAAACTCTGGTTCAAGCAAAGTTTAGAGGAGGAACTCTTGAATCCAGCTGGGTTTTGGGGTGATAGCAAAGGAATTTTCTGGTCAGGTGATAAGATTGAATATGGGTGTTTTCAGACAGAGATCATATCGCTCTTTAAAATAACAGATCAGATTTTAAAGAGTAAATCTTTGGCTGATATGGATCTTGGCTCACTTCGGATGCATGAACTGGGAAGTAAAAGCATGAATTATGAACCAGATAAACACACGTGAACATCGTGGGCATTATGAAGAGGTATGTTGCAAGGAGTTTAAGGAAAAACTAAACATAAAAACTTCGTAACTGACAAACTCTAAATGTATTCTGAAGGGCAAATTTTTGGTGTTTCTAGGTACTCTTGTTTAGTTTTTATCCTTTTTGGTCTAGAACCATCTTGGTGCTGCCGTTTTGGGGTTAAATAAGGGCATTGCCTTTGATTTTTTTCAATTGGTCTCACAACCGATTTATCAGTTGGCCGATTAAATTGGTCAATATCGCAATCTCACGAGACATCTGTAATCAGCAAAAAATGTTGCCAATGGTGTCAATGGATTTCTGTTTAAATCTAGCGACCAATCAGATTTGTAGATCAATTAAACATTCCTTCATCCCTTAAATGCACCACCATCTGATGTGACAGAGTGGTGTGTGACAGGAAGAAAGCAGACTGTGTGTACTCCGAAAAATATTCCATAAAAAAAAAAACACATATTTAAAAGCCAAACAAAAAAATTTAGTTCGTACTGAATTTGGCCAAATTTGGGCGTTTGTGCCCATATATGGATTTGTCGTAAAATAAGAAATATCTTTCAAATTAAGCCTTATTTAGACATTTAAAATGTATTGTTAACATCACAAAAAAGTGTTGTGAAGATTAAACTGTAAGCAATAAGTATGTCACTGCTGTAACCAGTTTGAAATCCAAAAGTTCAGACGAGGCTAAAACCAACCATATTTTTGTCTCTTTGTCGTGTGGACGCTGAAGAACTGACAGTTATAGTTTGCATAATTCCAGAAACCAGAGAACTTATCCTTCAGTTTGTTATAAAGCAAATGTAGGAGACTTGAAAGCTGTCTTTTTGATCAGCAATTGCATTTGTCAAGTTGTGGTACACATGCCCAAATGGGTTGGAATTTAAGGAGCAGCTGCTTGGTGGTGTGATGTTTGATGAGTCTGTAAACTTGTGGTACCACACAAGAACCCAGGCTGGCTGTTTTATGTTTGTGTGTGTAATTGTGTGTGCTTTCACAGAGTTGTGAGTTTGCTGTGCGGTTTGTGGCCTTCCAGCATCTGTTTACGACTGAAGGGATTATCACCACAGCGCCGTGTGACCTGAACTCACTGGAGTCATGCTTGCACCTCAGACATTTGACTGCTCGGTCTCTATCCACCGTCAGCCAGAATTTGACAAATGATAGATGGATGTTGAAGTGGCTGTTTTCGGCATCTGCATGGACACGTCTTCAAAAGACAAACATGTATTCCCTCAGGCTAGAAAAAAAAGCTAAAAAAATAGTCAGCAAATTACAACAAACTGAAATTCAAAGACAAAGAAAAGTCACGTTTGTTACACACTAGTGCATGCATTTTCAAAATGCATAACACGTTGATATCATCTGGATATCGGCTTATTAACACGGCAACTGTGGGAGTGAAAAATCATCCTATAAAGTCACGTCAGCATAGAAAGTGTGACAAAAAAGTCATTTCTTTTACCTATAAGTGCTATTTCATCACAAAAAAAAACAGTAAAAAGTCGCATTTAAAAGGCCAGTGAAAACCGTATTCTTTTATGATGTCAAACATCGTACGAGCTTTCGTTGAAAGGAAAAGAAGTAGAAAAAAAAAGTACACTGCCAAGTCTGCATTCATGGATTTAGAGGACAAACTTTACAGTAAGAGGCTGCCGCCCACGGCAGTGCCTTAGACGACGAAGGCGCTGCCCTGGGCACTGCCCATTGCAGTGCTCCCTGTTACTTGAGCGTTTAATCGCCAAATTTCGCTGAGTTTCTGTCCCTTCTTCTGGGTATGTTTTGTCTCTTTGTGAAGATTTAGACGTCATTTTGGACTTTGTTGTTTTGAGTGGGACAGCTGATTTTACAGAAATTGTCCAGCTAGCTTCCAACGGCTAGGTGGTTATGGAGTCGTTCTGCCGTTGACATGCATGTTGATGTGCGCAACCAGCTGCTGGCTCTTGGAGGCACATCCGTGTGTGGCAGGAGGAGTTGGTTTGGTGCCGGGGGAGCTGTGGAGAAGAAGTCGATCTGGAGGGGGTGCGGAGAAGGAGACTGTCTAGAGCAGGTGCTTTGGGCTCTGTGTTTTTGCGGTTTCCATGGAAATGTTCGGTTGCTCACTTGAGAAACTGGAGGTGCTCACTCGGACCCAGTGAAATACAGAGAGGCCAGTTTGGTGTTTGGCTTTGTGACCCATTCCGGACTCCAGCATTTGGGTTGCCAGGTTGGACACAGTGCGACCAGACAGAGACCCCGGTGGATAGGGGCCAGGGGTAATCGAGATGTTATAAACCTGGTGTTTGCACTGCAGCACTCAAATTTTCTTTTGGGGATTAATAAAGTATATTCAATTCAATTAAGATCAATCAAAATCTTTACGGTACGATGGTGCAGTGGTTAGCACAGTGGCCTCAGAGCAAAAAGTTCGAGGTCAAGTTCCAGGTGAGATGAGGCTTGAAACACATCGTTCGGACGACACGAACAATGTATCGTCCGAACAATGGCCTTTCTGTGGGGAGTTTGCATGGTTTACCTGGAGAACTCTGTTTTCCTCCCGCCTTCCCGAAACATGTGTGTTAGGATGATTGGCCACTAAAAAAAAATGCTCCTCGGAATGCGTGTGTTGTGGATGATTGTGTCCCACAATAGTATGGCGACTTGTTTGGGATGAATCCCATATCTTGCCTGAAATCAGCCAGGATAGTCTCTGGCAGCCCTTCCGAATCAATTAGGGAAAAGAGTTTCAAAAGAACGAGGAAAAAAACTTTCAGCAACATTACAGTTAATTAAAAACGTACGGTTTTAAAAGCTCGGTTCATTTTAAAAAAAAAAAAAACAGCATAAATTACGCCGCTAGTTTGCTTTTAGTAGCATTTTGATCAGTGTTAAAATTGTTTGTAAGTGTGAATAAGGTTTCATTTAAAAGTGACTTTATGAATAATATGATAGGTGGTTTCTAGAAAACAAAAATCTCTGCTCTTCTCTGTTTAGTTACTACTTATGTTGAGTGCGCTAAATCCGAAGTTTCTGTCAGATTAAATGTGACGACTTTGTGGTCAAACATAAATGAGCGAAAAAGCAGTTATTTATCTATTTTTCAGGATAAACTGAAAAAAATAACTTCAGCAAGACAGAAGAGAAGATTTTTACAACTAATAACGTAATTTAAAAATGTCAAAAACAGGTTAGTGTTCGCCCGCGAACCAGAACTCAACGGGAAGTCAACCGGAAGTTCGCAGGTTTGCATTCCACTGAGTGCACGTCCAGGGTCTTTGGAGAAGATATGGAGAACATATGGAGAATTGGAGAACATTTGGAGAACATATCCCCCCGTTTCTCCCACCATTGGCACCGTCGTGGCAGCCTACTGCGCCATCCTTGTTAATTTGTGACTCCAGCCTTTGAAGATTTTTTTTTTTGCGTGACCCTGCAAACGTAATCAATACTTCTATACATAGTACTGAGTACTTACGAGCAGCGTCATTATTTTCCGTTGAGTGGTTTAGGAAGTAAAGTGTCAAGGACGCCCAAACGCACGGACAGACTCCTCCTCCATATTCAGCAGGCTTAAAAAAGTCAAAAGTCATAAACAGTTTTCAATGTCGTGCAAACGAGTGCAACATTTTTATTTCTTATTTCATTAATTTTGGATATATTTTATAATAGTTGTCATCCATTGGTTCCCAGTCTAACTGGATTAAACAACCGTCAGAGGTCTTAGTTTGAGATACTGGCAGAGCGGCCAACCTACCAGTAAAACAGATTTATTTCTTTTAAACAAGTTAAGCAATTTGTGGGGAAAGTGTTTCAAGCTTTTAAAACCGATTATATTATTTTTATGACTAAAAGAAATAAAGTTACTAAAGCCACTTCGGCTCACTCTGTAAACCAAACAACAACAGACCAGTAGCCCAAACTAGTTTGACATTTTTGAGGTTAAAGTTTGAGTCTAATGTTGAAAATAAAATTTCCAAAAGCTATTTTGGCAGAAAGAACTTTGGTATTTCTTGATTATTTTTTTTTAAGCTGAAATAACTCTGTTGTTTCATCAGAACTACATTAAAAATCTTACAGCAAGAAAGTCAGGGTTCGAGTCCTGCATAATATGAGGCTTGGAACACTGGCCTTTCGGTGTGGAGTTTGCATGTTCTCCCTGTGTATGTGTGGGTTTTTTCCAGTTTCCTTCCACTCTCCAAAAACATGACTGTTAGGTTCATTTGGCTACAACGGACCCCGTTCCTCCCCCATGAGTGAGTGTATGTGGATGATTGCAAGTAAATGGACCTTTTTTTTTTTTCTTTACATACTCTATTCATCCCTCACCAGAAAAAATTGTGTGCTGTACTCCTACACCGCAGCAGGCTGCCACGACGGCGCCAATGGTGGGAGAAATGGGGGGTTAGTTGTCTTCTCCAAGAACTTAGACAAGAACTCAATGGGAATCGAACCCGCAAACTTCCGGTTGAGCTATCAGTACCACTGAGCCACCGTCTCCCCCCTTTTCCACCTGTGTCGGCACTCAAAGCGCTTTACAGTGTAGCTCACTTTCACCCATTCACACACTCACTCATACCTGATAGGGATGCCATGCAAGGTACAAATCACCATCAGGAGCAATGGGGGGTTCGGTGTCTTGCTCAAGGACACCGCAGCATGAACTCCTGGTGGGGATCGAACTAGCAACTAGATCGAATAGCTGGTTACAGGGCGGTTATGCTACCCACTGAGCCATCCTGGGTGTGCGTGTGTGTTAGAGGTAAGATCTTAAGACCGAACCTGAGCCCAAGCCTTGGGTTGGGGTTGGGTCGGACTCGGGCTTCTCTCTCGCTGACTTTTTTTCAAATAAATATATGTTTATAAAATGTATACTAAAAAAATTTAAAGTGTGTTCCTGAAAATGCTCCTATTCATAAAAAACCCTCCTCCTGAATCCCAAAAAATAAAATATGACATTTCGGGTTTACTTCGGGCTTGGGCCTGCAAATCAAGCTAATTAGTCGAGCTCGGGCCGGGTCGGGTTTTAACACCCACGGGCCGGGTCAGGCTGGATTTTTTAGGTCCGATCTCACCTCTAGTGTGTGTGGCCCACAACAGATTGGCGACCTGTTCAGAGTGTACCGTGCCTCTCGCCTTATATTAGCTGGGTTAGGCTCCGGCACCCATTCAGCACCGTCAGGGAATAAGCAGTTCAGAAGACGAAACATAAAACATAAAAAATTCATAACTTTTAATCTAGTCCACTGAATTTGAATACATTTTAAAGATAAATGTTATATTTTTAATGCAATTCTGGTGGGTTTTTTTTATATATGTGACGATACCTAGACAACCGTTCACGTAGAAGATCGGCACATTTATACCAACACAAAGTGGTTTATTTCCAGCAAGAAAGTTATTTTTCCAATTATTCCGACAGTATTCAAATGAATACCAGTCATCCTGTTCTTATAGAACTCAAAACAACAGTCATCTTAACAGCAGATGGGTTTCGATAAATCTACCTAACCATCCATCCGTTCGTCCATCTATCTTTCAAGCTCTACTTTTTGTGCTTTTCTTTCATTCTTTAAGTCTGACGACATGGTCACGGTGGGTTATTTTAAGAGGATGAGCTCATACTACCTCTTTGGCATCGTCACTCCTCCCCACCTCCATCTCTCTCCCCAGGAGATGTCTAGCCTGCTAACGGGCCCTCATGGCTGGGTAGGATGTGTGAGTGGTGTGGGGCTCTTCATGGGACCATGCAGGGCTCTTAGCTGTGAGAAGCAGAGTTAACGGAAGAGGAGTGAATAATTTAGAAACTTCATTTCTGTGGGATGTTAAATATTTAAGCGAGCTCTGATGTAACCGGGGAATATGACTGTGGGTGCGCGAGCATGCACAAATAGCTGTGCACTCGGAGGTAAAAGATGGATGCAGAAAGGCTGATGTTATTTAAGGAGAAACCTCAATGGGGTCTCATGAAGGAAAGGAAGGTGAAAGACTTTTGTTCAAAGAGGAAGAAGTTGGATGTAAGAGTAGTGCTGGACGGAACACCAGTTCATACCAAAAAACCTGTTGTATTTTTTATGATATGAATTTTTCACATACCGGCAGTACCAGTTTAAATTATCCACACTTCTGGAACACATACGCTGATAAATTGCGTCTTGGGGTACGTTTTTTTTAGTCCATGCAAGTGTCGATAAACTTGCATGGACCAAAGCACAAGTTTTTCAAAGTTTTCTCAATGCCTCATTTTTTCCCACATTTTCCACAATTTAACTTCACAGCATTTAAAGTTTTGCTGTAAAGCTAAAATTTCACTGAGGTTTATTCTGTTTCCACCAATAATTTTTGAGATATTTCCGTGACTTGTGGTATATTTAATGGATTGGACATGATGTGGAAAGGTACGCTCTCTGTCTAAATAAGGTCCTAGCGTTGACAGTGCATGTCAATGCACAAACCAAGCATGAACGAAAAAGATCTGTTCGTAGACCTCTGAGACCGATTGTCTAGAGGCCCAAGGCTGGGATGGGTACAGAAAAAATTCTGCTGACTTGAAGGTTTCATGAGTGGCCTCCATTATTTATTTATTTAAAAAAAAAATCTTTTTCTTTTAATGTACTTTATTAATTCATCACCGAGAAATTTGTGCTGCATTACACCGCAGCAGGCTGCCACCTATGACAATGCCATTAATGGGAGAAACAGGGGGTTAGGTGTAGGGCTGCAACTAACGATTATTTTGGTGATCGATTAATCTGGCGATTATTGGCGCGATTAATCGATTAATCGGGTAAAATTGGCGACTTAATAAATAATAGTTTTTTGGCATTTTATTGAATGTAGTTATGCAAAACACAACTCATAACCACTTAAACAACACGTTGAGCTCATTCTAATAAGTAAAAATGTTCATCTTTTTGTGAAATAAAGAGGGAGAATATTACCATTTCTAGAGCAAATATAAAATAATAAATCTACTTACTGTATACAGTAAAGGTAAATCACGAGCACCCATAAAATGTGTTTTATAGTACTGGCTAAAAAACATAAAATGTAAACTGTTGACCATCCAGGATCACATTTAAAAACAAGAAATCGTTAACAGTTTTAGATTTGCAAATTTAACCTTGTTCAGAGGTATAGTACCAAACAAAAATGGCCTAGGTTAACATGAGTAAAAATACACAAAAAACAATCAAGTTGTGTAATATTAAGTGCAGTTGACAGCAAAAACTTCCCAAACGATTAATCGATGACTAAATTAGTCGACAACTATTTCAATAATCGATTATAATCGATTAATTCGATTGGTTGTTTCAGCCCTAGTTAGGTGTCTTCTACAAGGACCCTGGATGTGAACTCGGTGAGATGGGAACTCGCAAGCTTCCGGCTAACTTCTGGTCCGCGGGCAAAGGCTCCAACCACTGAGCCACCATCTCCCCAATTGAGTGAAGAGGTGGTCCCAGGGTGGTTTAGAACTACAAAGATTCTTCCTAGATCTGGCTGACTTGAACCATGACCTCAAAATTGAGTTTCCTACTAAAAAATGTTTTTGTGAACCGTCACTTCCCTAATCTAGTTGTCATGGTTACCTGCTGACACGATGTTAGCACTGTAATGTAGAATACCGAGGCTGTTTATCATAGGCGTAATCCAATTTATAAGGACACCAGGCAGCCAATCAGAATTGAGTATTCTGATATAACCAGAAGTCAGTGTAAACAATGATGACCCAATAAATGTTTTCACTAAAAAAGGAGGCGTGTCTTTAAATTCAAAAGGTTTGGTCTAACTGTCTAACCTGCTAGGTTAGACAGGAATCTCCATGGACAATGATGTTTGCAGACGACATTGTGATCTGTAGTGAGAGGATGGAAGAGGTGGAGGAAAAGCTGCAGAGGTGGAGGTTTGCACTAGAAAGAAGAGGAATGAAGATTAGTCAGAGTAAGACAGAGTACACGTGTGTGAATGAGAGGGTTCCAAATGGAAAAGTGAGGTTACAGGGAGAAGAGATAAAGAAGGTGGAAGATTTTAAGTACTTAGGATCAACAGTCCAGAGCAACGGAGAGTGTGGAAAAGAGGTGAAGAAGCGTTTGCAGGCAGGCTGGAGCGGGTGAGAAAAGTATCAGGTGTGATGTGTGATAGAGGAGTTTCAGCTAAAATGAAAGGGAAAGTGTACAAAACCGTGGTGAGAGCGGCCATGCTGTTTGGTCTAGAGACAGTGGCACCGAGGAAAAGACAGGAAACAGAGATGGAGGTAGCAGAGATGAAGATGCTGAGGATCTCTCTGGGAGTGACCAGGATGGACAGGATCAGAAATGAGTATATCAGAGGAACAGCACATTTTAGAGGTTTTGGAGATAAAGTCAGAGAGGCCAGACTGAGATGGTTTGGACATGTGCAGAGGAGAGAGAGAGAGAGTACATCGGAAGAAGGATGCTGGATTTGGAACCACCAGGAAAGAGGACTAGAGGAAGACCAAAGAGGAGGTTCATGGATACAGTGAAGGAAGACATGAAGATAGTTGGTGTGACCAAAGAGGATGCAGGAGATAGGGTTAGATGGAAGAAACTGACTTGCTGTGGCGACCCCTGAAGGGAAATGCCGAAAGAAGAAGCATAGCACTATTTGGGAATGAAAATTAAGTGGTGTTGTGTTTTTTTTTTTTGCACTCTATTCATGCAGACTTTGTCACAAACTCTCCACCTCAGTTTTTCTTGTCCAGTCGGCCATGTGTTTCCTTTTTCGCCCTTTCTTCCTTCCTGTCCAATGGCGGCCATTGCTTGTCATTGTGTGTATATGTGTGTGTGTGTTGGGGTTAAACTGTTTCAGCAGCTTGTCTCTCATTGTGTCTCTCCTCTGACTCACAACCTTACACATCAGAATGCGCCGGCACACAAACCTCTTCAGTCCACTCAACTGGGGTTAAATGATCACACCCGAATTATTAAACTCACCCGAGTTCTCTTAACTCTCTTTTGTATATGTGTGTGTGTTTGTGTGTGCGTGAAGATGAGTTGTTGTGGGTTCTTCCCTTGTGAGGGCCTTGTTTACTCAGTGAGGTCCTTTTCACACATTCGGTAGCCCGGCCAGACTGCCTGTTTGTTTTTCCCACATAGCCTCCTCTCTCCAATGTCTTTGTGAAAATAGAAGCCTTCCCCCTTTCATCCAGACTTCTCCCTTCAGCCCCCCACTTCCATCTATTCCCTTCATCTTACACAAATTCACTGTCTGGCAGACATATTGTGCCCTTTGAGTCCCAAAAAGATCTTTAAACAGAGGTTATCATGAAAAATCAACTTTTTGGAAGTTTCGACTATTTTTTGATGTTGCCCCTATATAAAAAAATTCATTTTGTTGTTTGTAGCCTGATAATTTAGTTTCTTTCACTCTTTGAAAACAGTCTGACCTCACAGCATTGGGGTTGACTTGCTCCAATGTGGAAGGGTATTTTTTATTTAACCTATTGTTCCTTTCTGGCTGGGACCGGACGTGACGTGACAAATGAAATGCGCCCGGATAATAATTTTATTCCGGAAAACAAAGCATTAAAACAGAATATTCCCATTGCAATATATTCCCGCACAGCAACCATGTCTTTCTCCTGAGTAAAAATTCTGAAAACCATCTTTAAATTCTCAATCCCGGGCATCATTGCCAACGTGGGTGATCTCCTGTTTTTAGCAACTGAACTACAAACATGGCGGACGTACACTTGTGTTCATGCTTCCCAATCTCTGTTCATTGATTACGTTAAGTTTTCTGATTGCTATAACTATAAGCTAATGCCTGTAATAGCTGACCTAGTTGCTGGAGTAAAATTGAGCGGGATTCTAGCCAGTTGCACCAGCCTGGCTAGAATGTTTGAGGAATTTCCGAGTTCTCTGGAACTCGGAATCTGGTTTGAAAACCAGATTGTTCTTGATGATAAACTTTGTTTTTTTGCCATGCTTGTGTTCTAATGTAGGAAACATGAAATGTTTTTACAGCAGTGAATATGCTCACTCTCAATCCCTTATTTTCTTACACGCTTACAGACCTCACTTGCAGACTGCCCAAGTGGTAGATTGGGTAACCTTGTAAAACATTGGCACATATTAGCACGTGTAAGAGTTCCTGTTTAAACTTGCTAACGTGTCAAAGTATAAACCCTTGCTGCAAAAGAATATGTATGTATTTAAAAAAACATACCTTACTGTAAAATCCTGCTGCGCTGCAATAGGGAGGGGCTGCTAACTTAACCTAAATACTTGCACTAAAATAAACCAAAGTATAGCATAAACAGGTTGAACGTTCATTTCGAACTTAATCAATGTTAAATGATCCAAAATAAAATAGAAACTAATTGAAATACAACATTGTGCAGAAAATAATTTTAAGCTACTTTTTAACATTTTATCTAAATGTATAATTAATAATTAAATGAATAATTAATTTCCCAATACTTTTTTTAATCACAGCGTTTTCCCTCGTTATTATCCGCTGGCTTTCAAAGAAACCCTTTTGCCTTAGCAGCATTAGCAAGTGGCAGAATCTTTCATTCAGTTTTCTGAACCATTTATCTCTAAATCGGGATTCAAACCCCAACCTTCTTGCTGTGAGGCCACTGTGCCACCATTTCACCCGCGTGGCAGAATAAATAGAGTAAAACTGTTAATAAATGTCAAATTATTACACTGTGTTTACAATCTCGTTAACAGGAATTTCTATTCACTAGGCTTTTAGCATTTTATAATAGGGTTCGTTTACTAGTCTGTGGCTACAATAGGAGCCATTCACGGTCATCATAGGTAACACAGGCTCATTGGTCGAGCGCTTCTTACTATTTTTTACCTTTTACTCAGGTTAGTATAAATAGATCCAGTTTTCAGTCCATTTCATTCAGATTGGAAATTATTTCCGGATGGAAGTCGAAACGTCTCGATCAAGAATTAAACTGTCCAGAAGACTTTTTTTAAACTTTTTCTACTATGATCACTCCTGGATGAATGAGGGACTACACAGACCTGTGTTTACAATTGTTCTAAATTAAAGTTTTTTATGCACATGATTTATCAGTGTTCTGTTTGAACACAAAGGACGGTACTTACAACGTACCAGATTGAAAAGCAGTATTGATATCATTGATACCAGTATCGATACCACTCATGGTATCGATACTGGTATCAATGATATCAATACTCATATCAACACAGCATGTTAGTGTGTTGAAATGTTGACTTGCTAACATATTAGAGCAGGAACACATGTGCAGTAACGCAATATGTCGTCATGTTTAAATGCCAACATACCAACATGTTTGATCAGTAACACATACTGATAAGAAGTTAGCTATGCACACACACTACTGAATATTCACCTGCATTGTTTAGAAACGGCTACTTCACTAATCTACTTTGTGTTTTATTCCAGACGCCTGAATCGGAATAATCTGGCTGTGTTTCCAGAACTACTTTTTCTTGGAACGACGAAGCTTTACAGACTGTAAGTGATGTTTTTATTTCTCTTTTATCACAACGCTGAAATGTGATGAGGCAAAGTATGCGTTTCCTCCAACTAAAGAGATAAAATTGCTTATCTGTGCTTATTTTGTGTCAATTTTAAGTTGACAGAAGCTAAAACTGAGAAAATATGCTTCCAATCTTACATGAGAAATGGCATCTGTTGCTCGTGGTGTTGTACCACTTGGTTGAAGGCTTCAGAAGAATGAGATTTTCCATGGGTGTCTCCATAGAAGCCATTTCAGTAGCTAATGGAGATTAGCACCCCAGCAGCTGCTGCTGCCCACTGGTAGGAGTGTGTGTGTAAGTCTGTGTGTGTGTCGAAGGGAATTGAAAAGAGAAGGTAAGCATTTCAAACAAAAGGAGAAGTAGGAAGACAAATGTTGAACTGGTTTCTCCTCCAGGATTATCCCTTGTGTTTCTCAGGCAAAAAATATCCTGCTTGCAAAGCATATGTGCCTCAGTTTGAGTTAAAAACCAATAAAGCACTGGTTGTTGTCAATGAGCACCTCAGGCCGGCCAGCCGTCTGTAAACTGAGCTTTCCCAGTGCTGAAGGGCTGGGCTGCAAGGCGGCTCAAACTGTGGGAACAAACTTACCGTCATGGTCGTTTGTGGTCTAAGGGAATAATTATGCTTGTATATATTTATATGTGTGGTTGAATATATTTATCTGAAGTTACGCTAAAATGCTTCCATGATTCACAAAGTGCGTGTAAGTTGTTTATGTTCTGCGGCTGCTACGGTGGCTGCTTACGCTTGACCTGCCGTGTCTAAGGGTGTGTGTCCGAATGTGCGTCTGTTTCACAGCGAGTGTGTGTTTCTCAAGGCCGAGAGTTGGCATTTTGCTCGGCGTGTGGGCTGAGGTAAAAATATAACAGATATATTGCTCTGCTCAGCCTGTTGCTGACAAACTTACTTCAGTGTTAGCTTGCCACAGCAGAAAAGGATAAAAATGTTTTCGAACTTCAGAGGATATCAATTACTAACAAATTCATTATCAAAGGAGATGAAAGTAAATCATTTTTCAAACTTTTTATTACATTTGTGGTCAGACCTTATCTTGGCTAGGTAGCTAGCACACTTATACCTACGGACAATTTAAAACGACCAATGAAGTAAAACATACAAATAAAAGACAGTAAAAAAATTTTATTTGGAAATACCATGTCTTGTCCCGTGGGATTTGTGTTGTAGGAGCACCATACAGTTACAACTCAGTTTCCTCCATCTAACCCTGTCTCTTGCATCATGTCATGATGTGGAATGCAGGTGGATGGAGGAGGACCCAATTGCAGGACAGGGACATGGTTTATTTAATGAAGGAGTCCGGTAAAACTGTAACGAAAAATACATGGATCAATTGAAATGTCATAAAGTTATTGTTCTAAATGTATTTTATGGTCAGGCAGCTAGAAAGACCTGTCTGAAATGAAAGTTATGACCCTAAAACTTAAGGGAAGACAGTCTGCCTGTTTAAAGGCAGCTGCAAAGATCTTCAGGTGTGTAAAATCAGGCGAATAAGGGAAGGCCCTGGGTTCCCTCTGATGGTGTGCGAGGGAACCATAACACATCCTCCTCTCTTACAACTACTACCTTCATTTGATGGGATTTGATTATTTTTTAAATTAACGCATACACCTTGGTATCATCTGCATAAAAATGATCATTTCTGCAAAGTAAGCCAAAACGTGTCAAGTGATGTGTATATTTGTAAGGACCAGAAATTTAATCAAATAAATTAACTAATTAATTGCAAACATGACAATAATTATTCAAGGTTAATTGCAAATTTGAAAAAAAAAATATTTGCATTTAATCATAGTTAATTCCTAGCGGTGATTAATTAGTGTGATTAATAAGAATTAATTTAAATAAATAAAATCACAAAATTGTATATTTACCAAGCTTAATTTTGAAATAATTTTCACATATTACACTGTAAACATGTGCACAGCAAACAAGCCGGTGGCTAAGTGGTTAGACCGTTCACCCGCGGACCGGAAGTTAACCGGAAGTTTGTGGGTTTGCATCCCACTGAGTTCACGTCTAGGGTTCTTGGAGATGACACTTAACCCCCTGTTTCTCCCACCATTGGCGCTGTCATAGGTGGCAGCCTGCTATAATGTAATGCAGCACACAAATTTCCCGTTCCGTCATCTTTTGCTCATCCGGGCCGGGTCGCGGGGGCAATAGCCTCAGACAGTAAGCCAAGGCTTCTCTCACCCTAGATGCATCCTCCAGCTCACCCGGAAGGATCCCGAGTCGTTCCCCGGCCAGCTGTAAGACATAGTCTCTCCAGTGGGTCTGAGGTCTGCCTCTTGGTCTCCTCCCAGTGGGATGTGCCCGAAACATCTCACCAGCGAGGCGCTCGGGGGGCATCCTGAACAGATACCCTTTATTCACTCATTCTGAACCAAAATGTAACAGATAGCTCAGCGCTCACTTCTTTGGGATTCACGTACATTCAGGACATTATTGTTTTTAAAGTAGTATTTAAATCTTACAACAACAATTACAATTACAACAACAACAATTAGAGTAACAATTGTATTACTTTTTGTACTTGTATTACTTTTTCATTTGATGTTCTAATTTTCATTTTGTGTATTGTGATTGATTTCTGAATATTTACTTATATGTTTTATGATGGATTGCTTAGTATTTACTTATGTCTTTTTGCTTTTATGATGATATAAAAAAAAAAAAAAAAAAAAAAAAAAGGTCGGCGTAATAAGCGTTTGCTTTGCTTGTTTGCTGATACCTTTTCGGTCCTTTACTAGAGTATGGTTGTTTTCTTTGCTTCATTGATGTGAGGTTACACTGTGACCGAAATAAATAAATAAATAAAAATAACTGAAAGGATTGTGTTTCAAACGTCCCGCCCACTCCAGGACTCAAACCCCTGACCTTCTTGCTGTGGGGCCAACGTGCTACCGACTGCGTGCAGCCCTTTAATTTATTTACAAACAAAAAAACAAGCTGAAGCTGTTAAAGTTGTTGTTGAAGATAAATACTTTTTTGTGAGCATCATGTCTTGTTTCAAATTGTTAAACAACACATTTACTGTTTGCCGAATTTTCCAGCGAGTAAATTTTTGTCCTGCGGTTACTTTAAGATTTCAGTGTATCACTGCAATAAAGTCAGATTTATTTTTGGTGCACTGCATAAAAAAAGAAAATAAGAAAAAAAACAACAACATTGAAACCCATAATTAAGAGACTCCCTGCCGAGGGAACAGAGTTTTATGTTGAGTAAATAAAAGCAAAATAGTTTGTCCAAGATTTATAGGCAATAAAATGATTTTCCCCATGCAAACTCAGCTGTATTAGATTTCTTGAACCAACCGTTTTTCTCATAACATGGACGAAGGCTCCGAAGGAAAAAATATAGGCCCCTCTAGTGTGAATTAGTTGTTCTATAAATCATGATTACTTCTGTTTGGAAAACCTGGGTTTGCATCCCTCCACCTCTCATTTCCCACATCAGAGACGCTCGTACCACAAGACCTGGATATTATTAACTAACTCAGACATGAGAGCCAGCCGGGCTGACAATACATTTATCATCCGGACTAGAACATGTCCGATTATGCTTTTTTGAAATTGATACCGACACCGATTTAAAAGCTCCTCGTACGCCCGGGTTCTATTAATTGGACGATTTATTTTTTTTAAAATGTTTTTGAATAATAAAAAAAGAAGTTGTTATTGTGTGTCACGCTTGTCAAAATCACTGATTCGGTAGTAAATATTATAAAATTGAATATCTCAGCTGTAAAAATATGTCATAATTTAACAATTTACAGTCATATGGAGGGGAGATGGTGGCTCAGTGGTTATAGCGTTCGCCCGCAAACCGGAAGTTAACCGGAAGTCAACCGGAAGTTTGCATGTTTGCATACCACTGAGTGCACGTCTAGAGTCCTTGGAGAAGACACCTAACCAGTGGTGGAACGTAGCGAAGTAAATGTACTTCGTTACTGTACTTAAGTAAAAAAATTGTGTATCTGTACTTTACTTAAGTATAATTTAAGACCGGTACTTTTACTTTTACTTCACTACAATTTTAGAGCAAATATCTGTACTTTTACTTTGCTACTTTTTAAAAGTGTGTTTTACATTTTTCGTTACATTTTCGTTCAGGAATTTGAAAAATACACAGTTTTTTTTTTAGCGCATCTTGAAGCCGCATCGCCAAAATCAAAAGAAGCAGTAGATCGGGAGAAGAAGTAATGAATCGAGAAACATTTTAGTACAAATTAAAAAGAGTCAGAAGATTGTTGTTCGTTGTGTTTACTTTTAAATAAAAAGTTGAGCCATCAATACACAGAGCAGGGGCGGATCTAGAATTTTCCAAAGGAGGGTGGAGCTTTGACAAAGCCAATATATAGTGACTGGGGGCCTCCCCCCTAAAACATTTTAAAAGATAAGTGTCATTTTCCTCCATTTTGGCGGCCCATTCACTGGCCCTTCTAGGGGATAGTTTGACTTGTCCCCTTTCCTTTCCTTTTATTTTATTTATTTATTTATTTTGTGGACCAAAAGAGGCGGGAGAGGGGGGTCACACCCCTGCAGAGTATTTATTCTGGTTACCATGGTGACGACCTTTGGCACAAAAAATAACATTTGAATTATGATAGAATACTTTTTACTTAAAAAGTACAATTTACACCAACTACTTTTGTACTTTTACTTAATTAGATTTTTTTATTGATACTTTTACTTAAGTAAATTTTTTGCCTGAGTATCTGTACTTTTACTTAAGTACAAAAAGTGAGTACTTCATCCACCACTGCACCTAACCTCTCGTTTCTCCCACCATTGGTGCCGTGATAGGTGGCAGCCTGCTGCGGTGTAATGCAGCACATAAATTTCCTGATAAGAGATCAATTAAGTACATTAAAAGTATAAATATTTTTATATCGATTATTTTAGAGAAAAATTCAACCGTAGATAAAAAGATGCATTTACTGTCATTTTTAATCTATTTTTTCACACTAATGCATTATTTCCCAAAGGATTTCTTTTAAATCAAACTTTTACAAAATAACAGTAAACATGCTCCAAATTGTGGTTTATTATGATTTATATTGTTATTGTGACATAAGTTATTTTGATTTTTTTTCCATACCGCCTCAGAGGTATCAGGCACACACATCTGGGGGCACCATGTGGTGAGCTATACGCAATAAACTTTCTCCGTGTCGGTCTGTGTGACCCTCCTGTTTCTTTCCCTCCTATTGTTGATCCGTGTATTCACACAGAAGTAAAGCTGAGGAGCACAGCTGGGACTGTTTGCTCAGAGAAAGACAAGAGGGGCAGAAAAGGAGGAGAGCAGCTTTTCTCGTTTTCTCGAGATCAAACTGAGCCAGTTCATTAGAGAGACTCTGTAAAACAAGATGGGCCCGTAATAGCTATAACTCTAACCCTGGATCTGAACCAACCACCTGGGCCAAAGAAATCACAAGCTTTCAGTTTGAGATCAGAACATATGATAACACAAAACACACATACTGAGCTGTATCATACTTTACATCACCTTTACGGTTTAAGAAAGGTTTGATCAATCGCAAAGAAATCTGTCACGGAGGATCATTTTTCAGTAAAAGTAAAGACGTAAGATAAAAGCTCGTACAATAAACTTTGACGTTACTGAACAAATTGAAAACATACCATCCATAAAGTGAAAATTCTCAGTCCGTGTATGCGTCTGTGTTTCTGTAATGCTTCTTTTATGCAACGCAATACTTCCCAACTCCTGTAAGGATTTAATGAAACTGCCCACAGTTACTCAATACCAGCTATAGATGAACTTTTTTAGGTTCATGCGAGGTTACAAATTTATATGGCAGACGTATGCGTATTGTTCAACGTTTTGGCTTCGAATTATTCTTGTTTTACACGAAAAGCCCTTTTAAATCATCGTCTCAATCCATAAAAAAACACTTTCTAGTTGCTTTATTGTGCAGATTAGAACTTTATTAAAAGACTCAGAATTAATTTACTACTTATTAAAATTAAAGGCCAAGTTAATATCTTTCTCTCCTCCCAACACTGACTAATGTTTCCGAGTTTCGCTTCTCTCTGGAGGCTAAATTAGATTTCTGGCGACAATCCTAACTGCATAAATAAGTCCCATGTTGTTTGTGTAAGCTGTGGCTTAGTTTGTCTTCAGCATTGGTGATTGAAGTCAGGCATTTGTGTCACAATGAGTCCACATGGGGCAGGAACCAGGAGTCACAGGGGAAATGATCTTTTCTGGCTGGCTTATGAAAGCTTTACTCACTCTCTTAGAGAAGCCAGAGATGGTGGCTGGGTCGAGCGAGGCCCCACATCTCGTGTCTGAATAACAAGCAGGAGATGGATGGAAAGTCAATAATTATTGATGCATCAGCTTATTGATTTTCAAGGCTTCTGATTGCATTAGGTTTGACTTTTACAGGCAGGGGAGAACTCAGAAAGAAAAAATGCAAGACAGCTGCTAAAAGTGACTAGGCGACCAATCTTTTCACATTTAGATCTTTTGTGGTGCACCGTCTGTGTCAGTCGATCTTTTAATATCTATTTAATAGTTATAAAAAACTTTCGATTTTTGCAGATGTACGATTCAATAAGAATAAGTCGGCTCCAAGCTGTCAAACAAAATGCCTCGGCCTGACACAATGGCATTAATAATGACAGGTCGAGGTTTTTATAACGACTAGGTTGAAGGAGTCATGTCTATGAGGTTGAAAGTTTAAAGGTTTGAAAGTGAAAGGTTAAATAGTTCGATGGAGGACGGCAGAAATTATTTTCTGTACCGTTCCTTTGAGCAGCCGGGTTGCAGGAGTCTATTACTGAAGCTGCTCTTCAGATGGTCCACAGATTCATGGAGAGCGTGGGAGGGGTTTAAGCATCATTGATGACAGTTTTGCTTTCATTCTGTCCCTCGCCACCTCCCCCACGCAGGCGAGGGGTGAGCCAACCCTACGTCCAGATTTTTTCTATCAGTTTGTTTTGTCTTTGGCCTCCTTTGTTTTTGTACCTGCTCCCCAGGTGACCACCACAAAAGGTTTATAAATTTGTATTTTTCACTGTTGTGAGTTTGACTATAAACCCTAAAAACATAATCAGTTCAACTATAGACGGTACTGAGTAACTGTGGGTAGTTTCGTTAGGTCCATTTTTGGATTTTTTTTTGGATTTTTGGAAACATTTTTGGTTTTGGAAGACAGACAACTTAGTATTTTGACAATATTCCCAACATTTCTAAATAAAACCCTTGCTTATGAATGAAAATGGACAGACTGTTCAGTGGATAACTTGCGAAAATTATAAATAATAACGTTCTTGAAGGCCTTGATGGTCTGCCACTGTGTAGAAGTTGATTTTTGCTTGTTAATTGTCAGGAGTAGTCTGTTCCTCCTCTCTGTCCTGTTTCACCTCTCCCTCTTGTCTGTGTGTGTGCACAAGTCACACCTGAAACTCATCTACTCATCTGCTGGAGCATAAATGGATCAGTTATTGACACATTTTTTGCCAGATCGTTTGTTTACTATGCTTGACCTGTTATCCAGTTTTTGGCCCCAGCTCCTACATCAGAAACTGCCTAATTAATCTGTTTTTGTCTTCTTTTTTTTTTTGGTCTTTTTTATCAATCTAATAAATGTGCTTGTGATTTCTTCATCTGAGCCTGTCTGTTGTGTCAAGGGTATATTTTTGGCCTTAGCTCCACATTATGACATTCATGATGTCATTCATATTTAGTGTTTAAGATACAAAAAGTGGTTTACATAAAAACATTAAAGTATTGTAATGCAGTTGGGGTAATTACACACACACACACACACACACACACACACACAAATATACTGTCTAAATATATAGAGGGAATCCTTTGAAATTATCATTTTGAACAGGTGGGAATTGATCATAAAATCCAAAATAATCTATCCCGTGTATAATCTTGTTTGACTACTTCGGTTTTTAGCGTAGCCAGAGTACCACAGATCCTGTTTTTGCTTTGAGGATGTTAATAGAAAATTACCACGAAGGATCGAGGTTTAAACAAAAACCAAGACAAAAAACTTTTAGCTGTATCGTAAAGAGCAACGGCTCTACTATGAGCTCCCCCCGGATGGCAGAATTCCTCCCTCTATCTCTGAGTGAGAGCGCAGCCACCCTGCAGAAGGAAGCTCATTTCAGCCACTTGTATCCGTGATCTCGTTCTTTCTGTCACCACCCACAGCTGGTGAACATACTGTAGGTGAGGGTGGGAACGTAGATCGACTGGTAAGTCAAGAGCTTTGCTCTTCTGCTCAGCTCTTTCTTCACCCCGACGGACCAATGTAGCGTCCTGATTATTGCACACGTCGTATTTATCTCGTTTTCTGGAATGCTGTCGAGGCTGTTTTTTTTTCTTTTGGTTGATTCTTAAATGTGATTTATACTTTTTATTCTTTTATTTCCCATATTCTAATGAGACTATTTTTACAGTCTCATCCCATGTTTATTTTCATCACTACTTTAGAATAGTATGTTTATTTTTTGGCATTCTGTGATTTGGATTTTTTTCTTTCAAGTGCTCACAAATTCAAACCAATCGAATTCTCTCCTCTCTCGTACTGGGCCGGCTCTTCTTGGGACAGAAATCTGTGCTGAGATGAAAGTGAAAGATGAAAGTAAAATGAATTTGTTGGTGCTTCTGCAGATAACAAACGTGGTTATGTTTAAGTATGAGATTGAACGTTGATGCAGTGGGTTTTTAAACAGACAAGCTTCTGGTTCTACTTTAGTCACATTTAGTTTTTACTGGGCTTTAATCTGTTCATTTAAAAATTCAAACTGATCTAAGAGGAATTAGAAGAAGAAATGTACTTTATTCAACCCTCAACGGGGAAATTTGTGTGCTGCATTACACCGCAGCAGGCTGCCATGACGGCGCTAACGGTGGGAGAAACAGAGGATTAAGTGTCTTCTAGAAGGACACCTAGACATGAGCTCAATGAGACTCAAGCCTGTGAACTTCCGGAGAACTTCCGGAGAACATCCAGTCCAAGGTCGAATGTTCTACCCTGTACTATTGCCTCAGATAGCTCAGATATAGCCTCATTAAATATTAATTTTAATATTAATTAGCATTTATATTTACATACTAGGTATTTGCAAAGCCTAATGAGAAACTCTCACTTTTCAGTGAGATCAAAAGACACCATTTCTTTTTTGTTTCTTATTACTGTTTTGTGGACATTAAAACGTAGATGCTTCTTGTTGCCAGTAGGCAGCGCTATAAAGGATGTTGTTCGCCGCTGCAATGATAAGTTACACCGTAATTGTACAGGAAAAAAAGAAAGAGAGTTCTTTCCGGTCAGGCAGCTTTTTCACATTGATAAATGTGTTGGAATCATGACGTGTTAGAATTCGGCAAGAGCCAAAAGGAATATTTGAAGCCAGAAATATTATTTATTCTTGTTGGATGGTTTGGGTCAGAGGTGTCCAACTCTGGTCCCAAAGGGCTCTAACCCACAAGCCCTTTGGGACTCGTGGGTTCCACGAGGCCCTTTGGGACTTGTGGAACCAAAGGGCCTTCCTGAAGGTTTTCCATGTGTTGTTGCATCTCCACGGCTGATCCAGGTTATTAAGTCAGTCAGTCAGTCACCTTCTTAACCGTCTATCCATTACGGGCTTGCGTGGGGTTCCGGAGCACATCCTGGCTGATTTAAGTCGAGGGGCAAGGTACTCCCCGAACAGGTCACCAGTCTGTCGCGGGGCTTCACACATACAAACAAACAGACACACACACACTTATTCCTAGGGGCAATTCCTACTGGCCAATCGACCTCACATGCATGTTTTTGGAGGGTGGGAGGAAACCGGAGTACCTCGAGAAAACCTATATAGACACAGGGAGAACAAGCAAACTCCACACAGAAAGGCTAGTGTTCCAAGCCTCATCGGTTATTGAGTTAATGTGCCAAATTGAATCGACTGGAGGACACTAGCCCTCCAGGACAGAATCTAGACACCCATGGTATTGGTGAACGCTGCATGTCAACCTGGGTGGTGTGTTCATATGAGGATTGAAAGGTGTGTGGCGGGGGTGACAGGGTTGGAATGTTTGGAATGACGCTGCCATGCGAATGAGAGTTAGACTTGGGAGAATATGGGAAGCCATCATTTTTTGTTGACCATTTTGATATAGTTTTCAGCCATGGTTTGAATTTTGTTTTGCTTATTTGGAAATAGTGTTTTGGACATATTTTGACTTGGAAGCAAATCTTTTTTTAATATAATTAGAGCTAGATGGAAATATTAAAGGAACAAGAGTGAACGATGAAAATGTCATTACTTGTAACGGGAATTGGTCGGAGAAAGGAGCCATATTTCTCCATGAGTTAGAGAACGATTTTGATTTGATTTGCCGCCATTACGTGTTTGCCGTTCACATTAAAACATATAAATAATATGTCGCATTTTACTAACTTTATTTTGAGTTGTCGTAACTTTATTCTGGATTTTACTAACTTTATTTTAAGTTGTCATAACTTTATTCTGAATTTTACTAACTTTATTTTAAATTGTCATAACTTTATTCTGGATTTTACTAACTTTATTTTAAGTTGTCATAACTTTATTCTGAATTTTACTAACTTTATTTTAAATTGTCATAACTTTATTCTGGATTTTACTAACTTTATTTTAAGTTGTCATAACTTTATTCTGAATTTTACTAACTTTATTTTAAATTGTCATAACTTTATTCTGGATTTTACTAACTTTATTTTAAGTTGTCATAACTTTATTCTGAATTTTACTAACTTTATTTTAAATTGTCATAACTTTATTCTGGATTTTACTAACTTTATTTTAAGTTGTCATAACTTTATTCTGGATTTTACTAACTTTATTTTAAATTGTCATAATTTTATTCTGGATTTTTACTAACTTTATTTTAAGTTGTCATAACTTTATTCTGGATTTTACTAACTTTATTTTAAGTTGTCATAACTTTGTTCTGGATTTTACTAACTTTGTTTTAAGTTGTCATAACTTTATTCTGGATTTTACTAACTTTATTTTGAGTTGTCATAATTTTATTCTGGATTTTACTAACTTTATTTTAAGTTGTCATAACTTTATTCTGAATTTTACTCACTTTCTTCTAGATTTGATCAACTTTAAACCATTCTTTGTTTGTTACTTTAGTTACATTTTTTAAAACCGTGTTCTGATTTATAAACTTTATTGACTTTATTACATAATTTATGAAATTTATTTTGGGTTTTTGGAACATTGTTTTAGATTTAACAAATTTTATTCTGGTTTTTACTATTCGTTCCGTTCCATCATCTTCCGCTTGTACCGGGGTCGTGTTGCGGGGGCAACATCCCAAACGGGAAGCCCAGGCCTCTTTCACCCCGGCTGCATCCTCCAGCTCACCCGGAAGGATCCTAAGTCTTTCCCTGGCCAGCTGTGAGACATAGTCTCTCCAACGGGTCCGGGGTCTGCCCCTTGGTCTCCTCCCAGAGGGATGTGCCCGAAACACCTCGCCCACGAGGCGCTCGGGGGGCATCCTGACCAGATGCCCGAACCACCCCATCTGGCTCCTCTCGACTTGGAGGAGGAGCGGCTCGACACCGAGTTTTTACCGATTTTACTAAATTTGATTAACTTTAAACTGAACTTTACAAGCTTTAATCTGGTTCATGTCAACGTTATTAATGAAGCCAACAACTTTATAAACTTTCTGGATTTTACCAATTTTATTCTAAATAAAAACATTCTTTCCCGAAGAATCAGAAAGCTGCTATTCCTGGATTTCGTCCTTCTTAAGCCTGGATGACCCAAAAACATTTCAAATTTTCTAAAAAAAAAAAACCATTTTGCATAAAAACACTTGATGTTGATGTTTCCATGACAACACTCCTGTGACCATATTTTGTCCTGTTTGTATTTTTAACTAGCATTTTATTTTCTTCATTGGAAAATCTTTTTTGAGAATCTATGGAATTTATTAGAATTTATGGCGAGGTTTTATTGTTCATTTATTTTTAATAAAAACAGACATAAACTGTTAAAAGATTTATTATTGGTTTAGATTATCAGTGGGAAACACTGAATAACAGACATGAAGATTCACCTGGAACGAGATTCATTAAATACCTTTACTCAAACTGCTTCCAGTTACCCTATACCAACTATACATGAACTGATTGGGTTTTCACCATCAAAGGGATTGAGTCAGGCTGCACATGCTTCTTCACCTTTCTGCACACTCTCTGTTTCTCTGTCGCTCTAGTCAGTTCACCCCGGTTGCAGATATCTTGTACCCATAGAAAAAACTACATTTCATCGTTTCACAGGAATCCAAAGCAAATTTTTCAAACTAGTTTATCTCTCACTTTTGTTTTTTGTTTTAAATTATCCAATCTACAGTTAACACAACTTTTCGTCGGCACTTCAGATCGAATCTTATGAATGTTTCTTCCTTTTAATAGAAAGACAACCCTTTTTTGTTTGTTTGTTTCTTCTCAAAATGCACAAACTCATCGCTTCAGCCAAATAAAAACCCTGCAGGCAGAAATGAGATTTTTTTTCGGCTTCACGCTGGTTATTTTATTGACAAATTGAAAACAGAGAAGAAAATGAGGAAAGTTTGAGTTGCTTTAAAAAAAAAAAAAAGGAAATTTGGAGGAAAATCTAACTTTACGTCACTCGTTAGGACGGCGTGTTACGTCATAGGCACATAACAGTTTGAATTTTTGTGTATTTATATTTGTGTGTATGTGCATTTTACAAGTATACACACTCGTAAAATACACACACACACAAATATAAATATTTTTGCATGTTTTTGCATGTGTGTGTATTTATGTGCATAAAAGCATATGTTTTGTTATGTGCGGGTTTATGTGTGTGTATATGTTATTGTTGATTTGCATGTGTACGTATGTGTGTGTATTTGTACACAAGTGTGCATGTTTGTGTGTAAATGTGTGTGCATGTATGTTTGTGTGTGTGTAAAGGTTGTTCTAATAGTCTCTAATCCTCTGCTAAACGGCGCCCCGATGAGTCTCCGGGAGGCTGAATTGTTGCTTAGCAGCAGAGTGTTGTTGCTTTGTCTTCTACAAGAACTTACACACACACACTCACACACAAACACACACACGAGGGTTTTCCCATCATGTCGATAGTTAACAAACAGGAAGGGAGCAGAAAGGTTAAAGGTTGAGACAATGAAATTTTCTCTGAGTAAATAATGTTTTTTAATCAAGGCGGAGGGCGTCAGGCGTTTTAGTTGCCACGGTGACGGTGACCCGCGGGTTAAAGGTGAAGAATGTTCCAGTCAGGAGATCTAAGCAGGAGGTGAGTTATTGAAAGAAAGCCGGAAAAAATCCACAACTTCTCATTAAGAAAATTGCGATAAATGAAAGTTTGACTTGTTAAAAAGCCATTGTTTAGCGGTTTGATTCGTGTACGATGAGCGTGTTTAGATGTTTAAACACAGATGTTTATTAAAATCCACATGACAAAAAAAGATCTGATTACACACACGTGATGTTATGATTAGTTTAAGAAAAATGTACGAACAAAAGGAGTTCTAATACGATCCATATGATCTTAAATTACAGAGATGTTTCAACTTTGGTTTTTAGATCTTATGACATCTTAAATCATAAAAACCATTAATTATTCTTTTGTTTTTTTCTTTACAAGTTGTATATTTAATAAGCAAAAATGCTCGTTGTTTTTCCGAGCTGATCCGTCTGCTCTCGTCTTTTGTTTTCTCTCCCAATTATTTCAGAAAGTTCTTTTATTTACATTTTATCTGCTTTAAATTCACTGTTTTTCTTTAAGCTTTATTAAAAACAGACTCGGATGCGGTTTCAAACTTTTCCCAAACTTTTAAACCTCAAAAGTATTGAAAAAAAATTGTTTAAATGCAAATATTTAGTCTCTCGCTAAAACTTTATAGATGTTACTTTTGCTCGTCTATTTGTTGTAAAAGGAGAACAAAATAGTTAACGATGAAGTGTCCATAGAAAAACTTTATTTCATCATTTTTCACAACTATAGCAACATCATGACACTGAAAACTATTTCAGCCAGTTTCAGATGGGTACACCCTGAACACGTCACCAGTCTGATTCAGAACAACACATGGACACACGTAGACCAACCAATCAACTCAACGGGCTTCTCTTTGTAGTATGGTAGAAAACTGTAAAACAAAAAAAACCTACAAACACAAACATGGAACTGGTACCAGCGTTGGCAGCCGTGTGATAACTACTGTATTTTTTTTAGATAATCTCTCTCTCTATAGGGTATGATCAATAATCCCGAAAATAGGCAAACATACGATAACTTGACCATTACATTAATGCTACAGCAAATAGGGCATTTCACAATTAAGCCTTCAGTAGTGCTCCATCTTCAGTAGTGCTCCATCTGCATCAAACAGCCCCTCGGTACCTTTTTTACGTAGCCAAGCTGGCCCCACCAAGTGCTTCCAATCAATTTCATTTTACTCCACACTGAGTCAAGTACGGGTGGGACAGTGGCACAAAGGTTAGCATGGTGGCCTCACAGCAAGAAGGTCTGGGTTCCAGTCCCAGGTGGGGACGAGGCTTGGAACGCCAGCCTTTTAGTATGATGTTTGCATGTTCTCTCTGTGTATGTGTGTGTTTACTTCTGGTACTCTGGTTTCCTCCTAACCTCCTAAAACATGGTAGGTTGATTGGCCACTATGAAATTGCCCGTAGGAATGAGTCTGTGTGTGGCCCCACGACAGAGTGGCAACCTGTTTTGGGATGTATCCTGCCTCCAACCTTAAATCAGCTGGGATAGGCTCCGGCACTTTTGTAAGGCTAGTTGACTAAGGTGACTCCCTAAGGCAGGGGCGGGCAATTAATTCCAGTCTGTTCTGGGCTTGAAATCTGGCGGAATGTCTGAAGTGGCTATGCGAAGGACAGCTGAGAGGTGGTCAGTCATAGAGGATCTGTGTTTGGATTTGTTGAACTTCATAACTGAGAATGTCTGTTTACATTGATAGGTAGATCCAAAGAGGACTAGGATCCTCTGAGCATGCCTCCTCAGGTGTGGAAAGTTCTCCTCTTTGAGGGCGGAGTAAAAGTCCAGCAGTGAGACTGACTTGAAGTGATCTGCCAGATTTGTGTCAGACTGCAGATCACTTCACTTGGTGCATCATCCACGCTGCAGTTGAAGGGAGAAGAAACCATGTGCATTTCACTCTCAAGAGTTTGAAATCGCTTTGAAACTCTGCATGCGTGCATACGTAGCGACGTAACGCTTTTCAAAATAAAATAAAATTTCAAAAGAAAAGTCAAAAGAAAAAGTTTAATTTATGGTGTTTATGATTGGCCTCACACGGGCCGGACAGGGGCGTACAAAGGGCCGGATGTGGCCCGCGGGCCTTAATTTGCCCAGGTCTGCCCTAAGGTAACCTAGTTAGGGAATGTAAGGCATTAACTTACAAGTACAACTGATGTCCGGCCAATCAGCAACATGCACACAAGCATCCGTCCAGGCAATTTTTGTAGGTCTATAGCAGAAGAACGGAGACTAACCATTTTGTACTGTCCATGTTAGCAACAATTCTAGAGTTGGAACATTTAAAGGCTTTGTTTAGAAAGTCTATGGAAGTGAAAAATGTGGTTGACCTCAAGCCATTGGGAAAAGTTTGTCTTTACGTTCTGTTTTCGGTCTGTTCGGATCTATTACATACATTACATCCGGTCGTGATTGATTTAAAAAATAACCTTCCATCATCATACAAATGAACCTCAATGCTGTGAGGCATCAATGTACCAAAAATGAACCAAACCATGACCTCCAAACTGAGCTATGTAATGAATTGGGATTTTTGTACCATTACACCCCCAACGTATGCATTTTGTGTACGGGCCCTTCAGCTAAAAAATGCTTGTAGAAAAGACTTTCTATATCTCCACATTTTTCAATAAACACTCACTCATATTGTGTTACCATTCAGTAACATTTCCTGCCTCCTCTTGCTTCTCCTTATTCCCTCCATCAGATACACAAACTGTGACACACGCTCCTTTCAGCTACATTCACAACCCACAGAAATATTTTATCCCGTTTTTTTTTTTTTTTTTGCACAATGAGCCAAAATTTTTCTTCTCTGTTCTGAGTTTTTACACGTTGTGCTTTCCGCATGCACGATCGGGTTCACCTTGAGTGGAAAGAAAGTGTTACAACAGTGCTGGGTGTTGGTGACTCACCTGATCGCTATCACAAGAATCACATGACCCAATCGGAATTGCTCGAGGCAACTCATTCCTAAGAAGTGATTTGGCAACTCACAACCCCGACACAATGCAGCAATTCATTCTGCAGCTGATATGGTGGGATTATTAAGAGGACATCGATGCAGGCGGTTTTTTCACAGCAGAGCTCGAGTGTTCATTTTTCTGCACAGCTCCTTTAAATAAAATTGATTTTATCTCCAGTTTTATTAGCATAATAAAAAACTATGCAAAACTCTTCTGGATAGAATAAATCACATTGCATTAGCCTGAGTCACTTTCATTACTTTTACCAAACTAAAACAATCAAGTTTAACACGGATGAACTCAGC
Organism: Neostethus bicornis; assembly: GCA_902685375.1. NCBI lineage: Eukaryota > Metazoa > Chordata > Actinopteri > Atheriniformes > Phallostethidae > Neostethus > Neostethus bicornis. The sequence continues at coordinate 6,172,026 of LR738542.1, read as the reverse complement.
TGTAATCCCCTCCTAATAAAAGGCATGTATTCGGGATATTGATTGTGATTCGGTGAATTGTTCATTTTGAGATTGAAGCTAAACTGTGGACGAAGTTTTTCTTTTCTCATTAAAGAGAAATGTCGGTATTATTGCCGTCTGCGAGGATTTGTTAACTCTTGTTTCAAACGGATGATAAATGAACTCGCTCCGTAGCTAATAAAGCCCATGTGTTCAACAGCTGCTTTCCAGATTACTGGCTCTAATACAGGAAATATATTTACTATTTAATCAGGAGAAAATGTGTACAGGAAACCACTTTGGTAGAAAAAAAACATCGGTAATTATCTTTTAATTAAATTCAAATCTATCTGATCCATATTCATCTTCTGAAATGTTTGTTCTACACTAGTTTGCAGGAGTGCCAGAAGCCATTGGGGTTAGTTTGAGTCGAGAGGTGGGATACACTTTGCGCAGGGTCAATAGTAAATTACAGAGTCAAACAAAGAGACCAACAACCTCTCAGACTCACACTTTCTCCAAGGAGTTTAATATGGCTGTTCAGCCTAATGTGTGTGTAATACGTGAACAAGAAAAACATGCAAAATTCTAATAGGCCGGGCGAGGCTAGGCCTCATCAAATTTTCACAAGAAAATTATGGTGAATTGTGGACAGGGTTAGATGGAAGAAACTGACTTGCTGTGGTGACCCCTGAAGGGAAATACCGAAAGAAGAAGAAGAAGGTAAATTGCAAATTTTGAACAAAAAATAGGATAGAAAGAGAAATAAATAAAGATAATTTATGTTCCAAAACCCTTCACCTTACCATTGGGATGAAGATAAACTTAGCCAACACGCGGAGCTGTCGATTTACTACACAATCTATAATCCAGGCCTCATCGTGTCAACTGGGATCTACGATCCTAGCCTTGCCTATGGTCTCACCACCTGTGTGTGGCCAAAGGAACAAGATCCCAGAAACAAGCGACCAAAATGAGCTTCCTCCTCACCTGAGAGTCACCTGAGAATCCAATCAACTGTAGTTTTTCTAAAAATTATCTTTTTTTTTCCGCTCCAATAGCAGCTAATTTTTCTGCCGCATTACGCTAATGATGTGAAAAACTAGTTGCAACTCTCAATGATACCTTGAGATTTAAAAAAGGAAAAATAAAAAACTGCTTTGATAGTTTCATCCTGGCCGACTTCCGGAGTTTAGTCACGTGGGTCAAAGCGCTGTATGACACAAAAAAGGCACTAGATTGTCGCAGGTCACTTTTTTGAGCGGCTGAATGATCACCTAGATTGTCAAAGAAAAATATTTTTCTTAATTTTTTCTGCAACACGTCTCGCGGTCAACTTGGGACCAGTCCGCGAACTACCGGTCGACCGCAAACTACAGGTTGACAGCGATCGACCGGTAGACCGCGATCGACCGGTTGGGCACCCCCGGCATAGCGGATAGATGGTTAAGAAGGTGACTGATTGAGTTCAGTAGGTGCAGCTAGTAAAGATTTTAAAAGTAGAGTTCAAATCAATGAACTATGGTCACCTCACCTATGGTCACCAGCTGTGGGTGGTGACCGAAAGAATGAGATCGCAGGTACAAGCGGCAGAAATGAGCTTCCTCCGCAAGGTGGCTGGGCTCTCACTCAGAGAACGGGTGAGGAGCTCTGCCATCTGGGAGGAGCTCGGAGTCAAGCCGCTCCTCCTCCAGGTCGGGAGGAGCCAGATGGGGTGGTCCGGGCATCTGGTCAGGATACCCCCCGAGCGCCTCGCGGGCGAGGTGTTTTGGGCACGTCCCACCGGGAGGAGACCAAGGGGCAGACCCCGGACTCGCTGGAGAGACTATGTCTCACAGCTGGCCGGGACACGACTTGGGATCCTTCCGGGTGAGCTGGAGGATGCAGCCGGGGAGAGAGAGGCCTGGGCTGCCCGCTTGAGGCTGTTGCCCTCGCGACCCGACCCCGGAACAAGCGGAAGATGACGGAACGGAACGGAGTTCAAAGCACTGTAGGTCACTTGGTATGAGTAGTAGTAAAATATGAATGTGATTCCATCAATCAATCTACAGTTGGTAGTGAGTAACTGTGGGAAGTTTCCTTTCTATCTGTGAAGTATCAACACAAACAACTGCAGCACTGTACAGTGTTACCCCCGGTACATGGAGGTTCAGGTTATGGACGAATGGTGATGTTAGTGTAAGGAGTGGGAATCGAATGAATGAAGCGGAGATTAGAAATGTGTTTACTATATTTAATGGTGTGGAAAAAAAAGAGAGGAAGGGATCCGCCGACATGATGAAAGAGAATCCGCTGCGAGGAAACATTGAAGGAAAAAAAAAAGAACAAGAGTGAAAGAAAATAAAGGAGAGAATAGAGCGGTATGTCAGGAATACTGGAGATGGCAGAAAGCCTGAAACGTGGAGACACAAAGTCTGTTGGACAGAAAGAGAGAGGCTCAGGTGTGTGGGGGAGAGTGTGTGTTCTTGTATTTATATGTGTGTGTCTGTATATGTCTGTGTCTTTGTGTTTTTTTTAAGTACGTCTGTGTGTGTATGTATATGTGCATATGTGTGTGCCTGAGGTTTTAGGAGTGTGTATTTCTGGATGGTTGTGTTTGTCTCTCTCCGTGTCAGTGTGTGTCCCTTTGTACACATGTTTGTGAATGTGTGTCTGTGTGTAAGTGTTTGTCTTTATATTTAAGTGGGTTTCTACGTGTGTAAGTGTTTATCTTTATATTTAAGTGGGTTTCTATGTGTGCAAGTGTTTGTCTTTATATTTAAGTGGGTTTCTATGTGTGTAAGTGTTTGTCTTTATATTTAAGTAGGTGTCAATGTGTGTAAGTGTTTGTCTTTATATTTAAGTAGGTGTCAATGTGTGTAAGTGTTTGTTTTTATATTTAAGTAGGTGTCTATGTGTGTAAGTGTTTGTCTTTATATTTAAGTAAGTGTCTATGTGTGTGTTTGTCTTTATATTTAAGTAGGTGTCTATATGTGTAAGTGTTTGTCTTTATATTTAACTGGGTTTCTATGTGTGTAAGTGTTTGTCTTTATATTTAAGTGGGTTTCTATGTGTGTAAGAGTTTGTCTTTATATTTTAGTATGTTTCTATCTGTGTAAGTGTTTGTCTTTATATTTAAGTGGATGTCTATTTTGTGTTTGTCTCTCTCCGTGTCTATGTGTGTCCCTTTGTACACATGTTTGTGAATGTGTGTCTGTGTGTAAGTGTTTGTCTTTATATTTTAGTGGGTTTCTATGTGTGTGTGTGAGTGTTTGTCTTCATATTTTATTGGGTTTCTCTGTGTACATCCAACCTTTCTCTTTGTGTGCATGTGTGTGTTACTTTGTGTTAAAAGTGTGAGTATGTTCGTGTCTGAGTGTCACACTCAGAGTGTCCTTCTCAGTGTGTGCAAATTTGTCTGTTGCTGTGTGTAACATGAGTACATTTTTCTGGGAGGAGATTACATACCAATCCAAAGCCAGAAAAAACTCACCTGGAAACAGGTAGTTACCACAGCAGTGTGTGTGTGTGTTTTAGTGTGTGTGCGTGTGAGGTCTTGTAGACCATCAAAGCGTCGCTCCACCTCGCTGGTGTGTGATTAGGGGGGTCACTGTGTGTGGTAAAACCTCCCAACAAACTCACAACTTCTTCCACTTTATTTTATATTCCTCTGTGCCCCAGGGTGGGATCATAAAGGGGTGTGGCCCGCCCAGTCCCTCCCCCTTCCTATCTGCTGGAGGGTCTCCTTAGAGTATCTGCTGTTATGGATCCAACCCGCCCCCCTCTCTTTCGTATTCATGATGGATGAGTTGGCCTGTCTGGTGAATTATTGGAAGGATTATAGAGTAATCGGAACAATTCATCATGCCCCTCGCCCACGTTCCACCAGCCAGTAGATATCTGCTCAGCACTATCGACCCCCACTCACTGTGTGCATCCATGTAGAGCAGAGATGAAGTGATGAGTGGACAACTTCTCACCATCTTTCAAACCAGAAATGTTTGTAAATCAGAAGGGAATCTTTGTTGTGTTTTTTTATGCCTCTGGCTACAGAATGTGGAGGAGGCATCAAGCACTTGGGCTGTCTGTGCTTCTGTAACACCTTTGTGAAAGTGATGTTTCCCGAACTAAAGAAGGAATTTTAAAGCCTTCAGTTACTCAGTACCAACCATAGATTAACAGATTTTGTTTTCAGAGCCATGAGAGCAAGGGTTAAGATCATAAACAGGACGAGGGAGGCGTTTTGTGTGTCAACTTATTCTTATTCTTCTTTCGACATTTCCCTTCAGGGGTCGCCACAGCAAATCAGTTTCTTCCATCTAACCATGTCTCCTACACCCTCTTCGGTCCCGCCGACTATCTTCATGCCTTCCTTCACTGTATCCATGAACCTCCAGAAGGCAGATGGATGCTGGGTTTGGAACCACCAAGAAAGAGGCCTCGAGGAGGCCTAGAGTTTCAGCTAAAATGAAAGGGAAAGTGTACAAAACCGTAGTAAGAGCGGCCATGCTGATTGGTCTAGAGACAGTGGCACTGAGGAAAAGACAGGAAACAGAGATGGCGGTAGCAGAGATGAAGATGCTGAGGATCTCTCTGGGAGTCACCAGGATGGACAGGATCAGAGGAACAGCACATGTTAGAGGTTTTGGAGATAAAGTCAGAGAGGCCAGACTGAGATGGTTTGGACATGTGCAGAGGAGAGAGAGAGAGGACATCGGAAGATGGATGCTGAGTTTGGAACCACCAGGAAAGAGGACTAGAGGAAGGCCAAAGAGGAGGTTCATGGATACAGTGAAGGAAGACATGAAGATAGTTGGTGTGACCAAAGAGGATGCAGCAGATAGGGTTAGATGGAAGAAACTGACTTGCAGTGGCGACCCCCGAAGGGAAATGCCGAAAAAAAAAGATGTGTATCCATGTCTCTCCAGGCTTTAATGTACGCTCTTCTGGGATAGTCTGGATAGGGATTAAAACCTTGTGGGCATGTACACAACAGAGCATAAATCTCGCGACCACAAATCAAGTGTAAAGCGAATGAAGTTAGCTAAGCCAGCGCACATTCTTTTTTTTGTAATTTCCGTGCATTCATATAAAAATGGTACTCCATTTCCGGACTGATCATGAGTAAAATATATGCAGCAAAACACTTCCTGCTTTAATTCAAAAGAGGGCGTGACAGAGAACAAAATCCTTGGCCAAGAATAATTTAGCATTAAAATAGTACGGTATCTGACTGCAGGGCAGGAAGCCGCATGGAATCCTCAAACATGACCAAATTAAATAGAAAATTTCCTCAGCTGTGTTTTTGATGAGGGAATTACATTCAAATATGGTGGAAATATTAGTAATTAATAAGTTGACATCGCAGTAAAACTGTTATCCAGGGGCGGATCCAGGGGAGAGGATCGGGTGGTGCACGCCCCACCCCCTTTTGGTCAACAAAAAAGAAGAAGAACGGAAAGAACGGAAGTCAAGCTATCCCCTTGCAGGGCCTGCGAATAGGCCACCAAAATGCAGGGAAATGACTCTTATTTTTCAAAACGTTCTGGGGGCTGGGGGGGGCACTGGCTTTGTCAATGACCTCACACAGCCCCCTCTTTAGAAAATCCTAGATTCGCCCCTGCTATCCCCCCTTAATGAGTGTATCAGAACATTTTCACTTTGAAACTTTGACTGCGGATTGAGTTTAATTTTTTTTTCTTCAAAGTTCAGTTTATGTCATTCGGTCAGCAGCATAACATGGCCGCCCTAGGTGCCTCCTCCCTCTCTTCTAATCCTCCATCTTGGCTCTGTGTCAAGTTGCCTTGTCCAGTTGCACAATACCCCCCCTCCAGGGCATGCAACTGCATCCCTCTGCGGCTCCATTAGTGCCACTCTGCTGGCATAGCCGGCATTCTCTAGCAGGACCGTCATTGCTGGCCACTCCGCGGGCACCCCGGTCATTACCAACCACCACAAAGGAAAAACCTCACCTCCCTCCCTAACTCCCCTCTCCTGTTCACTTGGTCTTTTTTGCGCCCCTCGTTTTCTTTCCCTTCTTGTCTGCCTCTCCCCCTGCTGCTATTATCTTTCCTTTCTCTTTCCAGCACCTTTCTCCTCATTCTTCTTCCTCTACTCGCTCTTCACTCCGAGCCCAACACATTGGAGTAAAGAGGCTTATGCAAGACCCTCCTCCATGGTCGAGGAGAGGAAACGGGGAGCTGACCAGAGATGTTGCTCGCTGGTTTAGAGGCTCTTGCTTTATTCCAGTAAGAGCTGAGTGTGTTGGAGGCGACCCGGCCTCATTAAAACGCACTATGTGTGCATAATGTTACAATCTGAGCCTGAAACAAACTCACAACATCCATTCAGTCACTTTCACTAAACACTTTATTTCAATTTAACTTTATTAGGATTTAAAGTTAAGATAAACAGTTTAGGAATGAGAAAGTGGAAGAGAGAGTGAAAGTGTGGAGTTGCGTAGCTTCGGGCCAGTGATACGTCAGCAGGTTTGTAATCACACGTTTGTACTCTACCTGTGTGTATCTGTGTGAGTGTGTAATGATAGGTTGCTGTACTGATGTGTCATTATCTAATTGGAGGGATGCCAAACTCGGCCCACCAGCTCAGAAACATAGATATCTAAAACAACTCAGAAACATGGCCGACTCGTCAGTCTTTATCACTATTACCAAATTGTTTGAGGAAGTTTTTTTTTTTTTTTTGGCAATTAATTATTTGTTAGGGCAGCACGGTGGCACAGTGGGTAGCACAGTGGCCTCATAGCAAGAAGGTCGTGGGTTCAAGTCCCGGGTGGGGACGAGGCTTGGAACACTTTCCTTTCTGTGTGGAGTTTGCATGTTCTCCCGTGTTTGCGTGGGTTTCCTCCGGGTACTCCGGTTTCCTCCCACCCTCGAAAGACATGCATGCTAGGTTGATTGGCCAGTGCTAATTTGCCCTAGGAATGAAAGTGTGTGTGTGGCCTAGCAACAGACTGGCGACCTGTCCGGGGTGCACCCCCAAACCTCATACCCCGCAGGGACAGACGAATGAGAAGGAGACTGGCTGAATTATTTGTTAAAGAAGGGGTGTTGTGTTACCTCATAGAATACATAAAGCCATTCGTTCATCTTCTGAACCGTCCATCCTGGCAGGGTATGCCAGAGCCGAACCCGGCTGATTCTAGGCAAGAGGCAGGGTACACCGCACCTTGTATAATAGAGTAACACTTCCTGTTATACAAGGTGAGTTGCCCGTGTGCACTAAAATGATTCCTGTTTGCATGTACAGTAGGTGTGATAGAGAAATCCATGGCCAAGAACAACTTGGCATTCACAATGCTGGAAGGAAGAGCTTGCAAATTACTCAAAAATGCAGGATTGAAATTTAAAACCGTGGCAGGTTCAGTTCCGTTCTGTCATCTTCCACTTGTTCCGGGGTCGGGTCGCGGGGGCAACACCCTCAAACGGGCAGCCCAGGCCTCTCTCTCCCCGGCTGCATCCTCTAGCTTACCTGGAAGGATCCCAAGTCGTTCCCTGGCCAGCTGTGAGACATAGTCTCTCCAGCGGGTCTGGGGTCTGCCCCTTGGTCTTCTCCCAGTGGGACGTGTCCGAAACACCTCGCCCGCGAGGCGCTCGTGGGGCATCCTGACTAGATGCCCGAACTACCCTATCTGGCTCCTCTCGACCTGGAGGAGGAGCGGCTCAACACCGAGCTCCTCCCGGATGGCAGAGCTCCTCACCCGATCTCTGAGTGAGAGCCCAGCCACCCTGCGGAGGAAGCTCATTTCGGGCGCTTGTACCCGCGATCTCATTCTTTCGGTCACCACCCAAAGCTGGTGACCATAGGTGAGGGTTGGACCGTAGCAGGTATTTTTTTTATACGCAAAAATAACATCCAAAGATGGTGCAAACCTTCAAAAAGTTGATTTTGCACGACACCCTCTCTTTAAATATCGCCTGACTACGGCCAGATAAATTCCCACAACCCAGAGCTGAACAAGCGGTTTAGAAGATGGATAGGAAGAAATGGTGTTGCAGAGGTCACACGGAAACCTTTCTGTGGCTCAGACGTGACAACCCGAAACCACAAAAAGAGATTTGTTAACAATTCCACTTTCTGAAACATAAATTCTCTGCCAATAACCTGACAAGCCGGGGTCACAGTGACTTGTAATCTCTGAGTCAGTAACAGGAAAATAAAATCCTGCAAACACGCTCGCCCTACCTGATTCTGGCTTCGAAACTTCTGCCAATAGCTGATAATTGAGTCTGTGTGCATGATAAGAAGTCTTTTGTTGTGTTGCCATAACATTTAACCTCACAGAGTTTTGCCAGTAGTGAACACACACACACGCACTTACAGGAGGCGTATAGGGTGTGAAGCCCTGTAAGCGTGTGAAATATTGAGGGGAAATCCACTGTTTTTTGTTATTCTGAAAGTAGGAAGAAACAAAGGCGAGAGTGCTTTAGGAGAACCACAAACCACAAAAGCTCTCCTCGGACGTGGCTCATTTAGTTTCATTTAAACACAACAGACTCACAGGAGAGCTGCAGCAAAAAAAAAAAAAAAAAAAAAAGGGGTTAAGGCAGAGTAACTGTGCCTGGGTTACGAGAGAGGAGAAGGTGAAAAAATGGATTTGGATATCTCTTGTTTCCTGAGTGTGTTTTCCTCTCCAGAGTCCAGCTCTGGGAGTACAGGGTGTTTCCAACGAGATGAGAGGAAACTACAATTAATGTGACGCCAACTGTTAAGCAAACTCTTGCCCAATCAGCGATCAGCATTTTCGTAAACATTAGTAAATACGTAAGCACCACCATTTCCTTAGACAAGTCTTCAACAAAATATTTAACACAACACAAACCTAAAGACAGTTTCTTGTGAAAAAAATTATCTAAATTTGTCCATGAGGTTTTTATAATGCTAACACTCATAGTTTGGAGCAGCTAGCGCAGGCATAGGCAAACTACGGCCCGCGGGCTACAAGCGACCCGTTAAACGTTTCAATCTGTCCCACCGAACTTGAAAAAATTAAATAAATAAACCTTGTTAATGTTTTATTTCTCCTGCAATTCTGATGTTTCCTCAATAGATGGCACACTTTAGATATATAAAACAACAACACTGCTCCCATTAAAATGTGTGTGTCTCCATGATGTGCACGCTGTCAAAATAAAAAGTGTGCACATATATGGAAAGCCATCTGGTCCAATACACACATGTAAACAAGCGTGTTAGATGTTAAAACAAGAAAAATGTTACATCAAGCGCTTAGATTTCAAACCTAGCGCTGCTAAATGCACGTTTTTAAGCGCTATCGCACTAGATTTCAGACCTAGCGCTGCTAGATTTGAAATTTAACAGTCTTAATGTAACATTTAGCGCTTGTTTAAAATCTAGCGCACCATTCTATCGGTCTAATCTAGCAGTTACCAAAGCATGCCATCCATCTGCTCCTGTTCCGGCCCCTTTGTCAAAAGTTAAAGCTCAATGTGGCCCGCGAACCAAAATGTTTGCCCACCCCTGAACTAGCTAATGGCGAAGTACCATTAGGATACACTGAACGTTATTTAGTTTAGTTAAGATAAGAATTTTCGCCACAAACATAGATTGGGATTCCTTCACAATACCTTCACCTTTGTCCAAATTGTGTTGGTTTTTTTTTTTATTTTTAGCGACCATTTTTAAATTTCCACAAATTTTCTGGTCTTAGTGCTGCCCATTTGGAACTGGAACGAGTGTTATTTTTTTAATTTTTTGTTTTTTGGTTACATGACAGACTTTGCCTCTGGTATAACACTATCACACAGACATACGCCTCTCGGGGAGGAGCCTGTTGGGAGAATTGCATCTTTGTCGCATTTTACGAAAAAATTTCAGGACGTGGCCTTAGCTCCATTTTAAATGTGATTGTGTGTTTCTTTTTAACCGTGTCTGAGGTGTTTGAATGTAATTTTATTAATTATTTTTTAATATACTTTATTTATTCTTCACCGGGAAATTTATCTGCAGCATTTCACTGCAGCAGGCTGCCACTTAAGATAGCACCAATGGTGGGAGAAACGGGGGGTCAGGCGTCTTCTCCAAGGATCCCAGACATGCAGACAGTGGAATGCAAACCCGCGAACTTCCGGTTGACTTCCAGTTAGTAGGCGAATGCTCTAACCACTGAGCCACCATCTCCTCTATTCCGACGTATTCCTGATGTTATAGACTTCAAGTTGAACTGATTACAGCTCGTAAACAGAGAATATGAAAATAAACCGTATTCCATCCAGTCCCATGTGTCCACCAGCTTCTTCTTTTATTCCTTCAAACTTCGAGTTTGTTACTTTTTTCTGTAAATTAGACACTTTTCTGGTTAAATGTGTCCGCAGCGATATAGAGGCTTAAAAAAATCGAGATTTAGTTGAAATTTTAGCTGGGATTAGAAGTTGTGGATTGTAACTAACAGAAGGAACGCCTTCACGTTAAAACATACAACCAGAGTTTATAAAGAGACTCCGGGATGGTGATGTCAGCCTGTTTTACAAGCGTTCGTAATTACAAGCGAGTACGAAGGAAGGTGGCTTACTGGCAGGACGTGTGTGTTCAGGGAATATTAAAGCTTGTGTGGGGTTCCCTTTTTTTTGGCTTATGATGTAACTGTAGATCTTTTTAGAGGCATAGTTTTATTTATACGGCAATAAATTGTGGATAGTGCCAAAATTTGATTTAGAAAGTTATGCAGACCTTATTTGTACAGGATAAACATTACCCGCAGACCCCTGTGATCTGGGAATTAATATCCCATGTTCCTGTTTTTAGATCTAATATGTAAAGGATTTTATCCGCTTTATTCAGGATTTTACTATTTTCATGGACTTTGATATTTATTTCATATTTTACCCATTTTATTATGAATTTGAGACTTTTAATTTGAATTTTACTACCGGTAACTTTAATGTGGATTTTATTAACTTAAGTTTGGGTTTTACTAATTACGTCGATGTAGGTCATATTTTGGGGAGTATTTGTGTGTGTGATTGGGCAAAATTACTCAAAAAGTTTTTGGTGGATTTTTATAAAAATTTCAGGAGGTATCCACAATGGGAAGGTGAAGAAGTGATTACTTTTTTTGGGTGATACAGGTCAACGTTTGTCTTCACGAGTGTTTTAAAGTTAATTTTTGGCTTCTTCAGACATGCCAAGTGACCCGCATGGGCGGCAGGACCTATTTTATGCTCACCCGCCAAAGCTAATAAAACTCCCACAAGTTTATGTGCGGGATTTATACTCTACTGCATTCCATGAACGTGATTCATGGGGCTAAGCACAAGGCATCTCCTGCTGCTGCAGCTGTGCATCTGAAAGTGCAAGTCAACTTGCGGCTAAGCTACAAGCTGCTCTGAAGCAACACAATGTGTGCTAAACTAACAATGTATTATCAATAAAATTATTAAATTTCAAAATGTGGTTAGAAAAAGCAAAAAAAATTTGATCGAATAATTATTCTATCAATATTTTAAAACTTTAGTCTTATCCATTTGTTGTATATAATGATAAAACTATCATTCTAGATATCAATAGACATTTAATCAATGTTTTCTTCACTTTATTCTGGATTTGACACAATCAGTCCAGATTTGATTAACTTCTTTCTAAATTTTATAACTTTACTCTGAACTTTATTTTCATTATAAATTACTAGCTTTGCAACATCTAGTTCCAGAACCAATTTTAAATCCTTTGAAAACCAGGAACATCTGTAATGCTTTAAGACAAAAAAAAAACACAACAAGGCTTAAAACCATCTATGAGGCGTTAATGCTGGGCTAAAAGTTGGATTTGCCATAACAACAATTTAAACCTGGGCTTCTGTGTTTTAACTGTTTCTTTTTTCATTCTATTTTATTAAATAAAAACTACAATAGGATTAAAGTTGGACATATAAACCTGTTTATTGTTCATTTTGATTAAGCTCTTCCACTGTCTGCCATTTTTGGGTTTCCGCCCCAAATTCGGAGTAAATTAGGATGGAGAAATAAAAAAGAAAGACTGGGTTACTACCCCTCAGAAAAAAAACCCCAGTTTTCATGTAAATATCTCTTTGAAATAATGCTGACGTAGTTATTTCTCAGCATATCATCATAGCCCAATGTGTGACTGTTTTCTCTGCCAAATTTCATCTTTTAAGAATGGGTGAGGCATTGGCTCAGTGGTAGAATATCCATCCTTGGACCGGAAGAAGACGGTTTGATTCGCACTGAGCCCCAACGGTGTCCCCAAAGAATACACCTAACCCCTAGTTGGTCCCATTTTTGGCGCCATCATGGCTGTCTGCTACGGTGCAATGCAACAAAGTAATTTCCCCATTGATGGATCGATATAGTACGGTAAAAAAAAAATCATTTTAAAAGGAAACAAAGTAGAAATAAATGTATTTTAGTGCAAAGTAGTCAAACTTTGTTAGATACAAAATATACAGAAAAAAATTCTATAAAGACATCAGAACAGTTCCTTTTATTAAATCCCGACAACCAAAATCTGTATTTGAAGAAAAAAAAACCTTCTTTCCCTCAAGCTTCACCGCTCATTTAGAGGTTCACAGCAAGCAATCCATAAGCTCATTTACCTTGGATGACTTATGGGGCTTTTTGATGTAATCATCAATACTCGGATCTAATCAGTTCTGCCCACAGAGACCTTGCCTTATGTACGTGGGAGGCTTGATGGTGATGATCTAGATGGTTGTATATAACCCAAGTGATTGTGCGACACTTTTAACGACTAGATATTTCGTTCCTCGGCACCTAGAATCTGGAAGGAAAAAGAAGAAGGAAGGCGTGATGGAGGGAGTGATGTGTTAAAGTGGGAGGAAAGGTTTATTAACCACAACATATTACTGCTTAGCAACCTGCGTGTCCCGACGAACCCTACACGTCGTAATGGTGGTGTATGTGTGTGTTCAACAAACAAGTCTCATGCAGGTTTGTGGTGGTTTTTATGTTCCCCGCTGCAGGCCAGACAAACCTCATTTCAACTGAATTTTACATCCTCTGAATGTTTAGGTTGCCGTGTGTGTGTGTCGTCATCCTGCTGACGGAAATTCTTTGATTCTGTATTTTAAAAAATGATTGCGAGGCTCCTATCTCTTGCTTCATTTCCTCCAATCAGCTGTCTCAGGAGATAACAGCCCTCCGGTCGGCTTGGGTGCTTTTTATAGTGTCTTTATGGTATAAGAAAGTCTGGTGTGACGGAGAAGTATGTCAGAGTGGTGCAGGACGTGTATGAGGATTGTTAGACTACAGTGAAGTGTGCTGTAGGTGTGACAGAGGAGTTCAGAGTGGAGGTGGGACTGCATCAGTGATCTGAGGTTAGACAGGAATCTCCATGGACTATGATGTTTGCAGATGGCATTGTGATCTTATCTGACAGCAGGAAATATATGGAGAAAAAGCTAGAAAGGTAGAGGTTTGCCCAGGAAAGTAGAGGAATGAAGGTTAGCAGCAGTAAAACAGAGTACATATGTGTGAGAGAGAGGGACCCAAGCAGAAGAGTGAAGGTACACCAAAAAGATATAATAAAGAAGTTTGAGGATTTGAAGTACTTCAGATCAACGGCCTGGAGCAATGAAGACTGTGGAAAAGAGGTGAAGAAGTGTGTGCAGGCAGGCGGTAATGTGTAAAGGTAGCTATATTGAGGGAATGGAATGCAGGAGACAGGGTTAAATGAAAGAAGCAAGCTGTTGTGCCCCTTGGTGGGAAAAATAAAAAGTTATATACCCAGATTATTCATACATTAAACAGTCATCACAACTTCATTAAAACCTTTTGGCATTTCCCTTCAGGGGTCGCCACAGCAAGTCAGTTTCTTCCATCTAACCCTATCTGCTGCATCTTCTTCGGTCACACCAACTATCTTCATGTCTTCCTTCACTGTATCCATGAACCTCTTTTTTGGTCTTCCTCTAGTCCTCTTTCCTGGTGGTTCCAAATCCAGCATCCTTCTTCCGATGTACTCTCTCTCTCTTCTCTGCACATGTCCAAACCATCTCAATCTGGTCTCTCTGACTTTATCTCCAAAACCTCTACCATGTGCTGTTCCTCTGATCCTGTCCATCCTGGTCACTCCCAGAGAGATCCTCAGCATCTTCATCTCTGCTACCTCCATCTTTGTTCGTCCTGTCTTTTCCTCAGTGCTACCGTCTCTAGACCAAATGAGCCGGGGACTTTAATTTTAATAAGAGCACAGATATTGGAAAATTCTTGCAAGATCAGGCTGACAGAGTCCTTGCCGGTCTTTAAATGTCTTTTAAAAATGAGCCTTTTTAATCTTACAATGTGCCGGATTTAAAATGATTCTGTGTTCCAATGTATTATTATCTGTTTTGTCTTTATTTTCATTGGTTTTTTTAAGTACAGCACTTTGTAACTCAGCTTCAAAATTTGCCATATAAATTAAGGGAGTGGGGTGTTAGATATTTTTCACCGTCTTTGGCTCAGATATCCCTTTTTTTTCTCCATGCAATCTTCTTTCTCTGCTTCTCTTTGAATCAATGAGGCAGAAACAGAGAGGGGCAGGTGATATCTGATGGGCTGATGGTGATGACTGCTGCAAGTCAAGCAGAATGGATGATTCTAATTGAACGGTGCTTTCAGCATGTGGGATTTTTATCTGAGTGTGTGTGTATGTGTGTGTGTGTGACAGAGAAAAAGGGAGATCTGCAGCTCTGTCATTTCCATGGTAGTAATTAAGCTCTGGAAGGTTTCAGGTCAAGGTTAATTTGCATGTAAAGAAGAAAGAGTGCCATGAGAGCAGGGCTGGACGTTTTGGTCCACTTCTGAGTTTGTAAGTGACTCTTCATATAAAACACTTTATCTTCATCTTACATCGTAATGTTTTCACATTAAATAAACGGCCTTTTTGTCATATGCTGAGTATAATTTAACCATCTCAAAAAGTGAGAAGAGATTATTTTGTCGTCTGGGTTCGGACATTTTAATACTGAGGTACTCCAGGCACGTCGCATTAAGAAGACCTCCGTTTACACCAACATATAGGAGCTGTTTAAATCTTAACTACATTTTTTTGTTGAGTAGGTTTGGCAAGGCAAGTTTATTTGTAGCACAATTCATATAAAATGTAATTCAAAGTGCTTCACAAGAAGGAAAAAAATGCATTAAAATCACAAAACATAGTATCAAAAAGTTTTAAAAAATAAATAAAATAAGCAAAACATATAAAAAGAGTAATTAGATTAGATTAGAATTACTTTATTGATCAATGCACAGTTAATCAGAACTGTTTTCAGCCTAGATTTAAACATGGTCACAGTAGAGGCCTGTCTCACGGCCTCAGGAAGTTTGTTCCAGACTTTTGCAGCATAAAATTGAAATGCAGCTTCTCCATGTTTAGTCCTGACTCTAGGCTCCAGCAGGAGGCCGGTCCCGGAGGTCCTCAGAGTTCTAGATGGTCCATGTTTAGTCCTGACTCTAGGCACCAGCAGGAGGCCGGTCCCAGAGGTTCTCAGAGTTCTAGATGGTCCATGTTTAGTCCTGACTCTAGGCTCCAGCAGGAGGCCGGTCCCAGAAGTCCTCAGAGTTCTAGATGGTCCATGTTTAGTCCTGACTCTAGGCACCAGCAGGAGGCTGGTCCCAGTGGTCCTCAGAGTTCTAGATGGTTCATGTTTAGTCCTGACTCTAGGCACCAGCAGGAGGCCGGTCCCAGAGGTCCTCAGAGTTCTAGATGGTTCATGTTTAGTCCTGACTCTAGGCACCAGCAGGAGGCCGGTCCCGGAGATCCTCAGAGTTCTAGATGGTCCATGTTTAGTCCTGACTCTAGGCACCAGCAGGAGGCCGGTCCCAGAGGTTCTCAGAGTTCTAGATGGTCCATGTTTAGTCCTGACTCTAGGCACCAGCAGGAGGCCGGTTCCGGAGGTCCTCAGAGTTCTAGACGGTTCATGTTTAGTCCTGACTCTAGGCACCAGCAGGAGGCTGGTCCCAGTGGTCCTCAGAGTTCTAGATGGTTCATGTTTAGTCCTGATTCTAGACACCAGCAGGAGGCTGGTCCCACAGGTCCTCAGAGTTCTAGATGGTCCATGTTTAGTCCTGACTCTAGGCACCAGCAGGAGGCTGGTCCCAGTGGTCCTCAGAGTTCTAGATGGTTCATGTTTAGTCCTGACTCTAGACACTAGCAGGAGGCCGGTCCCAGAGGTTCTCAGAGTTCTAGATGGTCCATGTTTAGTCCTGACTCTAGGCTCCAGCAGGAGGCCGGTCCCAGAAGTCCTCAGAGTTCTAGATGGTCCATGTTTAGTCCTGACTCTAGGCACCAGCAGGAGGCTGGTCCCAGTGGTCCTCAGAGTTCTAGATGGTTCATGTTTAGTCCTGACTCTAGAAACTAGCAGGAGGCTGGTCCCACAGGTCCTCAGAGTTCTAGATGGTTCATGTTTAGTCCTGACTCTAGGCACCAGCAGGAGGCCGGTCCCGGAGGTCCTCAGAGTTCTAGATGGTCCATGTTTAGTACTGACTCTAGGCACCAGCAGGAGGCCGGTCCCGGAGGTCCTCAGAGTCCTAGATGGTTCATGTTTAGTCCTGACTCTAGGCACCAGCAGGAGGCCGGTCCAAGAGGTCCTCAGAGTCCTAGATGGTTCATGTTTAGTCCTGACTCTAGGCACCAGCAGGAGGCCGGTCCCAGAGGTCCTCAGAGTTCTAGATGGTTCATGTTTAGTCCTGACTCTAGGCACCAGCAGGAGGCCGGTCCTAGAGGTCCTCAGAGTTCTAGATGGTCCATGTTTAGTCCTGACTCTAGGCACCAGCAGGAGGCCGGTCCCGGAGGTCCTCAGAGTTCTAGATTTTCATGTTTAGTCCTGACTCTAGGCACCAGCAGGAGGCCGGTCCCAGAGGTCCTCAGAGTTCTAGATGGTCCATGTTTAGTCCTGACTCTAGGCTACAGGAGGAGGCCGGTCCCGGAGGTCCTCAGAGTTCTAGATGGTCCATGTTTAGTCCTGACTCTAGGCACCAGCAGGAGGCCGGTCCCAGAGGTCCTCAGAGTTCTAGATGGTTCATAAGGTACTAACATATCACAGATGTACTTTGGTACTAGACCATGGAGAGACTTAAACACAAGCAGAGCAGCTTTAAAGTCTATTCTCTGAGCCACAGGAAGCCAGTGCAGAGACTTGAGCACAGGACTAATGTGATCGTATTTTCTAGTTCTTGTTAGGACTCGAGCAGCAGCATTTTGAATAAATTGCAGCTGTTTTAAGACCTTTTTGTTCAGACCAGTGAGTAGACTGTTGCAATGATCTGACCTACTGGAAACAAATGCATGGATAAGAACCTCTAAGGCCCCGTCCAAACGTAGCCGGGTATTTTTGAAAACGCATATCTGCTGTTCTCCGTTTTAGGAAAACACTCGCGTCCACACGTAACCGTTTTCAAAATATACGCAACCACACGAAGCCGTATAAATACGTCTTTGAGTGGGATTATGAGCATGCCAGGCCAGTAGTGGGCAGTATTGATGTAAATGTAAGTTCTGAGCTATCCAATCAGAGCACCTCTATCGTCATTTCCGCAAAACCTGAAACATGGTGCCAGGCATCGCGTTTGTGTAGACCGACAAGGAGGTGGAATTGCTTTTAAAAGTCATCATCGACTATAAAGTTACTAAAACACAGGAAGATATAGATTGGGTCCATGCTGCCCAAACCTTGTTTGCGATCCAAACAAGGATGCACACGAATGACGTATGTGCATTACTTGTCGCAGGTAGTGACGCATAAAAACGTTAATCTCCGTTTTCGCATGTCTACATGCAAAGTTTTCCAAAATCTCCACTTTGGCCGAAGTTTTCCAAAACGCCAGTCTTGAGTGAAAAAATCCGCCGTTTTCATGCGGACGGCAGGCCAAAACGAATAAAAATGTGTGTTTTCAAAAATACCCGGCTACGTGTGGACGGGGCCTGAGTCTGTTTTAGAAACTAAACCTCTGATTTTGGCTGTTTTTCAGGTGATAAATGGCTACTGATGTAATTGATTTGATGTTGAAGTTAAAGTCTGAGTCCATTATTACTCCCAGATTTCTAACTTGATTTGTCGGTTCTAGAGAGAGAGATTGAAGGTAACTGATGACACTTTCTCTTTGTTTCTGTGGACCAAAGACAATGATTTCATGTTTTGTCCGAATTTAGCTGGAAAAAAGTTGTTTTTCATCCAGACTCTGATTTGTGGAATACAGTGACAGAGTGAATCCACAGGTCCATGTTCACCTGCTGTTAGTGACACATAGATCTGAGTATCATCTGCATAAATGTGATAGGACACGTTATTACTGGCTATCAATTGCCCTAACGGCAGCATATAGAATTTAAACAACAGGGGTCCAAGAATTGAACCCTGGGGAACCCCACAGGTCAAAGGCACGGCCACAGACCTTGTAAAAGTTAGTGATGGTGTCATTTCTGATAGTTTTTGTCATTTAGAAAAGAAAATGTAAGAGTTTTGCCCAAAGAAACCAGAGCGGGACCCTCAACCCTTTACAGTAAAATAAGTAGCTAATTTTGTTTTGTTTTTTTTGTTCTCTACTAATTGTTCATTTCAATTTTTTTATAGCCGCTTTGCGTTGCACAGCAAGCATTTTTTTTTTTTAAAAAACACACATTATGCGGCATTTTTCTGCTGTTCTTATTCATGTCTTTAATCACCCGCCTGTTGCAGGTCGTTTTCTCCGTACCCTCCCGTCTCTTTCTGCACGTTTCTCTCAGTGATCCTCACTGAGGCTTTCAGCTCTGTTATTCACAGCTCACTGATACACAGTTTGCTGTGTGTGCGTTCTGCGTGTGTGTGAATGTGTGTTTATGGTGATTGATATGCATTAATGATGGAAGTCGAACAGCCATTAAAAGCTGGGAAACTGTAAGCGCTGCCTTCAGCTGGAACTATTAGTCTGGAAGTTTCCGGTGTTGGCAAAACATAAGGGACTGCAGTGGCAGATGTTATTGAAAAGTGTGTGTGTTGGGTTGGGGGCGTTCTGATCTATCAGTAGCAGGTGGTTAGTTTATTTCACCCCGAACTTCTGGTCAGAGGGGTTTTGGGAGCAATCTAAAACTCGCCCGTCGCCATGTTTGTGAAACAAAAGAAGCAACAGAACAAATTGACTTTTTTTTAATCAACACAGTTTCACGGAAAATGTCTGGGATTATTTTCCAATGTGAAATTGTTACGTTTGTGAACACGTTTTTAAAGATTTCCTCAGAAAATGACTCTCTGTGATTTGGCCAATCAGAGAAGGCTCAATTCTAATGATGAGTGAATCCCCATGTTTGTGATTGGAATTAGGTTTTCAGACAACAATTTTCTTTTCTGATCAAATTGGAAGTGCCCATTCAGTGCCAACATTCAAGATATTAATACAATTACCAAGTTGAAAAGACCTCCCAAATAAACTTAACCCCCAAGTAGTTCCCACCATTGGCGCACTTTTCCACCTGCATTGGTACTCAAGAAGGTTTACATTGTGGCTCACATTCACACACATTCATACCTGATGGTGGAAGCTGCCGTACAAGGTGCAAACCACCATCGTGGAACATTGGGGGTTCGGTGTCTTGCTCAGGGACACCTTGGCATGAACTCCAAGCGGTGGACTGAACCGGCAACATGACGGTCAACCTGCCCACTGAGCCATCCATAACAACCAAAGGAAAAAAGATATTTACGTGCAAACATTTTAGGCCTAAGAAAAGCATACTTGATCAAAAGCATTCCAATAGTAACATATTGTGCTGAATTTGAACTTCTTTTTTAAGTTTAATTTTATAGCTTTATTTTCTAATGTGCACCGTTGGTGTCCCAACGACCGCAGTGTGTTCTCTGTTCTGATTGGTTGTACAAGCAGAATATCAGGGGTTAATGGTGGATGTCTAAACTACACTCCTGGTTAACTTGTAACTTTTTTTTAAGTGAATTTTGCTTGAAAGACCAAAAAAAAACTTTAGCTTTTTGCATGAAAATCTTAACTCTTTTCATCAAACTTTCTTTGATTTTGTGAAACAGTCTGACCTCACAGCATTGGGGTTCGCTCGGTCTATGGTGAGTGGTATTTGTTTTATTTTAACTATCGCTACTTTCTGGTGGAGACAAGACTTGCCATGTGAACAGCACCCAAACAGTCAGTATAGTCCGAAAAACAGAGCTTAAAAATAAACTTTTCCTGTCGCCAGGAGAGCAACCTTGTCTTTCCCCTGAAAGACCTCTAAGTAAGATCCCTTAAAGTAAACTCTTGGGAATCAATACCAACATAGACAAGATTGCGGACACAAGCGTCCAAAATGAGGTGGTTCAGGCATCTAGTTAGGATGCCCCTCGAATGCCTAGCTGGTGAGGTGTTTCAGGCACCTCCCACTGGGAGGAGACCCAGAGACACGCCCCAGAGACACGCCCCAGAGACATGCCCCCAGAGACACTTGAGAGGCTATGTCTAACAGCTGGCTGGGGAACACCTCGGGATCCTCCCGGGTGGGCTGGAACTAGGGTGAGAGAAGCCTAGGCTTCCCGTCTGAGGCTGTTGACCCCGCAACCCAGCCCAGATAAGTGGAAAACGACAGAACAGAACCGTATAGCACGTTTTTTTTCCGCTACAGAACTACAAACTTGGCACAACTTGATGGTTGGTCATGTCCAGGCGACTTTTCTGTGTGCTGATTGGTCGTACATTTCCTAATCACTACGATTTAATTCAATTGGGCGTAGACAATAGGTGGTGCCATCTTAGCTATGAAAATGTAACACAGCAATGTTTAATTTCTTCATTCATTACTTTGAACCTGCCAAAAATGATCTTTTTGGAGCGTTTTACTTTCTAATACCAACTACAAATTGGTTTTTAGAATGAATCAGTGTTTTTCCATTTGTATTTTTACGCCTTCTAGTACGTGATCAAATAATTAATTTGACAACTTTGTGGATGTTGATGGTTATTTTTTACAGCACAACTCCCACAATTACCAAGGCACCGCCACAAGGGATGAAACCACAGGCAATTTTGGTGAATAACACAAATTACCACAAGTCCCTGGTTAACACCAACACTGTGTAAATAATCTAGAGACACCACATGTGTTTTTGGAGCTTATCGAACATTTCCAAAGCAATTTTATTCAGTCATTTTGATTCCAGTCATTTTTTTTCAGTCTATTATTTCCAATTCAATTAGCGGGAAGAGATCATCCAGCAACTTTATCTCATGAGTGAAGTCCATTAAAGCTAATTGCTAATCTTGTCATGTTGAAATCAGCAACCAGTGATCAGCCTCGGGTTTCAATCTCACAGCAATAGGTGGCCAGGTTTGCCCGACGGCAGCTCGAGGACGACAAAAACAGCTATTGCCGAAGTGGCCTCGTCCAAAACTGAGGGAAAAAAGACGTGAATGAGAAAAGCAGAGATTGTTATTAGATTCTTTGTTCCTGAGGTCAGAGGCAGTGAAGCTTTTAGTGGCTGCTGGATTCACTTTGCTATAACACCCTGTCTAATTGGGTAATGACATCTGATGTCATAATATACCCTGCTTACTCAGCACTACGTCGTTCTTCAGACTGACTTTCTGTTGCACAACAGACCTGCAGAGACATGCATTGTGTTTCTTTCTTTCTTCACACACACATGCATGTGAATATCAGATGGAAAAAATTAAACGGCAAACATTATGAATCATGAGAACCAATTTTTTCATCTTCCAAAGCTAAAAAAAATTCTTGCAATTAAGATAACTGTAATAGATCTGTTTCCTTTGGTATTTTCATCCAAAAACAAAACCATTCTTAATTTTGCTGGAAACTGATAAAACGTGGAATAATTTAATCAAGAAAAAAACAAAATAAACAAACTCGCTGAAACATAAAGAGAGATAACAAAAATAATTAGTCCCAGAGGTTTTTCCAGCTCGTTTTAATTTGTCTAGCCATTGTTTGCTAATTAAAGGTAAGAAATTTTACATTTTATCTTTGTTGATTACAAAATGCAGCTTTCCTTTTATTTAGCAGAAAAAATCGGCTGTTAAACTGTATTAATTATACATCACATATAATCTTTCTGGGAGTGACCAGGATGGACGGGATCAGAGGAGGAGCACATGTTTTGGAGATAAAGTCAGAGAGGCCGGAGTGAGATGGTTTGGAAATGTGCAGAGAAGAGACAGAGAGTACACGGAAGAAGGATGCTAGATTTGGAACCAATTTTGGTGAAAAATTGGTTCCAAAGTGATTGGTTCACCAATTTTGGTGTTACTCACCAAAATTGCCAAAGACTCTTTGGTATTCCTCAAGAGGACTAGAGGAAAACCAAAGAGGAGATCTGGAGGAGGTACGGTGAAGAGATGCTTCGGGCCTTGTGTTTTTGCAGTTTCCATGGAAACATCCGATTGCTCGCATGAGGAACTGGAGGCGCTCACTCAGACCCAGTGAAATACATAGAGGCAAGTTTGGTATACTTCACTGTGGGCCAGCTTTGTGACCCAATCCGGATTCCAGCTTTTGGGTTACCAGGTTGGACACAGTGTGACTGGACTGGAACACCGATGGATGAATGGATTTGGGCCAAGGTGGATAGGCCCAAATTTTCAATTTGGGATCAACACAGTATATTTAATTCAATTTAAGGGCAAGGTTCGTGGATACAGTGAAGGAAGACATGAAGATAGTTGGTGTGACCGAAGAGGATGCAGCAGATAGGGTTAGAAGGAAGAAACTGACTTGCTGTGGCGCCCCCTGAAGGGAAATGCCGACACATATATATTTCTAAAGATAGATCGACGTGGATACAAATTGGGTTTTTGGGGTGGGATAATTAAAAAAACAAAAAGGTGAAAAACAGGACGTGCTAAAGATGTTGCAGAAAGTTACTTTAAAATTTCAAAATATATTTAAATATATATAAATATATTTAAAAATAAAGCAAATTGAAAACCTGTAACACATTCATTTAACTTGTCATGTCTGATTCTGTTTGTCCGTCCGGTTGTGTTTGGTTACCTCAGAAGCCCGAGCCAAAAATATCTTCTTACCTCCCCCACTACGTCAAACAACCCCTCATTTCTGTCGTCTCACATGACCTGCGAACTTTACACTTTACATATAAAACAAGTTTAAAAAACAGTACATCTTATTTTATTTATTTTTAAATCTCTTTATTATTTTGATGTTTCCTTTAATTATAACACACTTCGTTCTGAACAAAGTGAACGCATCCTGATTGAAAAGCTCAGTGAACCCTGTTTAGAAACCCCCTACCCCCTTCCACCATCACCCCACCCTCAGGGAGGCAGGGTGACCCACAAAGAATCAGAAGAACATCTGAGCCCCCAAACACAACCTGCACCCCCACAACACACGCACACACATTTTTCTCTGGGGCTCAAGTCACTCTACATGTATTTATCCTGTAGAGTTTTTCACACACACACACACACATACTTATACATCCATGCACACGTAAATACACACTCATGCACAAACATACACTAACATACACTGACATGCGTGTACATGCACAAATACATGCACACACATTTTTACATGGGCAATTTCTTATACACACAAACATGCAGAGACACACACACACAAAGACACCATGTACGTACACTCAAAACACACACGTAGACACAGACACACACATGCAAACTGCCAAACATAAGTAGATATTCATGCATATACACTCACACACATAGACGCACCTAGAGACACATATGCATGTGCACACGCTGACACACATTCACACAGTGGTGGATGAAGTACTCACTTTTTGTACTTAAGTAAAAGTACAGATAATTAGGCAAAAAATTTTACTTAAGTAAAAGTAAAAGTATCAATAAAAAATCTACTTAAGTAAAAGTACAAAAGTAGTTGGTGTAAATCGTACTTTTTTAGTAAAAAGTAAACGTATTCAACCATAATTCAAATGTTATTTGTTGTGCTATCGGGTGTCACCATGGTAACCAGGATAAACACTCTGCAGGGGTGTGACCCCCTCTACCGCCTCTTTTGGTCCACAAAAAAAATAAATACATAAAATAAAAGGAAAGGGGACAAGTCAAGCTATCCCCTAGAAGGGCCAGTGAATGGGCCGCCAAAATGGAGGAAAATCACTATATCACACCAGTCCCTATATATTGGCTTTGTCAAAGCCCCACCCCCCTTTGGAAAATTCTAGATCCTCCCCTGCTCTGTGTAATGATGGCTCAACTTTTTATTTAGAAGTAAACACAACGAACAACAATCTTCTGACTCTTTTTAATTTGTACTATATTTGATGTTAGGTTTTTGGCGCTGAATGAATGCGGAAAATGTTTCTCGATTCATTACTTCTTCTCCCGATCAACTGCTCCTTTTGATTTTGGCGATGCGGCTTCAAGATGCGCTAAAAAAAAAACCTGTGTATTTTTCAAATTCCTGAACGAAAATGTAACGAAAAATGTAAAACACACTTTTAAAAAGTAGCGAAGTAAAAGTACAGATATTTGCTCTAAAAATGTAGTGAAGTAAAAGTAAAAGTACCGGTCTTAAATTTTACTTAAGTAAAGTACAGATACACAATTTTTTTACTTAAGTACAGTAACGAAGTACATTTACTTTGTTACGTTCCACCACTGCATTCACACACACACTTCTAGAGACACACACACAGACAGGCAGACAAAGGAGAGCAGAAGTTAGTAATAGACTTAGAGCAGCACAGCTTTATGTGCTTTAATCTTGTCATGATTCCTTTCTAATCCTCCTCTAATCCACTTCTCCTCTGGAAAGATGAAATTAGGATTATCCCTCTATCTGTTCCATTACACAAGCAGCAACGTGTGTGTGTCTGTCTGTGTGTGTGTGCGCACGCCATGAAGAATCCCGGCATTACGAGGAATGTCAGCGTTCGTCATGCTCTCACTCGCTCTCTTTTCTCGGCTGAGATTCTGCGGCTGGCAGCGACTGCGCTGCAGACCCAAATCTATCCACAATGTCACGCCGGTCCTTGTTTATCAAAGTTGTGTACGCTCAGAGTACGTTTACTGTACAAGACTAACGAGGTGTTCTTTGAAATAATTGGATGTAATCGAGAAGATTTGATTGTAGTTTTATGTCTCCATCTGATGCTCAACATTCATGCTTTTACACACTCAAGCATTGTGTTTTTCGGAGCACGACACATCTACATTTTTATCAGGACTCATGAAAAATAATCTACTAAATATGGATGTGACACTTTTTTTTTTAAATTTCATACACTGTCTGTCCGGAAAAAGCAGATCCAATCCGTCCGTTCCGTTCTGTCGTCTTCCGCTCATTCGGGACTGGGTCGCAGGGCAACAGCCTCATATGGGAAGCCCAGGCTTTTCTGACCCCAGCTGGCCCCTCCAGCTCACCCGGAAGGATCCCGAGTCGTTCCCCAGCCAGGATGTGAGACATAGTCTCTCCAGCAGGTCCGAGTTCTGCCTCTTAGTTTCCTCCCGGTGGGATATGCCCGAAACCCCTCACCTGCAAGACGCTCAGACGGCATCCTGACCAGATGCCCAAACCACCCCATCTGGCTTCTCTCGACAAGGAGGAGGAGCGTATCAACACCGAGCAGAGCTCCTCACCCAATCTCTGAGTGAGAGCCCAGCCACCCTGCGGAGGAAGCGCATTTTGGCCGCTTGTATCCGTGATCTCATTCTTTCGATCACCACCCACAGCTGGTGACCATAGGTGAGGGATGGAACGTAGATCGACTTGTGAATTTAGAGCTTTGCTTTTCGGCTCAAGTCTTTCTTTACCACGACGGACCGATGCAGCGTCCTAGTTATTGCTGACGCCGCACCGATCCGTCTCTCGATCTCCCGCTGAGGTCACCAAACTGGATCCCTCCAACGCCTCGGCTGTGCCTAGATATTCTGTCCATAAAGGTGATGAACAGAATCGGGGACAAAGAGCAGCCTTGGTGGAATCCAACTCTCACTGGAATGGAATCAACAAACTGCCGGCTATACGGACCAAGCTCTGGCTCCGGTCATACAGAGACCAAACAGCCTGCACCAAAAGGCTCCGAGACTGCGAGGCTCAGTACTCCCGGAGAACCCCCTATGAGTCCCCGAAGGACACGGTCAAATATCTTCTCCAGATCCAAACAACGAGATTGAGAAGACAGAATTTGTGCATGATGGAGGATAGAAAGACAAGTCGTCTGCATGAATCATATTTAAAGTGTGTTTGTTCACAAATACTTTAATCCTAGAAAATGTTTTCTCTCACATGTTCAAAAATGGGGAACACACACACACATATATGAAACGAGCAGATGGTGTGTGTGCTCTTTTATATGCAGAATGAAATTAACATACTAACAAGCTGCCTGTTCAAATGTGTCCGAGTGTTGGTTCTTGATTGCTTGTGTGGTCAGGGGTCGGAGCTGAGCCCCCCTGTGTGTGCATGCACGTCTGTAACCGTGTCTGTGGCTTGAAGAGGATGTTACTGCCATCTTTTTAGGTTTACCTCTTGAAACCCAAAAAAGAAGATGATAGAAAGTCAACAAATGTTCAGAAAAGATGAAGAGTGAAAAAAAAAACAAAGGATAATAAAAAGAGGAGGAATATATAAAAAAAAAAAAAAAGCAAAGCACAAGAAGTCATTCATCCATAGCTGATACTGAGTAACTGTAGGCAGGTATTTTAAAAGCCCTTCGCTGGTTTGGGAAATATTATGTTCTCAGATATGTTACAAAGCTCTGTGATTAGAGCGTTCGCGCGGACCGGACGTTCGCGGGTTTGCTTCCCACGGAGAGCACGTCTAGGGTCCTTGGAGAAGACACCTAACCCCTGCTTCTCCCACTATTGGCGCCGCCAAAGGGCAGCCTGCTGCGGTGTAAGGAGTGCAGCACACAAATTTCCCCGGTGAGGGATGAATAGAATAAAAAATTTATTCATTTATAGAAGCACAGACACACGGACTGCCGGAGTGCTTAAAGCCCCGTCCACATGTAGCCGGGTATTTTTGAAAACGCATATATTTTTATCCGTTTTGCCGTCCACACGAAAACGGAGGGTATTTTTCACTCAAGATCGGCGTTTTTGAAAACTCTGGCCAAAGTGAAAATTTTGGAAAACTCCATTTTTTCCGTTTGCGTGTGGACGTCCGAAAACGGAGATTTGCGTTTTTATGCGTCTCTACGTGCAACAAGTAATGCACATACGTCATTTGTGTGCGTCCTTGTTTGGATCGTCTATATTTTCCTGTGTTTTATTAAATTTATAGTCAATGACGACTTTTAAAAGTAATTCCACCTCCTTGTCGGTCCACACAAACCAGATGCCTGGTGCCATGTTTCAAGTTTTGCGGAAATGACGATAGAAGTGCACTGATTGGATAGCTCAGAACTTACATTTTAATCAATACTGCCCACTACAGGTCTGGCATGCTCATGACCGCACTCAGAAGCGTATTTATACGGCTCTGTGTGGACGGGGATATTTTGAAAACGGTTACGTGTGGACGCAAGCGTTTTCTCAAAACGGAGAACAGCAGATATGAGTTTTCAAAAATACCCGGCTACGTGTGGGCGGGGCCTAAGACCTCCTCTACCATTGTGGGGGCTGGAGGCATAAAAAGGAGGTTAAGGGGCCACAAAGTGATGGAGAAACAGAAGAAAAGGCAGGGAAATGAAAGAGTGATAGAAAAAGAGTTCACTTCTCTTGCTGCATAAAAAACCATCTCAGACTTTTTGTTCAGAGTGTGTGTTTGTGAACTTGCCCTCTAGCTTTTAACCACTAATGGACACCACAAGTCTTTGTTCCTGTTCATCTTCACACACACACACACACACAAACACTCTGCTTTGGTAAATAACAACATCCACCATATCATCCCACACTCCGACTTTTCCAGGCCTTTGTGTGTGTGTGTGTATGAGTGTGTGCTCCTGGTGGTTGATTGCGATCGCTCCAAGTCGGAATCTTGCAGGTCATTGGCTAAACTGTTGCCCCGGGAAACGACTCCGCCAGCCGTGATTGGCAGATGATCCTAACGCAGTCTGACAGCTTGTTAGTGCAATCTGATTGGTCAATTAGTAACATCACTTACTGTGGAATCCCTGAGCGAGGAAGAGAGCTGAGAAAATGTCCTGAAAGCAATTTATTTTAGTTCCATTGTGCGTGTCTATGACTTTAGGAATGAGGTTTTAATGAAAAGACGGTAAAAAACAGACATTCAGGGAGAAAAAGGAGGTGATTGGAGCAAAAGAAGGAGGTCAGTGGAGATGCTATCGCTCCATAAAATATAAATATTTTCCAGAAAAAAGTATTTAATAATTTCCACATATGACTGAGTCCATCACACACAGTCCATCTGAGACAAAGAAATTAAAACACAAGCTAGAAAAGAAACTAATACAGTTTTTTTTAAATGGTAAAAAGATTAAACAGCAAAAAATAGTAAAAAGTTAAGACGCTAAATACGTAAAATGATCTCTTTTTTTTAAGGACTAAAGCAAAGCAAACTAATAGAGTTTAAAAAAGTTATTCCTTCTTCAATTAATTTTATTTGTATAGCTGTCAGGAGAGTAGTCTGTTCCCCTTCTGTGTCCGGTTTCCCCCCTCCTCTCTTGTCTGTGTGTGTGCACTTGTCACACCTGAAACTCATCGACTCATCTGCTGGAGCTTAAATGGATCAGTTTTTGACACACTCTTCACCAGATCGTTTGTTTACCATGCTTGACCTGTTATCCAGTTTTTGGCTCCACCTCCTACGTCAGAGCCTGCTTAATTAATCTGTTTTTGTCTTCTTTTTTGGACTTTTTTTTATCAATCTAATAAATCTGCTTGTGATTTCTTCATCTGAGCCTGTCTGTCGTGTCAATAGCCCAAAATCCCAGAATTTCTGTCTTAATGGGCTTCACGTTGCAGGTTCAGAAGGAAAAACAAATGCTAGCTAGACAATGTTAGCACATTCCTGCCCTTAGACTCTCCTTCACGGTGAGGAAAAACTCCTAAAAAACCATCAGTGGGAAAAAATAAGAAAACTCATGGGGATCCACACAAAAGAGAGATCCTTCCCCTTAAAATATCTTTTTTTTTTTGTTTTTGTTTTTTACATGCTTAATTCATCCCTCAACCGGGAAATTTGTGTGAAGCAGCAGGCTTTCAGGAAGGCGCCAATGGTAGGAGAAACGGGCGGGTAGGTGTCTTCTCCAAGCACCCTAGGCATGAGTGGATTCAACCCAGCAAACTTCCGACGAACTTCCGATCCAAGGGTGAACATTCTACCACTGAGCTATCGCCTCCAAAACAACACAAAATATAAAATCCATCCCTGGTTCTTTTCTGCACAAATATTTTACAAATATAAATTTTTGCGGGTTTTTTTTTTGCATGTAGATGATTTAATTGTAGAGGCTGGTTTATTTCCAAACGGCCTGTCCATCCCGAGAGAGAATCTTTTCTCAAATTGGATTTGAAGAAATTTGACAGGCAAAATGGCCCAAAAAATGTTATCGTCTTCTGAATTGTCCAAACTTAAAGGGGTTACGTAGGCTGCCGGAGCCTATCCCGGCGGATTTAAGCCGAGGGACAGGGTACACCCCCAACAAGTCACCCACACAGACAACCATCCACACACACATTCATTCCTAGGGGCAATTTTATAGCTACCATTCAAACTAACATGCATTATTTCGGAGGGTGGGTAAAAAACGCAGTATCTAAACAAAACCCACGCAAGCACGAGGAGAACATGCAAACTCCACATAGAAAGGCCACTGATTCGAACCTCATCCAACCTGGGACTTGAATCCCGACCTTCTCGCTGGGAGGCCACCGTGCCAAAAATCTATCCTAATAATTTTGTACAATGACAACAACAAATGACTAAAAAAAGTTTCAAAAATTTGAAAAAAGAACAACTCAATTGCTTTTTTTGGTTTAAATACGTAGATTTTGGCGTCACGTTTGCAAAGCATTGTGGGTACAGACAATGTAAAGGTGTGGTCGGAGCAACAGGAGTGCATCTGAGGACTTTTTTTCTGTTTGTATCTCTAACCCAGGATAAACTTGTATTTTCATCACCTTACATAATTATATATTTTTACTTTGTAGGGATGTCCGTCGTTCTGACAGGATATAATTAGCTAGCTCGCTAACGAACAACACTCCTACTATGAGCTCTTCCTTCTTAACAATCACCTCCTTTTACAATAACTTGGTTTTGCACTACTATTTTAGTTTTAGGTGGTAATTAAGTCTCTTTTAATTAAACATAGTTTGGTCGGGTTTATTTTTAAAACAAAAAAAATGTCCGATTGTTAGTTAGTAACCCAGCTAATTATTGCTTGTCCTAGCCGAACAGATGTTTAGAATGCCGGTTCCGTTGTGGTCCGGGGCCGAGTTGCGGGGCAACAGCCTCAGCCAGGATGCTCAGGCTTCCCTGGCCCCGGGCCACATCTTCTAGCTCACCCAGAAGGTTTCTGGAGCTGAGGACAGTATCTCCAGCAGGTCCTGGGTTTGCCGCTTGGTCTCCATCCAAGTCAGACGAGGCGCCGCCGTGCGAGGCGCCGCCGTGCGAGGCGCCGCCGTGCGAGGCGCCGCCGTGCGAGGCGCCGCCGTGCGAGGCGCCGCCGTGCGAGGCGCCGCCGTGCGAGGCGCCGCCGTGCGAGGCACATACTACTATCATCAGAAGCCACTGGGGGTTCGGTGTCTTGCTCAAGGACAACTTGACATGCACTCTGGGTGGGGAAACGAAGCAGCGACCTTGCGATTACGGGACGGTCGCCCTTACCTATCAACCCATCCTCCCCAGAATGTTGAAAAGAAAATGTGTCATTTTATGGGACCAAAAAAATTTGGGCCTGAATGACAATAAATGTTTAGCTAGAGCTAGTTTGTGAACCCTAAACGTGCACTCAGTGCTCTGGTTGATTTCCGGGTCGCGGGCGAACGCTCTAACCATTGAGCCGCCATCTCCCCTCTAAAATGCTACAAATTGGGGGAAAAAAGTCTTTGCGACAAGTTTTAGAGACACACCTATTGCCGTGACGACGTCTGTATCGAATCAAACCAAACTTTATTTACAAACCACTTTTCAAACAAAGTTACAGAATACCTTTTGGCAGGATATCACAATCTTTCTGTTCCGTCGTCTTCCACTTATCGCGGGTTGCAGGGGTAACAGCCTCAGACGGAAAACCCAGGCTTCTCTCACCCCAACTGCATACTCCAGCTCACCCGGAAGGATCCCGAGTCGTTCCCCGGCCAGCTGTGAGACATAGTCTCTCCAGCAGGTCCGGATTCTGCCTCTTGGTCTCCTCCTGGTACGACATGCCCGAAACACCTCACCAGCCAGGCTGACCCGATGCCCGAACGACCCCATCTGGCCCCTCTCAACCTGGAGGAGGAGTGGCTCAACATTGAGCTCCCTCCAGATGGCAGAGCTCCTCTCCCAATCTCTGAGTGAGAGCCCAGCCACCCTGAGGAGGAAGCTTATTTCGGCCGCTTGTATCCGCGATCTCATTCTTTCGATCACCACCCACAGCTGGTGACCATAAATGAGGGTTACCATAACAAAATCTATTTTTATAATTTGGGAAAAGCACTATTGGTGCTCATTCATCCACACGGTTCTTGTAATAACATTAAATACCAGAAACGATTGCAATCAATTTTCCTCTTAAAGATTTTGTCCTGTGATGTCCGAACCGGCTCATGTAAGCGGGCATTTCTTGCTTGTTAGAAATCTGTGATCTTCTTGATGCCAGCCATGAAGCTGTTAATGAACTTGTTGCTTTTGCGAGGCCTCCTGTGTGTGTGTGTGTGTGTGTGTCAGCACACTAGTTAATAAAGTTATGTTATCAAGATGGCAGGACGCCCGCGCAGCACGCTGCTTCCAGAGCCATCTCACGCTGCTTGTGAGTTAATAAAGTTATGCGTTGCTGATCGCTTTCATAGAAAGCCAACGCTGCTCAGCGTGGGACATGGATCCTCATTTGCTCGGGTTCTGTGTAAACTCGCATTGATGTCATTCATCTGTTGGACTTTCTATGATGGGCAAACAGTGAAACCGCAAACAGGAAGGTGATAACAGCAGGAACATGCACCCCCCCACATATACACGCCAACGGAGACGGAGATGTCGGCTATGTGGCGGCTATGTGGCTCCTGTGTCAGGTGGAGCTGAGAAGATTTGACACCTCGTCAAAGAGTCTGGAAAAGAAGGCAGGAGATCGCACTATGTGACTCCGGGCTTTTTATAGAGCGGGGGGCGAAGTGGATCCAAGCGGACCATCTTTGCTTCGGAGGGCCTCTTCGTCAGTGTGTTAGTGTCTGCATGTAAATTCCTGAGGTCTTGTGACTTATAGATCTCTTTTCAGTAAGCTGGTCTGACTGAAAGAGGGTCCCGTTAACAAAAGCATTTGGGGAGACCTGTCCTTCTTGGAGATAATGGGAAAGACAGTGATATATCAGAGATTAGCGGGGTCACGTCCAGACTCACAAAGACTTTTATAGTCCAGCTCTTTTGAGTTTCCAGATTTTTTACTAAAAGCCAAACAGATCAAAAGTGTTCGCCCGTCTTTATGAACCTGCAAAGTAGGAAAACGTTAAAGGTGATGTGAGAGCTCTTTACAATCTGTCCCCGCTGACGGACTCATGCTCATAGATACGTGTAGAGAAAATAATGAACTGTTGAGTTTGGGGACAAAGAAAACCGATCCGTTCCATTCCGTCATCTTCCGCTTATCCGAGGCCGGGTCGCAGGGGCAACAGCCTCAGACAGGAAGCCCAGCTGGGGTGCATCCTCCAGCTGGGGTGTTGGAGTTGCATCCTCCAACTCACCCGAGGGATCGCGAGTCGTTCCCCATCCAGCTGTGAGACATAATCTTACCAGCCGGTCGAGGGTCTGCCTTTTGGTCTCCTCCTGGTGGGACGTCCCTAAAGCACCTCACCAGCAAGGCGCTTAGGGGTCATCCTGACCAGATGCCCGAACCTCTCCATCTGGCTCCACTCGACCTGAAGGAGGAGCGGCTTGACACAGAGCTCCTCCTGGATTGCAGAATTTCTCGCATGATCTCTGAGTGAGAGCCCAGCCACCCTGCAGAGGAAGCTCATTTCGGCCGCTTGTATCCGCGATCTCATTCTTTCGGTCACCACCCACAGCTGGTGACCACAGGTGAGGGTTGGAACGTAGATCGACTTGTAAATCGAGAGCTTTGCTTTTCGGCTCAGCTCTTTCTTTGTCACGACGGACTGATGCAGCGTCCTAGTTATTGCTGACGCCGCACCGATCTACCTGTCGATCTCCTGCTCCATCGTTTCCCCACTCGTGAACAATCCTTGAGACTCTTAAACTCCTCCACTTGGGGCAGGATTCTGTCCCTGACCTGCAGGGGGTATTCCACCCTTTCCTGGGCGAAAACTGATCTGACATTTGTATGAATGTATTTTTGTTTTGTTTATTTTGTTTTCTATTTGTCCTTGGGATTCTTAGGCTTGAGGCAAGTGGGATTCAAACCGGGTTCTCCTGGTCGACAGACGGAAATTCTACCACTGAGCCAACATCTCCTCCCTTGCCAAAATGTAATCGAGTGAATAATTACTATCCATAGTGAATTAAGCACTCGGGCTGTTTGTTTTTCACTTGTTCGTAAGACTTTAATGAACGATATGTCTCCCAAATCAGTGAAGAAATTTTAATGAAACTGCCCACAGTTACTCAGTACCAACTAAAAATGAACTCATTAGGTCTGCAAAGGTCAAGTTCACAGATATAAAGTGCAGGTGTTCACATATTATTTTTTGTTCTTTCTTTCCGTGTCTTTTCTGTGGCCCCGGGGACGGCTTGGCCTAGTGGGAATCGAACAAGGTTCTCCCGGTCGAAAGTCGGTATCTCTACCACTAGGCCAACGCCCCCTGTGACCAGCGTTCACATGTTATTATTGTAGATGCCTTTCAATTTGTTCTTGTTATTTAAAGCCAGAGCGGAATCAACGATATATCAATGCTAAATTAATGCTTCGATATTAAGAACGACAGGTTGCAAAAATCTCGTTTTTTTAAGTTGTCTTTCCTCTTTTACCAAATTACCCTCTGATGTCTCATTCTGCCATACGGACTGAGGGTAAATAGGTTAAGGGGATGGTCCAAGGTCCAGGGTTTTTTTTTTCCAACTCAAAAACGACCTAGAACCATGAGCCAGGTCAGCCATGAAAAGCAAAACTACCTGACCAGTGTCAGGCAGGGTTAATTACCCATAAAATAGATAAAAACAGGTCAAAGCACAAGCTGATTCGAACAGATTTAACAAGGCTCGCTGAACATTGGAGCAACTCAGGACAGTCTGATAAAAAAGCTGATGCTTAAATCCGTAGCACAGGGGAGCATGATCAGCAATTAGAGCATGATGTGTTCAAAGAGACGTCAGAAAAAAACACAACCCCAACTAAAAAGTTCCAATAAAGGGATGCTTTATTTCTAAAGCTGTTCATTTGGATCACTTTTGTTCGGCTGTTTGATTTTAAATCAACCAAACAATTAGGCTAATGTTGGTTTTGGCTTTAAAATCACAAAAATTCTAAAAGGCAAACCCTTCATTTTTTTTCAAAGACCTGTCTCCTGCCTAACGAACTCTGATTCACAAACTGATGATAATTATTTCAACAATCAGTATTTATAAAACATTTTCAAATGCTCTGTTGATCATCTTACATTTATTTTTTATATACCGTATTAATTCCTCATGGGAAAATTTCTTTGCTGCATTACACCGAACCAGGCAGCCAATGATGGCACCACTAGTAGGAGCAACTAGGACAGGCATGGGCAAACTACGGCTCGTGGGCCACTCGCGACCCATTAAACGTCTTACTCTGGCCGGCTTAACTTAGAAAAAATTAATAAATAAACCTTGGTAGTGTTTTATTGTCCTGCAATTCTGATGTTTCCCCACTAGATGGCGCACTCTATAATATGGAAAGTCATCAGGCCCAATACACGCACATAAACAAGCGTGTTAGATGTTCATACAAGCTATCATACAAGCTATCGCGCTAAATTTCAGACCTAGCGCCGCTAGATTTGAAATTTAACGCTCTTGATGTAACATTTAACGCGCTTGTTTAAAACTTGGCGTTCCATTCTATTGCTCTAATGTAGGGGTTACTAAAGCATGCCATCAATCTGCTCCTGTTCCGGCCCTTTTGTCAAATGTTAGAACTCAATGTGGCCCTTGAACCAAAAAGTTTGCGCACCCCTGAACTAGGAGGTTAGGGACACATAGGCAGGAGCTCAGCCGGGTAGAACGGGCAACTCTTCAGTCCAAAATTGGCCATTTTTACCACTGAGCTATGCCTCCCCCATACATAGCTTTTTTATAGCTGCAAAAGTGTGTTTGACACGAAAGCATTTGACCAATCACATTTCAGTATTTGTTACAAGAGCATTTTTCAACCAGTGTTCCGCAGCACACTGTAGTGCCGTGAGAGATTGTTAGCTGTGCCGTAGAAAATGAACTTATTTCACCAGATACGTCGATTGCGATCTCCTAGTAGCTCCAAACAATTGTTTTGGTTGATCTCATGGTATTTGTGTTTAAAAAAATAGATTAAAGCGTATTTAATATATATGTTCTTTTTTATTTACATACAGGCAAGGTTGTCCTCGATAGATTGTTGACTGTAACCATAGTAACCCACTCCACCATCTTTGAAGGTCACAGATCTTTCAGGTTAAAAAATGTACCTTGACTTAGAAAAGGTTGAAAACACTGTGTTATGGTGTGAGCTAAAATCACCAGAGCTTCCGTGAAAATAAAAGTGATGAAAATATTGTTCCTTTTTTTATAATCAAACAACAATCAAAGGAGGAAAGTTAAAATATTTGGTTTCTGATTTACTTTCAAAGTCATTTTCAAAGCCAGCTTTTCAAATGAAGTTGAACAAAGTAAAGAAATCCGAGTGATATGTAAAAACATATAATATGAAGGAAGGATTTTATATAAATAATCCTTTTTTTTTTTTTTGTTGAGCAGAACGTTGATCTAATCTAAAATATTTTGAAGTTTCCAAGGACGTCACATGCGCATGTATGTTGAAATTTTCTATAGCAGACTTTTTACCACCGCATCGTTTATT
The DNA here is from genome assembly GCA_902685375.1 of Neostethus bicornis. Classification (NCBI taxonomy): domain Eukaryota; kingdom Metazoa; phylum Chordata; class Actinopteri; order Atheriniformes; family Phallostethidae; genus Neostethus; species Neostethus bicornis. Next base: position 6,135,962 of record LR738542.1, on the reverse strand, counting down.
GAGTCGTTTTTTGTACAAAATCAGTATAGTGATCTGGTTTTGGAACCTGGAGGACTCATCGATGCAGATAAAGCAATACTGAAAGTCCAGGGTGTTAAATGTATTCCAGTAATCGTTAAAAATTGAAACTACGGAACTCAATGTGGTACTTGAAGTCCAAAGAGAACGTCTGCGGGTCTGAGGCTGATGAGAAACATCGATCATACAACAGTTTGCACAATATACGCGGTTGATTTTTTTCTTCAAGTAATTTTTGTCTGTGTGAAAGTGTGTATGAGTGCGTGTGTATGTGTGTGCATGCATTGATAAACCCATGTATCCTTGTGTAATCCCCCGCCCCCATGCCCTGCCCAGTCTGCTGAAAGAGTGAATGGAGCTCTGCAGGAGCACTGGCCGTTCTAAAGAAGATGAATGTTCTGATATGACAGTGATACATGAGGATGTTTACAGTAAAGCAAAGAAAGATTCGACCTCAAAGGTATTAAAAGAAAGAGAGCGGGACGCAGGCGGAGCCAGCTTGTGGGACGTTTTAACTGAACTTTGTTAGGGCTGAAAAAAAATTGGGTGAAGTTTACATAAAAGAGAGAAGACAGATGATCCATCTCTCTGCCTGCTCGGGATGATAACTCCAGATTAATGGCTGTGTGAACCCACATGGTTGGCTTGACTGCTTGGTCAGTATTCATAAGAGATGCCAAAATGGTTCCAACCCCAAACACACACACAAAGGTGCACATGCATACTAGGTCTGCTCGTTTCATTGCTCGTTTCATCCTTTTAGCTTAAACACAACCAGTTCTGCAGGTGCACATGTGTTTTCAAAAAACACTTCTACACATCAACATGAAAACCAAAGAAATCGAAATGATCCTTATTGTTTGCGTCGATTGGAAAAAAAATTATATAAAAAACATATTTATCACCGTTGGCATGGTGGCGCAATCGGTAGCACAGTGGCCACACAGCAAGAAGGTACTAGGTTTGAATCCCGGGTGAGGATGAGGCTTAGCACATTGGTCTTTCTGTGTGGAGTTTGCATGTTCTCCCTATGGGTTTTTCTCTAGGTACTCCGGTTTTCTCCCACCCTCCAAAAACACACATGCTAGGATGATTGGCCACTACGTGATTGCCCCTGGAAATTGGATTGAAAATACTTTATTAATCCCCGAAGGCCGTCCGATGCCGTCCCGGTCCACTTACAAGGTGTAAAAGCTGGCATCTGAACAGTTAAAAACCATTCTGTAATGAGTCCATGGGGTCATCATCAATGAAGCACACCAAAGTGGCCCCTCCCCATTCCTGCTGGGTCAGGTTGTCTCCTTCTCAGTTCTGTCGGGACTGCACTGACGCCTCTAGCCACAGTGGATCTTGTTCCAAGAGCTAGCCTGTGGTTGAGTCCATGCAAACAAAGTGAAACGACTCCATGACCAACATACTGGCGGCTAGCCGTTGAAAAAAATAAAAACCGCTAGCTTAAAAACAGCTGTAGTAAAACACTACAGCTTCGGTGTAGTAAAACTCTGAAGTAAAATAGTGCAGTCCAAAACGACGTCCAATGAGTGTGTGTGTGTGTGTGTGTGTATGGTTGTACGTCTGTGGCCCCGCGACAGACTAGCGACCTGTTTGGGATGTACCCTGCCCTTACCTCAAATCAGCCGGGATGAGCTCCAGCACCCCCACAACCCCGCATGGGATAGACCAGGCATGGGCAAACTACGGCCCGCAGGCCATACGCGGCCCGTTAAACGTTTTAATCGGCCCGCCAAACTTGGAAAAAAAAATAAAATAAACCTTGTTAGTGTTTTATTTCTCCTGCAATTCTGATGTTTACTCACTAGATGGTGCACTCTATGATATGGAAAGCCATCTGGCCCAATAGACGCACGTAAACAAGCGTGTTAGATGTTAAAAACAAGCAAAATGTTACATCAAGCGCTTAAATTTCAGACCTAGCGCCGTTACATTTGTAATTTACAGCTCTTGATTTAACATTTAGCACTTGTTTAAAATCTAGCGCACCATTCTGTTGGTCTAATCTAGCAGTTACGAAAGTATGCCATCCATCTGCTCCTGTTCCAATCCCTTGGTCAAATGTTAGAACTCAATGTGGTCCACGAACCCAAAAGTTTGCCCACCTCTGGGATAGACGATTAAGAAGGTGACTGACTGACCGAACGACCGACCGACTGACATTTATCTCCAAAACACAATTTAAAGTTGCATAAAAAAGTTGTAAAACCAGTGTTTTGTCACATTTGCACAATTAGAGGACATGTTTTTCAGATTAATTGACAAATTCACATTTAGTGAATATTATAGTCTTTTAAAAACTTCCAATTTTCAGAACTAAAGTTAGTTTTGTAAAAACAGCTGAGATAAATACTGCTTATTTGCTCGTTGCAGGAATTGGGTCACTGTTCAAGAAGAATAGAGTTTTAATGTGGGTCAATCATGATAAATTAAACTCCTTGATCCCGGTCAAAAAAATGATGGACTGCTGTACTACTGATTGCATCAGATAATAAATGGCTGCTCTGTGGATGAATCTTTTATTATATTTGATCCAAGTTAAAAAAAAAAATTAATTTACATTGATATAAAATCCATCCTAAGAGTAATAATATTGTTTCCTGTTATAACTAGGACATCCGCGTTCTGAATCTACCTGCAAGCGCCATGACCGTCAATGTGACCGCTTATGTAATTATTCATGTTTTGTGCTGCTTTATTGTAGAAATACACTTTTTCACACTCAATTTTTAAAGTATTAATAATGATAAAATGTTAAATATTTTTAAAACCTAGAAAAAAAAGCAAACATCAAAAAAATTAATCTAATTTGTCAACAGCCCTTTTTTCCCCACATTTTGCGCTGCTGCTTCAAACATTGGCTATCTGCTATGTTCCAATATGTTAACCTGAACTTTCAAGACTTATCTAGAAAACATGGCTGACTTTATTCAGACAACAATTGTCTTACTCTCTTCATGGTGTCTCTTCAATATTATCTCACTCAACCTTTCTGAAATGTTTCTCTAATGGCATCAGAGTCCTCCTTGTCTCTCTCCACAAATATAAACACACACATTTATGTGTGGCCATAGCAATATGTTTGTTCTCATAGGAACCTAGCAACAACTTCCAATGTGCGCTTTCTCTCAGCTGCTGCGGGGCGCAGCAGGTTAGAGGAGATAAAATGCTTACAAATTTTAAAATGTTCATTTTTAGAATATAAAAACGAAACGATTAAATAGAAAACATGTTTATATTAAAAATTATGAAATGTCAGCCTCCTAGGTTGTGTTTTATTTATTCTAATTAGCATATTAAAGTGACGTGCAGTCAAATTGACCGCTACGGCCGTTCTAGTGTTGAAACCAGATTTGGAAAAAAAAACAAGCTAATGTATTAAAAACATGAGCATAGAGTCTCTGTGATGGAGTCAAACCCAGATGGGGATCAGATAAATTACAAAGATAAATTCTGTGCCCCCATCTTCAGCATCTCTGAACCCAATGTAAAAAATAAGAATGACTTATTGTTAAAAATCAGACATAGTTTTATTAGATTTTTTTTTTGTTATTATTTGCAACGTGAAGCCCGTTGAGACCACTGTGTTGTTATATTAGATGCAAACTGAATTTAATTTTACAGCAGCTTGTTCCTCTCAGCAGCTCTGTATCTCCAAACATGGCTGGTTTGGGATGTGATATCAGGAGCTGCTTTTTTTTATTCGTGGAGACTTTGTGGGAAAGTTGCCTGTGCGCGGGATAAGCCTGCTCCAACCAGTTTGTATGTGTGTGTGTATGAGCTGATGGATGAACTTGCAGTCTGGTAAGCAGGGACATTCCCCTCTCTGTCCTCCGTCTGCGCCATGGAAACCAGACAGGAGGGCTATGGTGGCCCACAGGAGCCAAATGAGGCGGCAATAATGCAGCGCTTAACCCCACATTGAAAAATGACTTCATTCTCTCATCAATAGAGCAGTTCCTAACGCCCTGCCACGCTTATACATGCATGTGCACGTGCACACACATTCACACGTGTGGATAAGTCATTGAAATGAGTTGTGGGTGTTTATTTGGAGTTCAGGTGTGATCTGGTTAACCGATACGGATTCAGACACACACACATAGAGACACATCTGCCTGATTGGTTGTGAATGAGGACGTGCACGTATGGTTGTGTTGACAGTTTGACAGTTGGTGTTGTGTTGCTGGTAAATGTGTGTAACCGCCTGCTTTATTAAAATTCATTACTGACAGTTTTATTCAAATAAAAATGTGAATATAAAACATACAAGAGAGAAAACAAAGCGTGGTGTCACACCCTTCAACTCACTTTTGCACACTTTTGTGCTTTGCAAGGAGTTTAAATGAGAAAATACAACAAAAATGTGGATCCAAACACTTTTCTTAAGCAAATTTTCTGTTCGCTCCGTCGTCTTCCGCTTATCTATTGCCGGGTTGCAGGGGCAACAGCCTTAGATGGGAAGCCCAGGTTTCTCTTACCCGGCTCCGGGAGGATCCCGAGGCGCTCGCTGTCCAGCTGTGAGACATAGTCTCTCCAGCAGCAACTCCCCCCAAGGTGTGCCTGAAACACCTTGCCAGTGAGGTGTCCGGGGGGCATCCTAGCCAGATGCCCGAACAACCCCATCTGGCTTCTCTTGACCCAGACGAGCAGCAGTTCTACTTGGTACTTGGTACTAATTATGGGTGGAGACGGTGGCCGCGTGGTTAGAGCGTTCGTCCACGGACCGGAAGGTCGCGGGTTCACGTCCCACGGAGAGCACGTCTAGGGTCCTTGGAGAAGACACCTAACCCCTGCTTCTCCCACCATTGGCGCTGTTGAAGGGCAGCCTGCTGTGGTGTAAGGAGTGCAGCAAACAAATTTCCCTGGTGAGGGATGAATAGAGTTATTTATTTTAATTTACTTGGTACTCAGTCAGTCACCTTTTTAACCGTCTATCCTTTACAGGGTTGCGGGGGATAAAGTAAAAAGTAGTGGCCATACCAACCTGACAATGCTTGATCCCGTCAGACCTCAGAAGCTAAGCATGCTGGGCCTGGGCGGTACTTGGATGGGAGACCGCCGGAACCCCAGGAGCCACAGAGGGACGGCCGTTGAGATTAAAATAGTCGTTGTGTCCCTGGGCAAGACACTTCAACTATGTTGCCCAGTCTGAATGGTGTGTGTGTGATTGGTTGGTGATGGTCATAAGGGCCGATGGGGCAAAATGACAGCCTTGCTTCTGTCAGTTTGCCCCAGGGCAGCTGTGGCTGCTATAGTAGCTTATCATCACCTGGTATGGAGGGAATGAATAATGCATATGTGGAGCGTCTTTGAGAGTCCTGAAAATCGCTATGTAGACCCTGCAAGGGAATAGCTTGACTAGTCCCCTTTCCTTTCTTCTTTTTTGTGGAACAATTGGCAGGGGGCGGGGGGGGCACCTGCACACCTGGATCTGTCCCTGGGCACCGGCTGCCTTCTGTGGTGCAATGCAGCAAAGGTAATTTCCTCACGTGGGATGAAAATATAGTACGATAAGCTTTGCAGTCCACGTCAAAGCTACTGTGACCAGCCTCGCTTTCTAATTAATCTCTAATCAATCAGGTTTTATTGGTTATCATTTCAGTTAGTTTTATTAGTAGCAGAAACATGTCTTGTTGTGTTCACAGTGGTGTTACAGGTGATTGGCCGCACAGGTTTTTGGTTTTTTTTTTCTCTTTCTTTTGATTGCTTATTAACTTTAAGATTATTACAGATATGCTAAGTCTCTTTCCATTGGGTGGGAGACACCCGTGATTGGGACCTATTGGACGTTCACCCGCCAAGGCTAATAAAAGTTTTGCATGATGAACACTCTCGTGCATTCCAGGAACATGATTACATGTATAATGAGGCTAAGCACATGGCATCTCCTGTTGCTGCAGACGTCCATCTGAAAGCCATTAGTGGCAATCTGCATGGTCTAGTACCAGTATTTTTTTTTTTTTTTGTGAATGTATGGAAGAAGGAGCACGTGAGTGTACATGTACGCCTGTGTGAGTGTTACATGAGTGTGTTTGTGTGAGTGTGTATTTGCCAGAGAGTGTGTATGAATTCCTGCGTGTCTGTGTATGTACATGTATGTGTGAACGTTTGTGTATATGTGTTTGTGACACAACTATTTATGTAGTTGTGTCTATGTGTTTCATTGTCTGCCTGTGAGTGTTTGTGATTCTCAGTGTGTTTGTGTGTATATACAGTATATTCTAGAGTTTTGTGTCTGTCTGTCTGCGTGTGTGTATACCTCGTCTATGTGTGTGTTTGTGTGTGTGTGTGCAATAGAAACCTTTAAATCTCTTTAGGATGCTCCTTTTTCTATGTCCAGAGGCTCACTTAGTTCAGCTTTTGTAAACCTTTATCCATTAGCGTCTGTGTGTGTGTGTGTGCGTGTAAGCGTGCATGTGTGTGTGCAATGAAAGTAATGTGAGGTGTACTGTAATGTTATAAGCTCGGCCCTGAGGGAAGCTTTTAGAGAAAGAGCAAAGAGTCTGATGACAGGATACCAGTCAGGCGTGACTGACAGATAGACGGAGAGAAAAGAGCCACTAAAGACAGGAACAAACAAAAAAAAAAGAAAAGGAAAGTTATTTGTGTGGGGTAAACACTGAGAGTTAACCTCTGTAATCTGGGATTTCCCTGCTTAATTACTGACTTTGTGAAATTACGGCCGTCTCCTTGACTCCCAGAAGCATCCAAACATCAGAGAGGACCAAACAGAGCACGTTCTTATCTCAAACTGATAATGTATCAACCTGCTTTATGAGTGTCGGTGTGTGTGTAGTGTGTGTGCGTGTGGGGTTTTAAAAGGACATGAAACTTCCTTTATGTTCACCTCTCCTGAATAAAAATGAAAAGCCAGAGTTAAGAAGAGTTAGTCTGTTTACCCCAACCTGACTTCAAACGGTGTTTTTACCGTCTGATGGGTTTCTAGCCGCAGTCGAACGGTTGGTCTTTATCTCCAGAGAACTCACACCAGAGAGACGACTGTGAAACGAAAACAAAAGCAGGACAAAAAAACGAATGAAAGAAAGCTTTAGATGCAAATAGGTGATGAGGGGAATAAAAAAAAAACACAAGTAACTGCATGTAGAGGGAAGAAAACCATTATGGTACACGGTTTGCGCGTTTGCGACCTTTTCTTTTCTCGCAACTCACAGGAGGAAGTGAAAAACAAAATTGAGGTATTTGAAGTTTTTCTCAGTCACTTTGAAGAATTTCTTATGACACTATGAACAAAGTTCATAATGAAAAACCTGTTCAATCAAAACTGATTACCATCATTCCTCAAAATAAAGTCAGCATATCAATTAAAGTGCCCAATAAAAATTCTTGACGCCAGTGTCAATGAACCAGACCAGACATGGGCAAACTACAGCCAGAAGGCCACATGCGGCCGGTAAACGTTTTAATCCGGCCTGCCAAACTTGATCAAAATTAAATAAATAAACCTTATGTTTTATTTCCCCTGCAATTCATATGTTTCCTCACTAGATGGCGCCAAAGATGAAACAACGCTGTCTCCGTGATGCGCACACTGTCAAAACAAACAGTGTGCTCAGATATGGAAAGTCATCGGGCCCAATATACGGACGTAAACAAGCGTGTTGGATGTTAAAACAAGCAAAATGTTACATCAAGTGCTTAGATTTCAGACCTAGCGCTGCTAGATTTGAAATTTAACGCTCTTGATGTAACATTAGCGCTTACTTAAAGTCTAGCGCACGCTATTCTGTTGGTCTAATCTAGCGGTTACCAAAGCATGCCATCCATCCGCTCCTGTTCCAGCCCCTTTGTCAAATGTTAGAACTCAATGTGGTGCTCAAGTCAAAAAGTTTGCCCACCCCTGATCTAGACCGTGAATGAATCAGTCATGTTTTATGGCAACATCTTGGTGTGGAAATGTTTTTCCAAAAAGGAAAGTTAGATCTTGATAAAGCGACCGTAGAAAGTTTAATTAACCAGTTCCTGTTATTTTCACAACCATTTACAAACTAATGTTAGTAAAGGTAAAGTTAGACGTTACTGTATTATCTAATGTAGATGAGTAAAAACCATTCAATTTGTTTCACTATTTTAATTAGTGAAACTAATGGTGGGAGACGGCAGCTCAGTGGTTAGAGCGTTCACGCGCGGACCGGAAGTTCGCGGGTTCATGTCCCACAGAGAGCATGTCTAGGGTTCTTGGAGAAGACACCTAACCCCTGCTTCTCCCACCATTGGCGCCGTCGAAGGGCAGCCTGCTGCGGTGTAAGGAGTGCACCACACAAATTTTCCTGGTGAGGGATGAATAGAGTAATTCATTTATTTTTATTTAATTGGTGGTCACCACTTACAGCAATCGATGGTGGACTGTGCAGAAATACAGACACCTGAGTCTGGAGCTGGACGACGGATCGGACTGGTCACACAACACAGACTCTCTACAAGAAATGGCAGAGCAAGGTCTACTTCCTGAGGGGGTTGGGTTCCTTCAACATCTGCCAGAAGCTGCTGCAGAAGTTCTACTATATTGTCATCAGTGGCATGCTCTTCTATGTTGTAGAAGAGCATGCCGGAAGTAGCATTAAGAAGAGGGACGCAACTCGACTGGACAAATTGGTGAGGAAGGCCGGATCAGTAGTTAGTGCTGAACTGGACTTACTGACGACAGTAGCCGAGAAGAAGACCCCCATCAAGACACTGTCGATCTGGGACAATGTCCACCACCGACTGCATTAGACCATCACCAGGCAGAGGAGCTCCTTCAGCGACAGGCTACTGTACCCGTCCTGTTCTCCCTCAGGCTGTTTGTGGTTCAACTTGACCGACAGACATTACCAAACGATAACGCAAAAAAAAAGATGAGATTTGTCTGAAGTTAACAAAAACATGTCCAAAAAAATTTACAATTTTACTAAAGTAATGGACGCTAGTGAACTGTGTTAGAAATGTGCGAAAGAGACTGAGAAAAATGTAAAAGGAAAATGATTATGTGTGTGTGTGTGTGTGTGTGTGTGTGTGTGTGTGTGTGTGTGTGTGTGTGTGTGTGTGTGTAGGGTTCAGGGTGAATGTGTGAGAGTGTGACTAAGGAAGGAGGGGTGAAGTAAAAAGCAGAGGTTAAAGGCTGCTGCAGTGTCTTGTTAACCTGCATGGTGGCTGATAATAGCACAGTAGGACCCCTGCTCTCTTGAGCCCGTCTCAAGTGCTGCCTGTCAGTATTTAGAGTGCTCTCTTTCTCATCGGGCACCTCCAAAGACTTCCCTATGGTTTCCCCAGGGCCCCTCGAGACAATATACAATTTCACAACGTCGACCTCTCTTGTTCTCAATGCTGCCTACCTCTCTATGATGCAAACAATGAGCTCAACCAGTGGAGAAATGTGGTTCTGTTCCATGAGGGCAGTCCAAAAATGTACAGCTCAAAAAAATAGTTTATCTCCATCTACCATAATAGTTTGTGTTTGTATGAAGTACAAAAACAGCTTCATCCAGATGTTTTTATGTCTCCGTGTCCATCCATGCTTCTGTAACTTTTTTTTAATATTCTAATTCTGAAAAGTTTTGATTAAACTGCCCACAGTTACTCAGTACCAACCATAGAACAACAAATTAGGTTTTCCAGTTTTTTTTGGGTCAAAATCAAATATTTGAACAAAATCAAATATTGGAAACATTTTAAAAAATTACCAATGGTCCCCAGCTGTGGGTGGTGACCGAAAGAATGAGATCGCGGATACAAGCGGCCGAAATGAGCTTCGTCCGTAGGGTGGCTGGGCTCTCACTCAGACATTGGGTGAGGAGTTCTGCCACCCAGGAGGAGCTCGGTGTAAAGCCGCTCCTCTTCCAGGTCTTGGAAGAGGAGCCAGATAGGGTGGTTTGGGCATCTGGTCAGGATGCCCCCCGAGTGCCTCGCTGGCGAGGTGTTTTGGGCACGTCCCACCGGGAGGAGACCGAGAGGCAGACCCCGGACCCGTTGGAGAGATTATGTCTCACAGCAGGCTGGGGAACGACTCGGTATCCTTCCTGGTGAGCTGGAGGATGCAGCCGGGTGAGGGAAGCCTGGGCTTCTTGTCTGAGGCTGTTGCCCCCGCGACCCGGCCCCGGATGAGCGGAAGACGACGGAACGGAACAGTATTCTACTTTTGTAATCTTACCAGTGAATCAAACCCTGAAATTTCTTTCATCCAGACTCTTTTTGGTTGTATTTCCTTTCAATTTTATTTTAGCTCAGATTCTTCTTTCAAAAAGTCTTTTCTGAAACGTTTTATCAAATATCCAAGCCTGACGCTCCTATTTTTTGTTTAACAAAGTCAGATTTTTTGCTTTATTTTAAAAAAAAAAGCTGCTTAGCTCCCACTGGAACATCAGCCAAGGTGGTGCGGTGTGGCACGGGAAGGCACGTACCACTGACGACACTTGAGGAAAGAAACTGAAATGAACTGAGAAAAGTTAAATGAAGCGTTTGAATCATCGAGGAAAATTGAAAAGCTCACATAAGAAAATTGGACCCCATCACAGAAAGAATTTTTAATGATTAAAAATGGACGTTCCACTACGTCATTACTTAAGCTCATTTTCTAACCACTGTCATGAAACGAATATTTCACATCTTATAAAATAATAATAATAATAAAATTTTTATTTGTAACGCAATTTATATCTCCAGTGGAGATCTCAAAGTGCTATACTTTGAGATCTATAAAGTATGAAGATTCCATTCTGTCATCTTCCACTTGTTCCGGGGTCGGGTCGCGGGGGCAACAGCCTCAAACGGCTAGCCCAGGTCTCTCTCACTCCAGCTGCATCCACTAGCTCACCCGGAAGGATCCCAAGTCGCTCCCCAGCCAGATGTGAGACATAGTCTGTCCAGCAGGTCCGAAGTCTGCCCCTTGGTCTCCTCCCGGTGAAACGTGCCCAAAACACCTCGCCCGCGAGGCGCTCGGGGGGCATCCTAACCAGATGCCCGAACCACCCCATCTGGCTCCTCTCGACCTGGAGGAGGAGCGGCTCGACACCGAGCTCCTCCCGGATGGCAGAGCTCCTCATCCGATCTCTGAGTGAGAGCCCAGCCATCTTGCGGAGGAAGCTCATTTCGGCCGCTTGTACCCGCGATCTCATTTTTTTGGTCACCAACAACAGCTGGTGACCATAGGTGAGGGTTGGAACGTAGATCGACTTGTAAATCGAGAGCTTTGCTTTTCGGCTCAGCTCTCTCTTTACCACAATGGACCGATGCAGCGTCCTAGTTATTGCTGACGCCGCACCGATCTGTCCGTCGATCTCCCGCTCCATCCTTCCCCCACTCGTGAACAAGACCCAGAGATACTTAAACTCCTCCACTGGGGGCAGGACCCTGTCCCTGACCTGCAGGGGGCATTCCACCCTTTTCCGGGCGAGGACCATGGTCTCGGATTTGGAGGCGCTAATTCTCGGCTGCATAAGCTAGTAGTATGAAAATAATTAGTTATGATTAAATGATAATATAATTAACACATTAACCTGGATATTAAAGGTGCTGACCCGGGCGGCTGCCTGCTGCAGTGTCTCCTGTTGTTTTAGCGTTTGAGCATCTATTTTCAAATTTTTCACTCAGTTTCTGTCCGTTCTTCTGCTTGTGTTTTGTTCCGTGAAGACGTGACTTTGTGTGCTCTTTGGACGTCGTTTTGGACTGCATCGTTTAACTTCGGATGGCTGTTTTTAAGCTAGCCGGGTTTTTTTCAACGGCTAGCTCGCCATTGGCTTGTTATGCTGGTCATGGAGTCGTCCCGTTTTGTTTGCGTGCACATGACCAGCAGCTAGCTCTCGGAACCAGATCCAACGTGGCTGGAGGAGTCGGTGCAGTCCAGACGCTTTGAGACCATTGTCCCTACGGTTGGGACGGGTAACATCCAGTCACTCGCTGGCAAGATGGAGGAACTGGGGACGCTCGTTCTGACCCATCAGGGACCATTTCGGTTTGCTTCATCGAAGCTCGACTCATGGACTCATTACGGACTGGTTTTTCTCTTGTTCCGATGCCATATTTCACACCGTATAAGTGGACCGGGGTGGCATCGAGGTGTTAGCACAGCAACATCAAATTTTCCTTCGGGGACTAATAAAGTATTTTCAATTCAATTACTTGGACCTCCTCCATTTTTTCACTGACAGATCAGTGTGTGTTACTCACAAAAGCAACGATCACCGCCTCCTACTGACCAACCTTGGTATATAAAATGGTAAAACTCAGCTTATGGATTCATAATGTCACAAATAATGACCTATTTTTCATGTACGTACCGTAAACCGGGTTAAACGTCCTCCATATTTTAGAATGTTGTGCTTGTCGTGACGTCACAGTCACCATGTTTCTGCCTTTAAAAGGCCGAAGCAGGCAGGAAGCGACATGTTTGCCTTTATATCTACTTGTGTGAGAGAGTTTGTAAAAGCTCTGTCCCAGCCACCAAAAAACAATAAATTGAGGGGGGCGAGGGGATGTGTGTCGGCAGTGTGAAACCGGCTGAGAAGGAACTCCAGTAGCACAGCAGACAGTTGTCCTGTTAAACTGCTTCATGATTGTGTATGTGTGTGTTTGCTGGTGTTTTATTGCCCTGCTTAATATGGAAGACTTAAAGTAAGCATGCATGCCCTCTGTGGTATTCACTGAGAGCCTGGTGGAGAATGGAGGGGGGCGAGGGATTGGTTTGAATCCTATAATCCAGGAGAAAATACAAAGAAAAACTCTCAGATTAAACTAACTTTGCGGAAAAAAATATGTCCTTCTTTCATCGTAGTGGACGAGACCAAAAAGTACAGAAAAAAAAAGAGAAACGAGAGAAGGAAATGTTTGCAAAGAGGAAAAAAGTTAGACGAAGGAGGGATGAAATGAGAGGACCAAAAAGGAGGGGGAAAGTGTACAGTAGATGTGTGTGTGTGTGTGTGCGTGTGTGTGTGTGTGTGTGTGTGGGCAGGGTGAGAGGTCTATGTCTGTCATCAGTAGGATTAAACTTCTGCCTTATTACAGCCTCATTACATCAGTCCACTTCTTCCATTACTAACACACACACACACACACACACACACTGTACAGTGTGTTATGTGCCTGGTTGCATTCTCACCACACACACACACACATAGTTGTGCCTTTAAAAACAGTCGCTCTGTCAGTCATCCTGTGGGGTCAGGGCTGAAGCTGGCTATCCTGAAATACTAATCAGTTTATGTGCCTGTGGTTTATACGTGTGTGTGTGTGTGTGTGTGTGTGTGTGTGTGTGTGTGTGTGTGGTTGGACATGTGTATCACAGCTGTTTGATGCATTACTAACCAATAAAACACACACACACATACAGCCTGCTAATGTCATTTTAAATCCTTTAGAAGTGAGCTGGTGTATTTGTTCTGGGGTTGAAACAACTAATCGAACTAATCGATTATAGTTGATTATTGAAATAGTTGTCGACTGATTTAGTCATCGATTAATCGTTTAGAAAGTTTTTACTGTCAACTGCACTTAATATTACACAACTTGATTGTTTTTTGTGTATTTTTACTCATGTTAACCTGAGCCATGTTTGTTTGGTACTATACCTCTGAACAAAGTTAAATTTGCAAATCTAAAACTGTTAACGATTTCTTGTTTTTAAATGTGATCCTGGATGGTCAACAGTTTACATTTTATGTTTTTTTTAGCCAGTACTATAAAACATATTTTATGGGTGCTCGTGATTTACCTGTCCTGTATACAGTAAGTAGATTTATTATTTTATATTTGCTGTAGAAATGGTAATATTCTCCCTCTTTATTTCACAGAAAGATTAACATTTTTACTTATTAGAATGAGCCCAACCTGTTGTTTAAGTGGTTATGAGTTGTGTTTTGCATAACTACATTCAACAAAATGCCAAAAAACTATTATTTATTAAGTTGTCAATTTTTTCCGATTAATCGATTAATCGGGCCAATAATCGCCAGATTAATCGATCATCAAAATAATCGTTAGTTGCAGCCCTAGTTTGTTCTGCAGGGTGTTAGAACGCAGTCTCTTTTAAATCTGATATTTAGGACCAGAACCCTCATGGTGGACGGGGTGGGTCGTGTTTCATACCAAAATGCTCGTGTTTTGCTGAGCTCAGTAAATGGATGAGCACCATCACCCGTGTTTGGACTCAGCTGTACTCTGAGGGTGTTCAGAGGATCAGGGGAAACCCAACAAGCTGACCAAGCTAGCAGTGCCAACCGCGTCACAGAAAGTCTGGTGGCACGATCTCAGGTTCCCTGGCTTTTTGTGACACATTGGTGACTTGGAAGTCTTGTGGACCTATACAGGAGTGGAATACTGTAACTCAGACATCACAGATTTTAAAAACACTGCATACTAAAGGTTGTTTCTCAATAAATTATCCAGTCATAAAAAGTCATCCTCATAAACTTCAATAAAATATAAGACTATGACATTTTATTCTCCAAAACTTTGCATTATTTGTGGATCAAATTTATTTTTCTCTCTCCTCAGCCATGCTAAAGGTCTGGCCAGTCTTGTCATGTTTTTTGCAGAAGTTTTCTACACCTGTGGACACCTTTACTGTCATATTTTACTCAGAATTCAACTCCTTTTGGAGAAATCCAACTCAAAAATAACGTTAAAAGTCAGTTCAAAGTGATCAAAATGGGTTGATTCTGCTCGTTTAGTAATTGATTGCTCTTAAAATGAGGGTTTTTTTGTCCGGCAATTTAAACCATATTTACATTCAGCTGCGACTTTTGAGAAAATCTCCCATAAAATCCATAAATTAAGTCGTCCACAATCATAAAAACAATCTTGATGTACCAAAAAAATGGCTGTAAACCTGATTTAAGCAAAAATTCTCTCACAAGCTACTCGGATTTCTTTACTTAGTTAAACATCTTTTGAAAAGTCTGTTCTGAAAATTACCTTGAAAGTACATCATCCACCAAATCTCTGTTTTTCTTTCAGTTGTTGTTTACAATGAGCAAAGCTCTCGATTTACAAGTTGACCAATGTTCCCACCCTCACCTAGGGTCACCAGCTGTGGGTGGTGACCGAAAGAATGAGATTGTGGATACAAGCTGCTGAAATGAACTTCCATCACAGGGTGACTGGGCTCTCACTCAGAGATCAGTGAGCAGCTCTGCCATCTGGGTGGAGCTCGGTGTCGAGCCGCTCCTCCTCCAGGTCGAGAGGAGCCACATGGGGTGGTTCGGGCATCTGGTCAGGATAACCCAGAGCGCCTCGTTGATGAGGCGTTTCGGGTACATCCCACCAGGAGGAGACCAAGAGGCAGACCCCGGACCCGCTGGAGAGGCTGGCCAGGGAACGAGTGGGAATCCTTCCAAGTAAGCTGCAGGATGCAGCTGGGTTGAGAGAGGTCTGAGCTTCCCGTCTGAGGCGGTTGCCCCTGCCACCCGACCCCGGAACAAGCGGAAGATGACGGAACGGAACGGACTGACTTACAATTAACATCCGTTTGAGGTTCATATATTATTTTAGGCCAGCTGAGAAGACTCTGAAGGCCTTCCGGGTTCACCACTGCTGGTAAGGAGGTTCATGGATGTAGTGAAGAAGGATATGAAGGTCAGGATTCAGGAGACAAGGTTAGATGGAAGAAACAGATCAGCTCTGGCACCCTCTAGAGGGAAAAGACGGAAGGATAAAAAGAAGTGACAGGTGAAGTCAAATCAGGCAGATCTCATTTCTCCCTTCAGACCCAATCAGGGTGTGTGTGTTCCCCGAGGTCTCTCACTTAGACTGTGTGTGAAAATGAACCGCTCGTCACTCGTCTACTTCGGCTGTTTGGGGAAATGAGGGATTCATCCGTCAGCCACTCGGCTATGAAGGGCAGGGTGGGGGGCGTGCTGAAGTTTACCGGCCCAACACCTGCACATCGCTTTTAGACCACAGACGGAGAGAAGTAGGAGGAGGGTAACGAGGACAAAAAGATGGAAGAACAACATTTGTGGCCATCAGAAAGAAATCTAAAAGCTATTCAGATTAGGGGAGGAAAAAAAAAGAAACAAGCTGGCAGAAAGTTTCTGCTTTTCTTTTATCACTACTCCACCTCCTTTCTGTTTTGATCCAAATCTATTCAAGACGCCTCCAGAACACCCCCCCTGTACCCCTCACTCTGTACCCTCCCCTCTGTTTGCCGGCTCCTGGCAATCAGCTGAAATATTCCTCTTCAAATAGTTTCTCTCCGTCAATGTTGTCTTTCTTTCTTTCACCACCACAGAGGCTTGGGTCACACACACTTGTCACTTTGGACCAGCTGTCATGCACCATCTGTCCACTGTCCACGCAACACACACACACACTACAGCCTGGGTACCACAATGAGCAGCGGCTTCACACCCTGAGATACGGTTAGGTTTAACTGTTTGTGTCACGATCACTGAGAAAGACAGAAGGAAGTTAGAGTGAGAGGGTACACACTCTGAGAGAAAAGCTGGGGTCCATTTTTAAATTTAAAACAAGACAAAGTTATGGATAATTCAGAATTCATGGACTTGTGAGGCCATTTTGGGAGTTTGTGTTACATTTTACCTAAACAGCATGGTGTGTGCATATGTGTGTGTGTGTCCGCATTCCTTTGAGCAGTGGCTTGGAAAGACTGGCCATGAAAGCAAACAGTGTTGGCAATTAAGTCTCCTGGACGGCAGCCAGACGACACACATGCATGAATGTTCAAACGCACATGTGCACACATATGAATACCAATAAAGAGCAATCTTCTATTGAGAAACAGAAAAAAAGCCAGTTTAAATGAAAAAAAAGAGGATCATAAAAAAAAAACTTTTTTTTTTTAATGTACTTTATTAATCCACTACCGGGAAATTTGTGTGCTGCGTCACACCGCACCCGGCTGGCACCTAAGACGGAGCCCATGGTGGGAGAAACGGGGGGTTGAGTGTCTTCTGCAAGGACAGTAGACGTAGTGGTGGATGAAGTACTCACTTTTTGTACTTAACTAAAAGTACAGATAATTAGGCGAAAAAAATACTTAAGTAAAAGTAAAAGTACCAATAAAAAAATCTACTTAAGTAAAAGTACAAAAGTAGTTGGTGTAAATTTTACTTTTTAAGTAAAAAGTAAAAGTATTCGATCATAATTCAAATGTTATTTTTTGTGCTATAGGGTGTCACCATGGTAACCAGGATAAATACTCTCCAGGGGTGTGACCCCCCTCTCCCGCCTCTTTTGATCCACGAAAAAAAAAAAAAAAGAAAAGAAAAGGGGGCTAGTCAAGCTATACCTTAGAAGGGCCAGTGAATGGGCACCAAAATGGAGGAAAATGACACTTATTTTTTAAAATGTTTTGGGGGGGAGGCCCCCAGTCACTATATATTGGCTTTGTCAAAGCCCCAGCCCCCTTTGGAAAATTCTAGATCCGCCCCTGCTCCGTGTAATGATGGCTCAACTTTTTATTTAGAAGTAAACAAAACGAACAACGATCTTCTGACTCTTTTTAATTTGTACTCAATTTGATGTTAGTTTTTTTGGCGCAGAATGGATGCGAAAAATGTTTCTCGATTCAGTATTTCTTCTCTCGATCAACTGCTTCTTTTGATTTTGGCAATGCGGCTACAAGATGCGCTAAAAAAAACCTGTGTATTTTTAAAATTCCTGAACGAAAATGTGACAAAAAATGTAAAACACACTTTTAAAAAGTAGTGAAGTAAAAGTACAGATATTTGCTCTAAAAATGTAGTGAAGTAAAAGTAAAAGTACCGGTCTGAAATTTTACTTAAGTAAAGTACAGATACACAATTTTTTTACTTAAGTACAGTAACGAAGTACATTTACTACGTTACATTCCACCACTGCCTAGACGTAAACTCAGTGGGATGCAAACACGCAAACTTCCGGTTAACTTTCTTTCAGCTGAAGCCCAATGAGACAGAAATTCTGTGATTTTGGGCTATACAAATAAAATTGAATTGAATTGAACTCCCGGTTAACTTTCGGTTAACTTTCGGTCTGCGGGTGAGGGCTCTAACTACTGACCCACGTCTCTCCCGTTAAAAAATACTAGTTTTTGTGGATTAACTGACATTTAAAATGGTAGACACTCTGTAGGAAAAAAAAGCCTTTTAAATGTTAGTTTTAAACATATGTTCCTGTTTCTGTGAGTGTTTTCATGTGGAGGGGCAATCATGTGCATCTACATGTCCGCTTGATGAGTCTACCCTCTCACACTGTGAGACACACACAGACACAGCTGGACGAAGTGTGTGATTGGTCCTGTCTGTCTTGTTGTGGTTTTCGATTTGTGAATAATAACATCAGGGTGAGGAAATCTTTAAACATGTAGTTTTCTTTTCTCAGTCAGTCACCTTCTTAACCGTCTATCCCGTATAGGGATGCAGGGGATGTCGAAGCACATCCCGGCTGATTCGAGGCAAGGGGCAGAGTATACCCCGAATAGGTCACCAGTCTGTCACGGAGCCACACACATACAACTACTATATATACACACGCCCATTCCTAGGGCAATCATGCCGTTGCCAATCAACCTAGCATGGATGTTTTTGGAGGGTGGGAGGTCCCATTCTTCCTCCTCCCATTCCCCCAATGGTGGCTCAGGAGTAGAGCATTCGCCCGCGGACCAGAAGTTAACCGGACGTTCACGGGTTTGATTTCCACTAAGTTCACATCTAGGATCCTTGGAGAAGACACCTAGCCCGCTCCCCCAACCTTTGTCCCACCATTGGCAGCCTGCTGCTGTGTGATGAAGCACAGAAACAAAAACAAAAAAAACTGAATACCCAGAGAAAACCCACGCATACACAGGGAGAACATGCAAACTCCGCACAGAAAGACCAGTGTTCTAAGCCTCGTCTCCACCCAGGACTCGAACCGCTGACCCTTTTTGCCATGAGGCCACTATGCCGCCTCTTTTCTCTATACATATCATCACAAATGTACTTCTTCACATGATCGCTTGTGATATCTTCAAGTTAAAAATCGGAAGTCATATTTTATGACATCATCAGTTTTGTTTCTTCAGTACCACCCCGTAAAGCTTTTCCTATCATCAGCTTTACATGTTGATCTGCTTCTTGTGTAAAAACTGGTCCAAAATGCTGCTAAAAGTAAATAAGCAGCATTTAAGTTGATCTTAAACACCTGTTGATCGTCTATTTATGAGGACGTAAATTAGACTAGTTTTTTTTAACACAGTCATTGAACGCCACTTTTTATTTCGTAAACTCGAAATGAGTGTCTGCTCCAACCACAGAGAGATCATGTCAAGTGGGAAATTATTTTAGTTGTGTTTTGTAGGTTTTTTTTTTTTTGTGAATGGTTGTGTGTGTGTGTGTGGCCCTGCAACAGTCTACCCTGCCCGTTCCCTGAAATAAGCTGGGATAGGCTCCACCATCCATATCACCCCGTAAGGGATAAGTGATTCAGAAAACAAAACAAAATGAAGGAATGATGGCTTTTCCCACACACAGTATTTAAAACGTCACTGACTTTTACAATTCTGATCGTAAAATAAAAACTTTTTTAATGGAAAAATGTCATTTAGCCTGATCTGACATTGATACAGTTATTTAGCAACAATAAAGTTTGCAATGTTTGAAAATGAGGATAATTTAGGATTTGAGGATTTTGGGGGGGCTTCTTTTAGAAATTAGTTGTTTTTGCATTTTTTTTTAAAATCCCCAAATTTTTTGTTTGGATCAGATTTCATCATAAAATGGACCAATTTTGGTCCCTGAACCTTGCGTTTCACCATATCACCTGTAGAATGAATCTATTTCTTTATTCGTCTGCTCATACAAACACAGCCACATTCATTTTTTACTCATCTACACCACCATTTTTCACTGGTAATTAAACTTCTGATGTATTTTAGGTTAAAAATCTACAGATCAAGTCATGACACGCTCACTCTGAATTATTTAAAGTGAATCCTTCTGGTCGTTTAAACCCAGCAGGACTCCAAAATGACAGACCAATAACCAGAAGGAAGGAGTGATGCATTAAAAGAGTGATGCAATGATTGAACGATCAGTGGAAAAGAGCGCAGATTGATGGATCCGGCAAATTGTCGGAGAGAAAAGTTCCTAAGAATTCCAAAAGACAACCGGGTGCCAGATTGATACATTATCTGAGTGGTTTTGGTGGGAGTCAGGGGTCGGCTGATGGGTCATAGAGTTTGTGGAAGATCTGGTCAAAAACATTTGAAAGAAAAGAATGGACGACGCCAACACACACACATTTACACACTGTCATGGTATATTTATCTTTTCTGTTTATTATGATGAGTGGCAAACAGGAAAAGGATGTGATGTCATCGGCAGGAGTCTGTGGCGGGAAAGTGGTTTGGCAACCCGTCGCCGTGGTTATTTTCGCTGTGGTGTGTGTCTACACGGTGTGTGTTTTGGATAGGCTTCTAGACAAAGGCCGCAAATAATCTGGAACAGAGTGCTGAGCTAGTTTGAAATTTCACGCACAGGGAAAAACACACGCACATGCAGAAACACACACACATGCAGGAATACACACACATGCAGGAATACACGCACATGCAGGAATGTACAGATGCAGGAATACACACATGCAGGAAAACACACGTGCAGAAACACACACATGCAGGAATGTACACAATGCAGGAATACACACAGATACAGAACACACTATCATGAAGGGATACACACACCAGGGGCGAATCCAGGATTTTCTAAAGGGGGAGCGGGGGGCGTGAGGTCATACACAAAAACTGGCACCTGTGGTGCTCGCCAGAATAGGTGTGTCTGGGGGCATGTGGAGGAGGGCATTTCTTCCAGCCCCTAGAATATTATCAAAAGTAATTTTTCTGAATTTTGGTGCGTATTTTGCCCTAAGTTTATAATAATTAAAGTAGTAAGAATAGTAGTAGTAAGTTTTTGGGGCTTTTTTGTAGACCAAAAGGGGGCCGCGCACGCCCACATATCCCTGGATCCGCCCCTGCACATGTAATTCCCTTGAGAACTACTTTCTTTTTTCTGCTTTGACATATTATAGGGTCTCAAACCATTCGTCCTAAAATTGAAATCAAAATGATTAATTAGCAAAGAATAGAGTAAATTAAAACCTGTTCATTAAACGTAAACGCCACTGACAGCAAGTCACTCTGAAAAATCAATCATAACTTTCACACTCTACGTTCCACCATAAAAACAGATGGTAAGTACGGGTATGTAATAATAGTTAATGATAATGAATAAAAAATAATGTGTTTATTAGCAGGTAATTACAAATTTTAAATGCAAAAGATTTTGGTTTTCTTTTTACAAACGTATGTTTTTTTTAAGATTTCATGCCCCTTCTAACTTTGCCCCTTGACACGCAGGCACCCCACACCCAACTACATTCACCACTACGTGCAGAAATACATGCACAGACATGCAGGCAAGATTTTAAGTACTCAGGATCAACAGTCCAGAGCAATGGAGAGTGTGGAAAAGAGGTGAAGAAGCGTCTGCAGACAGGCTGGAACGGATGGAGGAAAGTATCAGGTGTGATGTGTGACAGAAGAGTTTCAGCTAAAATAAAAGGAAGAGTGTACAAAACCGTGGTGAGACCGGCCATGCTGTTTGGTCTAGAAACAGTAGCACTGAAGAAAAGACAGGAAGCAGAGATGAAGGTAGCAGAGATGAAGATGCTGAGGATCTGTCTGGGAGTGACCAGGATGGACAGGATCAGAGGAACAGCACATGTTAGAGGTTTTAAAGTCAGAGAGGCCAGACTGAGATGGTTTGGATACGTGTAGAGGAAAGAGAGAGAGAGTACATCGGAAGAAGGATGCTAGATTTGGAACCACCAGGAAAGAGGCCTAGAGGAAGACCAAAGAGGAGGTTCATGGATACAGTGAAGGAAGACATGAAGATAGTTGGTGTGACCGAAGAGGATGCAGGAGATAGGGTTAGATGGAAGAAACTGACTTGATGTGGCGCCCTCTGAAGGGAAATGCCGAGAGAAGAAGTCATGCAGGCAAGAAAATAGACAAATATAGAAATACACTGATGTATGCAGGAATACACACATACATGCAAGAAAACATGTACACAATTCAAAAATTCTCACATGCATTGATATGCACACAAATACACACATGATGGGATACGTACACACTTTCAGGAATACACACACTCACATGCAGAAATACAAACACTTAAACATGCATGCTAACACACACAGCCAATCCATCATAAGCAGTGTGTAGGTGTTAGAACCGAGCTTATTGACTCATAGAGACTTGAACACACTGCCATCGGAATACGATTAATCCTGTCTGGCTGATGGATTAGACTCATTACACACAGCCGAGGAGTGAAAGACAAAAATAAAGACTAGAATAAAAACATTTTTATAAAAACGAGTGGGTTTGATGTTAAATAATCAGAAATGTTTTTTTTTTTTTTTTTTTGACGTAGATCTTTAGATTTACGATGAAATCTAAAGAATGACCAAACTCTATATGAGCATCAGGTTGATTACCAAGTTGATTTTATTATCAAAACGAAGATAATTGGAAGGTTTTTTTTTTCCTTTCTATGAGATTCAAGTTCTTTTTTGGGAGGTTTCTAATAATAACTGTGAACCTGAAGCAAACAGGTGGACCTATAGATGCAATTATTCATTTGAATTTTTAGATATCTGTCTTGGAAGGAGAAGGGGACGGAGACGGTTGCTCCGTGGTTAAAAAGCATTTGCCCACGTTTGCCCGCGTTCGCCCGCGTTCGCCTGTGGACCAGAAGTTTGCAGATTCGCATACCACTGGGTGCACATCTAGCGTCCTTGGAGAAGACGCCTAACCCCCCGTTTCTCCCACCAGTGGCGCCGTCGTGGCAGCCTGCTGAGGTGTAGGAGTTCCGTTCTGCTTGTTCCAGGGTCGGGTCGCGGGGGCAACAGCCTCAAACAGGTTTTTCTCTCCCCGACTGCATCCTCCAGCTCACCCGGAAGGATCCCAAGTCGTTCCCCGGCCAGCTGTGAGACATAGTCTCTCCAGCTGGTCCGGGATCTGCCCCTTGGCCTCCGGTGTAGGTACTCGGTGTAAGAGTGCAGCACACAAATTTTCCTGGTGAGGGGTGAATAGAGTAAAATACTTGTTCATTCAAACGGGTGTTGAGGTGTCTTCTCCAAGGACACTAGACATGAACTCAGTCGAATCGAACCTGCAAACTTCCGGTTAACTTCCGGAACACAAGCTAACGCTCTACCACTGAGCCACTGTCTCTTTTTGGGGGGAGTTAGGGTGTGATAATTGAATCTAGAGACCGATGCCTATTCCTCATTAAAGGGTCCAAAAATTGTCATTAAACACTTTAAACCTAAATGTTTAGAGGCGACAATCAACAGCATTTTTTCCGATTAAGAATGTCTTGCAAGATTCCAATATTGGACATTTTATTCAGTAAATTGGTCACACATTGTTATAAGCTTATTTATGCATTCCGATCTGAAACAGTCTACGTCGTTTCTGATTGGCCCAGCTCAGGCATGGAGAAAACAGTGGTAACTTTCGACGTCCCTATCTACTTTTTCTCCAAATTAAATAGTTACGTTGTCATATGATGATGCTGACTGAGTGTGTTTGCTGAAAAAGCACAGGTGCACAGCGTGACGGAGACTTTAAAGTTAAACATCATCATCATCAGATGTTCCAGATTACGACGTACTTCCCAACTTGCCTCATATGCAATTACTGTATTACTCCACACCACTGTCTCTTTCCCCAGTGTGTGTGTGTGTGTGTGTGTGTGTGTGTGTGTGTGTGTGTGTGTGTGTGTGTGTGTGTGTGTGTGTGTGTAACAGATGTATTTCTCACTTGTCTATAATTACATGTGTAAACATTTCTGGTGATGTCATGGTCTCAGACAGCTGACTAATCTGTTCCTGGGCTGCAATGCAGTGTAATCAGGCTGCTTTTACAAACTCACACACACACACACACACACACAAACCAGGATGGATGATCTTTATTTCTTTAGCCATCGACATCTGCCAGCTGAGTGAAAAGAGCTGTTTAATGTTGAACATTTTAGTCAAAGTAGAGCATTAGCATCCAGGCTGCACAAACCCAAATTAATTGGAATATTTCTGCATTATATTCTAATTTTATTTGAAATTAATTGGACAGATTTTGTTATTTTATCTGGCACGCGTACATACTGGTACTTTTAGTACATACGGGTACTAATGTGCAGTGGTGGTACGTAACGAAGTAAATGTACTTCGTTACTGTACTTAAGTAAAAAAAATTGTGTATCTGTACTTTACTTAAGTAAAATTTGAGACCTGTACTTTTACTTTTGCTTCATTACATTTTTAGAGCAAATATCTGTACTTTTACTTCGCTACTTTTTAAAAGTGTGTTTTGCATTTTTCGCTACATTTTTGGTCAGAAATTTGAAAAATATAGTATTTTTTAGCGCATCTTAAAACTGCATTGCCAAAATCAACCTGTAGAAGGAGCAGTTGATCGCCGCGGTCTGCAAGAGGGAGAAGAAGTAATGAATCGAGGACCAGTCAGAATCGAGAGTAAACATTTTCCGCAGTCATCCAACGCCAAAAACCTAACATCAAATATAGCACAAATTAAAAAAGAGTCAGAAGATCGTTGTTTGTTGTGTTTACTTTTAAATAAAAAGTTCATCCATCATTACACAGAGTATTTATTTGGGATCCTACAGCACAAAAATAACATTTGAATTATGGTCGAATACTTTTACTTTTTACTTAAAATGTCAAATTTACACCAATTACTTTTATACTTTTACTTAAGTAGATTTTTTTATTAGTACTTTTACTTAAGTATTTTTTTTTTGCCTAATTATCTGTACTTTTACTTAAGTACAAAAAGTGAGTACTTCATCCACCACTGTTAATGCGTAGGTGTCAAACTCTGGCTTGCGGCCACAGATCCATACCAAATAACCGTAAGCTGGCCCTCTGGTATTATAACTTACAGAGGGCTTTTTTTGTGTTTAGTGCACCAGTTTGCAAGATGCATCAATGATATTTCATTTGTTGACAGTTGTCACAGTGCCCTAATACGGGCACCGTGCATTTCTGTTTTGTTTTAAG
Source organism: Neostethus bicornis (assembly GCA_902685375.1). Classification (NCBI taxonomy): domain Eukaryota; kingdom Metazoa; phylum Chordata; class Actinopteri; order Atheriniformes; family Phallostethidae; genus Neostethus; species Neostethus bicornis. The sequence goes on along the minus strand of LR738542.1, from coordinate 6,110,867 downwards.
GATACCCTAATCCAAAGATGAATGAATGAGTTGCATATTGTTTTGTTTAGCTTTGCTTGTTATATATAGTCAAACTAGTGTAGGTTCCCATAAATAAGCTTATTGTTATGGATGAAGAAAATGTTTTCTATCAATACAGAATCAATGGCAAACTTTGTCCTGGTAATGAATGTTGGCCCACTTGGTAATCGAATATGATGCCCATGTTCTAACGTAAGCAGCAAGATGTCGAAAAGGCGTCAAAGCTGTTTTTTGAACAGTGTATTTGATGATCGAGACGTTTCGACTTCCATTCAGAAATCATTTTTATTTAATTGAATATCAATTGATGGATTTTGACAATGGATCTCATCTGGACGAATGGGGGATTACACAGATATGAGCAGGAATTCTTTTATTGCACACTATCGGGGCTGATTCAGGAGGGTATGGGTCCACAAAAAAAATAAAGAAGAAGAAAGGAAAGAGGACTAGTCAAGCTATCCCCTTGCAGGGCTAGCGAATGGGCACCAAAATGCAGAAAAATAACTATTATTTTTCAAAATATGGCGGAAAAGCCCCCAGACTCCTGTATACTGGCTTTGTCAATGACCTCTAGCCCGCCCCCTTTAGGAAATCCTGGATCCGCCCCTGACTATCTGCTCATACTCAGTACGGTCCCTCAACAGGAAGGGCTATTTTTACGTAAATACACTAAAAAGGGAAATAGAAAATAATCTGACTTAATATGTTCAAGGCTGAATTTGAGGCCTTGAACAAGCTTTATGCTGTGTTGTGCACTCATCCAGGAGGTGGAACTACATGGGGAGTGAGAGGAGGGGGGAATTGACAGTGTTAAAAATGGAAATTAATTTGAATAAATATATTTATATTTTTTTGTGAGTGAAGATAACTTTTGTGTTATCTAAACATGCTATCGGATAAGAAGTATTCCCCCAAAAGTACAACACCCCCTACTCAAATGAACCATTCTCATTTCTTTTTTTATGAAAACAAAACTCAAGTGTTTTTTCTTTTGCTTCCACTAACTCTCTTTTGTCTGATTTTCTCACCTCTGGTGGCCCAGACTGTGTGTATGTGTGTGTGATAGAGTCAGGTCTCCAGTGTTAAGAGCTTAGCACTGCTTTTCTAAAGGGCTTTTTTCAGAGTGAGAGGGTCTTTTGACACCCTCCGTGTCTAAGAAGACCTGGCCATGAAAGAACCTCACTCAGCCCTCACATGCACCCCAATCCTCTCCCATACACCCCATCCTCTTTTCTCACACTGGACACACACACACACACTGCCGTTGTACAGTTTGTGAATCTCTTTCATACATGACTCGATGGCGTGAAATTCTTTCCGTGTTTAGCATAAATTGGCGCGTCTGTGGAAGTGTGTGTGCGTGTGTGTGTGTACAATATGAACTGGCAAAGAAGTAAACTAATCACCTTGTCCTAATCCCCTTGGAAGAACTTAATCCTATTAAGAGTTAGAGTGTGAATGAGTGAAGATGGAGCTGAAAGGAGAGGATAGGGACGGAGAGAAAATGGACTAACGGATAAAAACGACCCGCTATGGAAAACCTGTGTTTATGATGGGATGGTGTGGGAAGAATTATAAAAAGACTATAATTATTTAAGTCGTAAGGTTTTTTGTCGGCCTGCTGAGATCAACAAGAAGGAGAAAGATATTTAAAAAGGGGATGTTGGGCTTTTTTTGGTAAAAATTCTACTCTCACAGCACCTAATCTGGCATTGAATTGTACTCTGTCGTGATGAGGGGATGTGGAAGAAGGAGGAGGACTAATCAGACTAATCACCCTCAGGTGTACCTAATCACGATCACCTGATCTGCCGTTTCATTAGTATCCTGTCGCGATGGGGGGATGAGGACCTGGCAGGGAAGGATGACGAGGACCCGACGTGGAGATTGGAGGAGACTGCCTTTAAATAGGCATCAGAATCCATAGGTGTGGGTCATCAGGCTAATCACCCTCAGGTGTCCCTAATCACGGTCACCTAATCTGGCGTTTGAATAGTATCCTGTTGTGATGAGGGGATGTGAAAGGAGGAGGAGGTGGACCCAAATGCAGGATATAAACAGGATTTAATTACCAGAAGTCAGACAAGGCTGTACGGCAAAAATCATAGGATCAAAAAGTTCAAATAACATAACAGTTCAAAGGTAAACTTGGTCAGGCAGTGATGAGGACCTGGCAGGGAAGGATGATGAGGACCCGACCTGGAAGTCAGGGGAGACTGCCTTTGAATGCACATCAGGATCCACAGGTGTGTGTCATCAGACTAATCACCTCAGGTGTCCCTAATCACGGTCACCTAATCTTCCACCTCAGACTTTCAGCACAACTCAGAATCATGCCACCTACAGAAATTCTCTAATGACTCTGCAGTTGTGGGGTGTACAAGTGGTGGGCAGGAGGAGGAGTACAGGAGGGTGGTGGACGGATTTGTGGTGTGGGCAGGAGAGAATCACATGCTGCTCAATGTAGACAAGACCAGGGAGATGGTGATTGACTTCCGGAAGAAGAGGACTGCTTTGCAGTCGCTCTGCATTCTGGGTAGGGATGTGGAGGTGATGGAGGAGTACAAATACCTGGGAGTGACCATCAACAGCAGTCTGAGCTGGAGGAGCAACAGTACTGCTGTGTACAAGAGGCAAGGCTGTAAGGCAAAAACATAGAATCAAAAAGTTCAAATGACGTAACAGTTCAAAGGTAAACTTGGTCAGGCAGGGAGGATGACCTGACAGAGAAGGATGACGAGGAACCGATGAGGAAGTCAGTGGAGACTGCCTTTGAATAGGCATCAGGATCCACAGGTGTGTATCATCAGACTAATCACCCTCAGGTGTCCCTAATCAGGGTAATGAGGGAAGGTCAAGGGCTCCCTCTGGTGGCAGGTCAGGGTATCATGACAGTATCCAAAACCTAGACCATAACATAAAATAGAAAAAATATTTCCAACTATGTTTTCAGATATAATGGTAGAAATCTTCAAAAAGTTGATTGCGCATTAAAGAGACGATGGAAAGGAGGGAGACACCGGCACCTGGAAATGTAAAATTGTGCATGTGTGTGTGTGTGTGTGTGTATGTGTGTGTGTGTGATCATGACCTTTCCAGATGACATATAGGACCAACTAAGGATGATAGTGTTGGCATATTGAAACCAGGCATGCGCTACGTGATAAACATGATGCTTCCTCTGTTTTCCTTTCAGGCTTGTTATGCAGAATCACACACACACACACACACACACACACACACACACACACACACACACACACACTGCTATCCCTTCTCTTCTAAACTAATATTGACTTTGTATTTGAGTGACAGATCTATAGCCTCCTCCATCCCTGATTCATTGTCTGTTTTCCTTATTCACCATCATGCCTCTCACACATACTTTAAATGCCAGGTAACACGGTTGCTGTGGTAACCGGACCTGGGTGGACACCGAAGGGACACTATGACTTGACATAAGGAATGATCTTTGTGTGTTTTTTTGGCGAAGGCAACAAAACAATAAATTGTGTTTATTGCTTTCATGAGGTTTTTTTTTTTTATCACAAAAAATCTTGAGTTGTCAAGTTCTACAAGTTTTTTTTTTTAACATAATTGTTTGAAGGCGGCATATTGGCGCAATGGTTGGCACAGTGGCCTCACAGCAAGAAAGTCAAGGGTTCAAGTCCCGGGTGGGAACGAGGCTTGGAACCTTGGTCTTTCTGTGTGTAGTTTGCATGTTCTTCCTGTGTATGCATGGATTTTCTCCAGTTACTCCAATTTCCTCCAACCCTCCAAAAACATGCAGGTTAAGTTGATTGGTCGTCATAAAAATTGCCTCTAGGAATGAATGTGTGTGTGGATGGTTGTCTGTGTGTGTGGCCCATCGACATACTGACGACCTGTTCGGGGTGTACCCTGTCTCTTAAAAATAATAATAATAATGCATTGTATTTATATAGCGCTTTTCAGGACTATTAAAGACACCTTGAATCAACTTGAATCAGCTGGGATAGGCTCCGGCACCCCCAAATACCCTGAAAGGGATGGATGGTTCAGAAGATGAATGAATGATTGTTTGATAGAAACCATCAGTGGTGGATGAAGTACTCACTTTTTGTACTTAAGTAAAAGTAAAAGTATCAATAAAGAAATCTACTTAAGTAAAAGTACAAAAGTAATTGGTGTAAATTGTACTTTTTAAGTAAAAAGTAAAAGTATTCGATCATAATTCAAATGTTATTTGTTGTGCTATAGGGTGTCACCATGGTAACCAGGATAAATACTCTGCAGGGGTGTGACCCCCCTCTCCCGCCTCTTTTGGTCCACAAAAATATAAATAAATAATATAAAAGGGAAGGAGACAAGTCAAGCTATCCCCTAGAAGGGCCAGTGCATGGGCCGCCAAAATGGAGGAAAATGACACTTATTTTTTAAAATGTTTTGGGGTAGAGGCCCCCCAGTCACTATATATTGGCTTTGTCAAAGCCCCGCCCCCCTTTGGAAAATTCTAGATCCGCCCCTGCTCTGTATAATGATGGCTCAACTTTTTATTTAGAAGTAAACACAACGAACAACGATCTTCTGACTCTTTTTCATTTGTAGTAGATTTAATGTTAGGTTTTTGGCGCTGAATGAATGGAAAATGTTTCTCGATTCATTACTTCTTCTCCCGATCAACTGCTTCTTTTGATTTTGGCGATGCGGCTTCAAGATGCGCTAAAAAAAAAAACCTGTGTATTTTTCAAATTCCTGAACGAAAATGTAGCAAAAAATGTAAAACACACTTTTAAAAAGTAGCGAAGTAAAAGTACAGATATTTGCTCTAAAAATGTAGTGAAGTAAAAGTAAAAGTACCGGTCTTAAATTTTACTTAAGTAAAGTACAGATACACAATTTTTTTACTTAAGTATAGAAACGAAGTACATTTACTTCGTTACGTTACACCACTGGAAACCAGTTAATTAAAGGGTTGCAGTGATGTTAAAAATGTTAGCTAATCAAAGTTTGTTTCATGACTCTGTGTAAGCCAATAGAATTGTTGAAACGCTCACAAATGGTCAATCAGCTTAACCTAGCCAACTCTTAGCATGTTCGCTTTCCCTGCTAGCAAACTAAAATGTTTCCAAAGCTGCAAAAATGTTTTTAAAAACATTGTTGCCGGACTAAACGGGAAAAGGTAGAAACTTTGTTATATAGAGCTTTATTATATTTAGAAATAAAATGTTAAGTAGAAATATAGGTCGTGAAATATCAAGCATGCTGCTTCTAGCTACGATGCTAGCAGTTAGCAAGAATCTTTGAAATTCTTTTACTATTTACCGTATTTTCCGCACTATAAGGCGCACCGCATTATAAGGCGCTACAGTAAAGGCTGGGGTTATGTTATGCATCCACTAGATGGTGCTGCGCTAAAGGGAATGTAAAAAAAAACAGTCAGATAGGTCAGTCAAACTTTATTAACAATTACAAAACAGCTTTCTGACAACTCCATTTACTCCCAAAATGAATAAACAGCTGTTTTATTATTTTCTCCGAGATAAGGTCCTCTAACTGTGGCCATCTCGCTTTGTTCCCGCGGAAACTCTGTTTAGTCTAACTTACTTGGCGCAGCGCATCCTCTTGCTTCCTCCACTTCCTCACCATTGATTTGTTGATGTTAAACTCTCTCACTGCGGCTCTATTCCCGTGTTCTACTGCGTGACCGATTGCCTTGAGTTTAAACTCTGTGGTGTAAACAGTGTCTATTGGTAGGAGCCATTTCCGGGTTTTTACACAAACACACAAATGGAAATGAGACGCCCTTTTATATCCCAGCATGCACCGCGCACTACTTCTTCTGCCGAGGAAATGGAGTCGGCGGCTGCTTACCGCAGTTGCGACACGTTTTGTAGCTCAATATTCATCCATATATAAGACGCTCCGGGTTAAAAGGGGCATCGTGGACTTTGGAGAAAATTTAAGGTTTTTAGGTGCGCCTTATAGTGCGGAAAATACGGTAAATAAAAATGGCACCCTTTGGGACTGAGCGTGAAAAGAGCACGTGCATTAACACCCGTCTACATATCACACTTCCTTTTTTTGTGGTGGAGAACAAAAGGCATGGCAAAAAACAATAGTATCCGAATAGTGAACAGAAAGGACTCAAATATGCATGAAAGAAATTTAAAAAACACTTCAGTTGTATTTTTTTTTTTTTTTTTATGAACATGTCAGCCAGTTTGTTTTAAGACACGAGAGCACAAAAAAAGATGGAGGGATGAAAGAGAGAAAGTTTTCTTTCTGTCTGCGACCACAGCTCGCTGCTTTCACACGGCTCACATTCTCTGTAAAAACCCAAGCCAGCGTTTTCAGACCGCTTCTCTGGGCTGAAAATAACCAATCAGACGGGACGGTGGGAAAAAAAAGAGAGAAACTTCTTCTGTTTTCATCCCTTGTTTTTACAGAAAAATGTAGAAAAGTTTGAGTTTGGTTGTGAGAAGTCTGTGTGCATGTGTGTGTGTGTGTGTGTGTGTGTGTATGTGTCAATGTACAGTATGTGTTTTTTCTTCTGTCACCTCACTACTTCAGTGTGTGTAACTTTTTCTACTTCCTGTGTGGGTCTGTTACACTTTGGGCTCAGTTGGAGTTTTTTTAATGACGCCAACCTTCCATTTTAGGGTCAGAGGTGATAGGTCAAACACCGGGGAAGTCCAAAAACAAGCTCACTTAAGTTAACACAGAGAGAGAAGGATGAAAAAAAAAAGACATGAGGGGTCAAAACTGAAACAGAATCAGGTGTTTTTACAAAAAAAAAAAAAAAAAAAAAGAACGATGAAACGTATATTTTCCTGTTGGATAAAAAACTTTTTACTCTCCGTCTTTTCTGGAGGTCTGAGTGATAAAAAAAAGATTTATAGTGACTTTCTGCCGTTCTTCAAGAGCACCAGTTTGTCTAAAACACACACACACACAAAGGCAGTGTGTGTGTGTGTGTGTTTATATGTGTGCTGCAAACACCCGAAGATCCAAATTTTATTCTGATCTTTAAAGAGGAGTTAATGTGCCTTTATGGGGCAGAAATGCTAAGTTTTTGGCTTCACAAAGCGGGAAATTTGAGGAGGCGGGGCCAAAAGGAGGAGGAGCTTGACGTCACATCCACCAATGGACAACACCAGCCATGACAGTTGGTGTAAAACAAACCGTTCAAAACATGAGAAAGCAGCTGGAAAATTGTACGTCTTACGTGTGTTACCACCTAGTGTTATGTATCAGTATGAAGAGGAATTACCACCAGGAATACACCCCTGTACCGCTTGTTCCCGCTTTGTTTTGTAGCTCACACACGTAAGTTGTCACATGACCAAAGATCCAGGATGTCCGACTTCTTCCAAACGTTCATCAAAAACAATACTATCAATAGACCATACTGATCGCTGCTAGCGGCTTTCAGATGCACAGCTGCAGCAGGAGATGCCATGTGCTTAGCCTCATTATACCTAATCAGTTCATGGAATGCATTACTGTGTTCATCATGCAGGAGTTTTATTAGCCTTGGCGGGTGAGCATCAGATAGGTCCTAACTGCAGGTGTCTACCGCCCAATGCGGGAGTCTTGGCATGTCTGTAAAATAAAGCCAAACTCAAGATCGTTTGCACGTTATGCCATCACACCTACCTCGGCTTCAAAATTGAACTTTTTGTGTGTTGTGGTAGCAGCGCACATGCGCACCGCCCCTCCGCGAGCGAGGGAGCGGTGTCAGCAGGGTGCTTCTGCTTGTAGCAAAAAGTGTTGCGGCACGACGTGACCGAAACCGATGGCAGATATGTTTGGACCAGTGCTTATCAGTCCGGGTAAAATGGCGGCCGCGGAACTGGTTCCGAAAAAATTCGGTTCTCAGTACCTATTCCTACCTTTAGGGATTGAGACGTCTTGAAATATTATTTATGATTTTTTATCTTTCATCGATCATGATGGATATGAAGTTGCGTCTTCTTGTTTAATCAAATCCTTTTTTCTGGCTTGCATTGAATACATTTTGTACAAATAGATCGATGCCAAGGTATAGAACAATATACCTCCACCTGTGCTAGATAACAGAATTTTGTGACTTTGACCTTTAATCACACGGTCCCAAAAACCTGGTCAGTTCATCTACAGTTTGTACAGATTCATTCTAAACTGTTTCATTAAAAAAAAAAAAACCTTTTCTGGTTTGGAAGATGACAAGAATTTGTGACTTCAACCCATACGATCTTGATCTTTGGTCGTGTGAATCTGAAAACCTAATCTGTTCATCTGTAGTTTTATTGAGTAACTGTGGGCAGTTTTATTTAAAAATTTATGAGATATCGCATTTACAAAAGTACTCCGGAAGCACAGACATACAGTTGGACGCAAGAACAGTCCGAGGGCTTCACATCTCCACCACATTCTGTGGGTGGAGGCACAAAAACGCCTGCCTCACATTTTTTTGGAAACTTAAGAACACAGGACGCTATTATAGCTTCCGATTTAAATTAGTTGTGACGTTCTGTTCCATCATCTTCCGCTTGTTCCGGGGTCGGGTCGCGGGGCAACAGCCTCAAACGGGCAGCCCAAGCTTTTCTCACCCCGGCTGCATCCTCCAGCTCACCCGGAAGGATCCAAAGTCGTTCCCCGGCCAGCTGTGAGACATAGTCTCTCCACCAGGTCCGGGGTCTGCCCCTCGGTCTCCTCCCGGTGGAAAATGCCCGAAACACCTCACCCATGAGGCGCTTTGGGGGCATCCTGACCAGACGCCTGAACCACTCCATCTGACTCCTCTTGACCTGGAGGAGGAGCGGCTTGACACCGAGCTCCTCCCGGATGGCAGAGCTCCTCACCCGATCTCTGAGTGAGAGCCCAGCCACCCTGCGGAGGAAGCTCATTTCAGCCGCTTGTACCCGCGATCTCATTCTTTCGGTCACCACCCACAGCTGGTGACCATAGGTGAGGGCTGGAACGTAGATCGACTTGTAAATCGAGAGGTTTGCTTTTCGGCTCAGCTCTCTCTTTACTACGACGGACCGATGCAGCATCCTAGTTATTGCTGATGCCGCACCGATCCGCCTGTCGAGCTCCTGCTTAGTTGCGACATAAATAATTTAAATCTTCTTTGGCTTTAAACGTCTCACAGGTGCAACATGTGGAAAAATCAGAGTGCGGATGTAAAAGAAAAATATACCGGAGGGTAGAATATAGAAGGTAGAAAACGAAGCAAAACAGACCCCCACATCTGGAGGGAGGCTTTTCAGTGATCCAGTGACCACCTAGATTTTTATCAGAGCCTCATGGCATCATTCTGGGTCTACGCTGAACATTTCATCAAAGACGTTTCTGTCCAACTCCAAAAATGTTCTCAGAGAATCTGTCAGGGAGGAGCTCGGTGTCGAGCCACTCCTCCTCCGGGTCGAGAGGAGCCAGATGGGGTGGTTCGGGCATCTGGTCAGGATGCCCCCCGAACGCCTCGCGGGCAAGGTGTTTCGGGCACGTCGCACCGGGAGGAGACCAAGGGGCAGACCTCGGACCCGCTGGAGAGACTATGTCTCACAGCTGGCCGGGGAACGACTTGGGATCCTTCCAGGTGAGCTGGAGGATGCAGCCGGTGAGAGAGAGGCCTGGGCTGCCCGTTTGAGGCTGTTGCCCCCACGACCCGACCCCGGAACAAGCGGACGATGACGGAACGGAGAATCTGTCAGGCTGTCAGCTCGTCTCAGATCAGACATGAACGAGCGTTACAGAGCTACTCAGCCAAACTGCTGCAGTGGATGAACATGAGGAGTTGTGTGTGTGTGTCTGCGTGTGTGTGTGTATGTGTGTGTATGCGTGTAGGGTGAAGGAGCATTTTCCCCCAAGTTTATTTGGTTTTAGAGTTCCAGCGGGTAAATGTTGGGCTTCTCTCCAAAACCCCTTGGTTCTGTAAAAACAGTATCAGGATACACTCGGTGTGATTCGGACCAACCACTACATGTGTGTGTGTGTGTGTAAGTAAAATCTGTTTTGATTCATCTCCCGGGTTGAGAAGTTCATAAATATGCTGAGGAAGAACATGCGCCAGTTCTCACGCTTATTTTTACTAACTGATGAAGTTCGCTTTCCAAACTGGTTCGTAAGCAGCTAAAAGGGCAGGATACACTCTGAAAAGGACACCAGTGCATCACCTGATCAATTAGAAACTCTCAATCACACAAATTCACTTCTTTAATTTTTGAACCACTCTTTTTAATGTATGATAGTGAGATGAGAGAGGGAGGGTACAGCCTGTATAGGTCACCAGTCCCAAAACCTCATACTCACTACATATATTTGTTGTGTTACGTCATCTTGGAATGCGGCACAGTGGGTAGCACAGTGGCCTCACAGCAAGAAGGCCATGAATTTGAATCCCGGGTGGGGATGAGGCTTGGAATACTGACGTTTCTGTGTGGAGTTTGCATGTTCTCCTCATGTATACGTGGGTTTCCTCCCACCCTCTAAAGACATGCATGATAGGTTGATTGGCCGGTGCTAAATTGCCCCTAGGAACGAGTGTGTGTGTGGATGGTTGTATGTGTGTGGCCTGCGACAGACTGGCGACTTGTTCGGGGTGTACCTTGCCCCTTGCCTCGAATCAGCCGGGATGGGCTCCGGCACCCCCCGCAATCCCAAAAGGGATAGACGAATAAGAAGATGACTGACTGACTGACGTCATCTTGGAGGGCGGCACAGTGGGTAGTACAGTGGCCTCACAGCAAAAAGGTCAGGGGTTGAAGTCCTAGGTGGGGGACGTGGCTTGGAAAACTGATGTTTCTGTGTGGGGTTTGCATGTTCTCCCTGTGTGTGCGTGGGTTTCCTCCCACCCTCCAAAAATATGTGAGTTAGGTTGATTGGCCCTTACATGATTGCCCCTAGAATTGAATGTGTGTGTTTATGGTTGTATGTGTGTGGCCCCACGACAGACTGGCGACTTGTTCGGGGTGTACCCTGCCCCTCGCCTCGAATCAGCCGGGATGGGCTCCGGCACCCAACACTACCCTGTATGGGATAGACGGTTATGGGATAGAAGGTGACTGACTGACATTATCTGACGTTATGACTGACGTTTCCAGCCTCTGCCGGAAAGTCAAGGCTTCCCTCACCCTGGCCACATCTTCCATCCTAGTGACGAGAGAGAAGGCTGGATTAATGCTGCGTTCTTCTTCTTCTTCTTTCGGCATTTCCCTTCAGGGGTCGCCACAGCAAGTCAGTTTCTTCCATCTAACCCTATCTGCTGCATCTTCTTCAGTCACACCAACTATCTTCATGTCTTCCTTTACTGTATCCATGAACCTCCTCTTTGGTCTTCCTCTAGTCCTCTTTCCTGGTGGTTCCAAATCCAGCATCCTTCTTCTGATGTACTCTCTCTCTCTCTCCTCTGCACATGTCCAAACCATCTCAGTCTGGCCTCTCTGACTTTATCTCCAAAACCTCTAACATGTGCTGTTCCTCTGATCCTGTTCATCCTGGTCACTCCCAGAGAGATCCTCAGCATCTTCATCTCTGCTACCTCCATCTCTGCTTCCCGTCTTTTCTTCAGTGCTACTGTTTCTAGACCAAACAACATGGCGGGTCTCACCACAGTTTTGTAGACTTTTTCTTTCATTTTAGCTGAAACTCTTCGTCGCACATCACACCAGATACTTTCCTCCACCCGTTCCAGCCTGCTTGAACACGCTTCTTCACCTCTTTTCCACACTCTCCATTGCTCTGGACTGTTGATCCTAGATACTTAAAATCTTCCACCTTCTTTATCTCTTCTTCCTGTAACCTCACTTTTCCATTTGGATCCCTCTCATTCACACACATGTTCTCTGTCTTACTCTGACTAATCTTCATTCCTCTTCTTTCTAGTGCAAACCTCCACCTCTCCAGCTTTACCTCCACCTCTTCCCTCCTCTCACTACAGATCACAATGTCATCTGCAAACATCATTGTCCATGGAGATTCCTGTCTGACCTCCTCTGTCAGCCTGTCCATCACCATAGCAAACAGAAAAGGACTCAGAGCAGATCCTTGGTGCAGTCCCACCCCCACACTGAACTCCTCTGTCTCACCCACAGCACACCTCACCACTGTCTTACAGCCCTCATACATGTCCTGCACTGCTCTAACATACTTTTTCACGACTGGATTGTTTATTGAAAAAGGACTTTTATTAGAGTTTTTCATCGGTGACGTCTGAACTATTTTTTCTGTAATAATTCCGTACAGTTGGATTATTTTATGACCCACTCTTTTTTTCTACCTTCTTTGTTCCAAAAACATTTAAGATGCAGTTTTAAAAGCAGCAGGTGGAGTTAAGATGGAGGACATCTGCAGCGCTGATTAAACCATCAGGAATGTGAAGAATGTGCATGCGCATTAGCTGCTAGCTGATTAACATTGTGAGGGCAACAATCAGGGTCAAGAGCCGGAAGGTCACCGGTGAAAGGGCAGGAGTCTGTCTGGAACATGGGGCAATGTTGGCATCACACACACACGGTTTGACCATCAATCAGCATGAGAGGCCAGATGTCTCAGTGTCATCTTTCCAGAAATGATGTTTGCTATTTCCATTCTTTCAATCTTCATTCCTCTGTGTGCCAGCCGGATCCGTCCTCTACCTTCATTTAATTTATTTAGATTCACACACATCTGCATAGAAATGGTCAGATATTCTCTGAATTGGACTATTTGTATGTGCATTTATTTGTCGTAGAATAAGTTGCTCTGTATTCTAACCAGAGATTGCTTGTTTCAGCCTGAGAGACACCTGTTCACTTGTTTAGTGTATTTATACCTTCCTGTGTGAGAGTGTGTGTGTGTGTGTGTGTGTTCTCTATGCTGCAGCCTATTTTAAAGTGGCTGAAAATTAAATGTCTATAAATCCCAGAGCTCTCAATCACACGCGCATGCACATTCATCACTCAGTCTGTGCACGAGAAGCGAACGGAGGAGAGAAATAGAGGTCAGCAGTGCCCCCTACAGGCTGTTTGATTCTCTCAGCCACTCGTGTGTTTCTCAAAACTGGAGGATAAAATCTGCACAATCTTGCTCAATAACGATAGTTCATTCTTGAAAATCAGATGAATAAATGTGTCCGTGGCATCAAACTGAAAAAAACTTCTCATTTTACTGTTTATGAAGAAGACCTCAAATAAATATGACTATTCAGCTGTTACATTTGTAGAGCATTCACTGGCAAGTAATCTTCTCCTTTCGGCATTTCCCTTCAGGGGTCACCACAGCAAGTCAGTTTCTTCCATCTGACCCATGCATTGGCAAACTACGGCCCGTGGGCCACATGCGGCCTGTTAAAAATTTTAATCCCGCCCACAGAAATTGAAAAAATTTAATAAATAAACCTTGTTAGTGTTTTGTTTCCCCTGCAATTCTGATGTTTTCTCACTAGATGGCGCACTTCTTCTTCTTCTTCTTTCGGCATTTCCCTTCAGGGGTCGCCACAGCAAGTCAGTTTCTTCCATCTAATCCTATCTTCTGTATCCTCTTTGGTCACATCAACTATCTTCATGTCTTCCTTCACTGTATCCATGAACCTCCTCTTTGGTCTTCCTCAAGTCCTCTTTCTTGGTGGTTCCAAATCCAGCATCCTAGATGGCACACTCTGATATTGAAAGCCATTGGGGCCAATACACGCACGTAAACAAGCGTGTTAGATGTTAAAACAAGCAAAATGTTACATCAAGCGCTAAGATTTCAAACCTAGCGCCGCTAAATGCATGTTTTTTAGCGCTATTGCACTACATTTCTAGCATGCTAGATTTCAAATTTACCGCTCTTGATGTAACATTTAGCGCTTGTTTAAAATTTAGCGTCATTCTATCGGTCTAATCTAGAGGTTACCAAAGCATGCCATCCATCTGCTCCTGTTCCGGCCCGTTTGTCAAATTTTAGAACTCAATGTGGCCCGTGTACCAAAAAGTTTGCCCATTCCTGATCTAACCCTATCAGATGCATCCTCTTCGGTCACGCCAACTATCTTCATGTCTTCCTTCACTGTATCCATGATCCTCCTCTTTGGTCTTCCTCTAGTCCTCTTTCCTGGTGGTTCCAAATTCTCTCTCTCTCTCTCTCTCTCTCTCTCCTGCACATGTGTAAACCATCTCAGTCTGGCCTCTCTGACTTTATCTCTAAAACCTCTAACATGTGCTAATGTCATAAAAAGCAAGGAATTGTTCAAAATTAACTGCAGTATGTTTTTAAAAAACCTTTTGCAACTAGATTAAAGTAACGAGAAACGGTCAATATGATATGCACACGTGACTAATGTTGGGGAGCTAAAACTGACTGTTGCACAAATTTGAACGATGTCGTGAAAAATGTACCAAAGTGAAAAACTGTAAGATATTCCGTTCCGTTCCATCATCTTCCGCTTGTTCCAGGGTCGGGTCGCGGGGGCAACAGCCTCAAACGGGCAGCCCAGGCCTCTCTCTCCCCAGCTGCATCCTCTAGCTCACCTGGAACGATCCCAAGTCGTTCCCCGGCCAGCTGTGAGACATAGTCTCTCCAGCGAGTCCGGGGTCTGCCCCTTGGTCTCCTCCCGGTGGGACATGCCCGAAACACCTCGCCCGCGAGGCGCTCGGGGGGCAGCTTGACCAGATGCCCGAACCACCCCATCTGGCTCCTCTCGACCTGAAGGAGGAGCGGCTCGACACCGAGCTCCTCCCGGATGGCAGAGCTCCTCACCCGATCTCTGAGTGAGAGCCCAGCCACCCTGCGAAGGAAGCTCATTTCGGCCGCTTGAACCCGCGATCTCATTCTTTCGGTCACCACCCACAGCTGGTGACCATAGGTGAGGGTAGGAACGTAGATCGACTTGTAAATCGAGAGCTTTGCTTTAAGCTCCTTAAGCTTTGCTTTTAAGTAAGATATTAAAAATTAAAAAAAGATGCACACAGAACACAGATGCACATGGAATACATAAATGTTCTTTGTATCTCTGAAAGAAGAAGAAAACCAAGCTGATTTTATTTGGGGAAGAACCTTTGTGTCTCTGAGGAACAACATGAAGTCCTCACACTGCAGATTCAGATGCTGTGTGACAGCTCGGCCTCGTTTCCTGATAAATAATTTCTCTCCTCTTCTTGTGTCTCTTTCTTTCTGTCCAGAGACATCAGTGAGAACCAAATACAGGGCGTCCCAAGAAAAGCCTTCAGAGGAGCCGTGGAGATCAAGAACCTGTAAGTGTGGAACCTGATCACAGCATGGATGGAAAAATATTGTACTTTCTGTTTGCGTAGATATAAAATATTCACTGAAAAAAAACTTAGGAGAGATGTATTGAGTTCTACTTTTGTTTTTTTACACTATGAATCGCCCCCTTATCTGACTCCCTAAAAATCCCACCCCTTCGGTAAATTTACGACAGAACAAATCCTATTTCAGGCCTTCTTTTCGTTCCGTTCCATTGCCTTCCGCTTATCTGAGGGCTGGGTCCGACGGGAAATCCAAGCTTCTCTCATTCTGGTTATACCATCCAGCTCACCTTGAAGGATCCTGAGGTGTTCCCCGTCCAGCTGAGGGACGTTGTCTCTACAGGGGTCCAAGGTCTGCCTCTTGGCCTCCTCCTGGTGGGACATGCCCGAAACACCTCAGCAGCGAGGGTTCTTTTATACTCTTGGTTTTACATGAAAGTAACGCTCCCTGTTGAGGAGAAGGACTGAGCATGAGCAGAGATAGTGCCCTAAAAAAAAAACTTTCTGCATCAGTAATCAATCTCAGGTGTTCCTAATCAAGGTGATGAGGAACGGTGGAATCTGGGTGTGGTGGAGAACAAAATCAGTCTTCTTCTTATCCATCTATCCCTTTTAGGGTTGCGGGGGGTGCCGGGGCCCATCCCGGCCAATTTAAGGCAAAGGGCAGGGTACACCCCAAACAGGTCGCCAGTCTGTCGTGGGGCCATACACATACACACTCATTCCTAGGGGCAATTTGGCACCGGCCAATCAACCTAGCATGCGTGTCTTTGGAGGGTGGGAGTAAACCGAAGTACGTACCTGGAGGAAACCCACGCAAACACGGGGAGAACATGCAAACTCCACACAGGAACGACAGTGTTCCAAGCCTTGTCCCCATCCGGGACTCAAACCCATGACCTTCTTGCTGTGAGGCCACTGTGCTACCCACTGCGCCACCATGCTGCTGAGAACAAAATCCTTGGCCAAGAACATTTTAGGGTTCAAATAAAATTCAAATACTAGACGGAAAAACTTGTAAATTTCTCAAAGATTCAAGAATAAAAAGCTATTTTTTGATGTGGAAATAATGTTTTTACATTAAATCCCCTCTTTGACGTTTTTCTTTGTGTGTGTGTGTGTGTGTGTGTGTGTGAAAGTCTCCATACACCACGATCTATCTGCACGCATCCATGTGTGTGTGTGTGTGCATCAATATTTTATTGTATTAAATGTCACACGCCACCTGCCGGCTGGATTGACCGCACACTGAGCTCGTTAAGACTCTGTGTGTGTCTGTGTGTGTGTGTGTGTGTGTGTGTGTGTGTGTGTGTGTGTGTGTGTGTGTGTGTGTGTGTGTGTCCATCTCTAAGATTTCACTGTTTTCACTTCACTAATTGCAGGTTGCACGGAAATAATTTCATAAATATCGATTGATCAACTAATTTGCTGCCTGCTGGTCGTTCTTTCTGCTTCACATAATTTCTATAATTACTGTGAAAGGACAGGCCACTTCCTCTGTGTGTGTGTGTCTGTGTGTGAGTGTGTGTGTGACAGCACATGATTTACAATCCTTATGTCTTAATTACATTTTTTCCCAGCAAAGCTTTTCTGTAAAAGAGGAAGAGAGAGAGAACGAGGTAAAGAGCAGTGCATGTAAATGAGATGTCAGATAGAAGAGAGATGGAAACAGGAAGACATTCAGAGACACACACATTCACAGACACACACATTCACAGACACACACATTCACAGACACACACATTCAGACACACACATTCGATAATACGTCCAGAAAAGAACAAAGAAAGACGGAGAGAGGTTGTCGGGAAGAGCTGGTGCATTTTCACCTGGAGATTTCTATAAACTATAGCATCTTTTCTTTTTCTTCTCGTCTGTCTGTGTGTGTGTCTGTGTGTTTGTCTGTGTGTGTCTGTGTGCGTCTGTGTGTATGTGTTTGCAGCCAGTTGGATTACAACCACATCAGCTGTATTGAAGATGGAGCTTTCCGGGCGTTACGTGACCTGGAAGTTCTGTGAGTATTTGTTCATCCTGTAGATTTTTTTTATGGATTAACAGGAAAATAAAGATCAGTTCACAAGTCTTTTTTTTTTTGTTTATTGACCGAATCGCTAAAAAACCTAAATTTTTACAATGTTTCAAGAGTTAAATGTTTTATTATCTTTTTGAATGGTCATTTAAACCCAATGAATTTGTTTTAGATTCTATTTTTACTCCTCTGCTCATTGAACGCCCAAAAGGGAGGGTTGAACGAGTCCTCCGTACTAGTTCGACCATGCAGTTTCCTTCAGGATGAAACCCATCTACTTATTTCTTCACATATAAGGCTGTAGAGTAGAATAAGCTGATATTTAATATGCTTAGATACATTGGATGAAAAATCATGGGGAGGGATCTGTCATTCATGTGGGTCCCCATGAGGTTTCTTTTTTTTTTTTTTTTTTTTTTATATATATATATAAACTATAGCATACTAGTCTACTTATTTCTTCACATATAAGGCTGTAGAGTAGAATAAGCTGATATTTAATATGCTTAGATACATTGGATGAAAAATCATGGGGAGGGATCTGTCATTCATGTGGGTTCCCATGAGGTTTCTTTTTTTTTTCTTTTTTTTATATATATATATATATACATATATATAGGTATATGTATATACCTATAAATACATATACCTATAGGTATATGTACATCCAGTTTCTTCCATCTAACCCCACTAGGGTTAGATGGAAGAAACTGACTTGCTGTGGCGACCCCTGAAGGGAAATGCCGAAAGGAGAAGAAGATATATATATATACATATACTATATATGTATATATATATATCCACTTTATTAATTCCTCAACGGGAAATTTCTGTGCTGCATTACACCGCAGCAGGCTGCCACCTATGAAGGCGCCATTGGTGGGAGAAACAGGGGGTTAGATGTCTTCTCCAAGGACCCTAAACGTGAACTCGGTGGGATGCGAACCCCGCAAACTTACGGTTAACTTCCGGTTAACTTCTGGTCCGCGGGCAATCGCTCTAACAACTGAGCAACCGTCTCCCCCACTTCTTCTTCCCCACTGATTGGCTTTTAGGAGTTTTTCCTCTCCGTAACGAAGAGTCTAAGGGTGATTTTTTTTGTGATTTCGGGCTATAAATATATAATTGAATTGAATGTAGAAAAAAAGAAGTAAAATTCCACATCAGACTGCAACCCCACCCCTCACACTAACAGTAATTAGACAGGTATAAAGATAGTTCACGTTGGCACTTAACTCTTCGTAAACTATATTTAAAAGGATCACTTTGTCTCAGTTTATTGTTCCTTCGTGCTCTTGTGAGGATTTGCTTTGTCACGACTAAATATGTCATTTAAAAATAAAAGGCTACAAAGCCTATTTTAACTTCTCAGAAAAGCAACACAAAAACATATAATTCCGTCCATCTGAAGAGTCAGATCTTTTACAGTCGTTGCTGAGAAACTGATGGGAATTTCTCAGCAACTGTGATTTTGTCTAACTGTGAAATCCGACGTCAGTGAACTTGAACAACATCATCGGGGTTATTTTAGTGACCAGTGGACCGTGTAAGACCTGCCTTCGTGGAAGTAAATGATCGTCCAATGAAAAGCAGTCACAGTTTTACTACCGTGATTGTCGTAAAATTACGGTATCTAAGGCGCATATAAACATCTTAGATTTTCTTCAAAATGAGGAGTGCGCGCTTTCGTGCGGTGCGCTTTGTGTGTGAAAAAAGGCGGACCTAAACGAAAAAGCGGTGCTCGTGAGAAAAGGCGGACCTAAAAGAAAAAGCGCGGCCCATGAGGCGGACCTGAAAGAAAAGGCATGAGAACGTTAAAGAGTGAAGTGTGGGCGTGGATTGTGTATAAAAAAGGTATGTGCTGTATGCACAGCATTAATATTTTAACCCTGAAAATGGCAGAGACACGCTTATGACGCTCAGTTTAAGCTGAATCAGCTACGCGGAGGAACATGGGAATTGAGCCGCCGCGAGAAATTTCAGCATTAACGAGTCAATGGATTGTAGATGCTTGGACTAACGTGTCTGCTGGTACTGTTATCCGAGCTTTCGCAAAAGCTAGTATCCTTTCTGAGGAGCCGCACAGTACAGACAGTGACTTAGACAGCGAGGAGCGAAGTGGACCTGCTCTGTTGGATTTTTCGATTCCACTGTTCGATTCCGAAACAGAGGATGAGGACTTTGACGGATTTGAATAAAGACTATTACCAGTAATGTGCTTGTTTAGTATCGTTACTACTTAAATAAAGCACAACCAAACTCAGTTTTGCTCCCGATCTATTTTTTAATACGCACATTTGCATGCTTACGTGTGTGTTGTTGTAAGGCGGTGTGTGATTGAGACTGCGCCTTTTTGTACGGTGCGCCTAATGGTCGTGAAAAAACAGTAATCTTTGTTTTGATCATAGTTCGAGAGAGAAATAACCACTGCAGTTTGGTTTTGTCGTACACTCACAAACAGGTTTCAGACACGTTCACTAATTCATTTAAAGCTACTGTATTACTGATTTGAGTCCATATTATTTTTGTTGGGTTGTGGAAGGAGGAGGACCCAAATGCAGGACAGAAACAAGATTTATTAATAGAAGTCAAGTTAGTCTGTAAGGCAAAGGGCCCAGGATTAACTCAGGATCCAAACGTTCAAATTAAATAACAGAGTTCAAAGATAATTTATGGTCAGGCAGTCAGGTCTGCTTGGCTGCAAAGGATGACAATGACCCAACATGGAAGTCTGGGGTGATTGCCCCTAAATAGCCAGCAGGATCACAAATCAATCTTAGGTGTCCCTAATCAAGGTGCTGAGGAAGGTCCAGGGCTCCCTCTGGTGGCAGGCGAGGGGATTTTTCTATGAAAGTTTGAACTTTAAGAGGGTTTAAGATCAGATAGAAATGTATGAAAATGTTAAAGCCTTTCTGGGAAAATGTGGAGATCAGTGACCCCACAGAAGTAGTTGACAGGAAAATTTTTGATTAGATGTTACGGAGGTCCGGGTTTGTGGAGGTTGGAACCCCACACTTTCTAAAAGAAAAGTTAAAAACAAATCCAATCCTACATCTCACCAGAGGAAACTTTTGTTTTGTAACCTAAAAAAAAAGCGAGGGCAGGAGTTTTACAGCCTTTTAAAAATAATGTTGACTATTTTGCAGATTTTACTTATTGCGGGTAATTTTTTTTAACATAGATTTTTTTTTTTTCTCTTCAGCACCCTCAACAACAACAACATCAGTCGTCTCTCTGTGGCCAGTTTCAACCACATGCCGAAGCTCAGAACCTTGTAAGATTGCAATTCCTTCCATCTGAACCATTTCTAAACCCCACGGGGTGATATTTACTCCCTTCTCCTCCTTCTCCACCTGGACCGTTTTTATCTCCACCATGTCAACAAATCTATTCTTTCTTCTCTCTCTCTCCACCTGTTTCTTTCTCTCTGTCCAGTCGTCTGCACTCCAACAACCTGCAGTGTGATTGCCACGTTGCCTGGCTCTCCGAGTGGCTGAGACAGCGACCTCGGCTGGGCCTCTACACGCAGTGCATGGGCCCTCCCCACCTCAGAGGGCACAATGTGGCTGAAGTGCAGAAAAAGGAGTTTGTGTGTTCAGGTGAGTTGTGTTCTCCTTTTTTGTCTGAAGAATTTTCTATTTTTCTTTCGTCACATCAGCAAACTTTTCTCCTTCTTTCTTCTCTTTGCATCTTTTTGTTTTCTTTGTTTGTATTTTCCAGATTGGGATGAAGGTAAGTCTTCATCTTCATTTTCTTGCTTTCTATTTTTACCAATGCGGGATTGAAAATGCTGCCGCAAAGAGGAAGGGTCACATCTAAGGAGACCTTCACTCCCTCGTCTGATGCTGGTTCCCCTCTGAGTTTTTATACGTCCCCTCTGGGATTAAAACAAAAGCTAATGTGGTATAGTTCGATTATGTGGGACGTTCAGATCAGTGGTGGATGAAGTACTAACTTTTTGTACTTAAGTAAAAATACAGATAATTAGGCAAAAAATTTACAAAAGTAAAAGTACCAAAAAAAAATCTACCTCAGTAAAAGTACAAAAGTAATTAGTGTAAATTGTACTTTTTAAGTAAAAAGTAAAAGTATTCGACCATAATTCAAATGTTATTTGTTGTGCTATAGAGTGTCACCATGGTAACCAGGATAAAAACTCTGCAGGGGTGTGACCCGCCCCCCTCTCCCGCCTCTTTTGGTCCACAAAAAAATAAATACATAAAATAAAAGGGCACAAGTCAAGCTATCCCCTAGAAGGGCCAGTGAATGGGCACCAAAATGGAGGAAAATGACACTTATTTTTAAAATGTTTTGGGGGGAGGCCCCCAGTCACTATACATTGGCTTTGTCAAAGCCCCACCCCCCTTTGGAAAATTCTAGATCCGCCCCTGCTCTGTGTAACGATGGCTCAACTTTTTATTTAGAAGTAAACACAACGAACAACGATCTTCTGACTCTTTTTAATTTGTACTATATTTGATGTTAGTTTTTTTGGCGCTGAATGAATGCGGAAAATGTTTCTCGATTCATGACTTCTTCTCCCGATCAACTGCTTCTTTTGATTTTGGCGATACGGCTTCAAGATGCGCTAAAAAACTGTGTATTTTACAAATTCCTGAACAAAAATGTAACGAAAAATGTAAAACACACTTTTAAAAAGTAGCGAAGTAAAAGTACAAATATTTACTCTAAAAATGTAGTGAAGTAAAAGTAAAAGTACAGGTCTGAAATTTTACTTAAGTAAAGTACAGATACACAAGTTTTTTACTTAAGTACAGTAACGAAGTACATTTACTTCGTTACGTTCCACCACTGCGTTCAGATCAGTGTAGGGCAAGTCCCTCTGAAACTGTAACACATCATATATTTACTATGGTCAGGGTTTGACTGGAAAAAACGTACTAATTAATCAAAAATTTGAGAAAAATTAATCGCAATTAATCACGTCCCAAATTCACATGCAACCACTAAATTATACATTTAAAAAGTTTATTTTGTGCGGTGCAAACTAGACTTTCATTTCGTCTTCTGACCCATTTATCCCTAAAGGGTTCACGAGGGTGCCTGAGCCAATTCTGATTGATGGCGAGAGGCAGGGTACACCCTGAACAGGTTGCCAGTCTGTTGCGGGGCCACACACACACTCATTTTTAGGGGCAATTTTATAGCGGCTAATTAACCTAACATGTATTTTTTTTGGAGAGTGTGAGGACGAAATCCACACATACCTGGTGGAGAAATGCAAACTCCACACAGAAAGGTCAGTGTTTCAAGCCTCGTCCCCACTCAAGGACTCAAACCCTGACCTTCTTGCTGTAAGGCCACTGCGCTAACCAATGCACCACCGTGCAGCCCAATGGAAAAAAGTAGCTAATTGATTGCAAATCTGAGAAAAATCAACCACAATTAATCACATTCTGAATTCATATACAACCACAAAATTGCATATTTAAAAAGTTTATTTTGTGTAACGCAATCAAAACTTCCAATTAAATCAATAAAATCTCTTTGAGACCATTTACGTATCTTGATGAAACATAGTAGAAAAAGTTTCAAAAAAGTCTTCTGGACAGTTTAATTCTTCAACGAGACGTTTCGACTTCCATCTGGAAATCATTTTCAATCTGAATGAAATGGACTGAAAACTGGATCCATTTATACTAACCTGAGTAACAGGTAAAAAAAAAAAGTAAAAAGTGCTCGACCAATGAGCCTGTGTTACCTATGATGGCCGTGAATGGCTCTTATTGTAACCACAGACCAGTAAACGAACCCTATTATAAAAATGCTAAAAGCCTAGTGAATAGAAAAAACTTGCTAACGAGAGGCGTGAAACTGAGTCACGAGGTGTCATCTTTAGTCCATGGCTTCAAAAGGCTGCTATAGATACTGGGCAAAACGTATCTAACGCCTCCACTCCGATTCAGTGAGGGATTTTCTTTCATCACAAAGATGGCTTCTTTCACCCCTCTTTCAAACCATCTTTTCTCTCTACTTAGAATCTTCACCTCACTGTCCTCAAAAGTGTGTTTGGTGAATTTAAGATCCATTATCTTTGTGATGAACGAAAATCCCTCACTGAATCGGAGTGGAGGCGTTAGATACGTTTTGCCCGGTATCTATAGCAGCCTTTTGAAGCCATGGACTAAAGATGACACCTTGTGACCCAGTTTCACGCCTCTCGTTAGCAGGATTCTCTATTCACTAGGCTTTTAGCATTTTTATAATAGGTTTGTTTACTGGTCTGTGGTTACAATAGGAGCCATTCACGGCCATCTTAAGGAACACAGTCTCATTGGTCGAGCCCTTCTTACTATTTTTTTTACCTTTCACTCAGGTTAGTATAAATAGATCCAGTTTTCAGTCCATTTCATTCAGATTGAAAATGATTTCCAGATGGAAGTCGAAACGTCTCGTTCAAGAATTAAACTGTCCAGAAGACTTTTTTGAAACTTTTTCTACTATGGATCACTCCTGGATGAATGAGGGACTACACGGATATCTTGATTAAACTTAATAAACTACAGTGAACAAGGCAGAACAAGAACATAAGAAGAAAAAAATTTAACAATTATGATTAATTACAGTGAAACAAGCAATAATAATTTACACTATATTGGGTAAAATTCTTTTTCTTTGCCGGATTCTAACGTTAAAGTTTTCTTGAGCTGTTAGTTTTTAAAGAGAATCCCAGTATTAAAGCATGCAACCTTTGAGATCTCCACTGGAGATATAAAGTGCATTACAAATAAAATTTATTATTATTAACCTAAACATGCATGTGAGTTTCAATCCTGAGATTTTAACTGGTAAAATAATGTCTGATTTTTGTCACGATATGTATTTTATTGCTACATTGCTGAATAAAAGTCATTGATCACAGTAATTTCTTGCATTTGTATTCCAACACTGGTGTTAAGGATGTTTAATGTGTGTATCATGTTGTCTGGGCGGATTTGGGAGGGCTCTCTCTGTCATGTGGATCCCCATGAGGTTTCTTATTTTTTCCCTGCTGATGGGTTTTTAGGAGTTTTTTCCTCACCGTGAAGGAAAGTCTAAGGCATTCGCGGGCCACATTGCGCTCTAATATTTGACAAAGGGGCCAGAACAGGAGCGGATGGATGGCATGCTTTGGTAACCTCAAGTCATTGGAAAAAAAAAATACACGTTTTGGGATCTGGAGAAAACATGTGCTTTAATTTCCAAAATGAAGAAAAGCATTTCGACAAAATCTCTAATTTTGAAATGAGATTTTAAAATCAAATACATAATCATTTTTTTTAAAGCACAGAAAGTTCGTTTGTACGTCAAAACATCACCATCACTCTCCTCCCGAATTTGTTTTTTTCCTTAAATATCAAGCATGTTAAATTTCAAATCTAGCGCACTAGCGCTTAAAAAACGTGCATCTAACGCGCTAGATTGAACATTTAGCGCTAGATTACGCACGTGTAGTGACCCCAATGGCTTTCCATAGAAGTGCACATGGTTTGAAATCTAACATGCTTGTTTACGTGCATGTATTGGCCTCGATGGCTTTCTATATGTGCTCACACGGTTTATTTTGACAATTAGCACATCATGGAGACACACACATTTGAATGGGAGCAGTGTTGTTGTTTTCTCAACAAAGCCAAAATATCTAGAGTGCGCCATCTAGTGAGGAAATATAAAAATTGCAGGGAAAATAAAACCTTCACAGAGTGATAATAATGCATTGTACTTGTTTCAAATTCGGCGGGCCGTATTTAACCGTTTATCGGGCCGCATGTGGCCCGCAGGCCGGGGTTGGCCCATGCCTGATCCAAGGACAGGAGTGTGCTAAAATTGTTTAGCTAATTAGTTTTTTGCTGTATATTTTTTTTATTATGGATTTTTCTTGTTTTTGTTCTTTTTAAATCTGCAATGTGAAGCCCGTTGAGACAAAAAATTTGAGATTATGGGCTATGCAAATAAAACTGACTTAAATTTTATGTCTGATCGTATACTTTAGTTTGGGTGTTTTATGCTATGGGTGTGTGTTTGGTGTGGTGAGTATGGATGACGGCAGCTGTGTGTCTCTCTACAGGTTATCAGTCCTCCTCCTCGTCCTGCAGTGTGCTTCAGTGCCCTGAATCATGCACCTGCAGCAACAATATAGTGGACTGCAGAGGGAAAGGTCTGACTGAGATACCCACCAACCTTCCAGAAACTATCACGGAGATGTAAGAAACACACACATACTGTATATACAAACACATGAATGCCTTCCCAAACGGCCAAACACACTCATACGATCATGCACACATGTCGACATGTGTGCACACATACTCAGACTCACACAAGCTCATAGAGACCCACATTTGCATGCCCATACACACTGATTCTTCCACACAGGATGCAGTGATATTTCCATTTTTCTTTTCTTTGCCTTTCTCCTCGTCTCTGTTTCATTACTTCTATTTTTTCTACGCAGGGTGAAATAAAAGCACAAATGTGTGAAATTAGAAAATCTGTTCATCCTTAGCAAAATAACAAAGAGGGGAACATGTCGAAAGATTTATTTTCAAAAAGCTTCAGATCTTATTTTCATTTAGAAGTGTGATTCGGGAGACGATGAAGAATAAAAACAGATTGAAGTCGTAGAGTTTGAATTAAAGTTAATGAGATGTGACTTCTTTGTTGTTCAGATGGAAATTAAGCCATGTTTGGACGGGAACTCATTCTGTTGGGGAGTTTCAGAGTGAGATGTGCATGTTTATTCAGACACAGAGAAGATGCAAACACCACACATAAGGCTGAGGTCTCAAACCTGTCAAGGGTTCGAAGGCATAACATTTTGCTTCAAAAATAGAACCGTCGCGTTCTAAATCTACCTGCAAGTGCCACGACCGTCAATTTGACCGCTTATGTAATTATTCATGTTTTGCGCTGCTATATCGCACAAATAAAGTTTTACACCATTCAATTTTAAAGTAATAATTATGATAAAATGTTAAATATTTTTAAAACCAAGAATAAAAAAGCAAAAACCAAAGTAAATGATCTAATTCGTCAATAGCCTACTTTTTTTCGCATTTTGCGCTGCTGCTTCAAAAATGTCCTCGTTATAAATTGGCTATCGGCTATTTTCCAATATGTTAACCTGAACTTTCAAGACTTATCTAGAAAACATGGCTGACTTTATTGAGACAACAATTTTCTTACTCTCTTCAATATTATCTCACTCAACCTTTCTAAAATATTTCTGTAATGGCGTCAGAGTCCTCCTTGTCTCTCTCCACAAATATAAACACACACACACTCATGTGTGGCCATAGCAATGTGTTTGTTGCCATAGCAACATAGCATCAACTTCCAATGCGTGCTTCCTCGCAGCTGCATTGGGGCGCAGCAGGTTAGAGGAGATAAAATGCTTATAAGTTTTGAAATGTTCATTTTTAGAACACAAAAAATACATAATAAAATAAAAAAATGTGTTCATATTAAAAGTCATAAAAGGTCAGCCTCATAGGCTGTGTTTTTTATTAATTCTAATTATCATATTAAAGTGACGTGTGGTCAAATTGACCGCTGCGGCGGTCGGGAGACAATCCTAGTGTTAAGGCTACAGTGCACCAACACAATAATGTGAAGCTCGTTGTTTTTCTTTTTTACTTGATTTTGCAGGTTAATCACCACGTTTTGAAGTTTGAAGTAATTGTTTAGAGAAACTCACCCAATTAACTGCAAAAAACTGTAAAATACTGTAAAAATTCTACAAGGCGAACAAAACCAAGCGATTTACTGATTTTAATGAACTCATCGGTTCTTTATTTGCAATTTAATGACTGACGCGCAGAAACATATTTGTGTGATCAGATTATAAAAAAAAGAAAGTAAAAGAGTACTAAATGTAATGAAGTTGATTAGCAAATGAAATTACTGCAATAAAAGTAACGTTTATGGCTTTTAAAACAGAGAGATGGATTCAAAGTTCGTTAGACAAATGTAGAGATCATCTGAACGATGCATTGAGACACTGAATTTAATTAAATATACTTTATTGATCCACAAAGGTAAATTTGAGTGCTGCAGTGCAAACACATGGTGTTTAACACCTCAATACCTCCTCGTCCCAAACCACCGGCAATCCAGTCCGGTCGGACTTTGTCCAACCTGGCAACCCAAAAGCTGGAGTCCAGAATGAGTCCACAAAGCCAGGCCGCAGTGAAGAACACCAAACTGGCCTCTTTGTATTTCACTGGGTCCAAGCGTGCACCTCCAATTTGTCAAGCGGGCAACCGGACGTTTCCATGGAAACTGCAAAAACACAGAACGCGAAGCTACTTCCCTGCACCTCCACCAGATCGACTTCTTCTCCTCAGGTCCCCCGGGACCGAACCAACTCCTTTACCCACACACAAATTTGCCTCTGAGAGCCAGCAGCTGGTCGTGCACGTCAACATGCAAGTCAACGGCAGAACGACTCGATAACCAGCTAGCCGTTGGGAGCTAGTTGCTAGCCGTTGGGAGCTAGCTGCTAGCTGTTGGGAGCTAGCTGCTAGCCATTGGGAGCTAGCTGCTAGCCGTTGGGAGCTAGCCGGATGATTTCTGAAAAATCATATGTCCGACACAAACCAAGCCCAAAATGACGTTTAAAGTGCGCTCTAAATGAAATCCTCAGAAAGAGACAAAACATAGCAGAAGAAGGGACCGAAACTCAGTGAAAGTTGGCCATTAAACGCTAAAGTAACAGGGAGCACTGCAGCAGAGACGTACTAATTTCTGTGTGCGTGTGTGTGTTCCAGACGGTTGGAGCAAAACGCCATCAAGGTGATCCCAGCTGGAGCTTTTTCTCCCTACAAGAAGCTTCGTAGGATGTGAGTAGATACCGACAGACCGTACTCATCACTCTCCTCCATGTCCTTCCATTTTTCTGCTTATTGGTTCTCCTTTTTCTGTGTTTGTGATAAACAGAGACCTGAGTAACAACCAGATTTCTGAGCTGGCCGCTGATGCGTTCCAGGGCCTCCGATCACTCAACTCTCTGTGAGTACTTCATGCTGAGAATTCATCGCAACCACTTCAGCTACTTCAGACACCTGTTGGGTGCTTCGTTTTTCCTGCAGAATTGTCCAAATATGTTCCAAATGATTCTGCAAATGGAATTTTAGTGTCATCATAATTATTGTTTTAGATTGTCTTAATTGGATCGCGGTGTGAAAAAAATCTATTTGACATTATTAAGCAGATCAATATTTCCAGAAATCTGGGAAAGAAAAAGCTTCGCTGCTGCTGGAAAGCAGGAAATAGGTGGATGAAACCTTCAATTTACAATTCGATCTACATTCCTCCCCTCACCTATGGTCACCAGCTGTGGGTGGTGACCGAAAGAATGAAATCGCAGATACAAGCGGCCGAAATGAGCTTCCTCCGCAGGGTGGCTGGGCTCTCACTCAGAGATCGGGTGAGGAGTTCTGCCATCCGGAAGGAGCTCAGTTTCAAGCTGCTCCTCCTCCAGGTCGAGAGAAGCCAGATGGGGTAGTTTGGGCATCTGGTCAGGATACCCCCGAGCGCCTCGCAGGTGAGGTGTTTCAGGCATGTCCCACCGAGAGGAGACCAAGAGACTGACGGCGGACCCGCTGTAGAGACTATGTCTCACAGCTGGCTGGGAAACGTCTTGGGGTCCTTCCAGGTGAGGATGCAGCTGGGGTGAGAGAAGCCTTGGCTTCCCGTTTGAGGCTGTTGCCCCCCCGATCCGGCTTTGGATAAGCGGAAAATGACGGAACAGAACGGAACCTTCAATCTTTTTTAGAGAAACGTGTTTAAAGAGATGTGTGTTTGATTCAGAGCTCACACTCAACCGTGCAGCTTAAGGCACGACGAGGAAGGATTCTGTCAGACAAATTTGCAGCAGATAAAATGACATTACAAAACAGTGAACAAGAAGTGTTGCGGGCGACATTGAGTTTTAATATTTGACAAGCGGGCCAGAACCAGGAGGAATGGGGAGGGGGCGTGCCCCCCCTCTAGGTCCACAAAAAAAAAGTGTTCTTACTACTTTAATCATTATAAACTTTGGTAAAATATGCACCGAAATGCATAAAAATTACTTACTTTTCAAAAAGGTTCTGGGGGGGATGCCCCAGACCGCTTTATACTGGCGAGCACCACAGCTGCTCGTTTTGTGCCGCCCCCTTTAGAAAATCCTGGATACGTCCCTGGGAAAAGGAGCTTATGGATGGCATGCTTTGGTAACTGCTAGATTAGACCAATAGAATGGCGCACTAGATTTTAAACAAGCGCTAAATGTTACATCAAGAGCGTTAAGTGTCAAATCTAGCGGCGCTAGGTCTTAAATTTAGTGCGATAGTGCTTAAAAACGTGCATTTAGCGGCTCTAGGTTTGAAATCTAAGCGCATGAAATAACATTTTGCTTGTTTTAACATCAAACACGCTTGTTTACGTGCATGTATTGGCCTCGATGGCTTTCCATATTTGTGCACACTTTGAAGGCGTGCGCATCACGGAGACACACACATTTTAATGAGAGCAGTGTTGTTGAATTTTTGGCGCCATCAAGTGACGAAGATCAGAATTGCAGGAAAAATCAAACTATCACAGTTTATTTATCTAATTTTTTCTAGTTCCGCGGTCCAGATTAAAACGTTTAACAGGCCGCATGTGGCCCGCTGACCGTAGTTTGCCCTTGCCTGCTCTAGAAGCTTGCAGATCTGCAGAAACCCCAACAAAAAAATAGTTATCTGCATAAGCATTTTAAACCCGGTGCATGTAGTTTACGAACTTTAGGAGGTAACTTATTTTAAATTTTGGATACAGAAGGCCCTTCAGAAATAAATGCAACTGTGGTCTGAATTTACCCGCTGACTTTACTAGGAGCTAAACGTGTTTGTATTCCCTCATTCATAACTTTTTATGGTAGTGTTTGCTCTCTGCAGGGTATTGTACGGGAACAAGATCACTGAGATTTCCAAAGGACTGTTTGAGGGTCTTTTTTCTCTGCAGCTCCTGTGAGTAAACGCACATACACACACACTAAATTAAAAGTAACGTAACACTCACATCTGCATCATTAATACTCGGCCAAAGGCTTTATCTCCTTCACCATGTTGGCTCAAAGCCTTCATCACTGAACCAGATTTATGATACAATAAAACTTTATATACTTCTTTTTGTTTCTTTTTCAGGCTGTTGAACGCTAATAAGATAGCATGTCTACGTGTGGATGCATTTCAGGACCTTCACAACCTCAATCTGCTATCACTGTACGATAACAAGCTGCAGACCATCGCCAAGGGAACGTTTTCATCTCTAAGAGCCATACAAACATTGTACGTAAAAACGGGTCTGGACTCATGCATGTTAGCGAGCAGTGGTGGATGAAGTACTCACTTTTTGTACTTAAGTAAAAATACAGATAATTAGGCAAAAAAAATACAAAAGTAAAAGTAACAATAAAAAAATCTACTTAAGTAAAAGTACAAAAGTAGTTGGTGTAAATTTTACTTTTTAATTAAAAAGTAAAAGTATTCGACCATATTTCAAATGTCATGTTTTTGTGCTGTAGGGTCACAAATAAATACTCTGCAGGAGCGTGACCTCCCCTTTACCCCTTCTGTTGGTCCACAAAAAAAAAAAGAAAAGAAAAAAGGAAAGGAAAGGGGACTAGTCAAGCTATCCTCTTGCAGGGCCAGCAAATGGGCACCAAAATGCTGGAAAATGACTCTTATTTTTAAAATGTTCTGGAGGGGGCGGACGCCCCTAGTCATTCTATATTGGCTTTGTCAATGACCTCACGCCCCGCTGCCCCCTTCAAAAATTTCTGGATCCGCCCCTGCTCTGTGTAATGATGGCTCAACTTTTTATTTAGAAGTAAACACAACGAACAACGATCTTCTGACTCTTTTTAATTTGTTCTATATTTGATGTTAGTTTTTTGGCACTGAATGAATGCGGAAAATGTTTACTCTCGATTCTGATTGGTCCTCGATTCATTACTTCTTCTCCCTCTTGGAGACCGCAGGCGATCAACCGCTCCCTCTACAGGTTGATTTTGGCGATGCAGCTTCAAGATGCGCTAAAAAAACTGTATATTTTTCAAATTCCTGACTGAAAATGTAACGAAAAATACAAAACACACTTTTAAAAAGTAGTGGAGTAAAAGAACAGATATTTCCTCTAAAAATGTAGTGAAGTAAAAGTAAAAAGTACAGATCTCAAATTTTACTTAAGTAAAGTACAGATACACCTTTTTTTTTTTTTTTTTTACTTAAATACAGTAACGAAGTACATTTGCTTCGTTACGTTCCACCACTGTTAGCGAGGAAGAGGAGATAGTGGTGCTGGTCTTCCAAAGAGGAAGAATGGAAAGCAATGCTCTTTACCAGCCACAGCCGTGGTGGCATTTTTCACAAGTGGAAGACAGCGGAGTGTAAGTGGTAATTCTGTGTGACACACACCAATCTGTCAGTGAAATGAAGAAAAATGGTCTGACCTTAAAGAAATGACAAAAACAGGCATTTAGGTGTGCTTTCTAATTCTTTTTTTTCAAATACTTCATTTCACTGTCCTCAGTTCACCTCTAGTACTTTTCAAAGGTTTTTTTTTTTTTTTTTCAACAACAGTCTTTTTAGTCTGTTAGTTGTTCAATTTTTGTAGAATTTGGCATGTCTCAAATTTTGGCCGAAGTGAGCCAAGTGAGGCTCCTGATGATCTGTTTTACTTACGTGTATCTATGTGTGTGTGTGTGTGTGTGTGTGTGTGTGTGTGTGTGTGCGTGTTTGTGTGTGTGACTCAGACATTTAGCCCAGAACCCGTTTATCTGTGACTGCCACCTGAAGTGGCTAGCAGACTACCTGCAGGACAACCCCATTGAGACGAGCGGTGCTCGCTGCACCAGCCCGCGCAGGCTCGCCAACAAACGGATTGGACAGATTAAGAGCAAAAAGTTCCGCTGCTCAGGTATACACACACACACACGCACAGAGTTACACACACTTTTATTTCTCATCACACAGCTGATTAAAGACAAGCTTCCTTTGTTTTTTCTCATTCTGTGTGTTCCTGCTGGGATTTTCCCTCAGTTTTCCTTCTCTAACCACAACCATCATCCAAATTATACCAACACACACACACACACACACACACACACTAACGAGAAAACTCAATTCTTTTATTCTTTTATAATTTTCATTTCCAATTTGTTGTGTCTCCATTAGCTAGAGAACAGTATTTCATCCCAGGTAGTGTATACTGAGCATGTGTGTGTGTATGTGTGTGTGTGTGAGACACTTTTCGTCTAGTCGCTGCACACTCACAGAACACTTCACTCTCAGTACAGTTTGCCCTGATTAACTTTTTTTTTATTTTTAGCACTAATGCATTGTGTGTACTGTAATCTCCATTGTTCCTGCACTGGATTGTCAAACAACGACCCACACTGTGCAGAAAAGATTATCAGTGGATCACTCTATGTGTGTGTCTGTGTGTGTGTGTGTATGCGTGCGTGCGTGTGTGTTTCAGATATGTTAAATTTTATTTTTCGTCAGTCTGGTATCACCACAAAGTTGTAAAGTTATCACAAGTGAGAACACAGAGTCAAACATAAGGCGTGCGGCCCAAAAACAACCCGTTAAAATGTTTGCAGATGACATTGCGATCTGTAGTGAGAGGAGGGAAGAGGTGGAGGAAAAGCTGGAGAGGTGGAGGTTTGCACTAGAAAGAAGAGGAATGAAGATTAGTCAGAGTAAAACAGAGTACATGTGTGTGAATGAGAGGGATCCAAATGGAAAAGTGAGGTTACAAGGAGAAGAGATAAAGAAGGTGGAAGATTTTAAGTATCTAGGATCAACAGTCCAGAGCAATTGAGAGTGTGGAAAAGTGGTGAAGAACCGTGTGCAGGCAGGCTGGAACGGGTGGAGAAAAGTATCAGGTGTGATGTGCGACAGAAGAGTTTCAACTAAAATGAAAGGAAAAGTGTACAAAACCGTGGTGAGACCGGTCATGCTGATTGGTCTAGAAACAGTAGCACTGAGGAAAAGACAGGAAGCAGAGATGGAGGTAGCAGAGATGAAGATGCTGAGGATCTCTCTGGAAGTGACCAGGATGGACAGGATTAGAAATCAGTACATCAGAGGAACAGCACATGTTAGAGGTTTTGGAGATAAAGCCAGAGATGTCAGACTGAGATGGTTTGGACATGTGCAGAGGAGAGAGAGAGTACATCGGACGAAGGATGCTGGATTTGGAACCACCAGGAAAGAGGACTAGACGAAGACCAAAGAGGAGGTTCATGGATACAGTGAAGGAAGACATGAAGATAGTTGGTGTGACCGAAGAGGATGCAGCAGATAGGGTTAGATGGAAGAAACTGACTTGCTGTGGCGACCCATGAAGGGAAAATGCCAAAAGAAGAAGAAGAAGAAGAAGAAAGGGTAAACTCTGGCCATCGGCAGCAAACTCGCAAAAGTCCACCATAATTGATTAAAATTGGTATCCTCTTTATTAATTTCTCGATATGTGTAGAAGTTGGCATTGGCGCTGATTTTGATATCAGCAAGCTTTATACATGAAATTCCTGATCCTAAAGGGACAGTGAGATAATAGAGGGAGGGTTTCAGACTGTCCGTATTTATCCAACGATCACACAAACCATATTTAAACACCATATTTTGTCATGTTTAAGGATAGAATATGTATGAGCTCGCGTCCAAGAGCATTTCTTTAAATTCTCTCGCTGTAGAACATCAAAAGGTCACACTGCCACCAAGCTCAGAGGGGTGCTGGGAAATATGCAAATTAAGCATGCATACCAGATCAGTAGCAGAGGGCTAAAGGCGGTCATTAGCACAGTCGTACATAGAGGAGGGAGTGTTTGTGTGTATGCGTGTGCGTGTGTTGCAGTCATTAACTCCGCAGCTCACCAGGGGAACGGAGATTTCAAACAGCACATAAAGGGAAAGCTGAATAATTTAGGGATAAAAAGTTAGATAAACGTGTTCGGTCCCATGTTAAAAATCTAACTATAGGAAAAAGAGATCAATACGTTTGGATTTACTTTGCATTCGGTCCACATTGGCCACTTCACACGGATATTTTTCGTAGTTAGCTTTAGAGACGCTCTGCAAAGAAGGTTGTTTCAGTTATTTTTTTTAAGTCAACCAATCAGATGTGTGTGTGCGTACGTGTGAGTGTGTGGGGGGGGGGGTTTAAACGCATGATTTTCACATTTCACACCATTCTAACCAAATCCCCACCCGGGGAGGTACGCACAAACTGTTTCAGGTTGTTTTTTTATTGGTGAACGGACATTTCAGCCACGGACATTTGAGCCAAAAACTGCAACCTAGGATATTTGAGCCACGGTGACTCGGACATTTCAGCCACGGACATTTGAAGAACTGCAACCTGGGCGCAACTGTTTATTTACGATAAAAAAAAATTAAATGACTAAAAGCACGATAAAAATTTTTGCACGATAAAAATTTTTAAGACTAAAAGCAATTTTTCTGTAGTGCAACTGTTTATTTACGATAAAATTTTTACATAAAATATCAGAATTTTTACATAAAATGTCAAAATTTTTTAAAAATATCAGAATTTTTTATTTGAGCCATGGGATAAAAATGACTAAAACCAATTATTATTAATTGGTTTTACATAAAATATCACAATTTTCCACATAAAATAGGTTTTTGGCCCAAATGTTCGTGGCTGAAATGTCCTAAATTCGGGGGCGCACATGGCTCAAATATCCTAGGTTGCAGTTTTTTGGCCCAAATGTCCGTGGCTGAAATGTCCTAGAACCGTGTGAGTGTGTGTGTGTGTGTGTGTGTGTGTGTGTGTGGGGGGGGGGGGGGGGGGGGGGGTTTTAAACGCATGATTTTCACATTTCACACCATTCTAACCAAATCCCCACCCGGGGAGGTACGCACAAACTGTTTCAGGTTGTTTTTTATTAGTTTCATTTTTCTTTCTTTTCAAATAAACCGGTGAAATCCCTTCTTCTTTTTCCTACTGCCTTTCTCACACACTCAGGAGTACACCATGTTGGCTGTAAGTAACACACACATGCAACAATACACACCCCAACAACTTCTAATCCCTCACCTCTCGTCCAATAGCTGTCCTATGATCTTTGAACCCTGTGTGATTACTCCCATCTGTACAAGAACAAAAAAACTTATGTGATTCTCCAACGGAGGATTCATTAGTGCCCTATTCTTTGTGTGTCTGTATCATGTTTGTTTGTGTGTGTGTGTATGTGTGTGTGCGTGACCAAACATCAGGGCTTCTCTTGCATTCAATGCTGCTGTAACTCTCCTCCGTATCAGCTGTTTGATCTGTTTGTGATTTTTAGGTGTCTTTAGTGGTCTCTTTCTCTGCTTTTCTTAAAAAAAAATAATGTTCCTCTAATTCCTCCTCCTCTTCTTCCTCCTTAACGAATTGTCACTTCTCGTGTTTATCCTCTTTCATCTTTCCTTTTCCATGAACTTTTCATTTCAAAACGCATCTATTTATTTGGAACCCTAAGGACATTCCACGAAGTAGTCACTAATCTTATAGTTTTATAGGCGAACGCTCTACCACTGAGCCACTGCCTCCCCCAAACTATTGATTGGTGGTATAAGCCCTGTTCACACGTAGCCGGGTATCTGGTAAAACAAATATATTTTTTATCCGTTTTGGCCTGTCATCCACACAAACCCGTCGTTTTTTTTGTTTTTTTTACAACAAACCATTGTTTTTGAAAACTCCGACCAAAGTGACAATTTTGAAAACTCCGGTTTTGCGTTTGCGTGCGGACATGCACAACCGGCGTTTTGCGTTTTTAAACGTCACTACCAGTGACAATTAATGCAAAAGCGTTATTTGTGTACGTCCTTGTTTTTAATATCAGACATGGGCAGTATGGACCCTCTAAAAATAAAAAAATGCTCATTTCTTGCTTTGTTTTACACACGGAACTGCTCTTGCTTCTTGTTGAGGAGCAAAGGAGAAGAAATGCATTGCAGTCGGTTATTATTAATCGCATGAACCTTCCTAGCGCAGAGCTTTCGTTTAGATAAATACTGCCACCTACTGGTCTGGCATGCTTATAACCGCACTCAGAAGCATATTTATACAGGTTCGTATGGATGCGATTATGTTGAAAACGCTTATGTGTGTACGCGAGAGTTTTTCTGAAACGGAGGAAAGCTTACAGTATATGCGTTTTCAAAAATACCCGGCTACGTGTGGACATGGTCATGAACAAAAAAAATCCCATTCGTTTTGTGCATCTTATCAGTTTATTTATCGCCATTGGCGACCACTAGAGTGGTTCCTGGTCTTACTGAGATCCACATACAACAAAACAACTACAAAACAACAGTTAATATTTTTTTAATAAACTCTACACTATAAAAGATGGCATACCATCAATTGTACGGAAACAATAATAATGTATACTTTATTGATCCCTCAACGAGGAAATTTATGTGCTGTATTCCACCACAAAGGTTGCCACGACGGCACCAATAGTGGTAGAAACGGGGGTTTAGGTGTCTTCTCCAAGGACCCTAAACGTAAACTTAGTTGAAATCAAACCCGCAAACTTCTGGTTTACTTCTGGTTAACTTTGGTTAACTTCCGGTCCGAGGACAAGCGCTCTACCACTGAGCGTAGGAACCACGTAGAAGTGTGAACTTAAATCATAGATTTCAGTGTCTTTTCAAATGTTCGTAATTGAGTTAAAACTCTCAGTTTATTGGGCAGATCATTTCAAAGCTGAGAGGTTCTGTTTAAAACCAACTTCTTAAAAAAAATTGCATGTCGGGTGAAACGAGAATAAGTCTGATTCACATTTGTAGTTCTCGTGACGATACTCTGGATTATAAGTCACCATTGTTTTCTTTAAAAATACTCAAACATGCTCAAACTTTATCAGGACCAATGGCTAAAATAATGGATTAGTATTTAGTCAAATTCAGTAAATAAAGACTATTAGATTTTTTTTCAGCAAAAATGAATAAAATTAGAATACATAATAAAAACAACAGTCGAATAAATAGATCAATAAAAAGCCCTTTTTACAGTTTTTAAAAATAGATTATGACGTTGTTTCGTTTAAAACGTGGAGACAAATCATTCTTTTTTACTGCGTGCCATTTTCCACAATCTGTCAGCGAAAACACCTTCATTTACATTTAAAAAATTATTTGATTTTTTGCGATACTTTATTGATCCCTCCACGGGGAAATTTGTGTCCAGCTTTGAAAGTACTCAGAAAGGCCTCTCAGTATAGGCCAGGCGAGGGCAAACTACGGCCACATCCGGCCCACCGAACTTGAAAAATTAAATAACCTTGTTAGTTTTATTTTCCATGCAATTCTGGTGTTTTGTCACTAGATGGCGCACTTTTGATCAATGTAGCACGCGCTTGTATTTTATCACATTCCAGCCACCTCGTTAGTGCTGAAAAATAGAAGTTAGCTGAGTCGCTAACTAGATAATCTCCAAACTTATGCTTTTTTAAATCTAGACAATCTCCTCTATTTTCATTTCTAGGCTTAAGCGACATGAATTTATTTCCTATCGATTCAGGTTTTACAGTGTTCAAGTTTTGAGTTTGGCGGGTTTGGATCAAACACGTGTTTTACTCTAACGTTCCAGAGAATTGGCGTCACTTGTAAAGTGAACCATTCAGACTAAAAAAAATTGCTATAAATTTATCACCAAATTAAAAAGAATCTCCGTTAGCCCAGATTTAAGCAGGCGTTAGCACTGAAGGAACCACCGTGTACCTCAAATCAGCCTCATCCTTTCCTCTCTTCATTCTTTCCCTGTGCTTCCATTTTGCTCATCCTGCTCCTCTATTCTCCCTCTCCTCTCCTACAGGAGGAAGCATGGCTAGAACTAACCCTCTCCTCCTTCCGTATTCCTTCCTCTGTCCTCCCATCCCTGTGTTCCAGCGGAGGAGAAGTCAGTCAGCAGGTTGTTCCTTTGTGCTTGATCTAACCATGTGGCTGCCAGGTTTCTAATGTGGAACATGGTTCTGTCAAGCACCATGGAACGGCCCTGCCAACCCCTGCAGCATGGCCGAGACGCAAGAGACAGCAAACTCCTGCCACTGCCTGTTTTCTGTCTGTATGTGTGAGTGGAAGGAGACTGTGTGGGTGTCAATAAATGTTCCCTCATCCCAGTGAAGCCTGTGGTTTCTAACAGCTGCTTTGTGGTCTGAAATAGGACAAAAAATGTCTTACATGAGTCTTTATTTGTCGGTCTAAAGAGTTCGTAACTGTGCTGCCTCTTAATTGGAGCTAATCCCACCTATACCTTGTGAACTAGAAGCCTGATTGGCCAATTTTACATAATGCGTTCCTGTAATTATTTTTTTTTTCTAAATCAAAAATCTGTTTATGAAGCAGCATCACAGATAATGTCTCTTCTGCTAGTTTTCTAACTTTACATTTTAAAAGACCTGGACCCACTCCATGACGCCCCTACAACTAGGTTGATTGGCCCACTGCGTATGACCTAACAAATCAGGTGGCTGCTCGTATCGCATCCTTTTTATAATTAGCTATGATCTCAATTCAACGTACATAGATGCGTCGTACAGCATTAATGAAAAGTAACCAAAGGGACAATAACTCTGGAACAGATTGGTACAGATTTTATACCGTTTGTAATGCGGGGGAAGGAGGAGACACTGGGGCGTTGACTTATTCTTGTTTCTCCATCTTCTTCATTAGAGGTTTGGGGTCATTTGAGCAGCCCAGTAAACCTGAAATGTAATAGTTTGAGTCACTACCTTAATGTGCCGTCTCCGAATATATCGTTTTTTATAAGCTAGCGTAGTGTTAGCAAACGTAGTGTTAGCATCATCTCCGCTATGGGCTAACCCACAACAATCCAAGTTTAGAACAACCTAACTATTTTAAGGTTATCAAAGAAATTCTAAAAAGTAGTTTAGCTTAAAAAAAAAACAAATGTGGTACTGGCAATAAAACGCAAACTATTTCAATATTGCTAGCAATTCCTATTAGTCTCTCGGCTTCAGGGAGCGCGTGATTTAATGGCCTGTGACTTAAGTAAAAACAAAAAAGCACTTAGTTCAATAGAAAAATTCAACTGCAGACCCATTTCAACACAAGAGGTCAGTACCAATACAGTTTAAATCTAAAAATACCAAATAAGTTTCACGACCACAGGGCGCACTGGACTATACCTACCTTCATTATCACGCGTGTTTTTTTGTTTAAAACATACAAAATGCGCTCAGAGTTTTAGAGGCGACGTAAAAAAATACCAGTAAAGCACGCATGCTAGTGTGGTTTTTCTTTTGTTTTTTTTTAAAGGCAGTGGTTCGGTCGGGATTTATTGAAGTATTTTGCAAGTTATTCAAATAATGTTTTCAATCAGCATCCAAAAATCCATCAAAAATCTCGTCTTCTGTATCTGAAAAAAAAAATTCTATCAAATACACCAGGTTTCCGTTCCTCATTATCAGAATCGGTCTCATTACGTTTCGACTTTCCGTGAATGAAGACGGTTTTTGCGAAAGCTTGAAGAGCAGTGCAAGCAGATACGTTAGCCCAGGTATCGACAATCCAATCACAAATTGTGACGTAACTCACTTGGCGCTGCCTGCCAGTCTCAGTAAAAGTATCCTTGCAATCTTTTTTCACGCCCACACGTCTTTCTTTACCGTTTTCATGCCGTCCTCTCGTACGTCCAGTTTTCAAAGTAACACGTAAGGCGCACCCCACCAGAGGGCGCTACGTAGACTGTGCTCAAAATGTACAAGTTTTAAGTTGACTATGTGGTCGTGAAGATAGTAACTGTTAAATAAACAGTAATTTAAAGAGTTTTTAAACTTGCATTTATGAGGAGAAGCTATTGTAGGTGTAAATGTTTTTTTTTTTTAATTTAACTTTCTTGGTTTAACCTGAGAGTTCTTCCTAAATAAATTCCCGGTCTGATGTTTTAGTCCCGTGGAGGTTCCATGGGGGCCAAAGTCAATTTGGTGGCATCTTGTGATGATGTGTTATGGTTTTACCAGGTACGGAGGATTACCGCAGTAAACTGGGAGGAGACTGCTTTGCTGACCTCGCCTGCCCGGATAAATGTCGGTGTGAGGGTACGACTGTGGACTGCTCCAATCAGAAACTCACCAAAATCCCAGATCAAATCCCTCAGTACACTGCCGAGCTGTGAGTCGAACTCTATTAACCATCTGAGGGCTAAAACCATGTCTCATGAATCCCTCCTTATGTGTCTCAAGAATGATTTTTGGGTCTATATTTTCAGGCGTTTGAACAACAATGAGTTCACAGTGCTGGAGGCAACTGGGATCTTCAAAAAGCTGCCTCATCTGAGGAAGATGTGAGTTAAACATGTAGATACGTAAAACTGGAGGAAAGTTTGGGGTCTAGTCGAAGGTTGTATGCAAACCAAGATTTTATAAGAATAAAAGAATATCACGAGTGTGTATGCAGGGAACAGCTCACTGTCCTTTTGTACACTATGTACCAATCAGTGTAAAACTACACCCACATTTTAATCTGCAAATTAGGTGGAAATGAGACCCTAAAAAGTTTCTAAATGAGAAAACTGAGAAAGGATAAACGTGACAGAAAAGCTAGTTTATGCAGCCGAGGATCTGACCGCCAGGGTCCCCGTCGTTGGCTGCCACCCTTCTCCTCCTTCACCCGACCCCAATAGCCCCTCTTGGAGGTGATGAGTCCACTAGAAGGGCGGCCCATGTCTCCTGTTCGGGCAGAGCCCGGCCGGGCCCCATGGGTAAAAGCCCGGCCACCAGGCGCTCGCTTTCGTGCCCCACCCTCGGGCCTGGCTCCAAGGAGGGTCCCCGGTGACCTGCATCGTGGAAAGGGCAACTTGGCCATGCTTGATTTCTTGATGGGGTGTTCGAGCCGCGCTATGTCTGACCCCTCACCTACGATCCTTGTAGGGTGACCCTACCAGGGGCATCAAGCCCCGGACAACATAGCTCCTAGGATCATTGGGGCACGCAAACCCCTCCACTGCGATAAGGTGGCGGCTCAAGGAGGAGGTGTTTCGGTGAGGTGAGTTGAGGTGTTTCGGGCACGTCCCACTGGGAGTAGACCAAGAGGCAAACCACAGACCCGCTGGAGAGACTGTGTCACACAGCTGGCCGGGGAATGACTCGGGACTCGGGTGAGCTGGAGGATGCAGCTGGGAGGAGAGAAGCTTGGGCTTCCCGTCTGAGGCTGTTGCCCCGCGACCCGGCCCTGGATAAGCGGAAGTTGACGAAATGGAACGTGACAGAAAAGCAAATTTTTTTATCTGGTTTACAGTTCATTACAATCTCCGCTCTGAAGTGAGGACGGTAAAAAAGATGTTTTTGATTCTTCAGTAATGAATTAAAGAGAAGGATTAAAGATACATATCTTGATATTAATGGGACTATAGATTCAGAAATAAACGCCCCACACGTTTCCAACTAATTTTGATATTACTGCTGAATAAAAGGCTGTTTGGCCATAAAACTCAGGTCTGAAGGAGCAACTGGAGGAATTATTAAGATTTAAATTGCTCCTTTTTTATTAAAAAGACCATTAGTATAACATGGGCTAGTAAAATATTCATTCAATTTATCCTGAGAACTAGAGATTATGAT
Organism: Neostethus bicornis; assembly: GCA_902685375.1. NCBI lineage: Eukaryota > Metazoa > Chordata > Actinopteri > Atheriniformes > Phallostethidae > Neostethus > Neostethus bicornis. The sequence continues at coordinate 6,068,995 of LR738542.1, read as the reverse complement.
GCAGTTGCTCACAAATTACAGAAAAAATGTTTCCTGTGGACAAAGAGCATCATCCTTTGATATTAAATATAGAGTTGTACCGCTAAATGGGAGACGGTGGATCAATGCTAGAGCGCTCGCCCGCGGACCGGAAGGTCGTGGGTTTGATTCCCACTGAGACCACCGTCTACGGTCCTTGGAGAAGACACCTAACCCCCGCTTCTCCCACCATTGGCGCTGTCGAAGGGCAGCCTGCTGCGGTATAAGGAGTGCAGCACACAAATTTCCCCGGTGAGGGATGAATAGAGAAATTTTCTTTTTTTTTTTCATAAATCAGGAGAAAATTTCTTTCTCAAATTGAATGCATCAGATTCGCCAGCTGCTGCAACTTTTAATAAATCCTGTTACCTGTGAACACGCTGCCTTCTTATTACACTATTTATACAGTATAGTTTTTTTCATTCAGTTATTAAAATAAACAAAGAGAAAACAAATGCAAAATTCAAGCAAATTCAAGACCTGAAGAATTTATTCGGAAAGTAAACCTAATAATACCTATTTTCAAGTTCTCACTCTCACTAATGTGTGCAATACCTAACCTAGTAGCTGGAGTGAAATTGAGATAATTGGGCTAGCGCCTACCATGTCTGTGTTCACATGTTATCCATGACGCTCCATAGTGTGTTAAATGTGTGAAAACAGCAAAAATATTCTGGTGTTTGCAGCAATCTGAGCAACAACCGCATCACTGACATTGAGGAGGGGACATTTGAAGGAGCTTCAGGGGTCAATGAGCTGATTCTGACCTCCAACAGACTGGAGAACGTCCACCACCACATGCTCAAGGGACTCAGCGGCCTCCGGACACTGTGGGTACACACACACATTCACACACACGTCAAAAACTGCTTGCATTTGCATTGGGAGTGCTGGAAATTTTAAATAGTCCCACACATGAGCAGCCTTCAGAAAAACTGATCCGACCGTTTTTATTCATCTCCTGTATTTTTTTTTTTTTTGGTCTTTTTATCATTTATATTGATTAGTTATTATTATTACTGAATGTTGACAGTTTTTAACATTTTCACGGTGTTTATATAATTTTGAAAGCCTCCCCTCACACCACAGATATTTTTAACCACTCACACACAGATTTGGCTTGATTTTGCAGAAAATTTCCTTTTAATGACCAGTTTAATTTTATATTATCTCGTTTCTACCTGTACGTTTGTGTCCATGTGTGAGCAGCATGCTGAGGAGTAACCGTATCAGCTGTGTGAGTAACAGCAGCTTCGTAGGCTTGAGTTCGGTTCGTCTCCTCTCACTCTACGACAACCAGATCACCTCCATGAACCCGGGAGCCTTCGACACTCTCCACTCTCTCTCCACGCTGTGGGTACACACACGATGATGCTCCGAAACAGAGTCCGATAAGAGCGTCTAACATGTTCTGTTTTTGTTCCTCAGCAACCTCCTGGCCAATCCGTTTAACTGTAACTGCCATCTGGCCTGGCTGGGTGATTGGTTGAGGAGGAAACGCATCGTGACAGGGAACCCTCGATGCCAGAACCCCTACTTTCTGAAAGAAATCCCCATCCAGGATGTGGCCGTTCAGGATTTCGCTTGTGAGGAAGGTGAGATGGAGAGAAAGAATTCACCGAACTACAAACCACAGATTCCGAAGCTATTACCGGGTTGATACCGTTCGTTTACCCTGCGGGTCAGGTACTAGGTCCTGACCCAGGAGGAGGAGTTTAAGTATCTCTGGGTCTTGTCATATCTCTGTCATCAGACTAATCACCCTCAGGTGTCCCCAATCAGGGAAACTGATGCCTTAAATTGATGCCGAGTGCCTTAAAATAGGCACCAGGATCCACAGGTGGGTGTCATCAGACTAATCACCCTCAGGTGTCCCCAATCAGGGGGAATGAGCACGAATGAGCGAAGGATGGAGCGGGAGATCAACAGATGGATCAATGTGGCATCCACGATATTCAGGACGCTGCATCGGTCCATCATGGTAAAGAAAGAACTGTGCCAAAACAACAAAGCTCTCAATTCACCAGTCGTTTTACATTCCTTACCCTCCCCTATGGTCACTAGCTGTGGGGGGGACCAACAAAACGAGATCACGGATACAAGCGGCCAAAATGAGCTTCCTCTGCAGGGTGACTGGACTCTTACTCAGAGATAGAATGAGGAGCTCTGCCATCTGGATGAAGCTTGAAATATAGCCGTTCCTACTCCGAGTCGAGAGAAGCCAGATGGGGTACTTTGGGCATCTGGTTATGATGCCTCCCGAGCACCTCGCTGGTGAGGTGATTTGCGCATGTCCCACCAAGAGGGGATCCGGGGGCAGGCCTTGGACCCGCTCGAGAGACTACTGACAGTTGGACAGGGAATGCCTCCGAATCCTCCTGGGTTAGCTGGAGGCTGAAGCCAGAGAAGGGGACGACGATGTACCGGACACTTTTGGATATTTTTCGCAGTAAAAATGATTTATTCACAGACTACATGTCTTTGAAGCAATTTTTTGCATCATCGTCTGGACAAAAACAAGCACTTAGATGTGCCTTTTTCCTTTTAAAGATAGAGAAATGTTACTTTCCTCTTCTAGAAAGTTGTGGACCAACTGCAAGTACTATTACCATGGCGACAGATGCCAACAAATTCTCTACCATTATTTCTTGGGAAAAAAACTACAATTTAAATAGTAAATACACAAAATTACTTATTTTCCTAAATGAGCATGGCATAATTAATTGCCTTTGAGGTCTCTCAGCCAAATTATTGCTCCATAAATTTCAGGTTCCTGAACGTCTTGTCGGGCCGTTCCCCGTACATAACTGTTCTTTGCTTAGAAAAAGAAAGGAAGTACAAATAGATTCTCTCCATGTTTGCAGGTAATGATGAAAACAGCTGCTCACCAGTCCTGAGATGTCCTGCAGAGTGTTCCTGCCTCGACACGGTGGTCCGCTGCAGCAACAAGGGGCTCACTACACTTCCAAAAGGTCTCCCTAAAGAAACCACTGAACTGTGAGTTGGTCTTACACTGCTCCCTCGTTTATCGCAGGAATTCTGTTATAAAACTAGATAAAGGTAAACGGTATGCATATGTTTACATTTTTTCCCAATTACCTGTTACTTTAGGTTGTTTTCTGGGTCGTGATAACATTGTGTTGAGGGTGACGGGGGTCATTCAGGATACCCTGTATTAAAGCCCTCATCATCCCCTCTAAAACAGCTCCCACAGAGTCCCCACTTCTCCCTACCACAGATGCACATTTCCTCATCAGTGCTGTTTTCCAGCAGCAGAGATAATTTTTCTTTGTTGAAAATGTATTTCATGGTCAGGCAGCCTGGAAGACCTGGCTGGGATGGACGGTATGACCCGACACCTCAAGGGCAGACAGGCTATCTATTTAGAGGTAGTGGCACAAAGTCCTTCAGGTGTCTAAAATCATGCAAATGAGGGAAGGCCCCAGGTTCCCTCTGGTGGTGGGTGAGGGAACCATGACAGTACCTCCCCCTCAATGACCACCTACAGGTGGTCAAGGATCGTGTGGCGAGGCTTGACGTGGCTTGACGTAGCTTGACGTGGCGTGACATAGACTCAGCTCGAGGCTTGACGTGGCTTGACTCAGCTCGCGGCTTGACGTGGCTTGACTTGGCTCACGGCTTGACGTGGCTTGATTAGGCATGTGGCCTGAGCAGGGGCTTTTGCAGCGATCCTGAACAGGGACTTTTGCAGCGATCCTGGACAGGGGCTTTTGCAGCGATCCTGGACAGAGACTTTTGCTCTAATTCTGGCTGGCCTAAGACTTCTGTCTGCTGGGTCCCTTCATGGTCAGGCCATTTTGTCATGACAAGGATGCAGGTGGAAGGAGGAGGACCCAATTGCAGACAAGAAACATGATTTATTGAATAAAGGAGTCCAGTTTTGCTGTAAAAAAGACAAACGGATCAGTGGAAATGTCTTGAAGTTATTGTTCAAAATGTATTTCATGGTCAGGCAGCCAGGAAGACCTGGCGGGGATGGAAGGTACGACCCGACACCTGAAGGGAAGGCAGCTCCACAACGACCTTCAGGTGTCCAAAATCAGGCAAATGAGGGAAGGCCCCGGGTTCCCTCTGGTGGTGGGAGAGGGAACTATGACAATTTTATCTCTTTGTCTCTTGATCTTTGATTATGTTTTCCATATTCCTGTTTGTCTTTCCTCCTTTTTAATATTTCTAATTGTCCTCTGTGTCTTTGTTTCACTCTGTTTTGCAGGTATTTGGACGGTAACCACTTCACCCAGGTTCCTGTGGAGCTTTCTAACTATAAACACCTAACACTTATGTAAGTTTTAACCGCTGCAACCCAACAAATAAAAAGTTATTACAGAGGAGCAAGAAACTTAGATATTTGTGTGCAGTCAAACACACAATGATGGACAAATTTGTGACTTTGTGTTTCTGTCTCCTGCTTGTTTCTGCTTTTAAACACCAAAACTAACCGATTGTGTTGAATGCTTTGTTCAAATGCAGCTGCTTCAATAACATAAATGAGAAATAAAAGCATGTGTATGTGTGTGTTTCCTTTGCAGTGATTTGAGTAACAACCAGATCAGCACGTTGTCCAACCACAGCCTCAGTAACATGTCCGAGCTGCTCACGCTGTGAGTCCTGTTTATGCATTTCTATCTGTCTTTGAACACGTTTTAGGAAGATAAACGAGTATTTCTTTTTTAATGAAGGTGGATTGGATGGTTACAACGGCTGATTTTATGCATGTGTGTCTCTAAAACTGCTAAGGCAACTAAAATTTTAGATTTTTCGTGAACTCTTATTTTTGTCAGCTGTTCTTCCAGCTGCAGTTTTAGGTTAAATATTCACCTGATTTGACGCTTTTTTCCCTAAATCATAATTTCCGTGGATAAAATTTTCATTCGGCACGAAAGCATCGTAAAACCAGATAAATGTTTGCTTTCTGTCTTTGTTTGAGAGTTTTCTGTGTGGGAAAACAACTGTTGCTCCCCCGCTTGCCTCTAATCAGACATCCCACAGGATTTTTAATCTAAAGTCTTCCCTTATTTGAAGTGAAAGTCTTTGCTTTCGTTTCCATGCCAACATTTTTAATTCTTTGTGTGAAGAATCCTGAGCTACAACCGCCTGCGGTGTATACCGGTGAGGGCGTTCGATGGGCTCAAGTCTCTCCGTTTGTTGTGAGTATTCATCAGTTGATTTAAATGTCCAGTTATTCCCTGTTTTCACATGTTTTTTCTTCTAATTTCGTCAGATCTCTCCATGGTAACGACATATCTCTGATACCAGAAGGGGCGTTCAGGGATCTTTCATCACTTTCTCACCTGTAAGCGACTCACTTTCACTTATACTGTACAACTTAAAAAAAGAAATCATCAACATTAGTCAAACTAATTTGGGGCGGAACTTCGTATGTCCCTCCTAAAACCTCCAACTGTGCTCCATCTGAATCAATCCGTTCCGTTCCGTTATCTTCCGCTTGTTCCGGGGTCGGGTCGCGGGGGCAACAGCCTCAAACGGGTAGCCCAGGCCTCTCTCTCCCTGGCTGCATCCTCCAGCTCACCCGGAAGGATCCCAAGTCGTTCCCCAGCCAGCTGTGAGACATAGTCTCTCCAGCAGGTTCGGGGTCTGCCCCTTGGTCTCCTCCCGGTGGGACGTGCCCGAAACACCTAGCCTGCGAGGCGCTCGGAAACCACCCCATCTGGCTCTTTCGACCTGGAGGAGGAGCGGCTCGACACCGAGCTCCTCCCGGATGGCAGAGCTCCTCACCCGATCTCTGAGTGAGAGCCCAGCCACCCTGCGGAGGAAGCTCATTTCGGCCGCTTGTACCCATGATCTCATTCTTTCGGTCACCACCCACAGCTGGTGACCATAGGTGAGGGTTGGAACGTAGATCGACTTGTAAATCGAGAGCTTTTCTTTTCGGCTCAGCTCTCTCTTTACCACGATGGACCGATGCAGCGTCCTAGTTACTGCTGATGCCGCACCAATCCGCCTGTCGATTTCCCGCTCCATCTTTCCCCCACTCGTGAACAAGACCCCGAGATACTTAAACTCCTCCACTTGGGGCAGGACCCTGAATCAATCCACCCTTCAATAAATATTTTATGGTTAGAATCATGGCTACACATGACTTTTTGGGTCCAGTATTCAGACCTGGAGATCTTACCGGTTACTCATCGAGCAAAGGGCACACAATCAAAAGTTCAAATAATTTAACAGTGTTCAAAGATGCAACTTATGGTCAGGCAGCCAGAACGGAAGGCCTGGCTAGAAGGAATGATGATGATAATGACCTGACCTAGATTTCTGGAGTTATTGTCTTAAAATAGGCACCAGGATCCACAGGTGTGTGTCATCAGACTAATCACCCTCGGGTGTCCCTAATCAGGGAAACTGATGCCTTAAATCGATGCCTAGTGCCTTAAAATAAGCACCGGGGTCCACAGGTGTGTGTCATCAGACTAATCACCCTCAGGTGTCCCTAATCAGGGGGATGAAGGAAGGTCCGGGGCTCCCTCTTGTGGCAAAGGAGGGTATCATGACAAGCAGTGAGGGAAAAAAAGAAGAAATCTCATGGGGCTATTTTTTTGTCTTTCTTTGTTAGAGGATTGTTAAAACTTTTTCTTTTCCGGTAGGGCCTTGGGTGCCAACCCCCTGCACTGTGATTGCCATATGCAGTGGCTCTCTGATTGGGTGAAAAGTGGTTACAAAGAGCCTGGCATCGCACGGTGTACCGGACCCGGTGACATGACGGACAAACTGCTTCTCACCACACCCTCTAAGAAGTTCACCTGCACGGGTAAGCACGCCGTTCCACACAGACACTGCAAGCTCAGCCATTTTTATTTAACAAGTATTTACACCAGAATGTGCACCTACACAGCTCCCCATAACCATGCACGACACAGTGTAAATCTTGTTTGAGGATGCAAATGCAGTGAAAAGTGCATTCAGTTAGCAAAGCTAACACATATTGTTTGATTTTTTTTTTTTTTGCTTTGTTTACGTCAAAATATTAGTCCTTGTTAAGGGGAGGGACTTAGTGTCAGCACTTTTTTCGTACGTTGCAATAATCGCAGAGAACAAAATTTGTGGACAAGAACAATCTGGGATCCAAATAGTGTCTTAAAACTGAACTTGCAAATTTCTCCGACATTCCTGAATGAAATAGAAGATATTTTCAGGAATGTTTTTCATGTGTAAAAAACGTAGAAAATTGATTTTGTAATTTACTTCCACTTTAAAATATAACGTTAACACACTGCAAACATCATGAGAAACAATGCGATTTTTTGTGGTTTATCTGGTTTTAGATGTATAAAAAATCAAAAAGGGATTTTAAAATAAGACGATCAGCGTAATTTTTTTTCTCAAAATGCCTCTATGTTGACGTTTGACCCCTATTATATTGCATTAACCTTGAACACGTGACCTATCTTTGACCTGACGCCCTGTAGAAGTCTCCGGGCCTTGTGGTTTTCTGGTGCCAGGTAAAGTCATTTCTCCCACTAATCCTTCTTTTAAAACCCATTTTTTCCTGCCTAGCTTTTCCTTCATCCTCAGATGTGTGAGCAGACCAAAGCGATGTGTTTCCCTTTTCAGTCCTCATGTTCTCTCCAGTGTTTACGCTCCGTGCACATGATCCTGCAGAGACATACATTTACACTTTAAACTGTTTTTTTTTATAAATATATATTTACTGATTGGTTACCATCAGCTGTTCTACAGTCAGCTGTTCTAGGATTTATGATATCCGGCGGCTCAGGAGGGGAAAGCAGTGCACCATCAACACCGTTTACGGTGGGGATGGAGAGCTGCTGACTTCGACTTGGGACGTTTTGGATCGGTGGAAGGAATACTTTGAAGACCTCCTCAATTCCACCAACATGTCTCCCGATGAGGAAGTAGAGTCTTTGGAATCCGGGATGGGTCTTCCTATCTCTGGTGCCGAGATCGCCAAGGTGGTCAAAAAGCTCCGCGGCGGCCGGGCTCCGGTGGTGGATGAGATCCGCCCGGAGCTCCTAATGGCTCTAGATGGTGTTGGGCTGTCCTAGCTGACACGCCTTTGCACCATTGCATGGACATTGGGGACAGTACCTCTGGATTGGCAGACTGTGGTAGTGGTCCATCTTTACAAGAAGGGGGGCGTAAGGTGTGCTCCACATCCTCCACACCCACTTCACACATGGAAGACAGATGTGTAATAGAAAGAGTGAAGCATCACCTTTCTCAACACGTAAGATCTCTGCAGGTTCATGACGGTCTGTAAAGTCCTTTAAGTCATAAAAACACGGGATCAGTTTTACCCACAGACCTCTGGGATTTGGGACTAATCATTAGAGTCCTTGTGTCTCTTAAGTAGTATTTTGGTAACATATATAATATCTTATAAATACCAAGTAATATGGTTTTATAATTGGGTTAATAAAATTGAGAAATCACCTGATCAAAGAAGCCACTAATGTGCTATAATTTTCTAATCCCAGAAGTCCAGGGGTGATAATCTTGTGCAAATGGTGTGATCCCTGATATATTCAGATCTTACTTCCTAAATACTGCTAATGAGGATGTTTTGTGTTGTGTTACAGGTCCAGTAGATGTGAACATCCAGGCTAAATGTGACCCCTGCCTGTCCAACCCGTGTAAGAATGACGGAACCTGTACTAACGACCCTGTGCATTACTACCGCTGTACCTGCCCATATGGGTTCAAGGTAAGACATCCTGTTGAGGGATACACATGGCACTAGAACATAGAATTGTTGTGATGGTAAAGAGGAGGACCCAAATGCAGGACAAAAAAAAACAGGATTTTTTAACCAAAAAGGTCCAAAGGGCACAGGATCAACCAAACAAAAAGTCTTTGGATCAAAGTTCAAACATAATAACAGAGTTCAGGGATATCGTCTTGGTTGGTCAGGAAGGAAGTAACTAAGGAACTAAAGAACTAAGTAAGCAAGCAAGCCCTGGCTGGAAGGGATAGGAATGACCCAACAAAAAAGTCTGGGGTGATTGCCTTTAAATATGCAGCAGGTGGAATAATCCACAGGTGTGTGGCATCAGGGTAACAACTACAGGTGTTTGAGATCTGGGAGAGAGAGGAAGGTCCAAGGCTCCCTCTGGTGGCAGGTGAAGGCATTATAACAAGAATAATCCATTTTTGTTTTGTCTGCTAAACCACTTGTAGGTAATGGGGTAGCAGGAGGAACCGGAGCCTATCCCAGCTGATTTTAGGCGAGAGCACCCTAAACAGGTCACCAGTCTGTCGCGGCGATACACACACAGACAACCATCCACATACAGACTAATTACTAGGGGCAATTTAATAACGGCCAATTAACCTAACATAGAAGCGATTTATGTGATGTGGTCCTTCAAATTTGTGCGTTCGCCAAGACCCCGCTCTGTGTGAACTGAAAGTACACACTACTTTTCTTCCTCTAAATCAATCTGCGGATCATGTGCGTCTAAAAAAGGATGATCAGAACGGGTCACGGATCAGTGATTAAATTGGGTTCTTGCTCTTTGAAAAGATGAAATATCCATGTGTTTTTCCATCAGGGCCAGAGCTGTGAAGAACCCATCCATGCCTGCATCAGTAACCCCTGTCAGAACGGAGGGACCTGTCATCTGAAGGAGGGAGAAGGAAGTAACTTCTGGTAATTTTTTACACTTTTTTTTTTAACCTCGAAAGTTATAGGGAACAAATGAAAAAGCGGGGTGTATTTTCATACGACATATACAGTGGTGGTCAAAAGTTTACATACACTTGTAAAGAACATAATGTCATGGCTGTCTTGAGTTTCCAGTTATTTCAACAACTCTGATTTTTCTCTGATATAGTGATTGGAACAGATCCTTCTTTGTCACAAAAAACATTCATGAAGTTTGATTCTTTTATGACTTTATTATGAGTAAACTGAAAATGTGACGAAATCAGCTGGGTCAAAAATATACATACAGCAACATGAATGAGCAATTTTGGAGACTTAGAAAGTTGTGTCAATGACATGAGCTTCATAGCATGACCTCTTAACTTCTTGTGAGTGATTATGAGTGACTACAGCTGGTGACTTCTCTGAGGCCATTTAAAAAGGGCTCATTGGATAAAAACACCCACAAACGCTACAATGGGAAAGTCAAAGGAGCTCAGCACAGATTTGAATAAGAGAATAATTGACTTGAACAAGTCAGGAAAGTCACTTGGAGCCATTTCAAAGCAGCTGCAGGTTCCAAGAGCAACAGTGCAAACAATTGTTTGTAAGTATAAAGTGCATGGCACTGTTTTGTCACTGCCACGATCAGGAAGAAAACGCAAGCTGTCACCTGCTGCTGAGAGAAAACTGGTCAGGAGGGTGAAGAGTCAACCCAGGAGCACCAAAAAGCAGATCTGCCAAGAATTAGAAGCTGCTGGAACACAGGTGTCAGTGTCCACAGTCAAGCGTGTTTTGCATCGCCATGGACTGAGAGGTTGCCGTGCAAGAAGGAAGCCCTTGCTCCAAAAGCGGCACCTTAAGACTCGACTAAAGTTTGCTGCTGATCACATGGACAAAGATAAGACCTTCTGGAGGAAAGTTCTGTGGTCAGATGAAACAAAAATTGAGCTGTTTGGCCACAATGCCCAGCAATATGTTTGGAGGAGAAAAGGTGAGGCCTTTAACCCCAAGAACACCATGCCTACCATCAAGCACGGTGGGCCTGTTTTGCTGCCAATGGAACTGGTGCTTTACAGAGAGTCAATGGGACAATGAAGAAGGAGGATTACCTTCAAATTCTTCAAGAAAAGCTGAAGTCATCAGCCCGAAGGTTGGGTCTTGGGCGCAGTTGGGTGTTCCAACAGGACAATGACCCCAAACACACATCAAAAGTGGTAATGGAATGGCTAAATCAGGCTAGAATTAAGGTTTTAGAATGGCCTTCCCAAAGTCCTGACTTAAATCCCATTGAGAACATGTGGATAATGCTGAAGAAACAAGTCCATGTCAGAAAGCCAACAAATTTAACTGAACTGCACCAATTCTGTCAAGAGGAGTGGTCAAAGATTCAACCAGAAACTTGCCAGAAGCTTGTGGATGGCTACCAAAAGCGCCTAATTGAAGTAAAAATGGCCAAAGGACATGTAACCAAATATTAGCATTGCTGTATGTATATTTTTGACCCAGCTGATTTCGTCACATTTTCAGTTTACCCATAATAAAGTCATAAAAGAATCAAACTTCATGAATGTTTTTTGTGACAAAGAAGGATCTGTTCCAATCACTATATCAGAGAAAAATCAGAGTTGTTGAAATAACTGGAAACTCAAGACAGCCATGACATTATGTTCTTTACAAGTGTATGTAAACTTTTGACCACCACTGTAGATATGTAATGTTCCCCCTGGCCCACAATGCCACGTCTCTAGCTCGCGTTCATTTTTTTACTTTTATTTCCTGTTTTTTTGGGTTTTTTTTTTATCTCTGTCAGGTTTTTTTTTTTTTTTTTGCTGAAATGAAAGACTAAAAATTATCACCCCATTTTATTTATCAAATGTTTATACACAAGTAATAAAAAATTCTGTGGTAGCATATCCGTCATTGGACCGGGTGAAGCCGGTTCGATTCCTATTGGGCCTCCTAAGTAGTCCTACCATTGGTGCTGTCTTTGCTGCATGCTGCGGTGCAATGCAGCAAAAGTAATTTCCCCATGAGGGATGAATGTAGTAGTACTCAAATGTAGTAGAGTACTTCCTGTCGCTACAGGCTTAGTCTTGACTCTTGGGTGTGTGATCGACCCAGAACAAATCTTGTTTTCAGGCCGCAAATGAAGTGCAAAGCCCTCCGATTTAACAAAGCTGGCACATGTTCTTATTTGGGCTCCATTCCGTTCCGTCATCTTCCGCTTGTCCCGGGGTCGAGTCGCGGGGGCAACAGCCTCAAACGGGTAGCCCAGGCCTCTCTCACTCCAGCTGCCTCCTCCAGCTCACCCGAAAAGATCCCAAGTCGTTCCCCGGCCAGCTGTGAGACATAGGGAAGGATGGCTCAGTGAGTAGGGTGACCGCCCTGTAACCGGAGGGTTGCCGGTTCGATCCCCCGCCAGGAGTTCATGCCGAGGTGTCCTTGAGCAAGACACCGAACCCCCAATTGCTCCTGATGGTGGTTTGCTCCTTGCATGGCGGCATCCCCATCAGGTGTGAATGGGTGAATGTGAGCTACACTGTAAAGCGCTTTGAGTGCCGACACAGGTGGAAAAGCGCTATACAAGTAGAGTCCATTTACCATTTACCATAGTCTCTCCAGCGGGTCTGGGGTCTGCCCTTTGGTCTCCTCCCGGTGGGACGTGCCCAAAACACCTCGCCCGCGAGGCGCTCGGGGCAGCATCCTGACCAGATGCCCGAACCACCCCATCTGGCTCCTCTCGACCTGGAGGAGGAGCGGCTCGGCACCGAGCTCCTCCCAGATGGTAGAACTCCTCACCCGATCTCTGAGTGAGAGCCCAGCCACCCTGCGGAGGAAGCTCATTTCGGCCGCTTGTATCCGTGATCTCATTCTTTATTTGAATGAGATCAAAATTAACCTATTTGGGTTAATTTACGTAAAAATGTCTTTTCCTCTTTTAACTAGACGAAACTGATCGGGTAGAGCGCGTCCACTTAAACTCTTTCTGCTTATGTTAGAATGTGGGCGTGGCGTTGAACAAAATCCACAGCTAAGAACAATCTGATATTCTAATAATAAATACTGGGCAGGAAAGCTTGTGAATTATTCAAACATGCATGATCGAAAAAGAACAACGTTTGTTACGTTTCTGATGAGGAATCCTTGGTCAGCAAAAAAAAAAGTCTGTATTTGACTCATAATAAAAAACTCAAGAGGCCTCTCCTCTGTGTGTGTGTGTGTGTGTGTGTGTGTGTGTGTGTGTGTGTGTGTGTGTGTGTGTGTGTGTGTGTGTGTGTGTGTGTGTGTGTGTGTGTGTGTGTGTGTGTGTGTGTGTGTGTGTGTCAGTGTGTGTGTAAGTACTAAATAAAGCTGAGTGGTTGTTACAGAGCCTTTTTACACGCTTCAGTTCCTCACCAGAACGACCTTGTGCTGCGAACATGCAGATGAGTCGATGCTGGAGGGAAATAATGCTTAAATGTGCTTCTAGTTTCACATCTATCTTTGGTATTATGACCGTTAGGATGACCGTTATTAAAGCGGGCCCGGTTCTGCATACTGGTGAGCTGATTAGACCATCGCTCTGATAGAGATGCTGTATGATACCAGCAGGTCGTTCTGTGCGGAGCATGTGTCTCTCTGCGTGGGTCCTGTCTAGGTTCTCACACTCCCACAGTTCATTTACATACTTTTTGAATTAAAAACACGTTTTATGAACTTTTTTTTGTCTTTTATTACAGTATTGCCAGATTTAGGACGCTCTAAAAAGTTGAAAATTATGTTGCTGTTATTTAAGCCAGCTTACTGTTGCTTCATGATCTGTAACGTTATCTGTCCTTGTGATGCCTTGGGTGGTTATTTCCTCTTATTATTTTCTCTGAGTCGACCACGGTGTGTATTATCTTGTACAGGGGTGGGCAAAAAATTTTTTGTTCGTGGGCCACATTGAATTCTAACATTTGACAAAGGGGCCGGAACAGGATCAGATGGATGGCATACTTTGGTAACCGCAAGATCAGACCAATAGAATGGCGCATTAAATTTCAAATCTAGCGCGCTAGGTCTAAAATTTTGTGCAATGGCGCTTAAAAACATGCATTTAGTGGCGCTAGGTTTGAAATCTAAGCGCTTGATGTAACATTTTGCTTGTTTTAACATCTAACATGCTTGTTTACGTGAGTGTTTTGGGCCGGATAGTTTTCCATATCTGTGCACACTGTTTATTTTGACAGCGTGCACATCACGGACACACACACATTTTAATGGGAGCAGTGTTGTTGTTTTCTAAACAAAGCCAATATATCTGGAGTGTGCCATCTAGTGAGGAATCATCAGAATGCAGGGAAATTAAAACATTAACAAGGTTTATTTTAAAATGTTATGTTCTACGGGCCGGATTAAAATATTTAACGGGCCACATGTGGCCCGCAGACTGTGGTTTGCCCAACCCCTGATCTAGTAGCTACGATAGCTCCGAAGCTCATTTTGGCCGCTTGTGTCTGCGATCTGATTCTTTCGGTCAGTAGTGGAGCTTGTGCGATAAAACTCTTCCTGCTTGTGTTAGAACGTGTGCATTGTGGAGAAAGGAAGCCATGGCCAAGAAAAAACTGGTGTTCGAATATTATCCAAATACGGAACAGAAAAGTCGCAAATGACTCAAACAAGCATGAATGAAACAGAAAACCCTTCAGGTGTTTTTGCTGTGGTAATAACGTTCAGACATGCTAGAAATCTCCAAAAAGTTGGTTTTAATTATATTACACCTCGAGGGTTCTCGGAGAAGACACCTAACCCCCGCTTCTCCCACCATTGGCGCTGTCGACGGGCAGCCTGCTGCGGTGTAAGGAGTGCAGCACACAAATTTCCCCGATGAGGGATGAATAGAGTAATTCATTATCATTATTATAAATTATTATTATTAAGTCATTTCACTAATGGTTTTACGTCAGGGTGTGGAATGCAGGTAGAAGGTATGATCCGACACCTGAAGGGAACACAGGCTGCCTATTCAAAGGCAGCTGCACAAAGACCTTCAGGTGTCTAAAATCAGGCAAATGAGGGAAGGCCCCCGGTTCCCTCTGGTGGTGGTCAAGGGGACTATGGCAGTACCTCCCTCAGTGACCACCTCCAGATAGTCAAGGATCTTGTGGTGTGGCTTGACATGGCTTGACTCGGCGTGCCTCTTGACGTGGCTTGACTTGGCGTGTGGCTTGACGCGGTTTGACGTAGCGCGCGGCCTGCGCAGGCACTTTTGCAGCGATCCTGGGCAGGCCTAAGACCTCTATCCGCTGGGTCCATTCATGGTTGGGTCATTCTGTCAGGGTATGGAATGCAGGTGGAAGGTATGACCCGACACCTGAAGGGAAGACAGGCCGCCTATTTAAAGTCAGCTGCACAAAGACCTTCAGGTGTCTAAAATCAGGCAAATGGGAGGGCCCCGGGTTCCCTCTGGTGGTGGGCGAGGGAAGCATGACAGTTTTATGTATAAATGGAATCTTTACCCTCCACTTACAAGTGTGTGACTGTGTTTCCATGGAAACAGGTGTGTTTGTCCAGAGGGCTTTGAAGGAGACGCCTGTGAGATCAACATCGATGACTGTGAAGACAACGACTGCGAAAACAACTCCACCTGTATCGACGGCATCAACAACTACACGTGCATGTGCTCACCAGAGTATACAGGTAACCATGGTGATCTGGGCGGAGTACGGCCATCTTCCTTGCTGCTTTCCTTCTAATTGTGATCATTAGTGATAACACAGTTTTTAAACATTACATTTAGTTGCTTTTAGAGAAGTTTGATTCATTTTCTTGTAAAATTTCATTCATGCAGATATTGTTTTAGTGTAAAAGTGCTTGTTTGTCTGCTTTACTGTGCTAACCACTCGGACTGCTAACCTTTTGTGGCGCTTTTCTCTCTGTTCTCCGTGTTCTCATGCTCTGCTTTCTGTCATCTCTCATCTTCTTTGTGGTTGCAGCTGCTACCAATGAGGTGGAGAGAGGTTAGTCTGCTCTTCTGTCTCTCTCCTGCCTGTCCCTCTCTCCCTCCCTGCTTTCCTCATTTCCTGTGCTTCATCGCAGAAAACGTGATAATGATCACTTTTATTTCTCCATCCCAGTAAGACGACAAAGTCATCTCAGAGGACAGAAACACATGGCTAATCAGACAGAAGCACACGATCAGCGCAATGTATAACTAAACTAACCACAGACAGGACGTCAGTGTCAGTAGAGCCTTCTTCTCCCAGAAGAAAATGTCCTAAAAATAGAGTTGGTGGAAAACGTCCTTTATGACCTTCACCTCTGGTCCCACGACCGTTAAAATCTGATGAGTTAATCTATAGTTGGTACAGAGGAACTGTGGACAGTGTTGTGACTGTTGTCCACGTTTGGGAGGTCTCACACTCACTAGAATTTAAAGTGCATGAGCAAAGAGTGTGCACTAAATAATTGGCTCAGTGGTAGAAAGTCCGTTTTTTGGACCGAGAGAACCGGTTTGATTCCCACTGGGCCCACGCCTAAGTGTCCCTGAAGAAGACACTTAACCCCCTGTTACTCCCACCATTGGCGCCATCATGGCTGTCTGCAGCAAAAGTAATTTCCTCATGAGCGTTGAATATAGTATGATAAACAAAAAAATTAAAAATCACTTCCTGTTTACACTAAAATGTGGGCGTGGCAGAGAATGAAAGGCATGGCTAAGAACACCTTTACGTTTGAATAGCGTCCAAATTCTGTAAAACAAAATGGCTTGTAAATTGAATCAAATAGGAATAAAAATGGAAGAATTTGTTACCTTGATCTTTGGTCGCCTGACCTTTAAAACAGAATCAGATAATGTAAAGTTGGTACTGAGTACTTGTCTTCGGGAGAAATCTTCTTCAAAGAAAGTGTCAGGAGAGCAGAGACCGTTTAACTGCTTTTTTTTGCCTCACCCACATTCTGTGGGTTTAAGTACAAGCAAACAAACCTGATGGGGGGGGCACTCTTTGGAGGACAGATAAAATGTACCTAAGACTGGAAATTACTGGAAATTATAGATCAGATCGCATCCATTTCTATGTACCTGAACCTCCAGGGAGACTTTCAGAATACAATCTGTCTACATTATTAAATTTTGTCATTGTTTACATCTTGGCAGGGCCGTCCGTTCGGAAAGATCTCCCTTTGACTTATTTACAGTAAACACATCAACCACATAACACGTTATCAGGATTCAGCTTTATTAAAAATGGAAGAACATGCATGTTGATTCAGACTTTTTGTCAGTCCGCATCAGTTCAAGTACATGTAAGATGGAGCATTCACATGAAAGATGAAAATAAATACAATAAGATTTAAAGGATATTAACTAAAAAAGATAAAACACGTGCAAAAAAAAAATAAAGATTACATTGTAAGATTCCAAAAGAACGAGATCACGGATACAAGCGGCCGAAATGCGCTTTTTCCGCAGGGTGGCTGGGCTCTCACTCAAAAATCAGGTGAGGAGTTCTTCCATCCAGGAGAAGCTCGGTGTCAAGCTGCTTCTCCTCCAAGTTGAGAGAAGCCAGATGGGGTGGTTCGGGCACCTGGTCAGAATGCCTTCCGAGCCTCACTGGTGAGGTGTTTCGGGCACCTCCCACCAGGAGGAGACCAAGGGGCAGACCCCGGACTTGCTGGAGAGACTATGTCTGACAGCTGGCTGGGGAACGACTCGGGATGCTTCCGGGTGAGCTGCAGGATGCAACTGGGGTGAGAGAAGCCTGAGCTTCCCGTCCGAGGCAGTTGCACCCGTAACCCAGCCCCGGATAAGTGACGGCATGGAAGCGGAAGACAACGGCATGGAACAGTGTAAGCTAAAACGTGCACGCTAAAAGGAGGGACGCGATAGCTCAGTGGTAGAGTGTCCGTCCTTGGACCGGAAAAAGCTGGTCCAAATCCCACTGAGCTCATGTCTCGGTGATGTAGGGGAAGACACCTAACTCCCCGCTTGTCCCACCATTGGCAGCGTCGTGGCTGCCTGCTACGGCACAATACAGTACCATAATTTACCCATTGAGGGATGAACATAGTTTACAATATTTATAGTTACATTGAAAATAAAAACTCAATAAAAATCTAGAAAAAAAAACTCAAATGAAGAACAAAATGCTGATGCCTCGTCTTTATTCATTCACAATTTAAAGCATCAGAATACACACAAGTTTTCATTTGATCAATAAGATTATTTATTTAATTAACAGATTTTTTTTTATTGGTCTTTGGTTGTGGAGATCGATCATTTTCAGGGCACACATCAATGCAAACAAACACACACATTTCTCACACAAGAAAGGAGAAACATATTATTTAGAAGTTTCAAAGTTTAAGTTGAGTTTTTTTTTTAAGTAAAAATTTGTTTTAATACCAAAGTTGCTAAAACTATGCTTGTGTGTGTTTTTAGGAGAGTTGTGTGAAGAGAAACTGGATTTCTGTGCCCCGGAACTGAACCCATGTCAGCATGACTCAAAGTGCATCTTGACTCCCAAAGGATACAAGTGAGAAGATTTTATTTACACACACAAAAGCACACGTCAATGAATGCACAAAAAAGACACAAATGCACACACACTTACACATACATACACACATTCCCCTCATATAACTGTTGAATATGTCAGACTGGATTCAACATAGATCAAATGTGACGTAAAGAAGCTTAAAAAAAGTGTTGTTTTAAGTTGTTGTTTTAAGAATAGTAAAGATAGCGGTATTCGGTGTTGTGATATGCTATACCACCAGTAGATGTCGCTAGTTGAACGTAGATATATTCAAAAGAAGCGTACTTCCAGTAACAAGGAACAAACACAGAAGTCATGACGACTATAAGAAGCTTGGATTCAATAAAAATTTAAGTGTTCATAATAACGCAGTCAACACTCGGTATTGGCGAGTACTGAAATAAAAGTATTCCAACCAGTTTTGAAAATGTTTTATCAAACAAACTGAACATGGAAACTGTTTTTTCAGAAAACTGGTTGTTTTGTTTTAAACTGTAATCTTGTGTGTTTGTATGTTCTCGTATGTGTTTGTAAAGGTGTGAGTGCACTCCGGGTTATTTAGGGGAGCACTGTGAGCTGGACTTTGACGACTGTGAAGACAACAAATGTCAGAACGGTGGTCAGTGCATCGATGCTGTGAATGGATACACATGCGTCTGTCCAGAGGGATACAGGTGAGACACACACACACCTGCAGAGAGTTCACACACACTGAATATTTAATCACGTAATTTTTCAGTGGTGGATAAAGTACTCACTTTTTGTAATTAAATAAAATATAGATACTTTGGCAGAAAAATTACTTCAGTAAAAGTAAAAGTACCAATAAAAAAATCTATTTATGTAAAAGTACAAAATTAATTGGTGTAAATTTTACTTTTTAAGTAAAAAGTATAAGCATTCGACCATAATTCAAATGTTATTTTTTTGTGCTGTAGGGTCACAAATAAATACTCTGTGTAATGATGGTTCAACTTTTTATTTAAAAGTAAACACAATAAACCACGATCTTCTGACTCTTTTTCAATTTGTGCTATATTTGATGTTAGCTTTTTTGGCGGAAAAGGTTTACTCTCGATTCTGATTGGTCCTCGATTCATTACTTCTTCTCCCTCTTGGAGACCGCTGGCGATCAACTGCTCCCTCCACAGGTTGATTTTGTCAATGCAGCTTCAAGTTGCGCTAAAAAAAATTGTATATTTTTCAAATTC
This sequence comes from Neostethus bicornis, assembly GCA_902685375.1. NCBI lineage: Eukaryota > Metazoa > Chordata > Actinopteri > Atheriniformes > Phallostethidae > Neostethus > Neostethus bicornis. Next base: position 6,049,619 of record LR738542.1, on the reverse strand, counting down.
CTGACAATATTTGTAACAAAAATACAAAACACACTTTTAAAAAGTAGTGGAGCAAAAGTACAGATATTTTCTCTGAAATGTAGTGAAGTAAAAGTAAAAAGTACAAGTCTCAAATTGTACTTAAGTAAAGTACAGATTCAAAATTTTTTTACTTGAGTACAGAAACGAAGTACATTTACTTCATCACATTCCACCACTGTAATTTTTTAATGCTCATACCAAAACATTTAGCCTCTTTCCTCAATTGGTCCACACTGCTGCCTGTTTATTCCAATTTGCACAAATTTCTCAATCACATAAAACTTTATTTACATAAATAATTGAAACCAACATTGATAAAATAACTAGCATTAGCAAATGTGCTAATTCACATGAAATGACTCATTTGCTTGCTTGAAAGGTGAAATTAAGAGGCAAAATGGCTTGAGATCAAATTGAGCACATCAGAATGATGAGGTGGTATTGTTTCCCTCATTAACAGCTTATTAAGTTAGCTATGGATTAAAAAAAAAACTGCTGAGTCTGAGTCTGCTGAGACTGCAAAATTACAAACAAATGTGGATTTAAAGGTTAAACGGCTCAAGCTGTACTTAGTTTAAGAAAATCTGCCAGCGCCAATTAGCAACATTTCTACCAATTACCAATGTCTTGTGAGAGTGCAATATCGTCTGATTTAATTGGTAAGATACAGACTCTATTACAGGCTTCCCACAGACCCCAGGCTGTCAAAAAGAATTTGGTGGATACCAAAAACAAATCTGATTGTATTCTATGAACTCTTATCTAATTCTTCTCTGAACGTAATCCATACAACAGCTCAGGATCCAGACCCAGTTTTCCTTCAATACCCAAACTTCCCAACACCACTGCAATCCACAAAATCCCATCTTTGTCTATGACTTTGAAATATGCTGGAATGTCTTACCCCAGTTTTTTAAAAATAATCTTCTTCTTCTTTTGGCATTTCCCGTCAGGGGTCGCCACAGCAAGTCAGTTTCTTCCATCTAACCCTAACTGCTGCATCTTCTTCAGTCACGCCAACTATCTTCATGTCTTCCTTCACTGTATCCATGAACCTCATCTTTGGTCTTCCTTTAGTCCTCTTTCCTTGTGGTTCCAAATCCAGCATCCTTCTTCCGATGTACTCTTTCTCTCTCCTCTGCACATGTCCAAACCATTTCAGTCTGGCCTCTCTGACTTTATCTCCAAAACCTCTAACATGTGCTGTTCCTCTGATCCTGTCCATCCTGGTCACTCCCAAAGAGATCCTCAGCATCTTCATCTCTGCTACAAACATCTCTGTTTCCTGTCTTTTCCTCAGTGCCACTGTCTCTAGACCAAACAGCATGGCCGCTCTCACCACGGTTTTGTACATTTTTCCTTTTCATTTTAGCTGAAACTCTTCTTCACCTCTTTTTCACACTCTTAAACACCATGTTTCCTCCGTACCTATTGAGTTTATTCATCGCAACGACAGGGAAGTGCTTGAAATGGCTACATATCCTTAGTCTCCTGGCTCTGTAACTTGTGTTTTTATTATTTATGCGTCTTCATCTGACCATGGGTGTGCTGGAACTGTAATTTCATTGTTCCCTTGTGGCACAATGACAAGAAAGTCTTCTACTCTAAATGAATAAATCCATCTAATTCCTACGTCAAAAGTCTGCTAAAAAAATCTGTAAATTAGGAGTTCCAAAACTCGTCCTTGAGGTATTTGATCAAGAAAGTTTTCATTATATTCCTGCTGCGACATTCTAAGTAAATGAAGATGACTGAACTATTAAACGGGTGTTCCTCAGGAACCATAATTGGAAACCTGTACTTTCAAGTGTATGAAGTATCTACTGGAAATGGACTTTTTGCACTTTACATAATCAATAATTTATCATGTGTTTCAGCGGCTTATTCTGTGAGTTCTCGCCCCCGATGGTCCTCCCCCGCACAAGCCCCTGTGACAACCATGAGTGCCTGAACGGTGCGCAGTGTGTGGTCATGGGTTCGGACCCTCGCTGCCAGTGTCTGCACGGCTATGAAGGCGATCGCTGTGAAACACTGGTTAGCGTCAACTTTGTAAACCGGGAGTCGTACCTGCAGCTTCCATCCAGCCACCTCTCTCCACAGACCAACATCAGCCTACAGGTACACCCACTTCATGCTTGGAAGTTCAGAGAAGAGGCTAAGATTGGTTTGGGGTACAAAGTTATAGTTTTAGAGTTAACGTCTAAAATAAAATGTAGATAAACATATTTGCTCACTCACTTGTATGACTGGAATCAGTTGTTCCAATCACTGACGGCAAGGGGTTTACAAAATCAGCACCTAAGCAAGTTTTAAACGGGGCGTTTTATGCTAAATTAACTTTTTGGAGATTTCTACCATTTTTAACGTCATTTCAACATTAGAAATATGTTTTAAGTTGTTTTCTATTTCTTTCATGCATGTATGAGCGATTTAGTAGTCGTTTCGTCATAGTTATTTGGGCACTATTCAAATACTAAGTTGTTCTTAGCCCCGCCTTTTATTCTCTGTCACGCCCACATTCTAACGTAAACATCAAGTATTTTATTGTTATTTATTTATACATGGCCTTAGCTAACCCATCATTTCCGATGCTAACATTTCCGATCTTGATGTTTGGTTTATTTACAGATTGCAACAGATGAGGACAGTGGGGTTTTGTTGTACAAAGGGGACAATGATCATATCGCAATGGAATTGTATAGGGGGCGCCTCAGGGTCAGCTACGACACCGGATCCTACCCTCCTTCTGCCATATACAGGTAAACACATAAATAAACAAGCACGTCCAACACTTTTACAAATACCTCGTCCAGATGTAATTAATCCTGATGTGTAGTCTGAATCTCTCTGTCTTCTCTCTTGCAGTGTGGAGACTGTAAATGACGGAAGTTTTCATGGCGTGGAGCTTGTAGCAGTGGATCAGACTTTATCTTTGTCCATTGATGGTGGACCACCCAAATCTATCAACTCCATCAGCAAACAGTCAACGCTCAACATCGATTCTCCTCTTTACCTTGGAGGTATGAACTGGCCCCTGGTGTGTGTGTCTACAGAGATACCAATCACAGCTTTACATTCAAATGTCCTAAAGGTTTAGAGAATCAGAATCAGAATCAGAATGCTTTTATTGCCATGTCAATGAGAATATCAGAGACTAGGAACTTGCTTTGATACAGGTGTGCAATAATATAAGATAAAAATAATAAAATAATAAAAATAATTTTAACAAAACAGAGTGCTCAGAAAGAAAAAGAAAAGTAGTGCAATGTCATAGAAAATAATAAAAAATAATAAAGATAGTAAAGTGACAAGAGGGATGTGACTAAGAGATGTGGGGTTCAGGTTATAAAGTATTAATTAGACTAACGGCAGAAGGGAAGAAGCTGTTTTTGTGGCGGGACGTTCTGGTCCGAATGGACCGGAGCCTCCTGCCCGAGGGGAGTCGCTCAAAAAGTCCATGTCCAGGGTGTGAAGGGTCAGCTACTATCCGACCTGCACGCCCCCGAGTCCTGGAGACGTACAGGTCTTCGAGAGATGGAAGGCTGCAGCCGATCACCTTCTCTGCGGAGCGCACAATGCGCTGCAGTCTGTGTTTGTCCCTGGCTGTGGCTCCAGCGTACCACACGGTGATGGAGGAGGTGAGGACAGACTCGATGATGGCTCTGTAAAACTGCATCAACATCTGGGCGGGCAGCTTGGCTTTCTTCAACTGCCGCAGAAAGTACATCCTCTGCTGGGCCTTTTTGATCAGGGAGCTGATGGACGGCTCCCACTTTAGGTCCTGTGTGATGGTAGTGCCGAGGAAGCGGAAAGAGTCTACAGTGGTGATGGGGGAGTCTGTCAGTGCAAGGGGCGTAATGGGTGCTATAGCTTTCCTAAAGTCCACGATCATCTCCACTGTCTTCTGAGCGTTGAGCTCCAGGTTGTTGTTGCTGCACCAGGACACCAGCCGGTCTACCTCCATCCTGTAGGCCGACTCATCACCATCAGAGATGAGCCCGATGAGAGTGGTGTCGTCCGCAAACTTGATCAGTTTGACAGAGTCATGGCTGGAGGTGCAGCAGTTGGTGTACAGGGAGAAGAGCAGGGGAGAGAGGACACAGCCCTGTGGAGATCCTGTGTTGATAGTCCGAGAGGTGGAGACATTCTTCCCCAGCCGCACGCACTGCCTCCGGTCTGTTAGGAAGTCAGTAATCCACCTGCAGGTGGAGTCAGGCACGTTGAGCTGGGAGAGCTTGTCCTGAAGCAGGGTAGGTAGGATGGTGTTGAATGCAGAGCTGAAGTCCACAAACAGGATCCTAGCATAGGTTCCCGGGGAGTCCAGGTGCTGCAGGGTGAAGTGGAGGGCCAGGTTGATGGCGTCGTCTACAGACCTGTTGGCTCTGTAGGCAAACTGCAGAGGGTCCAGTGAGGGAGAGGTGAAGTGCTTGAGATGAGGGAGGACCAGGCGTTCGAATGACTTCATGACTACAGACGTAAGCGCCACAGGCCTGTAGTCATTAAGTCCAGTGATACGGGGCTTCTTGGGAACAGGAACGATGGTGGACAGCTTGAAGCAGGCTGGAACGCGGCATGTCTTCAGCGAGGTGTTGAAAATGTCTGTGAAAACTGGAGACAGTTCCTCAGCACAGTGTTTCAGGGTGGCCGGGGAGACACCATCTGGGCCCGAAGCTTTCCGAGGGTTTTGCTTGCGGAAGAGCTTGAGCACATCCTGTTTTGTCACCAAGAAAGCAGTGGAGGGGGAGGGCTGGTCAGCTGGAGTGACCTCTGTTGTTAATTGAGTGGGGGATGGGAGTGGCTTCAAAGTGTCTGAAGGTTGTTGATCAGTGAGGGGGGAGGAGAGTGAGACATCAAACCTGGCATAGAAGGTGTTGAGTTTCTCTGCCAGTTGTAAGTCATCAGCAGCTTGTGGGGCTTTCGGCTTATAGTTTGTAATTTGCCGAAGTGATCTCCAGACAGAGGCGGTGTCATTGACAGAGAATTGCTCCTTCAGGCGTTTATTGTACCTGGATCTCGCCTGCTGTACCTCTCTCGAGAACCGGTACTTAGCGCCTTTGTAGCTCTCTCTGTCATTGGCTCTGTGAGCTGCTTCCTTTTCCCTCCTGATCTGTCTTAGTCTGGGTGTGAACCAGGGTTTGTCGTTGTTAAATCTTACCCTGGTTTTTGATGGAATGATGCTGTCCTCACAGAAACGTATGTATGACGTCACTGTGTCTGTGTAGTCATCCAGACTATCTGTGGCAGCTCTAAACACACCCCAGTCTGTTGTGTCCAGACACATACGAAGCTCGTCCACAGCTTCGCTGGTCCACTTCTTGGAAGTCCTCACTGCAGGTTTAGAAAGCTTCAACTTCTGTCTGTATGCCGGGATGAGGTGAACCATGTCATGATCAGAGAAGCCCAGAGCAGCTCGAGAAACAGCCTTGTAGGCTTTACTGGCTGTAGTGTAGCAGTGATCCAATGTGTTCTTTTCCCTGGTTGGGCAGTTTACAAACTGTCTGTACTTTGGGAGTTCCTGGCTCAGATTTCCCTTGTTAAAATCCCCAAGGATAATAACTAGAGAGTCCGGGAAGTTTTGCTCCACACACAGAATTTGGTCCGCGAGCGCGCGTTGGGCCTCGTGCACGTTTGCGCATGGCGGAATGTAAACAGCAGCCAGAATGAATGAAGCAAACTCCCGTGGAGAATAAAATGGTCTACAGTTTATAAAGAAGTATTCCAGAACCGGAGAGCAAAGCTGGGAGATCACAGACACATCCGAACACCAGGAGTGGTTGATGTAGAAACAGAGCCCTCCACCTTTTGTTTTTCCACCGGAGAAATCCCTCTGTCTGTCAGCGCGGAAGAGCTGAAATCCCTCCAGCTGAAGCGCGCAGTCCGGGATCTGCTCGTTGAGCCATGTCTCCGTGAAGCATAGAACACAAGAGGAAGAGAAGTCCCTGTTTCGTCGCATTAGCAGCGCTAGCTCGTCCATCTTGTTGGTAAGTGAGCGGACATTGGAGAGAAAAAGGCTCGGTTTAGGTTTAGGTTTAGGTTTCGTAATTTAACTTTTTGTCACAAAAAATATTTTGAACAAAAACACATGCTTGTGTTACGCGTACATAACGAGGAATATATTTATTAGGGGTGGGCAAACACCACCCCAAGTGCCATATGCCCTTCTTTCAAACAAATATGAATAACAAACCTTTCTTTGCAAAAAATGAAACTGGAATAATTTCCTTGCCTGCCACCAGAGGGAGCTCTGGACCTTCCTCTCTCAGATTCCAACCTGATGCTAAACACCTGTGGTCATTAACCTCATGCTGATCACCTGTTGATCATTTGCCTGCTGCCTATTTGAAGGCAGTCTCCCTGACTTTTTCGTTGGGATGATCGATTTGTATTTTTGAAATCACAGGGGATTTCGGTTCCCTGTTAGGCGTAATATACCAACACTGGTATCTCGCGACATTCAATAAAGTAAAGTAAAAGTAAAGCTTTTTCGTTGGGTCATGATCCCTTCCAGTCAGGTCTTCCTGGCTGCCGACCAAGAGATATCAACGAACTCTACGTGTGATACTTTTGAACTTTGACCAAGAGACATTCCTTTGTTCCAATCCTGTGCCTTCTCTCACAGCCTTGCTGGGCCCTTTTTTGTTAATAAATATTGTTTGTTGTCCTACAATTGGGTTCCCCTCCTCCTTCTGCACTCTCAACGTAACAGAAACTATTGTCATAAACTTACAGGGAGGGTATGTCTTGCATTTATAACCATTCCCAACAGATGGTGCTCTGTATATTAAGAAGTTTTGGGGCATGCAGCTCCCAAAGCGTGGCAGTAATCAAATACATTATCCTCATATCAAAAACAAAATTGTGGTAGTTTCCTAGTTTATTTGTGCACATTTGAGTAATTTGCAAGCCCTACCATCCAATATTTAGATACAATGTAAATGGGATACAATGTAAATGCGAGAGTACTCCTGGCTACAGATTTTGTTCTCCACCATGCCCACATTCCATTCTAAAGTGCTTCATTGCATATGCTCTGCTAACGCTCAGTCCCTTCCCCTCTACAGGAAGTGTCACTGTAACTCATTACATGACAATACAACACTAGTAAGCCTGATAATTTGTTCCCTCTGTTCTCTTGCAGGGATGCCCGAGCAGGCCTCAGCCTCTGGAGGTCTTTCAGCTTTGCAGCACAGCCCCGGTGGTCGAAACGGCACCAGTTTCCATGGCTGCCTCCGTAACCTGTACATCAACGGAAAGCTGCAGAACCTTGGCGCAGGACTGGAAGCAGCGGCTTTCAGCTCCGGGACTTCACAAAGCACCAGACGGTGGTTGGGTAACGGCGTAGAGCCAGGCTGCCAGCCATGTCAGAGAAGTACCTGCCTCCAAGGCGACTGCCACCCGACGGGTCATCGTGGCTTTACTTGCACCTGCTACCCTGGATGGACGGGAAATTTATGCGATCAGCAAGTCAGCAATCCCTGCGATGGCAACAAGTGAGTGTTTACTGTTTTAAACCCTATTTGTGAACAAATTGAACATTTTTACACAGAAAATATTGTTTTTATTCCTCTACAGATGTATTCACGGCACCTGTGTCCCGATAAACTCATATTCGTACTCCTGCCGGTGTCAGCCGGGCTTTGCTGGTGTCCTTTGTGATGAGCAGGTCCAGGACACGGCCAACCTCTGCAGCCTGTCACGCTGCAAACACGGCAAATGTAGAGTATCCGGTCTGGGGAAAGCATACTGCGAGTGTAACAGCGGCTACACGGGAGAGGCATGTGACAAAGGTGAAAATAACTGGGACGGGATTACACCTGTTGATTAAAATCAGTTTGTCCAAAAACTAATCCTGTGTAAGGTTTTAATCTGAACTTTTTCACGTAATCTCTTCCAAAGCTTCTGCTCTTGTGGATGTTTCATAGCTGCGTCTGTCTAACATTGTTTATGTCTCTTCACTAATGCTTCTAATCTGGCATTTTATCAACTCAGCATCCCCTGAGCTTCCTCTTAATCCCACACGAGGGGCAACTCAGGTGAGACTTGTCTGTTTTCTTCTGACCTCTTCAAATTCCTTATCTTTTGAGTCTTTGTGCAATCCGTGTATGCGTATTTTCACCATGAAGCTGTTTCTTTCTCCTTGTTTTGGATAAAAAAAAGTATGCACATTTTTTACGCTCTCACTCGCAGAGGAGCCCCTAAGCACACAGACAGTTTGTGCGTCTGTGCCTCACTAACACTTTTGTCAGCCCAAAATTTTCCAAACAAGAAAAGGGATTTTAATGAAACTGCCACAATTACCAAGTACCAGCTATAGATGAACTTATTAGGTTTTCAGGGTCACAGGCAAAAGGATTGAGATCACAATGCAATATCTCCCAAACCACTGAATGGTTTTTAATAAAACTGCACACGGTGCCACGGTACCAACGATATATGAACTGATTAGGTTTTAAGGTCAAGGTCACAAAGGTCAAGGCTACAATTTATATGAAAGGGACACAAAGGGTCTCGTTCGAGTGTAGGAAGGATGGAGTGGGAGATCGTCGGGCGGAGTGGTGCGGCATCAGCAATAACTAGGACGCTGCATCGGTCCGTCGTGGTAAAGAGAGAGCTGAGTCAAAAAGCAAAGCTCTCGATTTACAAGTTGATCTACATTCCTACCCTCACCTATGGTCACCAGCTGTGGGTGGTGACCGAAAGAATGAGATCGCGGATACAAGCGGCCGAGATTAGCAGACCAAGAGGCAGACCCCGGACCCGCTGGAGAGATTGTGTCTTGCAGCTGGCCGGGGAATGACTCGGGATCCTTCTGGGTGAACTGGAGGATGCTGCAGGGGTGAGAGAAGCCCGGGCTTTCCCGTCTGAGGCTGTTGCCCCTGCGACACGGCCCCGGATGCGCGGAAGATGACGGAATGGAACAGGATACTACCACCTGTAGTCACTCAGTACCAACTATAAATTAACTGAGAAATTTGTAATACTGGGCAGGTGGAGGCAAATTGGTCAACGCCTCCTCTGCCAACCATATGTTTGGAAGTTGGTAGGAATGAACTTTTCAGAAAGTTGTTCTTCTCTTGTAACAGTTTTTTCTGAGGTAGTGCCCATGTGAAGCCCAAAGTGATCGCATTTAAATAACGTATTAAGTGGGTTTGATTGAACTCAAAACGTGTCACAAGCCCAGTGTGATCAAGTTATTTAGTTAGTCTGCTGTGACGAGGCCGTGATGAATGCCGTCGTGGATTAAAATAGTGCCTGGTGGATTATTCACAGAAACTAGAAATCTACTTTATTATCTGTCGGGTCTAAAAAAGGCTTCATTCAATTTAGTACCCCTGTATCATAACCAACAATTAATCTCACACAAGGAAACAAGCGCTTTTCCACACTGCAGCGGGGAGAGATGAGGAGAAACAGAGACGTACTCTGCTTGGCTCCTACAAACTTCTCTCACATCATCTCACCCCAGCTGCATCCTTTTATTTGGAATAAATAGGTCACAGTTTACAGAAGGACACTCATAGGCGTCTGAAGAATTTGTTATTTAAAAGGGCAGAAATCCCACCCAACATTGAGTGCAAAATAGTTTCAACAGAACAGGGAGTTTCATGTCCTGCAACTATCTGTGATTAGCTGATAACGCAGGAATCTTTCTGGTAACCAGTTGGTCTCTATATGTGCTGAATAACCCTTCTGGGATGGGAGAGCAATATTCTAAAATAGCTGACATGCGTAAGATGGCTGATGCCCATGTATCCTTAGTAAATGTGAAAAACACACATTATAAATAGATAAATCATAAGCTTATCTTACATTATCTCTCCGGTTTTCTAATGAAACTGTTCTGTTTGGTTGCTGCAGAGGTGGCCTGTCGAGGTGAACGGATCCGAGATGTCTACCAGAGACAGCAAGGCTACGCGGCGTGCCAAACCCAGGAGAAGGTCTCCCGCTTAGAGTGTCGGGGCAGCTGCCCAGGGGGATCAGAAGGACAAGGGAACTGCTGTACCCCCCTCCGCAGCAAACGCAGGAAATACACCTTCCAGTGCACTGATGGCTCCTCTTTTGTCCAGGAAGTAGAGAAAGTTGTCAAGTGCGGCTGTACAAAGTGTTCTTCATAAAAATAAAGAGACGGCACCCATCGGCAGATTTCCTCTTATCCAGATGTGTTCTGTGTTCCTGCCCGCCTTATGTGACCCCTGTCTTCTTCTACTCTTCTGTGAGGAAACCCCTCAACCTCCACCTGGAAGACAACCCCCAACCAACGCCTTCTTAAAAAACCCTGAAAAACATAAAAGAAAGAGAAAAAAAAAAAGAAAAAGTTTTTTTTTGTCAGTGCTGGACTGATGATCAATGCTTCCTCGGTGGAGATCTTGAATTGTATTGTAAAATACAAAAACAGACTTATTTTTTATTATGAAGTAAAAAAAAAGACAAAAAAAAAGAAAAATCCCACAAAAGTTGACTTTGTCCTTCAATTTGCTTCTGGTTGGTCGTGATGACCCCAATGGTGTGCCACGCTGTCTCTACCTACAGGTTACTGACCACTTCCTGTAAACTTCCTGCTTCCTGTCTGTGGGTTGTGTGTTTTAGGAGTAACTTTAACTGGTAGTACCACAGACTCATCTCTAGGAGGAGCAGTATAAAAGCCCAAGAAAAGGGCGGCCAGAGATAGCCTACAACCCCAAAGCACCTCAGTATATCTTAGGCAACCTCCTGAAGCTCCTCAGACTGTGTGCACAATTCTACACACAGGTTGTGGTATCGTATTCAGCTACTGAACAACACACACACACAATAACTCTCCACTGTAGGGTTAAACATGGTACCCGTCAGGTTAAGTACACCACTCGCTGTTCATGCACACACCCTGGCCCCATCATGGATGGCAAGTATTTATTGTACCATAAATACCTGTACTTATTCAGTAGATCCCCATGTATCAATCTGATTCTTTTAATATATATTAATTTATATTTGTTCTTATTTTTGTATTAAAAGACATACCTTGTCAAGATAGCTGAACTAACAAAATGGTGTCCTTTTTATTGTTCTTTGATCACTGAAAGTATTGTGCTTGCCAGAGACCTTAGTTACATTTTAATCTGCAAATGTGACGTGAAGACAGTGTATATTTTTGTCGCGTTTACTGAGAGTTTGTACTGTGCCATTACGAGAAGGTCTTTATATTAGAGTTTAAATGTATAGATAAATTCCCTGCCTATGTATTCCACACACAGATCTTGTGAGTAGCATTGACCCTAGCGAATGCATAGAACTGTTTTTACCTTTTTAACAAGATTAAAGAATACTGTGACTTTTTTCTAAATGAAACTACTTTGTTAGCCCCTTTGGTCTCCGATGTTAACATGTTGCTGCTAAGTTTTTGTACCGTAGACTTGGATCCTGATCTGTATGTTATATAGAGCTTCCTGCTCCTTACTGTACAGGGGAGCACTTTGTGTAACAGATAAATATGACCCCTTCTACACATGTGCGTTGTGCTTTATATTCCCCCTCTCTGACCCGTCCCAGACTAATGTCAGTTCCCTGACTGATGTTTATTAAACACAATATTTACCTCACTCCCTCTATCTTTGCTCTCTGTTCCTTGTAAGTGTTAGAGATCGTCCCTCTGGTTTATTATATTTTAAAGTGAGATTATGTTCAAGATAAAATGACTTTCTTTTGTCTATAAATACAAACGTCTTCTATGATTTTCATTTATGAATTTTTTAGCCACCTGTTATGTTACACTGTCAAACGGATGGAAGAACCAAACGCTGGACTATTCGCAACAAAAAGGTAACAAAAGGTGTCCGCAGCAACAGTAGCAGGGAAAACTTTCAAAAATTGAAACTTCTCCCCAAGAAATTACAAAGGTACAAAAGGATTTCATATGGAATTACTAGGAAGAGAGGGTGGAGTAAGAAGGAAAGAGGAGTGGGCAGTAGTGGCATATAAAAACGGCACATATCAAGTCGCTTCCATCAGCGTGACTAATATGTAGAAGCTTCCTGCTCCGAAAAGCCTCAGCAGAAATGAGAAAATTGACAGAATGTGGCTTACCAATGACAACAGGAAGCCAGCTCATGACTCAGACAGAGTGGCTGCAATTAGTATCTTGGGTGATGGGGTGTGTACCGTCAAAAAGCTCACTCTTGGCTCCCAAGGTGGTTGCCATGCAAAAACAAAAACTGGACCAGTGACTGCATAGTTGTGGCTCAAAAAATGCAACATTTGTCTGTAAGGTGGAAAATTGCTAGCAAGTTGGCTTCGTTTGGATGGAGCTGAATGCTATGGGCGATGTCACACTCATTACCAACTTTAAGGAGGGATGAATGAAAGACCTGGTGAGGGTGAATAGTGAACACAGGTCTAATAGACCAATACGTAGATCATAATCTCATGAGAGTGGATTGCATAGTTGGAACATTATTCAGTGATAGTCTTGGAGTGTCTGGAGAGACCAAAACAATCGGTTCCAATGCTCTTTCTATTGGGAAGATGAAGAAATCACAACACCGCCATTTAAAAAAAAAAGCCAAAACACCCATTGGTTAATTAATGCTTCATTTATTTGACTTCACCGTATTTGTTACAACTTGCAAACCACAAAACAAAGACACAAGAAGTTTCTTTGCAATAAAAAAAATCAATTTGATAGCATTATTAACAGCATCAAATATAGAAGAACCTGTATCTAGCAAATATGCCAATACTCTGAAATAAATTTCAATGAACCCATCAACCTGCTTTGTACAATCATGTCACTGATAATTTGTGTTTGCAAATACTGTACATCTCAAATATAAAAAAAAAAAAATGAATTACTCTATTCATCCCTCACCGGGGAAATTTGTGTGCTGCACTCCTTACACCGCAGCAGGCTGCCCTTTGACGGCGCCAATGGTGGGAGAAGCGGGGTTAGGTGTCCTCCCCAAGCACCCTAGATGTGCTCTCTGTGGGACGCAAACCCGCGACCTTCCGGTCCGCGCGCGAACGCTCTAACCACTGAGCTGCCGTCTCCTCCAAATATTCTCAAGCGTTGTCGGCAGGATTCGAACCTGCGCGGGGAGACCCCAATGGATTTCTAGTCCATCGCCTTAACCACTCGGCCACGACAACATAAATATGGTAAGAAAAATCATTTTTATTGGGCTTAACTATGTGGAAACATGTGTCCTTATTGCAATAAAACTTCTGTTTTGAAAAATTAAAAAAAAAAAACGGCCTAAACTTTCCATCTGTTCTGATCATGTTCATGATCGTGATGTGGGTGCAGCAAAATATAATGAGAAGAGTTACAGAATTACAAACCATTTGAAGCCTAAAAATTTCAAACATAAATCAAAGATTATCCCAACACGTTGCTTGAAAGTTAGAAGTTGAAAAGAAATGTCAAGCAAATTTACTGAAACTGAAGGGTGTCAGGATCCCCTCACCTGCCATCAGAGGGAGCCCTGGACCTTCCTTCCTCACCTGGATTACAACCTTATCCTGAACACCAGGGTGATTAGCCTGATACCAATCAGCTGTGCATAGTCTTTGTGTATCCAGGAAAGCGCCATATAAGTTTAATGCATTATTGTTATTTGTCAGTCTGTTGCCTGTATAAAGAAAATCATCCCACTCTTTCTTGTCGGGTCATACCATCCCTTCCAGCCAGGTGTCCCTGGTTGTCTGACCAAGAACACATTCTGACAATAACCTCTAGCCATGACAGTAAAACTTTATGTTTTCCTTCCCCAGCGTCTCTGGACTGTCATTCCCAAATAAACCATGTTTTCTGTCCTGCTATTGGGTACTCCTCCTTCCACCTGCACACCACTTCATGACAAAGGGTTATTCAAAATCAAAGAAAAGTTTAGGTTGTTAAAACTGCCTCAAGTTTGTTCATCTTTGCGTTTAAATAATTGACTTATACAAATAGTGTGGGGTTCAAATCTGTCAGCATTACAAAAGTAAAGCAACGCTCTCAGAAATCTCCTTGGAAGCACTACAGCCTTTACACCCAGAAACTCTAAAGAGTAATTGACAGCAAACTGAAGGCCCCATAAACCTAAGGGCCTTAATTCTTCAGAAGTTAAGATCAATTCTCAAATTATGTCCAGTTCTGATTCACTATAGTCTGTTTACCTTAAAATCATCAGAAGTGGCACCCTGTGCTGTTCCAAGTGTTTCTGTTGGACCAGTTTTCATCTCCACCTGGCAGGTTGGCATTGCTACCTTGTTGACTGAACCAGTGATCCCCCACTGTGCACTTTCCATATGGGTTGTTCTCATGGACGCTGGCCACTAGTGTCCAGCCTCCTCTAATATATTTTAGCAATACAGGAATATCTAATTATACAAAGTAGGCGTCTTGAAATGTGTCCAAACTCAAACATCTCAACATTTTTAAAGAGATTTTTTTTTTAAATCAAGTTTTTAGAGGTTTACACCAGGTTTGAGTTCTATTCCCATTTTATGACATACTTGGAGAGTTTTATTATTATTTTATTGTGCATATTGAATAAAATTTTCAAGTCATGGAAAAAAAAAATGTGTCCATTTTTTTTTTTAAAGTTCATTTTATGTCACATAAATAAGAAGTAATTTGTGTGTAAAAACATTGTAAAAAGATTTCAAATTAGATCAAGAACAGACTCAAATGCCAGAAAGTGGATATGAACCTATGATGGAATTTTCAGACCCTTACATAATTTCTAAATGAGAGAACTTTCTGAATCCTAGTGTGTTCAAATACTTATTTACGTCACGGTATAAAATTTCTATTCACAAAACAGTCACACAAAAGCAGAGATTGTCAGCATACCTGAATAAAAATAGAGATCAAACCCATCCGCCTTTATATCATTCATTGTTCCGGAGGCTTCATGCAACAGAGGGGCTGTGTTTGCTTTGTGTTTAGTTTGGATGAGTTTGAACTATTTTTGTACACAAAGTAGAGCTCTGCTCTCCATGCGTAATGGGCTTGGCATGATGGGGGTTGTAGTCTATTTCAGCATATGTTATCTAAAACAACACATTCTTTTAGATTTTATTTGAGATGCACTTTTCTTTCTTTTTTTTTTTTTGCACCTTATCAATTATACATGAGCAGTTTGTTACTTTTCGTTGGTTTTTGTTCTCAACTATGCAAATTGAGGACACCCTTTAAACGTCTTTTTTTAAGAACATATTTGTTCATGCAGAAATCTATAATATATTTTAACAATGCAGAAATATCTCAGTCAGGAAAAGAGGTGAAGAAGCATGTGTAGGCAGATTGGAGCGGGTGGAGAAAAGTATCAGGTGTGATGTGTGATAGAAGAGTTTCAGCTAAAATGAAAGGGAAAGTGTACAAAACCGTGGTGAGACCGGCCATGCTGATTGGTCTAGAGACAGTAGCACTGAAGAAAAGACAGGAAGCAGAGATGGAGGTAGCAGAGATGAAGATGCTGAGGATCTCTCTGGGAGTGACCAGGATGGACAGGATCAGAGGAACAGCACATGTTAGAGGTTTTAAAGTCAGAGAGGTCAGACTGAGTTGGTTTGGGCATGTGCAGAGAAGAGAGAGAGAGTACATCAGAAGAAGGATGCTGGGTTTGGAACCACCAGGAAAGAGGACTAGAAGAAGACCAAAGAGGAGGTTCATGGATACAGTGAAGGAAGACATGAAGATAGTTGGTGTGACCAAAGAGGATGCAGCAGATATGTTCAATTCAATTCAATTTTATTTGTTTAGCCCAAAATCACAGAATTTCCGTCTCAATGGGCTTCACAAGAAAAAGAGGAATGTATTAACACAAATACACAACAAGAAAAATAACTAACAAATGCTAACTAAACAAGACTAGCACATTAATGCACTTAGACTCTCCTTCTCGGTGAGTAAAAACTCCAAAAAACCCATCAGTGGGGAAAAAATAAGAAACCTCATGGGGATCCACGTGAAAGAGAGATCCCTCCCCCGGGACGAGCAAACAATGTGTCAAAGATTATTGTTTAAATATTAGCTTAATCTAATCTACAGCTAAATATCTAAAGAAGTCAATAGATGTTCTTCATCCTGATGGAAACACTGGGGGCTCCTTAGCCCGGAGATGTCAAGTACGGGGATGAGTAGATGTTCTTCATCCTGATGGAAACACGGGAGACTCCTCAGCCCGGAGATGCCCACGGCGGGGATGAGTAGATGTTCTTCATCCTGATGGAGACACGGGAGACCCTCAGCCCAGCGATGCCCACGGTGGGGATGAGTAGATGGATTTCATCCTGAAGGAGCGGGGATGAAGAAGCGCGGAGGTCTCCTCGGTGTGGCCATGCCCAGGACAGGAACGCAGAGTCCTGGATGGGGCTCTCTCCCAGAGAGGAGGGAGAGAGGTGGACAACATGTGAATTGTATTGTACCAACTAGCAGTGTAATTCTAAATAAACAGACAATTTAGAACAATGAATGAGATAGAAAGCCAGGGGTTTAGGGTAGAGGGCTAGAGTAGGGGATACGGGGAAAGAGCTAAGACAGTCTGGCAGAGAATAGTAGATAGAATTAGAGGACAGAACCCCAATGTACCATACTTTCCCCAGCTTTTACTATCTAGCAGCCAACTATTAATTATATCAGCTAATTGAATCTGTTTCTATCTGACCTGTTGATAAGCTTGTTCAAACAGGAATGCTTTAAGCCTCCCTTTAAATGTAAGAACACTGTCTGTCTCTCTCACTTGAGCTGGGAGCTTAATCCATAAAACTGGAGCTTGGTAGCTAAAGGCTCTACCTCCAACTGTACTTTTTGAAATCCTAGGAACCACCAACAGCCCTGCATTTTGTGAGCGGAGTGTTCTGCTTGGTTGATAAGGTACTATAAGTTCACTAATGTAAGATGGAGCCATGCCGTTTAGGGCCTTGTAGGTTAGTAAGATGATTTTAAACTTGATCCTAAACTCAATAGGAAGCCAATGGAGAGACGCTAGCACGGGAGTAATATGATCTCTTCTATCTATGTTGTGATGTGAAAGGAGGAGGACCCAAATGCAGGACATCAAACAAAGTTTATTAACTTATTTCAGGAAAGTCTGTAACTCAAGAAGCACAGGATTAACTCAAGGGTTCACAAGTCCAAATAATAAAGTTCAAAACATGGTCAGGCAACCAGGGTGGCCTGGCTGGAAGGGATGGTATGACCCGAAAGGGAAGTCCAGGGTGATTCCCCTTAAATAGATGGCAGGGTGCACAGATATGAGGAATCAGGAATCATCACTGGTGTCCCCCATTCAGGTTGACTAGGGCCATCCAGGGCCCCATACGGCGGCAGACGAGGGGGTTCACAACAAGATAGAGTTAGATGGAAGAAACTGACTTACAGTAGTGACCCCTGAAGAGAAATGCCGACAGAAGAAGAAAAAGGAATATCTCAGTATACAAAGTAAATGTCTTGAAATATGTCCAAACTCAAAAATCTCATATATTTTTAAAGAGAAAGAGGTTTTACCAGGTTTTAGTGCCATTACCATATTAGGACATACCTTAAAATGTTTTTTAGATATGTCCTAAAAAACATACCTGATATTATGGATGATGCATGATATCGTCCAATATTATGCATGTTGGATGATTTGCAAACTGTCCTGTCATGTCCTGTATTTTATTTTTTATATGAAAGAAGTAACTTCTGTGTAAAAAAAACTTTGTGAAAAGATGCAAAATCAGATGAAGAACAAAGTGAAATATCTCTGAAACACTGGTTCCAATCCCTTCCTATTGTGGACAAATACACAACACAGTAGCACCATCTGTTGGAATATTCCTTAAACACAATCAGATGAAAACTTCAGACAAACAAGAGGATTAAACCAAAATCCAGAGTCCTGCTGACCTATTAGTGAGGTTCAGTGTCAGTTTTCATTAGTTTAACCCAAGAACTTTTTTTTTTCATGGTTACTTTTTCACCGTGAAATGAGACTTGTTATGGTTTAGCTGTGCTTTGAATTTAAAAAGATATAACGTACAAATCAACCAATCTGATTTCAGATTTTTATTTTAGATCATGTCTCTCACAGAGGACACACATCACTGGTGGAAATTTTAGACCCATGCATGATTTCTAAGTGGGACAACTTTCAAAATCTCAGGGTGTCCAAATTTGCCTCACTGTTTTTTTTTTTTTACAATACAGTCACACAAAAGCAGTAATTCTCTGCATAGCTGAATAAAAATAGAAATAAAACCAGTCAGCCTTTAACTTCATTCAGAATTCCTGAGCCTTTGTGTCAGACTTGTTCTTTTTTTTCCACCGACTGTTGTTTTTTTTTTTAAAGTTTTTCTCCTCTGAGAAAAACACTGAAAGTCTCAGGCCTTTCAGGCCTTTTCTGGCTCTGTTAGGATTTTTGTTTGTCTGATTAACAGTGTGGAAATCCCCTCTGATATGACCCCCTGAAATTCTGCATTGGATAAGACTTAGGTGGCTCAGTGGGTAGCACAGTGGCCTCACAGCGAGAAGGTTGTTGGTTCGATTCCCGGGTGGGGACGAGGCTTGAAACCCTGGCCTTTGTTTGTGGAGTTTGCATGTTTTCCCCATGTATGTGTGGATTTTCTCTGGGTACACCGGTTTCCTTCCACCCTCCAAAAACATGCATATTAGGCTGATTGGCCGCTATGTGACTGCTCCTGGGAATGTATGTGGGTGGTCCCGTGACAGACTGGCAACCTGTTTGGGGTGTCCCCTGCCCCTCGCCTTGGATCAGCCGGGATGGGCTCCAGCGATAGATGGTTAAGAAGGTGACTGACTGATTAGACTTAGCTTGAAAGTAAAATTTAGAAACTTTTCAAAAAGTTTTGACCCATGACATGTTGTTGACTTGTTCAGAGTGCACCCTGCCTTTTGTTGTATACCAGTTCATCACATTACTCACCGTTTACACTATCATCAGGTAGTGAGCTACCAGATGTTACCCTTGCGGGCATCATCTGGTATGATAACCAAATGTTGGACAAGCGATTTGAGGAAAAAAAAAATGTTTTTTTTTTGTTTTATATATATATATATATATATATATATATATGCATACAGTGTGTGGTATGCAAGCCATACCACACACTGGTGACAAATAGAAGGTCCACCCTGACTTTCACCTGTTGTGTAGTGGACCGAGATGGTCCAATACACTCCACACATCGCAATGTTTGAGAAGACATTTTAGAAAAAAAAATTAGATTCAAATGTTGAAGTCCTGTTAACGATCAATTAGTGACCCTATGAAGGGTACACCCTACCTTTTACCTGTATCTCTGGAACTCAGTGTTGGATTAGAGCCTCATATACAAGTAAGGGTCTAATCATTAGAACCGCAACCACATTTTCCAACTTTACATTATTTAAGTGTGTTTTTTGAACTTTCCATATTTGATCATTTCTTCACCTGGCTTTACTAATTGAGAAACAAAATTCCATTATTGGAATTAGCGCCTCAAAATCCGAGACCATGGTCCTCATCCGGAATAGGGTGGAATGCCCCCTGCAGGTCAGGGACAGGGTCCTTGCCCCAAGTGGAGGAGTTAAAGTATCTTGGGGGTCTTGTTCACGAGTGGGGGGAAGGATGGAGCGGGAGATCAACAGGCGGATCGGTGCGGCATCAGCAATAACTGCAATGCAACAGCTGCATCGGTCCTTCGTGGTAAAGAAAAAGCTGATCTGAAAAGCAAAGCTCTCGATTTACAAGTCGATCTACGTTCCCACCCTCACCTATGGTCACCAGCTGTGGGTGGTGACCGAAAGAATGAGATCACGGATACAAGCGGCCAAAATGAGCTTCCTCTGGAGAGTGACTGGGCTCTCACTCAGAGATCGGGTGAGGAGCTCTGCCATCCAGGAGGAGCTCGGTGTCGAACCGCTCCTCCTCTAGGTTGAGAGAAGCCAGATGGGGTGGTTCGGGCATCTAGTCAGGATGCCCCCCAAGTGCCTCGCTGGTGAGGTGTTTTGAGCATGTCCCACCGGGAGGAGACCAAGAGGCAGACCCCGGACCCGCTAGAGAGACTATGTCTCACAGCTGGCTGGGGACCAACTCGGGATCCTTCAGATGAGCTGGCGGATGAAGCAGGGGTGTGAGAAGCCTAGGCTTCCCGTTTGAGGCTGTTGTACCCCGACCCCAATTTTCCTAGTTCAAACCCTGTGTAAGACTAATGACCTGTAAAGGGTGCACATTATCTTTCATCTGTTAGAAGCACAGATTGGCTCTGATATCCTCATTTTCTAGTTTAAATCCCGTGATAGACTGGTCACTTGATTTGTGTGTACCCCACCTCTTGCTTGATAAAGTCCTAGATGTTAATATGTGAAACATATCTGTATTTTCTACATTATTATTTTTCTTTTTGCTCTTTTGTGTTACATTCACACATATTTTTATATGTTTTCATACTTTTAATCTTTTCACATTAAATAAATATTTATAACTCTTGCTTCTAACGTCCGGAACACAGACTCCTCTTTTCCGCTGACTCTCTCTCTCCAGTCTATTTTTAGAGGGTTAGAAGAGCACGGTGAGAGTGGGATGTCAGGTTCTCTGATGCCTCGCACTAATAATTCAGCTGTGAGTCTGAGAAGCCGTGCACAGCTGCTCCGAACACATGTCCACCCGGTGGAAATACGCCGGTTTCAAAAAGTCGTTTGTGACCCTTTCTTGACCTTTTGTGATTGTTTTCCAGCGACTCCCTCAGGCTCTTTTTTGGCCCTGTGAATTGTGCGTTACGTAAATGCACAACTTTGTTCTCAAAACAGTTTTATTATTAGCTTTAGTTTGTTGGGGAGAACTTTGAAGTCAAATCTCAGGCATTTCAAAAAGTACAAAAATTACATTCATGCTGTTGTAAAAACAAAAAAGAATTTGTGAGAGTTAAAAAATGCTTAATTTCTTCAACTTTGCTTTAAATTGAGTTTTCTGTGTCCTTTTTGGGACCTTTCTTTTTACCTCTTTCTGTCTTTCTTTCTCAGACAGTCTTTTTTTTCCTGACATTAAACCCTTTTTAAAAACTCCATTTCATTGTCTTCTACTTATCTGGGGCTGGGTCAAAGAGTCAACATTCTCAGACGGAAAGCCCAGGCTTCTCACACCCCGTCTGCATCCCCCAGCTCCTCTAGGAGGATCCAAAGTCCAGCTGTGAGACATGGTCTCTCCAGATGGTCTAGGGGCTACTTCTTGGTCTCCTACTGGTGGGACGTGCCCGAAACACCTCACCAGCCAGGCATTTAGGGGACATGCTGACCAGATGGCCAAACCACCCCACCTGGCTTCTCTCGACCTGAAGGAGCAACAGCTCTACTCCGAGCTCCTTCCTGGATGGTAGAACCCCTCACCCAATCTCTGAGTGAGAGTCCAGCCACCCTGCAGAGGAAGCTCATTTCGGCCAGTTGTATCCGCAATCTCATTCTTTTGGTCCCCACCTACAGCTGGTGACCATAGGTGAGGGTGGGAACGTGGATAAATTAGTAAATTTGGAGCTTTGCTTTATAGCCATAAAAATTCACTTTATTCAATTGTAAACATGTATGATACAAAAATGTCATTAAATTTTCTGTCAATGTCATATAAGGAACAGTTTAAAAAATTGATTGATCTACTAAATTACTGCATCAGAAACATGTAATAATCAATAAATAGTAAAAATAGGGGAGGGGAGACGGTGGCTCAGTGGTTGGAGTGTTCGCCCACAAACCGGAAGTCAACCGGCTATTCGCAAGTTCGCATGTTTAGGGTCTTTGGAGAAGACACATAACTCTTCCTTTCTCCCACCATTGGCGCCGTCATAGGTGGCAGCCTGCTGCGGTGAAATGCAGCACAAAAATTTCCCAGTGAGGGATTAATAAAATTCTTCTTCTTCTTTCGGCATTTCTCTTCAGGGGTCGCCACAGCAAGTCAGTTTCTTCCATCTAACCCTATCTGCTGCATCCTCTTTGGTCACACCAACTATCTTCATGTCTTCCTTCACTGCATCCATGAACCTCCTCTTTGGTCTTCCTCTAGTCCTCTTTCCCGGTGGTTCCAAATCCAGCATCCTTCTTCCTTTGTACTCTCTCTTCTCTGCACATGTCCAAATCATCTCAGTCTTGCCTCTCGAACTTTATCCCCAAAACCTCTAACATGTGCTGTTCCTCTGATCCTGCCCATCCTGGTCACTCCCAGAGAGCTCCTCAGCATCTTCATCTCTGCTACCTCCATCTCTGTTTCCTGTCTTTTCTTCAGTGCTACTGTTTCTAGACCAAACACCATGGCCGGTCTCACCACGGTTTTGTACACTTTTTCTTTCATTTTAGCTGAAACTCTTCTGTCACACATCACACCTGATACTTGTCTCCACCCGTTCCAGCCTGGCTGCACATGCTTCTTCACCTCTTTTCCACAGTCTTCATTGCTCTGGACTGTTGATCCTAGATACTCAAAATCTTCCACCTTTTTTATCTCTTCTCCCTGTAACCTCACTTTTCCATTTGGATCCCTCTCATTCACAGGATTAATGAAATATATTTTTTAAATAAAAATAAATGGAGGGATGGACAGAAAAATGAATTCTTGTAACCAAACCATTTTTATCACTTACGGTCATGGTGTCATACACAGGTGACAAAGATCCAATCAAATTAATGCTCAAACAACTCCTTTGAACAAAACAATCATCTTTAATGTGTTTTTTTTTTTTTACATGTCTGTCCTGTCGAATCTTTCCTGAACCTCATTGTGTTGTATTCAAACATGAACAGAAGCAGCCGGTGTTCCAGAAACCGTCACAAACGTTTTTTTTTAAGTCAATGAGATCATAACGGCTCAATCTATCACTTCTGATTGGATTAAAAATTCATTCAGAAGTAGACAAAGAACATGTCGATTTTAATCTCAAATGGAAATTAATCCATATCTTTTCAACATTTTTCAGGTTAGCGTTTTTTTCTTGTATGGTTTGCTAAAATCTAACATGCATCCACTCCTGGTCGGACTCTTTGATCACATTTCAGAACTTTTAACATTTCTATGCATATCTAACATAAACTCATCATTTTACACCAACTCTGGCCTTACAGAGTCAGAGCAGAAGTCTCGCCAAATGTCAATGATGTTACATATAAACATGGGAGTGACCAGGATGGACAGGATCAGAGGAACAGCACATATTAGAAGTTTTTGAGATAACGTCAGAGAGACCAGACTGAGATGGTTTGGACATGTGCAGAGGAGAGAGAGAGAGTACATCTGAAGAAGGATGCTGGGTTTGGAACCACCAGGAAAGAGGACTAGAGGAAGACCAAAGAGGAGGTTCATGGATATAGTGAAGGAAGACATGAAGATAGTTGATGTGACCGAAGAAGATGCAGCAGATAGGGTTAGATGGAAGAAACTGACTTGTTGTGGTGACCCCTGAAGGGAAATGCCGAAAGAAGAATAATAATAATGTATACTTTATTGATCCCTCACCAGGGAAATATGTGTGCTGCATTTCACCGCAGCAGGCTGCCACAACGGCACCAATAGTAGGAGAAAAGGGGGGTTAGGTAACTTCCAATCCAAGGACAAAGGCTCTACCACTGAGCCACCGCCTCCCAAGAAGAAGAAGATGTCAATGATCTTACAAATCAAGCAAATTCTTTTTAGTTTTTACAGTAAATTTATCACAAACTCAAAAAAAAATCTTTGTACCTTGACTTTTGTACCCTTGAACTTAGGCTGCATGACTTTGAAAATCTAGACTGTTCCACTATGGTTGGTACTGAGTAACTGGGTAGTTGTGTAAAAATCCCTTCCCTGGTTTAAAAGCATTCACAAAAATTTTTTGCGGAAGTCCAGACATGCGGACAGTCAAAGTGCTTAATGTCTCATAGAAATTCTCTTTATTTAATTACCAGGATAATTGGGTGGAGGGTTTCTGTATTTCTGTGTTTACCCACAAACACCAATATTTTTTTTCTTATCTACCCGGTTAGAAAACAAGCACAAAGCAGAATTTACAAGCTTCATTAATGTAACAAGTTTCTCCTGGGAGGCGCAATACGAAACGAGGACGGTCAATATTAATAGAAGTTTTTCATAATGAACTACAGTCTGTTCCATAATGAAAATCCTTATAAAATAACCTACATACTTCTCCAGCCAGCCTGCACACCATCGTGTAACAGAGGAACTAGCCCATGCAGAGGCAAACTGAGCCCCTGTGCAAAGGTGGAGTGGTGGATCAAGTCCGCAGGTGGTGGACCGGCTTTGCCATGCCACCAGGGATGAACAGCATCCACCACCAAAAAAAACCTTAATTTTATCCACTGAATTTAAGTATACTATAATTTCCGGACCATAGAGCGCACCTGATTATAAGCCTTACCCAGTACATTTTTAAAGAAAAAAACATTTTGTACATACATAAGCCGCACCTGTCTATAAACCGCATGTTCCCACATTGAAACGAGATATTTACAAAGACAGATGGTACACAGAAAGCGTTTTCAAACTTTTAATAATATACCACAGCTTTTCTTTCCAAACAGTGCCTGTGACGCGGCAGTAACAGAGCAGGGATAAGGTAGCACAGCACTAATAGGGCTGGTTAAAAAAACACCAGTAAAAGGCACAGACGCGGCAGTAACACAGCAGCAACACGGTAGCACAGTACCAACAGGGCTATTTTATCTGACTAAATTACTTTGGGGAGTATTTCTTGGCATTTAATAATGTCAAAGCAGAGGCTTCTTGCCAGGTCATTAGTAAATGAATCATACAGCTAAAATGTTCAGATATTTTGGAGAAAGAATGACAAAACAGATGAAAAATTGCTCACCATAAGTTATCACATACAGTACATCTCAGATGCTTGTTGCACGTCTAAATTGGGGCAAGCTTTCATTAATCAACGTGTTTATTTTTTCACATTGGTACACATTATCATTCTTAAGATTCCTACATCATATCCCACGCTGTGCAACACATAACAAAGTGAGTACACCTTGTAATGGACACCATTCTGTTCAGTGTTGTTTTCGTCAATGATGACGATAACGAAATGATTTCGTTGTCGAAGCATTTTTTCATGTCGATGACGTAACGATAACAAAATAAATGTGACATTTTGGTGACGAAAATCTGACGAGATGTTAGCAAGTTTCTGTTGACGAGACGAAAATGTAACAAAACAAGTGTCAAACGTTCA
Source organism: Neostethus bicornis (assembly GCA_902685375.1). NCBI lineage: Eukaryota > Metazoa > Chordata > Actinopteri > Atheriniformes > Phallostethidae > Neostethus > Neostethus bicornis. The sequence continues at coordinate 6,024,437 of LR738542.1, read as the reverse complement.
CATTTCTGTCTGTGCAAAGAAAAAAAGCACAGCGGCTGCATCTGTCTCTCACGGCGGCACGTCCCCCACAATGCTGCACGTTCACACCGTCTACACAACACACCTGCAGCCACGAGGTAGTCACACACTATGGCGGCAACAGCAACAGAGGCTTGGTGGTCAGAAACTTAAAGTTTTCCACATATTTTGCGCAAACAGCATGCTAACTTCAAGCTAATGCTAGCTTGTCGGCGGTGCTAACTTCTTTAGTTAGCTTGGTAGCGCTAAAGACTGATTTAAAGACACAATGCATTGTTTACTTTATATAGGGTTTTTAAGAGATGTCATTTTTAACTATGCATAAGTTACAACGTTCCTGACTCACTGTTGCAAAAGCGACTTGTTTTTTTTTTTCAATGTTTGCTGTTTTGCGCCAGTTAAAGCTCGGCAGAGTTTTTTTTTTTTTTTTTCTTAACAAATAACCTGCGTCATTCTCAGTAATAAAGACACAATTGTTGAAGTATGGTTTTGGTTTTGGGTTTTTTTTTTTACACTAAAACTAGACCAAAACTCTTGAGTTTTTGTTGACTAAAACAAAGATATAAAGAGATGACGAAAACGTGACTAAAACTTAAATTCATTTTCGCTCCAAAGACGAAGACTAAAACGAAAACTTTGATGGCTGCCAAAAACAACAATGATTTTGTTAAAACTCAAGTCATGTCAAATTTATTTTATAAAGCACATTTTAAACAACCAAAAGTAGTGCTGTACAACAGAAAACACATAATACTAAGAGCATTGACTTGTACATACAGTTACAACTGAGTAAAATGACTTAAAAATAAAACAGGATGACAATAATAAAAGCACGATTGTTACACTAGTTCTGCTCAACATGTTTTAAAAGCCAGAGAGATGAAATGAGTTTTCAATAAAATCTTGAAAAGAACCCAGAGACTGAGTTGTTCTAATGTGCAGAGGAAGACTCTTCCAGAATCTGGGACCAGCCACAGCAAACGCTCTGTACCCCTGGTTTCAAGATGGGACCATGGAACATCTAAAATTATCTTTAGATCTCAATGTTCTGGAAGGAACACGGACCGACAGAAGTTCAGATAGATAAAAAGGGGCTGGCCCATGAAGTCATTTAAAAGCCATCAATAAAATTTTAAAATCAATTCTAAAACTGACTGGAAGCCAGCGCAAAGAGGCCAGCATAGGCAAAAATTGCTCATATTTCCTGGGGCCAGACAGAAAATGAGCCACAGTGTTTTGGACTAGCTGGAGGCTGTCAGGGTTTGTGGAAAGTGGAAGGAGGGGGACGTAATTTTAGGACATCAAAACAAGGTTTAATAAACACAATTCAGGTAAGTCTGTAAAGCAAAAGGCACAGGATTAACTTAGGATTCAAAAGTTCAAATAATAATAGAGTTCAATCACGGTCAGGCGACCAGAGAGACCTGGCTGGAAGGGATGGTAATGACCCAACGAGAAAGTCTGGGGGTGATTGCCCTTAAATAGGCAGCAGGCTGACGATGCATAGCTGATTGGTACCAGGCTAATCACCCAGGTGTTCAGGATAAGGATGGAATCCAGGTGAGGGAGGAGGGTCCAAAGCACCCTCTGGCGGCAGGCGAGGGGATCCTGACAGAGGCAATGAATAGAGGCCCGGTCTAATCCAAAATAGAGAGCATTCCAATAGTCCAGGCGACAAGTTGGGAAAGCCATGAAAGACGCACTCCAGATTAAGAAGAAGGTATTTTTCGGGATTGTATTTTCGTACAATTGGACAACCAATCACACATTCAACAGACCAATCGGCTTAAGGTGTATGTGTTTGAAGAGCGCACGAAGAAAACCAGAAATAACCCTCGAAAGCCCCAATGTTCAGAGAATGATTGGACCCGAAACTTGTTCAATGTGAGACTGAAGCACTAATAGATGCTGCTGGATATTTTTTCACGGGATTAAAACGAATCAATGAATGAATAGAATCAATGTAGATTCCACTTGTTGCTGTTGCTTGTAGTTCCTTGACAACATGGATGGTTACGTCCTCGTTTTATGACATCACCTCACGATGTTGCAGCTACTTTGATAAGTGGGAAAATTCTCACAAATCCAGAGTTGAACAACACATCATTGACATTTTGACTTGTGATTTTCTCGTTTCTTTTCTTACCTGATTAGATCAGCAGACATGCCCATCTTCACTGCTAGAGCTTTGTTTCAAAAGGAATGTGATGAGTTCCTCCGACTGGGAACGACCAAAGTTGTTCAAAATAATTTGGAACAAAAAGCTGCTTTGGAATATTATTACTTTTTCCAAGAACACAGCTCTAAAGATACGAAGAAACAAGATCAGGTAAACGATACAACACCACCAGAGCAATCGAGTAAGACTACGAAACAAAAAGCTTTAGAAGAAAAAGTTGCAAGTGGAGACCATTTGCCTCAAAGTTCTACACGAGGAATCGCTGAAGCTTGTGCCCCTCAAGACTCTTCCAAGGGGAAGAGTCCGCTTGTTCAAGAAGCGGACGCCAACAAAGACATAGTGGTGAAGAAAGAACGAGATAGTAGTGTTGATACCATTAACGGGCCAAAAACTCACCATAGCTCCAACTTTAAAGATGAAAGAATGAATACAGAAGGTGGTGGACCAACCAGTGAGAAGAAGATGGAGAAGAGGTGTCAAAGTCCACCGCCTCTGTTAAAACATCTTTAATAAGGAGTTAAACCATTTTTCTAATGCTTGTCCTCCATTTGCTCCAAAACAACACTGGTTTTCCTCTTTTTGCAAAACAAAAAGCAAAATAAAGTCTTTGCCTTAGCTTTGTGTTCCATTTTTATTTTAAAAAATGAAGCTTTAATCAAGAATAAAACTTACTTAAAATTCAGAAGCTTCCAGTGGTTCCTGAATCTACTTCTGAGTCCTTTCCCTGTGAGACGTGCTTGGAACACTTCACTTGCAAGGCATCTGGTAGGTGTCCTAACTAGGGACCCAAATCACCCCGTTTGGTTCTTCTTGACCTGAAGTAGCAAAAACTTTACTCAGAGCTTCTCCCAAAGGGCAGAACTCCTCACTCTTGCTCTAAGAGACTCCACTTCATTGACAATAATTTGGACGGCGTGTCGTCCTATTATTGTGGACGCCATATCGATCCATCTGTTGACATCCCAAACCCCCACTAGAGAACGAGACACAGAAACAATAAAAAGTCATCCAGTTGGGGCAGGACCATCTTCCTAAATTTTGGGGGCACTACAGTCTTTTCCAGTGAGTACCATGGTCTCAGAGTGGGAAGCACTTAGTCCCAAGCCAACTGATGGAAATCGGTTCAATGAAAGTTAGAATTCATGGTCAGATGACGCAAACGGAACCACATCATCTGCAAAAAGCAGAAATCTAATCTTGAAGTCACCAGATCAATTGTCAGTAACCGCCTCGTCTGCAACTAGAAAATCTGCCCAAAAAAATTTAATGAAATTAGACTGTGCGTACCGCAGTAGGCTGCCACCTCTGACGGCGCCAATGGTGGGAGAAACGGGGGATTATGTGTCTTCTCCAAGGACCCTAGATGTCCTTGGGTTAGGTGGGTTAGGTGTCTTCTCCAAGGACGTCTAGGGTCCTTAGAAAAGACACCTAACCCCTCGTTATAGTATACATTAAAATTTGTGAGAAATTAGTGAAATGCAACCAATGTCCTGAAGTAAAGTTTTTACTGCTTATGTAGTTTTAAATTAGCTTGAAACTGATTTTTTAAAATCAATTTTTGCTTTGAAAGTCCAATTAAGATGTACAACGACTCTAAAATATTTGAACTCCTTTAGTAAGCAAAAGCGATGAGTCTGATTTGATTTTGGTTGATTTTGCAAAGTATAGACAAGATAATTCCATCCAAAATCAAAGATTGCAGAATAACAAACATCAGGCACGTCATGGTGGGGTTATTCAAAATAAATAGAAGAGGCACCGAGTCTGGTTTATCACTGTAAATAACAACATTCCAGATAACAACTTTTAATCACAGCCTATGATCACTATGTAGATCTATTGATCTGTTCACCAATTTTTACTGAAACAAAAACAGGTGAGCAGATAGAACAGGTACTTCAGTCCCCATATTTACCGGTCCCAAAAGTGGACGACATCCCATCATTGGATATTTACATGCAACCTAAAATACAACAGATGCAGGCAGACAGACAGAAATTATGTCAATAATGTATTTGATCGATTCCTCATGAAGGACTAATCTGTTGATGTTCCGTTCCGTTCTGTCATCTTCCGCTTGTTCTGGGGTCGGGTCGCGGGGGCAACAGCCTCAAACGGGTGGCTCAGGCCTCTCTCACCCCAGATGCATCCTCCAGCTCACCCGGAAGGATCCCAAGTCGTTCCCCGGCCAGCTGTGAGACTAGTCTCTCCAGCGGATCTGGGGTCTGCCCCTTGGTCTCCTCCCGGTGGGACGTGACTGAAACACCTCGCCCGCGAGGCGCTCGGGGGGCATCCTGACTATATACCTGAACCACCCCATCTGGCTCCTCTCGACCTGAGGAGGAGCGGCTTGACACCGAGCTCCTCCTGGATGGCAGAGCTCGTCACCGATCTCTGAGTGAGAGCCCAGCCACCCTGCGGAGGAAGCTCATTTCAGCCGCTTGTACCCGCGATCTCATTTTTGGTCACCACCCACAGCTGGTGACCATAGGTGAGGGTTGGAATGTAGATCGACTTGTAAATCGAGAGCTTTGCTTTTAGGCTCAGCTCTCTCTTTACCACGACGGACCGATGCAGCGTCCTAGTTATTGCTGATGCCGCACCAATCCGCCTGTTGATCTCCCGCTCCACCCTTCCCCCACTCGTGAACAAGACCTCGAGATACTTAAACTCCTCCACTTGGGGCAAGACCCTGTCCCTGACCCACAGGGGGCACTCCACCCTTTCCCGGGCGAGGACCATGGTCTCGGATTTGGAGGCGCTAATTCTATTGATGTTATAGCATGTTATTCTTAGAGGAAGAATTATAATCTTAAAAAGAAATGGGGGGAAAAAAGTAGAAATTGTAGCTTTTGGGCAGAAAAAAGTAATCCAAGCAAATGTTTGAAGCACTTTTTTTTATCTGAATTCTAACCTACATTTGAGTTCTGAGTCTTTAGCTCGCCTTTCCTGCATCAGCATCTGAGTTTGGAAACACATCTGTGTTTTTTTCTTTTTTACTTTGTCAGCCTAAAAGCTTCTATGTTCTCACTGGTCAGAGAGTCTTTCAGAGGAACAACCTCCAGGTAGAAATTATTCATGGTTGCTTCATCTGGGGTATCGATGTGGGGAAGCAGAGTGCATCCTGCAGCTGTCAGGACGAACACACAGCAGATGGGAGCTAATGTGACTCACTTACGTAAAGCCATTTTCTGCAGAAGTCCTGACTTCTTTTTGCACACACAGTGCAAAGGTCACCTGCTTTCAAACTTTGAACAACTACTTTGTCAAAACAGACTTTTTTTTTTTTGCCAATTTCTCAAAAACTTCGACCTCTTTTTTTCACAAGAGAAAAAGGGGTCAGAATGTAGATTGATTGGTGAATGAAAAAAAAAACTCCACAATAAACATTCTTCTCAAAATAAAAAGACTTGGCGAAAAAGGTTTTCTATTCTTCCATAAAGACCTTGTAAACTTAAAAATATATAAAATTTAATATTAGACTCAGTATAAATTTGGATTATTTGTAGATAAATTTCGTCTTGGCAGCACGGTGGCGCAGTGGGTAGCACAGTAGCCTCACAGCAAGAAGGTTGTGGGTTCGAGTCCTGGGTGGAGACTTGGAACACTGTCCTTTCTGTGTGGAGTTTGCATGTTCTCCCCGTGTTTGTGTAGGTTTCCTCCGGGTACTCCGGTTTCCTCCCACCCTCCAAAGACATGCATGCTAGGTTGATTGGCCGGTGCCAAATTGCCCCTAGGAATGAATGTGTGTGTGGATGGTTGTATGTGTGTGGCCCCGCGACAGACTGGCGACCTGTTGGGGGTGTACTCTCCCCTTCACCTCAAATTGGCCGGGATGGGCTCCGGCACCCCCCGCAACCCTGAAAGGGACAGACGGATAAGAAGATGACTGACTGAATTCCGTCTTTCTCTCTTCAGGAATGCTAAAACTCATGCGATCCAACAAAACAATGTTTCTATACAAACCTTTCGCCAGTGATACTGCTTGCTAGCTTAGCTGCTACGCTCTAACGGTCCAATTAGGAGATCTGAAAGCAATATTTTTGTTGAGTGTTCCAGACCAGCTCAAATTATGATTCGTTTGTGCAGAATTTTTATTACCATTAAATTATATAGAGAGAGCCGGCAGAATGGATTTATGGAAATTTAGTTGATTTTAGCCTACTTGGCAACAAATGCTGGTGACTTATAGACTGTTTGAGATTTGGATATTTTTTAGGCAAGCAGACTGTGAAGGTGTTCAGCGTTCACCACTGCTGATAAATCAAGAGTTTTGCTTTTTACTCAGCTCTCCTTTTACCACGATAGACCAATGCAGTGTCCTAGTCGTTGCGGATGCTGCACCAATCTCGCTGTAGATCAGTCCTTCCATCACTCTTGAACAACACTTTGAGATATCTGACTTCCTTCACTTGACCTGCCGGGGTACTCTTCCTTTTCTGGTTAAGATTCATGGGTCTGATTCCGATGCCAACCACTTCAGAATAGATTCCGTGATAGTTAAGTAAGTAAGTAAGAAGTAAGTAAGAAAACCTTTATTTCTCCCACAATGGGGAAACTGCAGCATGTAACAGTATAGGCACAGGAAGAAAAAAAGGGGTCACGATAAGTATGCACAAACAAAACAAAAATAAAAAAGGCAAAATAGACCAAGGACAAAAACATGCATTCAAAGTGAGTGAGCTACCGCACAGTTCTGGTGAGAAATAGTAAAAAGAGCACATGGTTGAAATTGCTCATCGTGGAGTCTCACAGAAGAAGGAAGGAAAGACCTCCTGAATCTCCCCTTCACACAGCGAGGGTAGAGCAGCCTGCCGCTGAAGCTTTTAGTGCAGACAGAGTGTCCTGCAGAGGGTGGGACTTGTTGTCCAGCATGGGTGTCAGTCTCTTCAGGACCCTTCTGTCACCCATCTCCCGCACTGAGTCCAGGGAGCAGCCCAGGACAGAGCTGGACTTCTTGATGATTCCATCCAGCTTCTTCCTCTCCTTTTCTGTGATGCTATTTTTCCAGCAGACCACACCGTACAGGATGACTGATGCCACCACGGAGCCATAGTTGTAGATCACATCCCGATGAAGCCATGCAGGAGGGTATGATCTTAATAGAAGTAAATACACAACCCTGTGGCCGAAAAGCTGGATTGGATCTGGATCATCATGGGATCATGGGGTGAGGTGTCTGAAACAAGGCAAAAAAAAAATCTAATTTCTCACCATTTTAAAAAGATCTGAAACTGACTGACGAGCATGGAACCACTAAAAAAAAGAGGTGGACAGCTGTTTGGTCTGAGTGGGATTGAAAATACTTTATTTATTCCCAAAGGAAAATTTTGGAAGGGTAGAAAGTAGAACCAAGAACTCTCCAACCTCCAGTCAGATTAATAGAGACAGACATCTGTCAGCATTGATCCTTTTACTTGTGAGCCACACTGAATCTCTGAACAGCTGACTGAGAAAAACTGCAGCAGTGTGTGGTTTCTCTTCTCATTGGTTAATGATGTTCATTCACAAGTTAGAAGCACCGAGAGACCACACGGAATGTTGAAGAAGGAGTGTGTCCTCCATCTTTATTTTTTCATAGTTGTCTCATGATTCTGCACATAAATATGGAACGTTAGCTAAATGAGACCACAGGGAAAAGAAGGCATTTAAGATTTAGAATCCTAAAATTTTAACAACAAATAGCAGCAAAAATGTCGCTTTATCTCCAGTTGGAAAGTAGTCCAGTTATTAGCAACAAGTGGTAAAGTCAAGCTAGGTCTTTCACATAAACAAATATGGACACATTAGAAATACAGAGACTTGCAGATTGCTTTGAATGTTTAGCAAAAAATTCAGGGGCGGATCCAGAAGGGGCGTGGTCCAACAAAAAAAAGAAGAAGAAGAAAGGAAAGGGACTAGTCAAGCTATTCCCTTGCAGGGCCAACAAATGGGCCAACAAAATGCAGGAAAATAACTCTTATTTTTCTAAATGTTCAGGAGGGAATGCCCACAGACTCCCCTACACTGGCTTTGTCATGGACCTTACGCCCCCCACCCCTTTAGAAAATCCTGGATCAAGCCACACCTCAAGACCCTTGACCAACTGGAGGTGGTTGTTGAGGGGGATACTGTCATGATCCCCTCACCTGCCACCAAAGGGAGGACTGGACCTTCCCTCATTGTCCCGATTGAGACATCTGAGGGTGATTATTAATGCCACCTACCTTTAGACCCTGCTGCCTATTTTAGGGCAATCACCCTTGACATTCTCGTTGGGTCATATCATCCCTTCCAGCCAGGTCTCCCTGGTTGCCTGACCAAGAACACATTCTGAGACATTAACCTCTTGCTATGCCACTAAAACTTTATGTTTTCCTTCCACAGCATTACTGGACTGTCATTCTCAACTAAACCAGTTGCGGTTCAGAAGATGAAATGGACTTAACCAGCCACGTGTGACCGTCGGACCAGTTTGCCCACCAGCGGTTTTATGACCACTGGATATAAAACAGCGGAAATACTTACAACTCATATTCCGTTTTATATTAATATTACTTTTATCATATGGTAAACATGGCTGTATAAACATTTTTGGTTGTTGTTTTTTTTTATTATTCCTATAAAACATTTATATTGAAAATCCCAATAAAGCTGAGACTAAAATTTTGGATTAGAAAATAAGTTGTTTTTGCTTTGGCAGCATAAATTGCTGTGAATTTACTTTCTTATATAATCTAAAAGTAGCTGAAAGACATTTATGAAGTGAAAAGGTAACACAAACAAACTAAATCAATTTTGACAAAGTATTACTCCAGCTTTTTGGTTACCAGGTCAGACACAGCGTGAACCTGGCACTGGTGGATTGGAGCGACGGGGCATCGAGGTGTTTGCACAGGAGCACTTCAATTTTCCTTCGGAGATAAATAAAGTATATTCAATTCAATTAAATCTGTTGATTTTTCAAATCTGAAAGTTTTTCTTATTGTCTTACCTCTCATTATTCTTCCTAGTCCAGGCTCATTCTGGCTTAAAGGATACGATCTTCTTCCATAACATAACATAGTAGATAAAATAAGATTGTGTAAAAATATATGTCTTAACTTTTATTGAAGTAAAAAAAAAAAAATTAAAACTTCAAATTTAAATTTTGACTTAATTGAACCACGATGACATGTTCTTAAAAAGCTAGGGTTCAGAATATTTTGCAGCTGGACGAACAAAAACGTTACTCAGTAACTACAAAAAGATTTTTTTTTGTGCAATAGCCTATGAAGTTTTTGTTTTTTAAAAAATCAGAATAAGGGATAGAAATAACTTGATTGTGTAAAAGAAAAAACAGTGTACTAAAGTTAGCTGAATGGCTGTTGATTGTGTTCTTAAATGATCACAAACCAGAATGTTATAGTCTCCTGCTGGATTGGACCATCAACCAAATACATTCCTCTCAGAAGGCCAAATACTTGCAGTGCTTTCACTATGAGCTTGTGTTCATTTTCCTAGATGTTTTGACAGATATTAATCTTGTTAATTTTGTCATTTTAATACTTAGAAGCATGTGTTTCTTGCTCCTGTTTTTTCTTTTAATTGTATATTTTGTTTTGTTCCGTTCAGTTATCTTCCGCTTATCCAGGGCCGGGTTGTGACGGCAACAGCCATAGACGTGAAGCCCAGGCTTCTCTCACCCTGGCTGCATCCTCCAGCTCATCCGGAAGGATCCTGAGTCATTCCCTGGCAAGCTGTGAGACATAGTCTCTCCAGCAGGTCCGGGGTCTGCCTCTTGGTCTCTTCCCGGTGGGACGTATCCAAAATACCTCACCAGCAAGGCGCTCTGGAGGCGTCCTAACCAGATGCCCGAACCACCCCATCTGGCTTCTCTTGACCTGGAGGAGGAGCGGCTCTACTCTGAGCTCCTCTCCAATGGCAGAGCTCCTCACCCGATCTCTGAGTGAGAGGCCAGCCACCCTGCAGAAGAAGCTAATTTTGGACGGTTGTATCCTGTAAATTTGTTTTCAAAAATGTTTAAAAGTTCATCATCTATATTAAAGGGTACAGATGTTATAACATTAAACTCTTTGGACTTTCTGGCCAAAAGACAAAATAAATCACTCTAAAAATGGCATGTTGGCATTTTTTAAAAACATTTGTACGTCCAATTTGAAATAAAAACTGTCACAAAACTTTCATCTCATGTTGAAAGGAAGAAGCAGCATTTTACATTTAAAAATACAGTAAAATTACATTTTTACATCATAATGTAAAATATATAGAAAAGATCAAATGTTCCAAAATGGGGACGTATCATTTGTAAATGGATTTTAGATAAAGTCCGTGTCATTTAAGCAGTGGTGGAACGTAACGAAGTAAATGTACTTCTTTACTGTACTTACGTAAAAAAAAATTGTGTATCTGTACTTTACTTAAGTAAAATTTGAGACCTGTACTTTTTACTTTTACTTCACTACATTTTAGAGCAAATGTCTGTACTTTTACTCCAATACTTCTTAAAAGTGTGTTTTACATTTTTGTTACATTTTCGTTCAGGAATTTGAAAAATATGCAGTTATTTCTTCTTTTTTTTTGCGCAACTTGAAGCCGCATCGCCAAAATTAACCTGTAGAGGGAGCAGTTGATTGCATGCAGTCTCCAAGAGGGAAAAGAAGTAATGAATCGAGGACCAATCTGAATCGAGAGAAAACATTTTCCTCAGTCATTCACCGACAAAAAGTTAACATGAAATATAGCACAAATTGAAAAAGAGACAGAAGATCGTTGTTCGTTGTGTTTACTTTTAAATAAAAAGTTAAGCCATCATTACACAGGGTATTTATCTGTGACCCTACAGCACAAAAAATAACATTTGAATTACAGAATGGTTGAATACTTTTACTTTTTACCTAAAAAGTCAAATTTACACCAATTACTTTTGTACTTTTACTTAAGTAGATTTTTTTTATTGGTACTTTTACTAAAGTAATTTTTGCCTAATTATCTACAAATAATTTTACTTCTACTTAAGTACAAAAAGTGAGTACTTCATCCACCACTGATTTTAAGGTTAGAAATAATATTTTAGTTCATTATAAATAATTTAAAATCATAAGATAAAGTTTAGAAAAAGGGGTGGGTCAACGTACCGCCCGCGGGCCGAAAGTTGCCCACTAAACCAATTCGTCCGGCCCATCAAACATGAAAAAGTTATAAAAACACATTTTTATTGTCTTGTGTTCTAAATTCCAGTTTTTCCAGTTTTACCCAACACATGAGGACACACTGGCACATTACTAATCAAACTTATTAAAATATCAAACATCCCAACTTGTTCCCTCAGGCATTTTTGTCCATTTTTTCCAAAGAAAATGTCATTTTGTCCGATTATTCCGCTCCTGTATGAAAAACATTTTCCTTTTTCGCTCTCAGATCAAATTTGACTTGGTTTATTTCGCTCGGTTTTCCAGAATACACAGACAAGGAAACGAGGGTGAGGGTCATCGTAGAGATGAGTGAAGCTAAAGACAGAGAAGTTGATGGAAAGCATTTCATCAAAAAAGTCAATTCAAGTTTTCTGTTCTCTTTCGCTTTATTTGGGGTCGAGCCGCGGGGACACAGCCTCAGCAAAAAAAACCCAGGCCTCCCTCACCGCGTTGCTAGATCCTCCAGCTCACCAGGCATCCCGAGTCGTTTCCCGGCCAGCTGTGAGACTGAGTCTTTCCAGTGGGTCATGGGCCTGTCTCTGGGTCTCCTCCTGCCCAGAGTATTGTTAAATGGGATGCTGGATTGGTCTGTTGTGGTAAAGAAATAGCCGCGCTCTGAATTTTCTAGTAGATCGAGGTTTCTGGCATCACCAAAGATCACCAACTATGGGTGGTGACCAAAAAAAAGCAGATCCCAGACACAAGCGGCAGAAATGAGTTTCCAAGTAGGGTGGCTGGGCTCTTGCTCTCATCCAAGAGGAGCTAGGAGTGGAATCAGAGAAAAGCCAGAAGGGGTAGTTCGGGCATCTGGTTAGGACGCCTCCTAGACACCTCGTTGGTAAATCAAAGCCTGCGTTTTTTTAATCCTCTCCAGGTTCTGCCCTTATTTGGCCACCAAGTTAAACAGTTTGCCCGATCTGGTTTCAGACTCATCTTAATCAGACATAATAAATCCAGATGTTCATATGGGGATGTGAGTGGGTCTGTCCTCTGTGTCCAGCACTGGGTCAAGGGAAGCCCCTCTGTGGTAGGACACTGTCCCTGGTGTCCTCCCGCTGTCCTGGCTCCCTCTGGTTGTCCCTCTCTGGGGGCTCTCTCTCCTTAGGGTCCCTGTCTCATTGCTGGCCATCATGGTTTCCACCGCAGCGCTAACTGCGGCCAGGAAGCCCCCACCCTTGCAGCGCAAAAGCCGCAAAAAAGCGTCTCTGAAGTCCGCATTGAAGGCGTAAATGATGGGGTTCAGAGATGAGTTGCTCCATCCGATCCAAACAAAAACATCAAAAGTTTTCTCACTGACGCAGTGGGGTCCGCGGGGTGCACGCGGTGCGTGCGGGCAGAAAGGTAGTGCGCAGTTTAGGATGAAAAAGGGCAACCAGCAGCACACAAACACTCCCATAATGATGCTTAAAGTTTTCAGAACTTTAGTTTCCTTCCTGATGGAGACTCTCAGCTCTCGGTGGGAGCACACAGGCTCCTGTTTGCAGGAGCAGGGTACACATTGCACAGTGGGGGAGCGGCAACTTTGCGCGTGTTCCGCAGCCCGCTCCAAAGAAGAAATGACCCGGATCTGGGTGTGCGCGATGCGGTAGATGCGGGTGTATGTGACCAGCATGATGATGACAGGGATGTAGAAGCTGATGAGAGAAGAAGAGATGGCGTAAGTCCGGCTCAGGCTGGAGTCACACCCCTCCTCACCCCCCGCTGGGCGTCCAGGCTCCGCGCGGTGCCAGTCCAGCTGCACGGGCACGAAGGAAATCACTATGGAAACGGTCCAAGTCACTCCGATCATCAGGAAAGCAACTTTTTTACTCATGGTTCTGTGATAACGGAACGGACTAGAAATGGCCCAGTAACGATCCACGCTGATCACGCACAGATTCAGGATGGATGCGGTGGAACACATGATGTCACACGCCAACCAAGTCTTGCAGAATCCTCCAAATGGCCAAAAACCTGCCACTTCAGCCACAGCTTTCCACGGCATGACCAACACAGATACCAGCAGGTCAGAAAGAGCCAGAGAAACGATGAAGATGTTGGTGACTTTAGCGCGCAGGTGTCTGTAACGGTACACCGCCGCGCACACCGTCAAGTTCCCCAACAGAGTCCAGATGATGAGCAAAGCAAGCAGGCATCCTGTCACAACTCTACTGGGAACAGGATTGTTTTCATGCTGATCAGATCCTAAAGCGGTGCTGTTATTAGACATGACGGACTAAACGCTCCATAATCCGCAGATGCGTCCCGCTCTGATGCGTATGCGCGTCTCTCTGAGCGCAGCAGCTTTACTGCAGACAGGTCAGGCTGCTGGGAAAAGTTAATCACCTGAGGAAACACCAGTTAGAGACTGTTCCTCTTTAAGCATCCAAATAGGAGCATAAAATCATTTATGTTTTATAATTTTAAATGCATTAAAATTATAAGTCATGCAATAAAAATTATTCTATGCCGATGCGCCGCATCGTGGTGAAGAGAGAGCTGAGCCAAAAAAAAACCTTTCGATTTACAAGTCGATCTACGTTCCTACCCTCACCTATGGTCACCAGCTATGGGTGGTGACAAAAGAATGAGATCGCAGATACAAGTGGCTGAAATGAGCTTCCTCCGCAGGGTGGCCGAGCTCTCACTCAGAAATCGGGTGAGGAACTCTGCCATCCGGGAGGAGCTCGGTGTCGAGTCGCTCCTCCTCCAGGTCGAGAGGAGCCAGTTGGGGTGGTTCAAGCATCTGGTCAGGATGCCCCCTGAGAGCCTTGCGGCGAGAAGTTTTGGGCACGCCCCACCGGGAGGAGACCAAGGGGCAGACCCCAGGCCTGGAGAGACTATGTCTAAGCTGGCCGGGGAACAACTTGAGATCCTTCCAGGTGAGCTGGAGGATACAGCCGGAGTGAGAGAAGCCTGGGTGTGTCTTTTGAGGCTGTTGTCCCCGCGACCCGGCCCCTGATGAGCAAAAGATGACGGAATGGAACGGAAGAATAAAAATTAAAAAGATCAAAAGAGGGAACTATCTTCATTCATGAATATGAATGAAGATTCATATCTTCTGAATATGAATGAAGATCTAGAATGAAGACAATTAAACAGACTGTCTTCATTCTAGATTTAAACATCATCACAGTGTTGCCCTGTCTCACAGCCTCAGGAAGTTTGTTATGCATGTTTAGTCCTGACTCTAGGCTCCAGCAGTAGGCCGGTACCAGAGGCCCACAGAGTTCTAGATGGTTCATAAGGTACTAACATATCACAGATGTACTTTGGTGCTAGACCATGGAGAGACCTAAACACAATCAGAGCAGCTTTATAGTCTATTCTCTAATCCACAGGAAGCCAGTGCAGAGTCCTGAGCACAGGACTAATGTCATCATATCTACTAGTCATTGTTTGGACTCGAGCACCCAATTCGCCTGAATCAGGATTAAAACAGTGCTGATAATCCTGCTCCAACAAAACATCCAACACAATCATGTTCCCACCCTCACTGTAGCCCTCACTTTTCATTCTTTAGACAACAACAACCCAACAAGTAACGATTAAGTTTTGGAGTTTATGGAAGCATTGTTAAAATAAAATAGAAAAATATATTTTATCACCCCTTAAATTACATTTAAATATATGTCAATATATAATACCTGAGATACGTCTCGTCATGAAGCTGGGGAACACCTCCAACGTGGGATGTGATAAAGATGTATATTTACTGAAAATAATGTTAGCTTGCAGTGAAAAACATGTAAAAATTAAAGTAACTTGTAAACCAGACATTTGAACTAATTTTGCACGGACTGAGGACCTCAGAAAAATGAGAGAAATGGACTAAAAGTACGGACCTAAAAATTTGGATCACGTGCAAGAATTCATTATTTTTTTAATGTACCAAAAGCCCACGAACAAAACAGCAGTTGCTCGAGAAACATTTTTTATTCAGTGAATGAGAGGGAACCAAATGGAAAAGTGAGGTTATAGGGAGACGAGATAAAAAGGCGGAAGATTTTAAGTATCTAGGATCAACAG
Source organism: Neostethus bicornis (assembly GCA_902685375.1). Classification (NCBI taxonomy): domain Eukaryota; kingdom Metazoa; phylum Chordata; class Actinopteri; order Atheriniformes; family Phallostethidae; genus Neostethus; species Neostethus bicornis. The sequence continues at coordinate 6,009,059 of LR738542.1, read as the reverse complement.
TCCAGAGCAATGGAGAGTGTGGAAAAGAGATGAAGAAGCATGTGCAGGCAGGCTGGAACGGGTGGAGAAAAGTATCAGATGTGATGTGTAATAGAAGAGTTTCAGATTTGACGCTTCCAGCTTCCATGTTTAGGGTGAAGGGGATAGGCGTGACAAGCCCTTTCTTCTGCCTAGTCCTTTACAGACTTTGTGTGTTTTATTTGTAGGTTTTTTTTGGTGTTGTTGTTCTTGTGTCACAAAAATGTCTGAATAAATAAAATTGAACATTGTTAGACCAGCAAAGGCTATTGTAAATTTGTTGCAGCCGGGGTGAGAAAACCCTGGGTTTCCCGTTTGAGGCTGTTGCCCCCGCGACCCGACGCCGGAACAAGAGGAAGATGACGAAACGGAACTTTATCTTATTATTGTAAACTAAAACTATGCAGACTATCTTTGAATTTAAGGCCTCATAAAACAAAGTGTTTGGGACTTTATTTCAAAACAATATTTCAGTTGAGGAAAATAACAAAAGGAGGATTTCAAACAAGCTAGTTGTCAGGCACGGTGGAGGTCTGATCATGTTAGACAAGCATTTTTAGATTTTAATAGACTTTTTTATCTTTATATAATGAAAATAATTACATTTATTTCACTTATATATTAAGATTAAAAATGTATTTATTACCAGTATGTCTCTGGTTTTACAGGTCACACAATTTGGAAACTAATCCCCCGGGTAGTGCTGGTCCTCTGATTGTCCCATGCCTTTCTTTTCATCTTTTTTTTTTCTTCGGGTCAACCAGAGAACAATTTTCCATCCACCCCTCCCCTGCAGCCATCCCCCACCCTCTCTGCCCCCAATGCAGGCTGTACGGTTCACAATGTTCTACCAGGCGTGTGTCCTGAAGACTTGACAGGAGCACTAGAGGACTGACACGCTTCCACAGAACTCTGCCTGTGTGAAGCAGACCAGCACCATCATGTGGTTTATCAGAGCGATACTCCTTCTGGTTTTCATGCAGAAATGGATTTTTAGAACCTTGTACGGAACCAAACTTTACTCCTATTTACCCTCCAAATGTGATGCATCTAGAAAAAAAATTAAAAAACATTCATTCACTTATTAACAAGAATAAATTAAAGGTCTAGTTTTGTTCACACCGTCCAACTAATTTCTGAATCACAGGAAGCAAAAGTAGCTAGCAGCATGCAAGAGGCAGGGTACACCCTGTACAGGTCACCAGTCCTTTGCAGGGTCACATAGACATGGAAAAAATATATCCACATTTGCTCACAGAGGTCATTTTTCAAAGACTAAATGAACTTTTTATTAATATTTTTTGGGCGGTCAGATCCCAGAGAACAGGAGAGAATCCTCTAAACCTCACAATAAAAGTTTGTCAAGTATAACAACTTTTGTTCTTGTTATTTAAAGGGTGGGTGCTCCTGCCAAATCAACTTTTTGGAGATTTCTACCATTTTTTTAATGTTATTCCCACATCAAAACCACATCTGAAGTTTTCTCTAACTCTACAGTTGAGTATTTGGATCCAATTTGAATACCAGGTTGTTTTTGGCCATGGATTTTTTTGTCTGCCATATCCACATTCTAATGTTAGCAGGGTTCTCTGCTCACGCTCAGTCCATGACTTCAACAGGGAGCGCTAGTTTAACAGTAAATGCATCAAAATAAAGAATATAGTAGAATTTGTGCCAACGTGATCATCTTTACACTCTGTTTATGGCCTCAAAAGTGATTTATACTGTGCCATGCACATGGCTGGGGGGGTTCGGGTGCGGGGACTAAGCAAGGAGTGATAGGAAGGGGGAATTCATAGTGTCAGAAACTAGAGTGAACCTAAATAAAAGTTTTTATATGGATTTTTCTGCAAATATCAAATTTCTGAACTGACAAAAATTATTGTGTTTATCTCCAGATGCTATGCGATAAAAAAATACAATCCTACAAAAAGCACAGTGATCCCCTCTTTAAGGGCCACATGCATGTTTTAAACATGTTTTTGTTTCAATTGATGGGGTAATTTTGCAGATGTGTTATAGATATGTTAAAATTGGAATCTGTAGAAAATCTCCAGAACTGTGTTTGTTTGGGACTTTGAACACATTTGATTGTTCCCTCTGGATGAGCAGGATAAACTCAGAGAGAGAGAGAGAGAGAGAGAGACACTGTTCGTGCTACAGTGGATAATGGCAGACATTTTGTTCAGGAATTGAGCCAGATGGCAGCGCTGAGGTCACGGCATCGGTGAGGAACGGTGACACAGAGCTGAAAAGTAAGATTTGCTCTTTAATAACACCAACAGGGTTTTGTTTGAGTACAGATTTAGATGATAGAGACAGAGGCAGTGTTCCGGGCCGGAGCGTGGGGAGGTAATAATCAGATTATCTCCATCCCTTTTTTTTTTTTTTTTTTTCATAGAGTTTGTGCATTTGCTGATTTAGGACACACACAGAGGGGGAGAGAGATGAATTACATCCATTTGTTGGAGTGAAATTGCTTTCACATTAATTTCCTGTCTGTTCTTTGCCAAGCTGGTGCAAAAAGCAAAAAACCCAAAACACAATTAAAATAGAAAATACATCCAACTTTATCAAGAAAAAGGACAAGAAATATTGTCAACAAGAATAAGTTGATGCCAGGACATTAAACAATACGCCTCCGTTTGTCCTATTTCAGAAACTGTAATAACAATGAATGGCTGAGATTTATGTAACAACTAAGTTAAAGCAGTAGAGAAGTGTTACAGAAGCACAGACAGCCCGGCTTCTTAACGTTTTCTACACATTTTTTACGCAGATATACTGTAAATATATGTTATGTTCAATGTTGGGAAGCCGTATGAAGTCTAAGAGAATTACTTACAACGTTATTTTGAACAACAAAGTAATCTGATTAGTTACTTTTCTACAGTTACCACATCGTTACTGTTACTAGGTGTGCTGTAGGTGAGACAGAGGAGTTCAGTGTGGGGGTGGGACTGCACCAAGGATCTGCTCTGAGCCCTTTGCCGTTTGCTGTGGTGATGGAGAGGCTGACAGACGAGGTCAGACAGGAATCTCCATGGACAATGATGTTTGCAGATGACATTGTGATCTGTAATGAGTGGAGGAAAGAGATGGAGGAAAAGCTGGAGAGGTGGAGGTTTGCACTAGAAAGAAGAGGAATGAAGATTAGTCAGAGTAAAACAGAGTACATGTGTGTGAATGAGAGGGATCCAAATGGAAAAGTGAGGTGGAGGATTTTAAGTATCTAGTATCAACAGTCCTGAGCAATGGAGAGTGTGGAAAAGAGGTGAAGAAGCGTGTGTAGGCAGGCGGGAACGGGTGGAGAAAAGTATCGGGTGTGATATGTGACAGAAGAGTTTCAGCTAAAATGGAAGGGAAAGTGTACAAAACTGTGGTGAGACCCGCCATGCTGTTTGGTCTAGTGACAGTGACACTGAAGAAAAGACAGGAAACAGAGATGGAGGTAGCAGAGATGAAGATGCTGAGGATCTCTCTGGGAGTGACCAGGATGGACAGGATCAGAGGAACAGCACATGTTAGAGGTTTTGGAGATAAAGTCAGAGAGGCCAGACTGAGATGGTTTGGACATGTACAGAGGAGAGAGAGAGAGAGAGTACTTAGGAAGAAGGATGCTGGGTTTGGAACCACCAGGAAAGAGGACTAGAGGAAGACCAAAGAGGAGGTTCATGGATACAGTGAAGGAAGACATGAAGATAGTTGGGGACCGAAGAAGATTCAGCAAATAGGGTTAGATGAAAGAAACTGACTTGCTGTGGCAACCCTTGAAGGGAAAGGGAACGCGAAATTTTGAGGGTTTGGCCCCACCAGACCTAATCAGACCTAACCAGACACAATGAAGAAACAACATCTGCGACAAGCAGCAAACTGGAAATATTAAAAGAGAAAAAAATACTGTCAGATTCACAGTCCAAACACATAAAACTTTATTTGCAAAGAGTTTTTGTCAATGTTTATTGTATCATTCCAAAAAATGGTCCGTTCACTCTCTTCTATGACGTGTGTTTCCACATAAAGACATTCAACCAATCACATTTTAAGCATATTTTGTAAATCAAGGTTTAATAAAGCCTGCTTGAAGGCCTCCACAATTTATTCTGACAGCCCTCTAACATAAAATAAGTATTGATTAAACTTTTCTTTGAGCCATTCATTTTGATATGTGTCACCAGAAACTTAAACCCATTTGGACAGAGTCATTGGTGTTCTTACTGACCTGTGACACAAAAAATTTAATAAACAACCAGAACAGCATTTGTACGAACAGAAAGAGTACTGAGTTCAATAAAAAATGTATTAATTAATCAAATTAATGTAAAATGCTGTCACTTTACAAATTATATTGCAAGTTATACTCAGATTTAGACTTCCTTTATTTTCAGTTAGGTTTCATTTTTTAAAAATTACAAACGATGGCTCGAGCACATCAGAAATTTCTGGCAGTAATTCCCAAAAGGGAAACTCAAAATATCTTCGTACCAAAGAAAAACAGCAGAAAGAACTTGATTGAACAAGTTTAAGATTAATGTCAGTTTGTATTATTGGTTATTATTTATGTTTTATTTGTAGTGTTTGTAGTTGCAGGAGGAAATAAATGAAGATGAACACTCAGATTGGAGGAAATCAGATTTGACTGCCCGACCCCTGATTGGTTGGCAACTACAAAGACTGTGGAACAGATTCAATGTTATAAACGAAGCTCAGCCTGTTTGCAAAACATAGCTAATTATGTTGTTTTTGTTTCTTCTACACCAACATTTGCTGGGTTGGTTTTCAGATTTCCCCTGTGAGGCGGCACATACCAGAGACCCGGCATCAATGGCATCCTCACTGAGAATGCATTCAGCATATGTAGTACGTTGTGTGCCTGTCGTGTTTTTTTTGTTTGTTTTTTTTTTTTTGGTGCAAAAGTTGTTTTATGAGCTAACAGTGACTAGAGATTGAGGAAAAAATAGTTTTGGTTTCAGATTTAAAGTTAAAATCTATCTGATTTTATGATCAAATGACACATTTGCTGGTTGCTATGACAAAATAATCAGTGTTGTTGTTTTAACGCGTAATTCGATTAATTAATCATGCTGCATTTTAAGCATTAAAAAAATTAACACAATTAATTATGACATATTAATGGTGGTGAGCCAATGCTTGCGCATTCAAACTTTGGCCTATTGAAGGACCCGTAGTCTTCTCGGCCGTGGTACATCGCCTACGCTGGCAAATTAACAAGGCAGCAGTGGTCAAAAACAACAGACATGGACAAGACTCAGGAAGATGAGACAGTCGCAGGGGCGGATCCAAGGGAGGAGGCTGTGGTGGCGCACGCCCCCTTAACCTCCCCTTTTGGTCCACAAAAAAAGTGTTCTTATTACTTTAATTATTATAAACTTTGGGCAAAATATGTACCGAAATGCAAAAAATACTTATTTTTCAAAATGTTCTGGGGGAACAGTGAGGGGAAATGCCTCCTCACGCCCTTCCCTCCCTCCCTTTAGAAAGTCCTGGATTCTTCCCTGAGTCGAGCCACTGAACGGCAAGTTTTTATACAAAAATAATAGAGACGGGACAATAAATAAAAACGTAGTAATTTGTAGGGTTTTTTTTCAAAAAAGAGTTCTCCTACCACCGGAGTAACTCCAACCTGACATACCAACTAAACGTAAAACATGTTCAGGCAAGTTCCTTTGTTGCGAGTGTGGCTACCGCGAGCTCGCTCCCCAAACCAAGCTAGCTGAATTTGGCAAGCGAATGAGCAAATCAACAACAGAGAAAATGACAAATACAATCCCAAAAGATGTTGCTGCTGATTGGAGGCCAATTTCTATTGTTGAAGATAAGAACGAACCCTAACGAACCCTTGTTTTACTTTTTTTAAATGATGCACCTGTCCTCGTGAGGCACAGTTCACCAATAATAAATTGGATTTAAAATCTTCTCTTCTAAATGTATTCAGTTGATTAGTCATACAGTAAAAAAATTTAATATCCTAGAATTCAAATTCTTTATCAGGAGACTTTTACAAATATGACATTAAAATGCGATTAATTCAATTAATTAATTACAAAATCCTGTAATAATTCAATATTTTTTTAATCGACTGACACCACTAAAAATAATGTCTCCCTTCAATTATTAAGACCAAAAAGTTTTGTTCTTACTGAATGCAACACTGAGTTCCAAATTTCTCCAGAGCTACATTAAGCCCCACCAGTCCCATCTCATGGACGTAACCGGTGATGTTGGTCACCATGCATCGCCTCTCTGTGGACACCTTTCCGATCATCTCCACACACTTCTTCCCACACAGGTTCTTCAATGTGGAGATGTCTTTGTTGCACGTTTTTGTTTCCTTTCGGAGGATGTTCTCCAGAAGTATCCTGAGGTTTTCTTGACTCACTTTTTGTTGTTCAACCTTGGTTTTCACAAGTTGGAGCTCCTGTCGTAGAGTTTCCGTTCGTTGTTTCTCCGCGCTCAGCTGCTCCACCTGGAGCTCCATCTCTCTCTTATTCTCCTCCCTCTCACTCCTGAGCACGTTCTCCATTTGCTTTTTCTTGTCCTCCTCTTTCCTGCTCAGCTCCTCCAGACTCCGGATGAGTTTCTCAAAGTCTTTCTGCAGAGCGTTTCTCTCCGTTTCTTCTCTCTTTCTCATGGTTCGCTCCATCTGGATCAGCTGGAGTTCACGTTCTCTCCCTTTTCTTTCACTCTCTTCTTTCTCCTTTTGGATCCTCTCCTCCATTGATCTTCTCATCGTATCCTCCCGCTCGACCTGTTCCTCCAACTGTTTGGTAACTTTGTCGAGTTTCTCCTGGAGCGTTTCCCTCTTTCTTCTCTCTTTCTCCATCACTCTCATCACTTCTCGTGACTTCCTCTCTTCCATCTCTCTTCTAAAAACCTCCTTACGGCTTTTTTCCATCTCTTGCTCCCTCTCCTTCTCGATCTCATGATTTTTCTTCATCTCCTCCAGCTTCATCTTGCTTTGCTGTTGAATCAGCTCAAGTTTTCTTTCATACCACTCCTTCATGTCTTCCTCCTTTTCCTGAAGGAGCAGCTGGTCCTTCTCCTGTTGGACCAGATCCTGCTCTGCTCTCTGAAGCATCTTGCTGGTGTAGTAGCTCTCTCTGTTCTCCTGCATCATTTCGTCTACCAGACTGAGAAGCTCAGACACCTGCTCCTTGTTCTTGAAGCTTTGGTTATCAAACACACAGTATCTCCCTCCACATTTGACCACCAGATCTGCGAGGTCCTTACATTCATCTATCAGACACTCCTTCACAGAAACACCCTCTTCTAGACGATCTCCATGAGTGAAAACCACTACGGAGAATCCGAGAGCTTCTGTGCCCATGGAGCGTTGGATCTGTAACACGGCCTCTCTTTCGTCTTCGGTGAACCTGCCGATCCGAATGACGATGATGAACGCGTGAGGTCCTGGGAATAGAAGGCTCACGCTCTTCCTCAGCTCCCTCTGCACTTCCTGTGGAGTCTGATGAGAGTCCAGCATGCCGGTGGTGTCCAGGAGGAGGAGCTTCTGTCCACGAAACTCTCCATTGACTCTCCGGCATTTCTGAGGTGCTGAAGCACTGCTCACCTTCACGTCCAGGACTTTACGACCCAAAATGGAGTTTGCAGTTGAGCTTTTTCCACATCCTGTCTTTCCTAGTAAAACTAGTCTGATTATGGAGGTGTGGGGGGGAGGTGTCCTCCTGCCTGGATCAGAGACACAAAATTATAATTTAATTATATTCAATTAAAATTAAATTAGGAGTTTCATCATAATCAATTTTCTGGAGGTTTCTCCCACGTTTGAACATTTTCCTACAAGAAAAACCTTCCTGAAGTAGTTTTTTATTTCACTTTTTTATGTTTGATATGTTTGGTGACCACCTCACCTATGGTCACCAGCTGTGGGTGGTGACCGAAAGAATGAGATCGCGGATACAAGCGTCCGAAATGAGCTTCCTCCGCAGGGTGGCTGGGCTCTCACTCAGAGATCGAGTGAAGAGCTCTGCCATCCGGGAGGAGCTCGGTGTCGAGCCGCTCCTCCTCCAGGTCGAGAGGAGCCAGATGGGGTGGTTCGGGCATCTGGTCAAGATTCCCCCCCGAGCGCCTCGCGGGCGAGGTGTTTCGGGCATGTCACACCGGAAGGAGACCCAGAGGCAGACCCTGGACCCACTGGAGAGAATATGTCTCACAGCTGGCCGGGGAACGACTTGGGATTCTTCCTGGTGAGCTGGAGAATGCAGCCGGGGTCAGAGAGGCCTGGGCTGCCTGTTTGAGGCTGTTGCCCCCGCGACCCGACCCCGGAACAAGCGTCCAGTACCTCCCGAAACAGGAGGTACCGTTTTTATGTAAATAACCTCAAAATTCCGTTTAGTTTCATCGTCTTCCGCTCATCTGGGGCCGGGTCTCAGGGGCAACAGCCTGAGACGGGAAGCTCAGGCTTCTCTCACCCAAGCTGCATCCTCCAGCTCACCGGGAAGGATCCCGAGTTGCACCCCTGCCAGCTGGAGAGACATAGCGGGTACGGGGTCCGCCTCTTGATCTGCTCCCGGTGGGACGTTCCCGAAACACCTCACCAGCGCAGCGCTCAGGGGGCATCCTGACCAAATGCTCGAACCACCCCATCTGGCTCCTCTCGACCTGGAGGAGGAGCGGCTCGACACCGAGCTCCTCCCGGATGGCTGAACTCCTCACCCGATCTCTGAGTGAGACCCCAGGCGCCCTGCAGAGGAAGCTCATTTCGGCCGCTTGTATCCGTGATCTCGTTCTTTTGGTCACCACCCACAGCTGGTGACCATAGGTGAGGGTGGGAATTGGCATGTAAATCAAGAGCTTGGCTTTTCTGCAAAACTCTTTCTTTACCACGACGAACCGATACAGCGTCCTGGTTATTTCTGACGCTGCACCGATCCACCTATCGATCTCCTGCTCCATTCTTCCCCCACTTGTCAACAACACCCCGAGATACTTAAACTCCTCCACTTGGGCAGGACCCTATCCCTGTCCCTCAGGGGGCATTCCACCCTTTTCCGGGCGAAATTGGTGGAATGGTGGGAGGACCAAAATAAGAATATAAAAAGATATGCACTAGCTTTGATAACTTGGTGGACTTCACACTATGGTTGTTGTCTCCAGCAGGATTTATTCCGTCACGTGCATGCATCCAAATGGTGAACATACCCATTCTGAGCTAACAAAAGGCACCAGGTTTCCTCTATGTGCTACAATTACTGAATTACCCCCACAAAAGGACCTCCAAAACAAGGGGTTGGAGGGAAATTTTTAAAATAAAAATGTCTTACCAGGAAAACTAAAGGAGAGTTGCTTGGTCATGGATGACATGATGTTCCTGCTTCTTTTCTTCCCCACAAGACAAGATGAGGAACCTTATAAACGCCTGTTTTTGTAGGTGTGCCGGACCCTGAACTCTATCTGCCATCATCAGCAGATCTTCAGTATCTAACCAGAGAACGTGTGTTCAATAGTCTGTCTCTGAATCAACCAGCTTTGTTGGATGCGTTAGGAGCTTTCCATCAATATGTTTGAAAAGGTTTAATCTGGTTGGGATCAAAGTCCCGTAGAGATTTGATTCGTCACTGTTGGGTCCAGTTAAACTGAGAAATTAAGATAAGAGTTTGGTAACACAGGGTAAGTTTATTTGTATAGCTAAATTTATTCTAAATGTTCTTTATTGGAACAGAGATAGAACAAGACAAAAATTATTACATGTAAAACTTTAACATTTGGTGGTCTCACACCAAGAAGGCAGTGAGTTCAAGTCCCGGGTGGGCAGTGGTGGAACGTAATGAAGTAAATGTACTTCGTTACTGTACTTAAGTAAAAAAATTGGGTATCTGTACTTTACTTAAGTAAAATTTGAGACCTGTACTTTTACTTTTACTTCACTACATTTTTTGAGCAAATATCTGTACTTTTACTCCGTTACTTTTTAAAAGTTGTGTTTTGCATTTTTTGTTACATTTTCGGTCAGGAATTTGAAAAATATACAATTTTTTTAGCGCATTTTAGCTTATCTTGAAGCCGCAACGCTAAAATCGAAAGGAGCAGTTGATCGGGAGAAGATGTAATGAATCGAGGACCAATCAGAATCGAGAGTTGACATTTTCCGCATTCATTCAGCGCCAAAAAACTAACATTAAAAATAGCACAAATTAAAGAGTCAGAAGATCCTTGTTGGTTGTGTTTACTTTTAAATAATTACACAGAGCAGGGGCGGATCCAGGATTTTCTAAAGGGGGGGGGCGTGAGGGTATTGACAAAGCCAATACAGGGTGACTGGGAGCCTCCTCCTTTTTACTTAAAAAGTAAAATTTACACCAATTACTTTTGTACTTTTACTTAAGTAGATTTTTTTATTGGTACTTTTACTTCAGTATTTTTTTTGCCTAATTATCTGTACTTTTACTTGAGTACAAAAAGTGAATACTACATCCACCATTGCGGCTGAGGCTAGGAACACTGGCCTTTTCTGTGTGGAGTTTGCATAGTCTTTTTTTTGTTTGTTTTTTGTTTACAGGTTTTACTCACTCTATTCATCCCTCACCAGGGAAATTTCTGTGCTGCACTCCTACACCGCAGCGGGCTGCCCACGACGGCGCCAATGGTGAGAGAAACAGGGGGTTAGGTGTCTTCTCCAAGGACCGTAGATGTGCACTCAGTGGGACGCAAACTCGCGAACTTCCAATTGACTTCCAGTCCGCAGGCGAATACTCTATCCACTGAGCCACCATCTCCGGTGTTTTCCGGGTGTTCCAGTTTTCTCCCACCCTCCAAAAACATGCATGGAAGGTTGATTGGCCGCTACATGATAGGCACAATTTGTTCTGTTTCATTGTCTTCCGCTCATCTCGGGCCGGGTCGTGGGGGCAACAGCCTCAGATGGGAAACCCAGGCTTCTCTTACCGTAGCTGCATCCTTCAACTCACCCGGAAGGATCCCGAGTTTTTCCCCGGCCAGCTGTGAGACATAATCTTTCCAGCGGATCCGAGGTCTGCCTCTTAGTCCCCTCCCGGTGGGACATGCCCAAAACACCTCACCAGGCATAATTTGTTTATGACATAAATCATCAATTTTCTTTTGATAATTTCTCTTGAGATTTTGCCTCTCTATAACCTCAAAGCATCAAACCAATCCTATTTCAGCCATCATTTCTTGCCAGGAAGGGTCAAAGAACAATCTGAATTTAGAATCTGTTCTGTGGGTCCTATAAATTAAATCGAGTGACAAACTATCAGATTTTGTGTTCCTGTCATCGGGACCTCACTGACTCATGCCGAAATATGACAGGACAGGCTGGACTGAGAAGATTTAGGACATAATCTGTCTCTCAGGGGATCTGAGAACCCTTTGGGAGAACTGGTAAAGCAGGAAGAAGTGGCCATGGGTGAAGGATTTGGTAGATGAATGGCGGTATCCCCGATTGCAGAAGTACATCCAAACGTTCATCTGCTTTAATATTTCATTTAAATGGTGCTCATTCTCATCCTACAGACATCCATCTCCTACCTGGTTTCTACCATCTGGATTTGAACTTGATGGAGCAGTTGTTTTTACAGATATAGAACTACCGGAATACAATTTGTTTCTTTTTGTTTTTCATAAATTTAAAAAATGCAGATATAATTACTGTTCTGCCTCACGATCTGCTGTGTGATTCTTTGATTTTGTAGTGTTGACATGGTTGGTTTTGGTTACATCACTTCCTGTGTTTTGTTAACAGCCGACAGACGAAGCAACAAGGCAGCCACAGCATCAGCAGCAACAAAGTCTGCAGCTTAATCTATTCATTTTTAGTTCTAATCGAGGAATCAATATTGTAAATTGTTTTTGAGTGTTTAATGGATGTTTTACCAATGTTTTTTGTTCGAAAGGTGTGTTTGTTAGATTGGAGGAATATGGCCACAGGCTAAAATGACTCACCTAAAGTAAATGGCTAACGCGGCTAAGCTAAAGTAAACGGCACAGGCTATTGTTTTCTTGTGTTGACGTGGCACCCGTTTATTCCTGTATAGTGAAGCTGTAATTGTTCTGTGTTTCCTTACAGTTTTCACTCCTGTTCTTTAAGAAAGTATCAGGATCCCCTCACCTGCTGCCAGGGGGAGCCATGGGTGTTCCCAATCACCCTGATTAGGATCACCTGAGGATGATTTCTGATTCCACACATTTGTTGACCCGGCCATCTATATAAGGGCAATCAACCGGGGCTTCTTTGTCGGGTCATACCATCCCTGGTTGCCTGACCATGTTTGAACTCTGTTATTAATTGAACTTTTGAATCATAAGTTAATCCTGTGCCCTTTGTTTTACAGACTTACCTGAATTGTTTTAATAAACCTTGTTTGATGTCCTGCAATTGGGTCTTCCTCCTTCCACTTCCTAAAACCCTGACAGAAAGAATCGTTTTAAAACGGACAAATTACAACATGTTTCATCAGTTTGTTTTGAAAGGAGTTTAGCGTGGTGTTTAGTACTTACACCTTGTTGAGAGCACTATAACGACTAATCATTTAAAATTCTTTTCTTTCACTGTGTTTTTTTTTCGTCATCAGTTGAGCTTGATGTCCAAATTCCACTCGATGGAAGCAAACATGTTGCTGGAGAAATCTGACTGTTAGCTGGGTGTGTAAGAATGTGCTGACACATCTAAAGGTTTGATCAAACAGAAAGCTGACCCTTACCCTCTCCACACACATCCTTAATGTTTTGTGTGGAACTTTTTGAAGATGAGTCTTCATGGAGTCTGAAATGAGGACGTTTATTTATAGAAGTAATAATGAACTCCATCATGAGCCTAAAATATTCAGTTTGTCTTCTATTAGAAATGATTGCGGGTGTTGTAGAGTGTTTAATTGCTTTCATTTTGATTATTTATTCCTTTTTATCAATTTCTGTTTTACACTCAGATTTCTTGCTGGAATTAAGCTAATTTATGTTTGTCTGTTTTCTTTATTTTCATCAAAGCAGTGAAATGAACTGGTAAAAATGGTCTATTTTTAAATCCCTACCTATAAAAAACAATGAACAAGATAAGAGCGTTAGACATAGAGTTATCTAAGATTTTAGATATCAATGTTTTTACTCTGCTCCCCTCCAGGGGTTGTCTCAGGAGTTACAGTGTCCAGGATTCCTGCCATCTGTCGTCTCTGTACACCAGACATGTGCAGGCGGTTGTGTAACTGTTGTGATCATGTCTCCAGTTTCAACAGAAACCAATGCACCTTCTACGTATTGTAAATAAATTAAGAACCCAAAAAGAGAGAGCGTAGAATCCTTTTAATAGCACAATAACAACATTTTATTTTTAATTAGACAGTTTCATTCAAGTTTAGGTTAATTAAAACAAGCTTATTTTCATATCCACCCTTCAAGTGGAGATTAAGAGCTTTCATTTTCAGGCTGTCATAGAGTAATAGTAATAGCAATGGAGAGTGTGGAAAAGAGGTGAAGAAGCGTGTTCAGGCAGGCTGGATCGGGTGGAGGAAAGGATCAAGTGTGATGTGTGATAGAAAAGTTTCAGCTAAAATGAAAGGGAAAGTGTACAAAACCGTGGTGAGACCCGCCATGCTGATTGGTCTAGAAACAGTAGCACTGAAGAAAAGACAGGAAGCAGAGATGGAGGTAGCAGAGATGAAGATGCTGAGGATCTCTCTACGAGTGACCAGGATGAACAGGATCAGAGGAACAGCACATGTTGGAGGTTTTGGAGATAAAGTCAGAGAAGCCAGACTGAGATGGTTTGGACATGTGCAGAGGAGAGAGAGAGAGTACGTCAGAAGAAGGATGCTGGGTTTGGAACCACCAGGAAAGAGGCCTAGAGGAAGACCAAAGAGGAGGTTCATGGATGCAGTGAAGGAAGACATGAAGATAGTTGTTGTGACCTAAGAGGATACCACGGATAGGTTTAGATGGAAGAAACTGACTTGCTGTGGCGCCCCCTGAAGGGAAATGCCAAAAGAAGAAGAAGATTTTCAGGCTATAATGTTAGACATTAATCATTTTAAGCATAAAAATGTAAACATCCAACTTTTATTAAAGTCTCATGTGATTCTTTCTCCTTCCATTTCCTGATAGAACGCTGCGTCAGCGAGCTTTTTCCTCGTCATGGGATTAGATTTATTCTGCTAGATGATTGTTCCACAGCAGTAGACTAGGAAGCATCATCTAGTTGCTTTAATCGTGATGTAAGAAACATGATGCGTATAGCTGGATGTCTGACTGTTGGCTCATCAATAATGAAGAGTCCATGCATGTCCAAGGCAAGGCCTGGATTGTCTTACACTTCTAATGCTCCTTGACACATGGAAGCACACCTGACGTTAACTGGGCTCCTCTAGTGTGTGGTTAAATGGATAAGCTGCGTCCTCTGGTTACCAGAATACGGAGAAAAACAGACTAAAGTCAAGCAATGAATCATCTGAGTAACACTGACACGCGACAATCCTGCAGATTAACGAGGAAACACTGACGAGGAAGCGGTCAAGAGGCCTTGGCGATGATGAGGATGCTCATGAGGAAGACCATGACGAAGAAGATCCACATGAAAAATCTATCCATCACCTTGGCCACCTTTTTCCACTCCGCTAGCTTGACACATGTCGCTCTCTGCTCGCGGAAGCAGTTGGCAATGTACTGGATGTTCTTCACCACCTGGAGGACAGGAAACACAATAGATGGACTTTAAATACCTGACAATCTATTTTCAGGTAGTTAGGAAAGTCTTGATGCAGGAAGCGAAATGTATATATACAGTATATATATTTAAGTAGATAGACATAAAGTTTTGTAAACTGTATGTATAGGTTTCAGGTTCATTGCAGGGCCTGTACTTTGAAACATAGCACACCACATTAATACATCTTATTTAAGCAAGTGTGTGTGTGTATTATGTAAAGAAGTATGTTAGAGCAGCGAAGGACATGTATGAGGGCTGTAAGACAGTGGTGAGGTGTGCTGTAGATGTGACAGAGAAGTTCAGTGTGGGGGTGGGACTGCATCAAGGATCTGCTCTGAGCCCTTTGCTGTTTGCTATGGTGATGGCCAGGCTGACAGACGAGGTCAGACAGGAATCCCCATGGACAATAATGTTTGCAGATGATATTGTGATCTGTAGTGAGAGGAGGGAAGAGGTGGAGGAAAAGCTGGAGAGGTGGAGGTTTGCACTAGAAAGAAGAGGAATGAAGATTAGTCAGAGTAAGACAGAGTACATGTGTGTGAATGAGAGGATCCAAATGGAAAAGTGAGGTTACAGGGAGAAGAGAGAAAGAAGGTGGAAGATTTTAAGTACTTAGTATCAACAGTCCAGAGCAATGGAGAGTGTGGAAAAGAGGTGAAGAACCGTGTGCAGGCAGGCTGGAACGGGTGGAGAAAAGTATCAGGTGTGATGTGTGACAGAAGAGTTTCAGTTAAAATGAAATAGAAAGTGTACAAAACCGTGGTGAGACCGACAATGCTGATTGGTCTAGAAACAGTGGCACTGAGGAAAAGACATGAAACAAAGATGGAGGTAACAGAGATGAAGATGCCGAGGATCTCTCTGGGAGTGACCAGGATGGACAGGATCAGAAGAACAGCACATGTTAGAGGTTTTGGAGATAAAGTCAGAGAGGCCAGACTGAGATGGTTTGGACATGTGCAGAGGAGAGAAAGAGAGTACATCCGCAGAAGGATGCTGGATTTAGAACCACCAGGAAAGAGGACTAGAGGAAGACCAAAGAGGAGGTTCATGGATACAGTGAAGGAAGACATGAAGATAGTTGGTGTGACTGAAGAAGATGCAGCAGATAGGGTTAGATGGAAGAAACTGACTTGCTGTGGCGCCCCCTGAAGGGAAATGTGAAAGAAGAAGAAGAAGTCACAAATGGTGTTGTGTGTCAGGGCTTACTTTATTAGGCGAGCACATTTTAAGAAAAAAAATCTTTCTCGTTCAAAATTATTAAGCAAATTGTTGTTTTCAAAGAAAAAGATTCCTTTTTGCTGAAAAGTTTAAAATTATTGAACTATTTAGACAATGACTGAAATCCTTCGTAATTTCATAAAAAGTTAAGCATTGTCATCCTGATAAGAGATTTGGGTCTAAATCGGAGCAATTGCTGTGCTATGGAGGTAAAGGACCAATGAGGAAGGGATTTACGCCTGATTAGGAGAGCAGCTGTTAAAATGACATTACAAAGTATCAAACAGGAAGCTGCTGGTGTCTCATCAGCATCAAGGTGTACGTTTCTACAAACAACCGTGGTTTTGGTGTAACATTCTATCCATTCCCGAATCATTCTCGCGAAGAGAAATGGCAGCAATTGAACCAGAAATACACAAAAACTAATTTTTCTACAATCTGGTTCTCTAATGAGTATAGCTCTGTATGACCCAGAAGGATGGACCAGTGAATGATCATCATGTCCCAACATTAGTCTTCATCTAAACCTGTCTCCTGCTTCCTCATCTCTCACACCAACTGCATCCATAAACCTCCTCTTTGGTCTTCTATTACTCATTCCTGGGGCCTCGTTTCCCAAATCCGTGCGTATGCCGTCTTCCACGCAAGTCGAGTGATTTCTGAAATTGAAGGAGTGCATGTACTGTTGCAAAACTTTATGGTAACTCAGGAGCTGGTTTACGTGAATCGCAACACAAGGGGAAAAGAAACACATGGATAATACCTGAAGTGACACGTCTGTGTTAACTGGGATAATTCCAGAAACAGAACAGATAACCAGATCATCCAAAGAAGTATGAATCAGTGTAGAGAGGTGTTACCTGTTTGTGTTGGAGACAGGGGCAGCAACAGGGACATGATGGGATCTGGTAACTCTCAGTCGGGTAGAGATTGTGCTCCTTAAATCCTCCATTCAAATGTTGTGAGTGGCCCTGATAGTCCAACTCATCCCTCCGGATGTGGTAACACTTTGTGGGCTCTTGCTTTACCTCACCCCTCTCCAGCCTGGAAGCGTGGTTGTTGAGGTTTCTGTAGGGATGATGTTTCCCATTGGCGCTGCCGTTTTTTTGGCTTTTCTGCTGTTGGTGATGAACACTGTGACCATTGCTGTACTTGTATGGCTCATCATGAGCATAGTATCCATCAAGGAAACCGTCATCAGCATAGCAGCTCTTATCGCCCATGGGTTCCTCTGGGTAAAGTGGGGTCCTTTCACTCTCTGGTGTGGTACAATTCTCCCCCACTTCATAGACAAAAAATATTTTGGACATATAGTCGATGATGAGCACCTTCGCCCACTGAGGAACTGGTTTGGCTTCTGCACCACAGAAATGAATGTTCATGATGAAGATGGTGAGGGAAGTCGAGGCTGTAATCATCGTCATAGTGGCTATGTAGTACTTTCCTAAAAGAAAAGGAAGCAAGTTGTTCAGTTTATAAGAATAAGAATGGACTCAGAGCAGATCCCCGATGCCGTCCCACCTTCACTCTGAACTCCTCTGTCTCACCTACAGCACACCTCACCACTGTCCCGATTAACGTCCTGCACTGTTCTAACATACTTCACTTTCACTACAGCCTTCCTCATACAATACCACAGTTCCTCTCTGGCCTTCCTGTCATAAACTTTCCCTAGATAAGGGGTGTGCAAACTTTTTGGTTCCCACGTCACGTTGAGTTCTAACATTGACCAGGGGGCCGGAACGGGAGCAGATGGATGGCATGCTTTGGTAAACACAAGATTAGACCAATAGAATGGTGCGCTAGATTTTAAACAAGCACGCTAGGTCTTAAATCTAGAGCGATAGCACTTGAAAACGTGCATTTAGCAGCACTAGGTTTGAAATTTTCATCTTTGTTTTAACATGTAACAGCCTGTTAACGTCCGTGTATTGATCTCGATGGCTTTCCATACCTGTGCACACTGTTTATTTTGATAGCGTGTGTATCAAGGAGACACAGACATTTTAATGGGAGCAGTGTTGTTACATCCAGGGTGCGCCATCTAGTGAGTATACATCAGAATTGCAGAAAAAATAAACCATTAATAAGGTTTATTTATTTGAATTTTTTCAAGTTTGGCGGACCGGATTAAAACGTTTAATGGGCCGCATGTGGCCCACGGGCCATGGTTTGCCTATGCCCGCCTTAGATATACAAAGGCATTACAGCTCCCTCTGACCTTCCCTGTGCCTCTCTACCAACATTCCTAAAGCAGGTATGGCATCGGTAGCACTCTGTTTCTGTCTGACACCGTACTGCTACTCTCAATTGTTCCGTTCTGTCCAGAGTTTAGCTTCGACAACACTTTTTCATAACTTAATTAAATGTCTCACAAAATTGCATGTTAAACAAAATAAACGCTATAATAGAGAAGTACGGCATTAAACTCATGATGATATATTTGAGTTTAAATTTTTACTCAATTTTAGGATCAAATTAAGTTCAAGGTAATTTTTGTGAATGGAATCTAAAGAGAGAGAGCTCAGGTTCACAAGAAATCTGGGATTTGACCTACAGGCTGTTTTTATAAAATTTGTTAATCAATTTCTATCAACGTCACTTCATATGTAGAAAATCTAACTTTATTTTTGTATCAGAGCCAGAATGATTACTGAGATAATAGTGACTGAATGAAAGCGGCCAATTTTTCAATTGAAGTCTACTTGTGCTGTGACTTTTTAGAGTCAGCAGATACTTCCTATTTGGCAAGCGTTGTTACGTCTTATACCTAAATACATCTATTGATTTTTAGGAGATTTTCCTCCCCGAGAAGGAGGCATGAAGTACAGCAGGGGTGTCCAAAGTCGGTCTTCAAGGGCCGGTCAGGTGTCCTGAAGGTTTTCATTGTGTTCCTGGTTCAATCCAGCTGATGCACAGACAGTGAAATCAACAGCCAATAAAATTTGGCACAATGACTCAATTTACTGGATCAGGTGTGTAGATGCAAGAAAATATGGAAAACCTTCAGGACACCGGCCCTCAAGGACCGGATTTGGACACCCCTGAAGTACAGGGACGTCCTGGCTCTGTTTTTTTCAACGGTGTCCTGAATGACTTTTTATGTGGGGCAACAAGAAACCCAAGAATAATCCTAACCTATGTAGGGCATGCTCTCTGCCGGAGGCATGCTCTCAGCCACCAGCAACTGGAACACAGTGAGTGCCAGCAGGACCGTGACTCCCAGTGAAACCTTCTCCCCTGAATCAGCAGGCAGGTAGAAGCCCAGCGGGGCCAGGAATGAGATGAGGAAGCAGGGCAGGAGCAGATTGAAGATGTAGAAGGAGGAGCGCCGTTTGAGAAGCAGGGTGTATGTGATTTCTGTGTAGGGGTCCGAGCAGCAACCGTACATCATCACGTTTCTAACGGCTGGCATGCCATGACATTCCCACTCCACGTTCTCTACAAAGTCAGACAGGTCTCCGCTGTCCATGCCCAGGCTGATGTCCACCTATGACGTCACAGAGAAACATCATAATATTGAGAGGGGACCAAAAAAAAACAAAACACAGTTTTAGGACACACACCTGGTTTCCATTGTAGGTCCAGGAGCCAAAGGTGAGATTACATGACTGCCAGTCGAAGGGGAAGTAGGACACGTCTACCACACATGTGCTCTTTGTGATGGCTGGAGAGTCCCAGACGATCTCTCCGTTATAGCGTAACTTCACGTTAGTGTTGGATGGACCAGATGACTCCTCATCTGCTCTACACAAGCATAAAACAGAAAGTTATGAAAATAAGAACATATTCACCAATCAGATGCAGTTTTCAGGTTTTAGTAGTGGTGTCAGTCGATTAAAAAATTAATCGAATTAATTACAGGATTTTGTAATTAATTAATCGAATTAATCACATTTTAATGTCATATCTGCCAAAAGTCTCCTGATAAAGAATTTGAAGTCTAGGATATTAAAAAATAGTACTGAATGACTAATCAACTGAATACAGTAAGAAGAAAAGATTTTAAATCCAATTTATTATTGGTGAACTGTGCCTCATGAGGGCAGGTGCATTATTAAAAAAAGTAAAACAAGGGTTAGGGTTCATTAGTGTTCGTTCTTATTTTCAACTATAGAAATCGTCCTGCAATCAGCAGCAACCCACTTTGCGATAGTATTTGTCAATTTCTCTGTTGTGGATTTGCTCATTCGCTTGCCAAATTCAGCTAGCTTGGTTTGGCGGAGCGAGCACCCGGTAGCCACACTCGCAACAGAGGACCCTGCCTGAACATGTTTTATGTTTAGATGGTATGTCAGGCTGGAGTTGCTCCGGTGGTAGGAGAACTCTTTTTTGCAAAAACTACAAATTACTACGGTTTTATTAATTGTCCCGTTTCCATTATTTTGTATTAAAACTTGCCGTTGTGTGGCTTGACTTAGGGGCGAATCCAGGATTTTCTAAAGGGGGTGGGAGCTTGAGGAGGCATCCCCCCAGAACATTTTGAAAAATAAGTAAGTTTTCTGCATTTTGGTGCATATTTTGCCCAAAGTTTATAATAATTAAAGTAGTAAGAGCACTTTTTTGTGGACCAAAAGGGTTAGGGGTGGTGTGGGGGCGGACGTCCCCCACACCACCCCTGAATCCGCCCTTGCGACTGTCTCATCCTCCTGAGTCTTGTCCATGTCGGTTTTGTTTGACCACTGCTTCCTTGTTAATTTGCCAGCACAGGCCATGTAGGACGGCCGAGAAGACTACGGGTGCTTCAATAGGCCAAAATTCAAATGCGCAAGCATTGGCTCGCCATTGTTATGATGTCATGATTAATTGTGCCAATTTTTGGCAAACAAATGAAGCATACACCGTGATATCAACAGGATGATCGGTGTGATGTCAACAGTAATCAGAATGTTGCGTTGGTAAGTTACTGTGAAGAGAGACTGGACTCAACATTGACGCTTTTGATTTTCGTCCAACTATGTTACGGCCCTGAGTTGTGGTCCCCAGTTGGGTTTGGTCATCAAAAGACAAACATTGCAAATATAAGCAACCAAAATTAGCTTTGTCTGCAGGGTGGCCAGGCTCTTGCTCAGAGATAGGTAGGGGGCTTAGAGTTCCTAGCGTCCTTGATCCTTTGAAAAGAAAAGAGATAAATGGGGTGTTTTGGTCATTTAGGGGCTCATTTATCCAGATTTGCGTTAATCGTTGGCTGGCCAAGCGTTTTTGCTCAGCTTAAGCAAGTTAAGATTTGTTGACGCCCCACAAACTTGAGATTTATCAAAACCACCATAACTTTCATTACGATAGCTTCACAAATTCCCAGCTTAAATAAATTTCAGATACAAGCCAGTTCAAAATTCCTCCCACTCCAACATGCCTATAGAACTCCAAATATTGACCATATAAATGACATTCTGCAAATGCAATGGTCTTCAAATGAACCTTCAGCACCTGAAATGGCTAGGACAAAGTCTCGCCACCGTGCAGCTGTGGTGGCATCACCAACAAGTGAAAGAGAGTGTTAGGAGCTGGAGACCCCTGGCCTATTGGGATGGAAGTCAGAAGTTCCCTACACAGGCAGCCTTCCCCAAAGCGGCACCCCAGAAAAGAAGATCAGTGTGATAATTTTCCAATTCATTGTCATTTCTTGGCGCTTACTTGTTGTAGAGAACAATGTCTGGCTTCCAAACCAGGTCACTTGGGATATTAATCATCTCTAAGTCATCATAGTCTTCTTTGTTCCACTTCAGGTAGGCATCAAACCAGACCTGTCTGATCCACAGGTAGGTGGTGAGAACCTGATTCCGCTCATCCTACACACATTCAAAAGAGAGAACGAGACTTCACAAACAGGATAATTTTCAGAAAACAATGAAAGAAATTAATATGAGCTCAGGTAGGAGTTTGTTGGAGTAGGAAGACAAACTGGAGGAAGATCCACAGCAAAACACCACAGTTTTTTTGTGAAACCCTGGATTCCTCAATTGTAGCTCACAGGCCTTCAACTCAAATGTGTAAAGGGGTTTTGTACAAAAACATAACAAGTGAAAAGAGTTAAAAATGATCCTTGAAATGGCACATATGCACAGAAAGGATAAAATCAGAGTAATTTCTTTAATCTAAACCTGTTGTTTTTTAACTGAAATACGATAAAGATTCAAAAAGATTTGTCCAGATGTGGAAGCACAGACTTGGCATCCCTAAAAGACGGTTTTTAGTTAAGCTTTTCACATAATAATGTAATTTATTTATTGTTTATTTTACGTTACAACATGATATGTTTTGAAAATGTGACATGTTTCACGTAATCACGTGATACCAAATAATAGTGAACGTTCCCTCCTTCCAGTGAAACATCAAGGTCAGTCAGTCAGCCATCTTCTGACCTAATCATGCCAACGGAGATTGTGGGGGGTGCCGGAGTTTATTCTGTCAAAATAAATACGAAACGCAATGTACCCTTGAATGTGTCACCATTCTGTTGCAGAAACACCGAGATAAAGTTCCTTTTTTTGAATGAACTGAAAAATTACTTAATTCACGACGTATTCACGGAATGAACCAACCCGTGAGGGTTTTTATCCTGTCAGACTCTTTTAGACGCAGGGAAGGACCTCCAGAACAGTCAAACATCTCACCACGACTCTATGATAGAACCCAGTCGTCCTGCAATGGAAACTCATAGTGTCCATAATCTGATTCTTTTGGGTCAAATCTAAACTTTTCCTATGAGTTCAGCAGCTTCTCCATCTTGTGACCTTGAAGCTTTCTAATTCTTGCAGACACTGCACAGATCTGGCTGTTTATCTCCTGCTCCTTACTTTCCTTACGCTTGATCAAGATATTTGGACACCTCCATCGGGGGTAAGAACTCACTCTAAACCAGACGATAAAAGTCGGCCCTGTTCTTGTTTATTTTCAAACAACAATAGCTTTTTTTTTTCTTTCTTCTTCAGCACAGAAGCAGCAGAATGATGATCCACCAAAAAAGTTTTGTTTTTTTCAAGAGAAACATTTCATGTATATAAAGTTTTAGCTTTTAATCTTTAAGAGGAGGTAAAAATAATTAATAATTATTGATTACCAAAATAATGAATAGTTGCATCCCTGAAAGACTTCATTTAATGATGACCAGAGGTGGGTAGAGTAGCCCAAAACCTTACTCAACTAAGAGTACAGTTAAAATATTTTTTCTGAATTAAAAGTAATAAGTAGACCTAAAAATTTTTACTCAAGTAAGAGTAAAAAAGAAGCGTTGAAAAACCTACTCAAGTACTGAGTAACTTTAAAAGTAGCATCATTTTGTTTGTACACATAAGAATATAAACAGCACAATAAAATTTGCAAAATTTGTATTTTCTAAATAAAGCTAAAAGAACAGTAAAAACAAAAAAACATTAGTGATGCTTGCATTTTTTTTTCCCGGTTATTAGACCAACAGACCTGGAAACTGTTCAGATGAAAAAGACGCTGAATTAATTTTGAGTGCTGCATGGGCTAATGCAGGGGTATCATCATTGATGACCATGATAAGAAACACTGATTGTGTTTATCTTTCAATTTGGCTTCATCATATTTTTGTTCATCTTGTAAACTGTTGGTACCCCAAAAGAGCAACATCAGTATTTCCCAATTAACTTGATTAGTCAAACAGCATCTCCACTGCGCAATTTGTTACACTCCTCGTGTAAAAGTTTGTGTTGTACTCTCAAATGGTGGTACAAGTTCGTTGTGCTCGAACCTTTCGCTGGTATTTTTTTTTTCAACAGTCACGGCAGAAAACATTTTTTTGTTGTACATCCGATGGGTTGAACCCAAAGTATCTCCAGATAACTGAACCAGTTGTACGTTTTTGGCCTACAAGACCCTCCTCTGTGCTGCCTTCGCTATATACATTGCCCGTGGGCGCCACCATGCTAGCTAAGTAAGGAAATGGATTGGTGCGGCAAGAAAGTGTAGAGGCAGAGGTGAGTAGACGATAGACAAACAGCGTTATCAATATATACAATATATGGATTTTTTTTTTTTTTTGCATACTATATTGATCCCCAACCAGGAAAATTTGTGTGCTGCATTACACCACAGCAGGCTGCCACCACGGCGCCAATGGTGGGAGTAGGAGGGATTAGGTGTCTTCCCGGAGGACCCTAGATGTGAACTCAGTGGGAATCGAATCTGCAAACTTCTGGTTAACTTCCAGCCCACAGGGCCACCCGAGGCAGAGCCACCCGCCACCGCCTCCCCAAATTTTGTGTTTTTTAAAATATATCGATATATCATAAATACCAATCTATCACCCAGCCCTAAAACAGACCATTTAAAGTTTGGTTTTTCTAGGTTTTGCAGGGGTTAATGTTCAATGTTCTTCATTACAAAAACATGCCATCCAAACTTCCTTTTGCCCACGTTTCAGTGTTAGGCATCTACTTGTGTTCCTCTGCGAGGCAATGATACGTGTAGAAGAGTTTCCTCTGCACTCTACTCACCATATCTTTGATCTGTGACAGCGTGATCTGCAGGGAGACATTGAGAGCACTGTCTGTGTCCTCTACAGGCCGCAGAGCGTTGGAGTAATCCTCCATCAGGTCATTTAGAAGTTTGCGAGCGTAAAGACCCTGAGCACATTGGGACACTGCAGGGTCCAGAAGAGACGATAAACACAAAATAAATGCTAATGTATATGCATGACACCAAGAAAACATGGAGTACCAACGGAAATCAATACAAAACAGACATCGAACTAACCTTGGACCAAAAGGCTGAGCCAAACCATCACTGTTGCCCTCTTCATTTTTACCGCTCACAAACCAAGCGTTTAATTATTTAGCGAAGCAGTTAGTGCGGTAGTTAGACCCTGGATCCAGGGCATCACCCAATTCTGATCTTCATTCTCAAGCCAGCCGAGACCACAGAAAAGTCTTGAAGTCTAACATCCTGTCAGAAGCGTTCAATGCTTCGCTGGTTGTTAGTCGTACATTGTGTGTGTGTGATTGCTGCTGTGGAACCTGAAGCTAACACACACACAAACAACACACACACTGCATGGCCATATCACATAACAGCAAGGTAATGCGATGCCTGCAGGCCTCTCCATTCCTGAACATGACCACAATGGCTGTAAGACAAACACACATCCGCACAACGACGTTTGGCGTTACACAGCGGACATGTGTCTCTCACACACGCACACACACACAATGGATCACACAGTCACTCAGCATGAAAACACACTTTACTGATCAGACTCGTGTTTTACATGAACAGGTTTCATCAAATTAATATTTAAAATTCCTGAAGATTGTTGTTGAAAAGAAACGGTCTTCTGTGAGATACAAAGGAAACGAGTCGTGAAGACAGATGGACGGGTTAATAAATAACGTGTCAAAGTTATAACAGGTTTTAAGTTTGCTTTTTTGCCAGATGAACCGTACGAGTCATCTTAAGAGAAAATCGTATGTATTTTATTCATAATAAAATATGTTAAAATGCAAAGTAATCGCCGACTTTTTTGCTTTTGGTTGTCAAAAAATCAGGGTTTCAAATGGCATTTAGTGATTTCATAATCTAACATTTTAAATAGTGCAATAAACACCATAATTTAAGTTTTTACAAATAAAATTTTAGACGAAAAAGACGTTTTTTGCAGACAAAAGCATACAATATTGAAGAATAACTTTTATACGTTTCGATTTTGTGCAACAAACACAACCTTTTAAATCGACTTCAGAAATCAGTGGATACAATAAAATAAATTAAATTATTTTGGTTGTAAAAATAAACCAAAATGTGCATCATTGTTTTTTAGACGGATCCAATTTTTTAAAAGACACATGGTTTTTGTGGAAAAGTTGAGAATCAGTAAATTACACTTTTTCTAACACAAATATTTAGGTTGATTACGTATTTTCTTCCTGTCAGAGTTCTATTTTGTGTGTTTAGATTCAAATTAAACACATAAAAAAAATAAAATTGGGATTTTTTTTTTGTGTCCTGTTTTTTTTTTAGAATTTATTTGCTCCTGATGATGAACAGAAACATCCTTTTTTATTTACACTGCAAATCATAACCACAAGGTTAAAAATGTACTTAAACATTTAAAAATAAATTGCTAAAAAAACGATGAATATTCACGAGCTTAATTTATTTGATTGTCAGTTTTCATCCAGACAGAAATAGTAAGAAAACGAAGATCAAGATTAAAAAGTAAAATGTTTCAAGTTTGTTTCCTTTCCTGTTGTGACTTTGTTCAACATCGAGATCTTCTTCAGAGAAGAAATAAAAGTTTGAACTGTCGATAAGGTCCAATAGTCAGAGTGTGATCATAAATACCATTCGACCTGTTTAAAACTTTTATTAAAGTTTACCAAAATACAACCAAAAAGCTGATGTGTGTGTGAAACTAAAATGAAGATTATTTATGTAAAACAAGAAAAAACTCATCTTGACTAACAGAGATTGAAAGACAGACGTGGTTGCGTAAACTTAAGTATTGATGGTTATGTTTTAGGAGCAGCGATGTGACTGACGCTGTGTGTGTGAATGTTCAGAAAACTGCACCTTGTTAGGAGTTAGTGTGTCACTCAGTTTCTGTGGTCCTGAACTAGCGCAGGACAGGTGTTTCCTGTGTGTATGTGACGGTATGAGCGTGTGTGAGGAAACCAGAGTCTAAAATGAACTTCTATAAGACATTTTTCTGAACCTTTATGTCTGAAATGCAGATGGAAGAGAAAACAAAGTTTGTTTTTAGCAAATCCGCCAAGATTTCGCAACACATGGTGATCCAAAATAGAGATGGCAACAGTCTAAACTGATTTTTTTTAAATCCTAAAATTAAGTATTTGTAGTTACATCTCAGTGTTTTTTTTTTCATTTTATTTCCTTTTACATATGTTAAAAGTTCACAACGTTTCATTTTTATCCGTTCCAGAATTGGTACGCAGACATTTACTGTGAACTCTATTAAGTTTTGGTATTAAAATATGTGTACATACAGTATGTAGAATTTCAACCGTCTTAACAAAACCTCTTCTGTTTTTACTTTAACAGGTTTATTTCACATATAAATCATCCTCATTATCTCTGGCATTGCTCCATAATCCTAAAAATGTCAACCAATTATAATCTCAGCTTTAATTTTATAGTAAAAGAAAACAACGAAAGTTGTTAATGTTAGCAATGTCAAAACTCCTCATTACCTCAATGGCTCTAAATGTAATAATTGATGATAAAGATGAGTTTTTAAATGTTTTCAGCACCCTTAAAATGTTTTTCTATATTTTTTAAGACTACAAAAAGCTTATTTCAATTTGTACTTTTCCATACTTATCTTCTATAGTTATATTTGTTGTCATGAAATCTACGATATCCGTTCTCCTAGTTTTGGATCAAATAAGTTGATCTGTAGCTAGTCTGTTTCCTGCTCAGCAGCACTCTGTTCTAGCCGAAGTAAAAGGTTAAAAAGATGTCCTGCATTTTTTTAGCTGCTCTGCGACCTGAACTTGGATGTCAAACTGAAATTTTATAAAGACATTTGTACAAATGCAAGATAAATGTGTACGTACAGTATAGTGTCACCCTTTCTTTGTCATTTTTATAGTTGTCTCTGGTTGATAAAAATCAAAATGACTTTTGTCAAGTACATTTTAGAAGATTGCTTTTTGCAACTGCTAACAAAAGTAATTTCAGCACATTTAATGTATAAAAAATAACTAGATATTTTTTTGAATAATAATGCATTGAACTTATATACCGCTTTTCTAGATGTTCAAAGACGCTTTACAAATGCATTATTTATTCACTCCATACAACCATTCATATTCATTCCTGATGATGGGAGCTACCATGCAAAGTTCGTAACACTATAATCAGAAGCAACTGGGGGTTCGGTGTCTTGCTCAAGGACGCCTCGGTATGCACTCTGGGCGGGGATCAAACCTGCAACCTTCCGGTTACGGGATGGTCGCCCCGCCCACCGAGCCATCCTTACCCCTTATGAATGACTTAATGTTCACAAGAACATTGAATCATATTGTTATGCATCCATGTAAGGCTTAATATTCTTCATTTTACACACTGAACCATCTCCTGGTTTTAGTGACCACAACGTGTCTTTGTCAGAACTTGTAATAGTTAATGAAATACTTGACGCTTGAATTCTTTTTACTAATCAAATAAAATATGTATATTTGTATTCCTATTTTAATTGCAAGTGTGTAAAAAAGATTGACTGTAGAAGGAGTAGGCTTAGTTACTGTCACATCACTCATAACGGTCAGCTCCATCCAAATGAAGTCAATTTAGCCACCATTTTCTGCCAATTTGAATGCACCATATTGAGTCTGTGGAGCTGAAAACATCCAGTGTTAGGTCTAGTCTATATTTGCATGGCAAACACCTTGCCAACCACAAGGGTGTTTTTCGAACGTACAGTCCCGTGCTACTGGAAAGCAACAACATAATATACCAAGCCATCTGACTCATGGTCTGCCATCATTGACAAAGTAAAATCTGTCAATACAGCTAAAAATTTTAGTACTTTATGCTTTGTGGCAAATACCGAAAAAAAAATTCTGGATGATGGAAAATAGAAGACTATGAATGCTGAATTTTTTTTTGAACCAGCAGTTACTTCCAATGTGGCACAAAGGAGGATATGGCTTGCTAAGTCAATACTCTTATCGAGTCATTGGTAAAAACAGTCCTTGGGAATCCCACAACCACAGTGACTCACACAACATTGCTGTAAGGCCTTCTCCTTAATAAACCCACGGTGAAACCACCCTCGCAGCTGAATAAGGTTCCCTTATCACAGTGTAGGAAGTAACTTTCTGAAGTCCCCTCACAGACACCTTTCTTTAGTTCCACTGGAAAAGGAAATCAAGTTTACCACTGTTCCTAAACTAGTAACATTGGTCTGTACGCATTAGTTTTCACACTAGTTTTAATCCTTTTGATTTAGAAAAAAAATTAAACATAACCTGCAAAATGTCATTTGTCTCTGATTTTATTACTATTAAATATATTATCACTGTGACATCCAACATGCTTCCACAATTAGCTTTGGCATGTCCACTGAGGGTTGAAGCTTAGCGGTGCAAATGTGACGTTCTGAACCATAAACTTTTAGGCATACAGTATGATCAGATTTTCTTGCCATCAGTAGGAGAGTTGAAACTTGAACAAAAAATGATGATGGAACAAGATTATAATATCCCATTCTACTAATTGAACGGTTCACATTCTTTTACATACTTTAAATTTTCAGTCCGTGGGAAATAAACCACATTTGTAGACTCACCAAATGAACCATAATCTCTTTTTGAATCGGTGCTCTATATTTGGAATGTATACTTTAGACTTAGGTTTTAGACATAAGTTAAATGAGGATTAAAAAAAAAAAACATTGACAGTGTCTGGAGGGTAGACATACTTACAAGCAGCACTGAGAGTATGTGTACTGAGTGCTACACGCGCCAGTAACTGTGTACTGTGCCACTTCCTCTAACCGGGTATTGCTTTTAGATGCCCTTTAGTATGGCGACCACTACACATGCACGTGCCAACCCAGCGGTCTAAGGTTAGAGTCTGGGTTTTTTTTTTTTAGGTAAAAAAAACAGGCATTTTAAAGTTGCTTTTGAATATTTTTTTCTCACCAAAAATAGATGGATGTAAATATATTCAAAGAACTAAAAAAGTTTCACAAACATTTTCAATGAACTACAAACACGAACTTTTTTTGTCCAGATAAATATTCCCGCTAAAAAAAAAAAAAAAAAAACAACAGCAAAAAGGCGGGAAAATTGGTGTTCAAAATGGCGGTGACTGGACATCCATTCTTTGAAAGTGTTCAAAAATTACTTTAGAGGGTGTTTTTTTAAAACATATTTTATAACATAAATGATCAAAAATACATTTAGAAAATTCTATGAATATCAAAACACTAGAAACTAGAAACAGAAATAAAAAAATTTCTCCCGCCAAACTACACAAAAAAGAGCGGGAATCTTGGCTACAAAATGGTGATAAATAGAAATCTCAGAAATGGAAAGTCAGTTTATCTTTTTTAGGACAACATCGGTGTTCCCTCCATAAGTGTTGTTTTTATTTGGTGAAAACCACTGTTTTTAGAGTCACTTTTGGAAATTTTTTCATCCCCACACACGAGACCAAAATTCTATAAAAATAATTAATGAAATATAAAAATGCTCACAAATAAACTACAAACATAAAGTTTTATTCCAGAAAAAAGACAAATCACCCTTTAAAAAAGGGGGAAATCTTGGCGTTCAAAATGGCGATGAATGAAAACCTGGTAGGAAGTCAAAGGTTATGAGGATGCAAACTGCTTCTCGTTGCCATAGTTACCACCAACCAGACTACAGTGTGTTAAACTAAAACAATAAAAACCAAAGCCAAGGAGCTAACCAGTTTAAACACCTCCATCCGGTAACAAATAAAACTTTTACTAAATTTATTTTCAAGCAACGTTTGAAACTTTCATGTAAAACTTACCCCATTTATATTAATTTCCCAGCGACACTTGAGAAGAAGATGCAGTAAACTACTGCTCACTATGAAGTGGCTGTTGTTTGAGAGCGTTAGATAGCGATGGAGGGATAAAGCATGTGGTAGCTGTGGCATTAAAAAAGCGCATTGAGACATGAAAGATGTAACCACAGCCAAACCTGCTGAAAGCTTAAACACGTCTCTTTGTAAACCCTTGATGAAAATCCAGGCACGCAGAAAGGGATGTAAGAGTTTTATCTTATCATACATGTACAATTTTTTTTAATTACACAACTGGCTGATGCATCGGCCTAATTAGAATCATTTTAAGTAGCTGTAAAAATTTTCGTTTTAAGACAAGTTAGGATTTATTGTTTTACTTAAAAATTGACTAATGTGAAGATTTGAAGATTCTTTTGCTGACTGTATAAATTAAAGTGACATGATTTTATATGAAGACTGCATGCATCACGACACAGGGGTGTGTGCATGCATAAAACACAAAAAAATTACTTGTTTCTGTTTTTCTGTGCAGTGATCAACAAAATGACTACAAGCATGTTTGATAAAGTTTGCACATGTAAAAATGTTAAAACATGAACTATTTAAATTCATGCAATCTGACTGGAAATAAAAACACCCTGCAGGTAAATTAGGGGTTTTAATTACGTGTAAACTAATAGGGTTTTATAAATTACATGACCTCCTTTCAAATAAACAAGGCCGTATTTTCACATGTCTTGTGTCTCTATAGACACATATATTGATATAATTAAATTGCATCTCATGGCTACATAAAGCATGAAACAGAAAGAAAAATGAAGACAGCAGTGTGGCTGAAAGCATGCATTTCAAAGTTAGCCCACATAATGTTGTGTATTTTGTGTGTGTGTGTATGTATGTGTGTGTGAGTGTATGTGTGGTTTCATGTTCTTCGGCTTATCCCTAAAAGTGAGCCTCATGCCTCTCCTCCTTTACAGCACTGAACACCACAAAAGAAGAAGGTAGGTACAGAACATGCGGGGAAAACATGAGTGGGTACAAAACATTTCTTCCCGCGTTCTTTCTCTTTCTTTTCAAATTGACGTTTTAGCACATTAATCTTTTAACGCTGACTTATTTCTCTCATTTTACCCTCTAATTCACAGAAAGAGCTTTAAGGTAGAAAACTAGCAATTATGTGGAGCAAATACAATCTGATGTGAACGCTCTGGGATGTCAAGTATTGACCTTAAAATACTGAACATAAAAATGTATTCCTTACATCAAAATTTATACCCTCTTGGCAAAATTTTCACGATCACTTTTGAATAATAAAACTTTTCTTAACCAATCCATTTTACACTTCTGTTTTTTTTTCTCACAGTGACACATTTCTTTTTTGCATCATCCAGCTCTAAATTGTTTGAAAATTCTTAGAAAACATGTAAAAAAAATTGTTATAAGGCCATGTTTAACACAAACGTCCTTCCTTCAGAAAAACAAAGACTTCACAGCTACGTATAAAAGATTGACACACTTTGCCATTTAATTAAACAAAAAAATGCACCAAAAAAACATTTTCTGTGATCTAAAAATTTATAAACCCCAAATAGTTTTGGTGAATTTTTGCATTAGAAAACAATTAATTTATTTATACTTTTTTTGGTACGTAGACGATATATTAGCACAAAAAAATTGTACATCCATAATAATGCATAATAATTTAAAATATGTAATGAAACAACAAATACACATTTAAGTGTGTGTTTTAATGTTTGTTCAAATATAAAACAACTTAATTTAAAAACACTTTGATAAAATGTATGTATTTTTGTTCCTTTTCAAAGCAAAATGAAAATTTAAATAGTTACAGAAAAACTTCAAATAAAATCTTGTAACAAACAAAAAGGTCATCGTTTTCCAACATTTATACACATCAACTCATTTTTCCCAAATATAACACAAATAGTTTCTGTTAAATCACATATTAATGTTCATCCGTTTTCTTCAGCTGTTTGTCCAGCACTGGTAATAGAAACATGTTATGCGAGCTATCACGGCTGGCTTTAGCCAAATGCAACCTTACGTTCTGGAGGTTACGAGTGGGCCAGTGGACAGTAATTAATATTTTAATCCCATGTCACAACCAATCAAATTCATCTACAAAGTAATTAAAATAAACTCCACCTAGTTTAATATGATAAAGTATCAACATCA
This sequence comes from Neostethus bicornis, assembly GCA_902685375.1. Classification (NCBI taxonomy): domain Eukaryota; kingdom Metazoa; phylum Chordata; class Actinopteri; order Atheriniformes; family Phallostethidae; genus Neostethus; species Neostethus bicornis. The sequence goes on along the minus strand of LR738542.1, from coordinate 5,976,442 downwards.
CTGAGAAAAAAATAAAATTAAAGTTAAAATTAATACCAATTAAATCTTTTTCAAGAATCAAATTGAACCTTAATTTAGACAAATGTCTAAAATAATGTCAAAATAATAAAGTTTTCATTTCAATTAGTTTTTGTTTGTTTTTTTTAAACCTAGTTTTACCATAACTTTGTTAGATAATATCTTTTTTTGCCATTATTTAAAATTGATGTGATCATGTTTTATCCATCTTTCTGAACTCTTCTGTTTCAATTAAACACAGTGATGAAGGTATGGGAGAATGTCCTGGCCAGTATGACACGAGTGAAGCGGGTTACACCTTGGACAGGTCACCAGGCTCATCCTCGGTCACCTATGAACGTATTTTTCTGATTAAAGCCAGAATGCTTGAAGTTAATTAACACAAAAATCATTTCTGAACTTTTACTGTTTTGTGCGTTAGATTTTTTCTCATATTTTGAGGAGGTTTTTATTACTATTTACATTAGTTTGATTTACCAGAATATTTAATGTTATTTATAATAAATTTAAGAAGTTGTTCTTTATTTATTCCTCATGAACATGCCGTGTCTCTCACTAAAAATAAACAAGCACAATTGGTCCAACACTGAAGTCATTTGATAAATCTAATCAAATGTGAATACCCATGACTGGAATTTGTCCACCGCAGTAACCACTCTGTAACTTAACAGTTTGTTTATGTCTGTATCAAAAATAAATTAATAATAATCTTCCTTCACATGCCCAACTCCAATTCCAGTTTTTTTCTGATAAAGCAGAAAGACAAAAAAAAATGGAACCAGAAAGCACAAATCGACCAGTCAAAATGGAAACATCAGCTTGGAAACATCATCACGGAAACATTAACCTAAGTGTCTTGGTGCAGCATGGACTCTTAGAAAGTTAAGAGGTTTTTGTTGTCGTGTTCAAGCAAGAGGGTTGACACTTTGTGATTCTCTCCGGAAGAACCTACCGACCAGAAATTCCACAGCTGATATGTAAAATCCAGCGTAAAGTTAGTAAAATCAGAAAGAATTGAGATTTAAGAGGCTTTCTTTGTAAAATAATCCCAACTTTAGTCAATGACAAATATCAGAAAAATAAGTTGGGATCTTGCACAACAAAACGGCCACCTGTAAAATCAAGGGTGTTAAACTCAAGTCTTCGAAGACTACTGTCCAGAAGATTTCTATTGTGTATCTATAGCCAAAAGGATATGGCTCAAAGACTCAACAACCTCAATCAGGTGTAGTTGCAAGAATCCATAAAAATATTTGTAGGACACTGGTTCATAACAAGGGTTTGACACTTCTGTGATAGTTAAACACAGGTTGGAAGGTCAAAAGGCTTTGCACTGATTCAGACTGAACATGCGTCTCCGAGCTTGTTTCTTGGCTTGATTAAACACCGTCCGAACGGCATACTCAAACACCTGCTGCACCCCACGATTGCTTAAGGACGAGCACTCCACGTAGCCTTTAGCATTCACTTCACGTGCCATTCGTTTCCCTTCAGCCGGCGTGATGCAGATGCCTCGATGAACCCCTGACTCTCGCAGGTCAGTCTGGGTAGCTACGACCAACACGGGAACCTTTGGTAGATTCTCTCGGACTTCCGCCATCCACTTCCGCTGGATACTAGCTAAGGAGTTTGGATTGGCCACTGAATAGCAGATGAGGACGACGTCAGCCTCTTGGTAAGATCTGGGTCGGATCTGCTTGAAGTTATCATTACCCGCTGTGTCCCAGAGACCCAGACTGATCTGGACACCGTCCATGTAGACTTCCACACCGGTGCTGTCAAACACTGTAGGCCGGTAGGAATCCGGGAATGTCTCAGAGGTAAAGCGAACCAGTAAGGCCGTTTTTCCAACCGCACTGTCCCCGACAAGAACACACTTTACCGACATTTCCGTTACGCCGTTCATGATTGCTTCTCACTCCTCAGGAGGCCCTTCTCCAACAAGTGAAAGTTTTATAGCTAGTTCCCTGTTGTAGATTTTAAAGCAGGAATTTTCTTTGTGTGAGCTCCATGAATCGGAGACGGTTTTCAAACTCCTGCTCAAGACCTTTGCTGTGTTTGCAGTGCTGACTCTAAACCAGACAGCGTGACGTTGTCGCTCTGCGGACCCCCTTAGAGCTCCACACCATCTTCCCTCGTCTTGCTTCCGCTTGGTCTATGCTTCTGTACAGTCGGATTCAAACTGTTCTCTTCTTTCCAATTTCATCAAGGATCTCCATTATGTTCCAAACTTTTATCACCTAAACAGAAGATTTAAACACAAAAAGAAAAAGAAACAACATGTTAGTTGGAAACAAGAGAGTGAAGAAACAAGTTTGTTCCCACAAGTTTAGATTTTACGTTATAACTAAAGTTTTCTCGCACTGACGGCCCAGCGATTCTTTGGAAAAATTGAACATACTTCAAGTTCCAATTTGGTCTGTTTTGCCTTATCTGCGTTTGTCTCTACAACCAAAAGAAATATGTATTTGTTGCCGAAACCAGGAAGTTGGAGTGATCAACAGGCCATAGATAAATGATTAGCTGATATTTTTAATGTCACACAAAGACTATATCCTCAGTTTATCTTTTTTTGATCACAAGCCCAGTGAAGAGAGATTTACCATTGCAAAAAATGGACTTTCAAAGCATTTCCATTACATATCAAGTCTACATTCCATCAGTACAACAAGTTATTTAACCTTCTGAAACAAGATGGCAGCCATTCGGCTCCTCTTTAAGCAGCTTTAATCCGTAACTATGATTTTAAACACGGAAGTTTAGACATACATCTTCGGGTGTGACCTACAATTTACTGCTTGATACGGAAAACTTCAACAGGTGTTTGTTGAAAACACGTCTATGTGAAAATATATCACTAATCTGACAAATAAGATCTATCTGCAGATGTTTAAATGTTTTTTTAAAGATAAAAACTGATAGTTACTGCTTATACCGCAAACAAATAACCGATCAGCATGAGTTTAAACTTTAATGTGCCTCTAGAGTAATAGAAGTACTCATTGCTACTATAAATTATAATAATCATGGTGTTTTGATAAAGTTCGATCATTTCCGGGATGTTTCGAACTTTATTTAAGAATAAAAACAAAAACCACCTTCTCATCTGGATGGAAAGAACATTACGTAGATGGAACAATTCAATCAGAGGATGTTTCATAATTATGTTAAATAATTTCACTATCAAGAAAAATAGAAAAATGCAGAATAAAGAAATAGTATTTTTTTTATTTGAACACATCCTTAAAAATTGATGCATTTGGAAAAGTTGTTTTTGAAGATATTTGAGACATAAAAATAGCATCAAATATTAATGAATTATAGAGAATTATGAAGTTAGATGGATATAAAAAGTAGATAACCAGATGAGGCCTACCTTGTTAGTCTCTGAACTGCGGATTGAGCTGCTTATCCTTTTTGCACAAACTTGAACAAACTGAAAAAATGACACCGTTGGTGATCGGAATGACCCGCAGAGTGGGATCAGATGACCCCAGGGATTTGTGGACCTTATCTTTGACACATGGACAGATTGGAGCACATCTGGCAGCGCAGGAAAAAGTCAGAATGCGCTGGAAAAAAAGAAGCAAGTGTGTCGCATCCGCTTGTGTTGATGTGGAGGTGTGACTTAATGAGTTTTACATCTAGCCTCCCCCACACCAGCTGCACATCACACAATGACTGCTTTGCTTTTTCCCCCATCAGTTTGGCTGCTTTTGCGCCTTTTACGCACCAGCAGTGCGCAGAGCTGCGGCGGATGTGCGCAAAGTCGCATTGAAGGGTTTAAACAGAAAATAATCACTGCTTTTATTGATTGAAAAAGTGAAATCAATGAAAATGAAAAATAATTTTTCTGCAGCAACTAGGTTTTAAACAAATTAAGATAAATTTTCACCTTAAAAAAAATCTAATTTTAAGAGAACAAACAAAATAAAAAAGGGAGAAAACAAAAATTCTAATATTTCATGTTTTGCAAGTGAGCATTTACATTTTGCATGTTTATGGTTTTTATAAACACATATATAAAATCAAATATAAAAATTTTTTAAAGTATATTATTTTATTGTGTTTGGAGGACCGGATTTAAAAGCTTGAAGGCCAAATCTGGCCCTCGGGCCATTGTTTTTCCACCCCAGATCCATAGATTTATGTTACTATTTCTGCAGACAGGCAGGAGATTTGAAAGATAGAGCACTATTGTATAGCAAAAATAAAGTATTTGCAAACTCCTGAGCCTCAGCTCTAATCACCTTTATTTATAAGTCATTATGTTGTAAAGAAACAACTTGTGACAAAAAAAATTTGTGTTTTCTGCTCCCAAAACTGATTAGGATCTTCTTAAATGATTGTACTAAGGGACCACCAGGAAAGAGGCCTAGAGGAAGACCAAAGAGGAGGTTCATGGATACAGTGAAGGAAGACATGAAGATAGTTGGTGTGACCAAAGAGAATGCAGAAGATAGGGTTAGATGAAAGAAACTGACTTGCTGTGGCGACCCCTGAAGGGAAAAGAAGAAGAAGATTTGCTGTAATTAGATCTGAGTGAATGTGGAAAAGAAAGAGTGTAAAAGATGTTGTTGATTTCTTTCATAAACTGTCACAATTGTAAAAAGTAAATAGACTATTTTAAACTGTTGTATTTGAAAAATTGTGCCAAATTTCAGACGGAAACATGCATTTTATAGACCACTGGTGCTGGGTTGAACACAATTCCTGTACCTCAAACACCTCATGAAAAACACGTATCCCTGTGCTCATAGTACATACCACAATTCACGCAATGGGATCAAGTTTATCACAGTGTACGGTTTATGTACGTTGACCTTGAGGGCCCAGAAAAGTGCCTTAGAAATAAATATATTATTATTTTGACCAATAGCAACCATCAGGTGTGTAGCCCATTTGGGGGTATGTTATCATCTGTGTATTATTTTTAGCTGTTGCAGTAATCATTCCTTCTTAATTCCATTTCCTCTCATCAACACATTTATTTTAATCTTTCTTATTTAGTAAAATAGAGTCACTACTTCTCTCTTTTTTGTTACCGGGGTTTAGAACCAGCAGTTGCAAAATAAAAAAAAAACTTTTTTAAAATTCTTTTTTGAATGTATGTTAAACATCCTGCACAGATACAAATAGAGTGTGTGCACTTCCTGCTTACATTACAATGTGGGCATGGTGGTAAACAAAATTCATGGCCAAGGTATTCTGAATTTTGAATGTTTGAATGGTATCTGAATAGTGGACACGAGAACTTAAACAAGCACCAATAAAAACCATGGAAGGTATGTTTTTGATCTGGGAGGAATGTTCAAAAACAGTATATGCCTCTAAAAAGTTTGCTTGAAAACCACTGTTTGTCCAATCTATATTTGGTACTGAGTAACTCAGTTTCATTACAGAAGCACGGTCAGTGCAAAGGGCCTCTGCCACATTATGTGGGCAACACATTGAAAATGAGGATGTTAAATTCTGTGTGATGTTTTCAACACTTTTACAAAATGATCGTTCAGATTTAATTTTTAAAATAACAAAGTTTGTTTTTGAAAATGGTCTTTTTGTTTCAGTATAATAAATTCCTGTTTGAAAGTTGGAATTAATTTGCCTGGAATGGTTTGTCACAATATAGTATTTACAATGTGCATATTTTGTCCGGTTGGACTTTTTTATAGATTTTTTTTCATAGATTTTTCAACTTTTTATAAATTGTTTTTGCTTGTATAAAAAACCAAATAACACAAACAAACAATTTAATAAAACTTTTATTACAAAACTTAGAACTTTTGTAAAAATAAAACTCCATTTGAAAAGTTATTTACAAAGCAAGCATTGAACATGTGACTAAATATTATCAAATTTATTTTAAAGCTGTAAAACTCTGGCATTCCTCACTGGATCAACATGTGGATTAAAAAAAAACTGTAAAATATATCTGATAACAAAATAAAAACATCTTATTTTTATAACCTGAGTTAAAAAATAAAGACAGCGGCACTTACATTTCCCTGAATCGCTCTTAAACACAGAAAAACTAAGAACTTTGAGAAAAAGATGAAAAAAAGCAGAAAATTGCTTCATCTTTTCGAACGATGCGGCTCAATGATTATCGGAGTTGTGTCGACAAGATAAGGATTAAAATCACTTTGCGAGCCGAACTTTTGAAATTAAATTTGCTGCTTTGACAATAATTAAAATAAAACAAATCTATAATTAAATAAGCAATTATTCAAATTAGTTTTAAAACTAATTTTTTTTCCCCAAGAATGAAAAAAGAATAGTGTTATGAATCCATTTTAATGGATAAAGATTAAACCAAATGATTGTGTGAGCAATAAGTAAAGAAGACCAAAACATGGCTGAAGACAGATCAATATCTTACTGGTAAACATGTTTTAACAAAGAAGGGAAGTAAGCGCTGGGTGTCCATGGCAACATGGGGCGAGGGGTATTTTTCATCTCAAAGAGACGCAGATGAGTCCCGTCTTTGGCTCCGTGAACCTGCCAAAAGTAGAGATGGTGGGTGAGGAAGAGCGTGTACACTATGTGTGTGTGTGTGTGTGTGTGTATGTGTGTGTGTGCGTTTACCTGTGGTGTTTGTTGGTGAGGTAGTCTATGACTGCAGGCCGGATGCGGGCCACGCCCCCTTGGCTGTGGTTGCCTCTTCCTGTGATGACAGAGAGCTGCGGCTCACAGAGACCCTGCTCATACTCTGAACCAAAACAAGAAAAAAAAAAAGTTTTTTTTAACATTGTGTTGAAAAGTTTATGTTTTCATGCATGTTTAAAATTCACAACTGAGTTTGTTATAGTTTTATATTTATTAATTTAACTAAAATTAAACGAGAGATGTTAAACTTAATGTGAAATCCAAACAGGAAATGAAGAAAATAAATGTACTAATTATTTATTGTAAATATAAATATATTTATGAATATGTTTTGAAAAACAAAGTGCGTATATATTCTTTCAATGTTCTTTATGTTATTTTTTTATCACAAAAAGTTTCTCTTCTTTCCCCTGAAAACCTCGGCCAAATTTGCATCCATTGGTCACAATTTTTCTGTTTAGCGATGCCTCGTGGCAGGACAAATTTGGGCTATTCAATCGACTATCTAATAAATCAATCAGGTCTTATAATTTACAACCACTTGGCTACACAAGTTCTGGCTAGAATTAAGAGGGGGGACACATTACAATAATTTTGGAATTGCTGGATTGGCTTCTATGCCTTTCAAAATTAGGTCCTTGCCTGTGGAACAGCCTGCCAGAGAAACTCAGGACTGCAGAAACTGTTAATGTTTTTAAGAAGAGGCTGAATAACTTTTTAAATTTGGCCTTTTATTGCCTGTTTTTAGTCAGATTTCCTTTGATTTAAGTCGTACTGACTTTAATACTTCCTTTAAACACACACATTTAAAGCAATCTAAACTTAAGTATTCTGACATTCAAATCAAGAAAAATCATAAAACTGACTTATTTGTTCATAAAACGCATACAAATGTCAGGAGAGTCGCCTCTTCTGTCTGTGTTCTGTTTCCCCACTCCCTCTTGTCCCTGTTTGTCTGTCTATGTTCGTGTGTGTGTGTGTGTGTGTGTGTGTGTGTGTGTGTGTGTGTGTGTGTGTGTGTGTGTGTGTGTGTGTATGTGTGTGTGTAGTGGGAGCTGCAACGTGTCTCACCTGAAACTCATCTACTCATCTGCTGCATAAATGGATCAGTTTTTCACACACTCTTCGCCAGATCGTCTGTTACCAAGCTCGATCTGCTATTCAGTTTTTAGCTCCAGCTCCTACTCCAGAACCTGCCTTATAAGTCAGTTTTTTGTTTTCTTCATCTGAACCTATCTTTAATCTAATAAATCAGTTTTTGTTTTCTTCATCTGAACCTATCTTTAATCTAATAAATCAGTTTTGTTTTCTTCATCTGAACCTATCTTCAATCTAATAAATCAGTTTTTGTTTTCTTCATCTGAACCTATCTTTAATCTAATAAATCAGTTTTGTTTTCTTCATCTGAACCTATCTTCAATCTAAAAAATCTGTTTTTTGTTTTCTTCATCTGAACCTATCTTCAATCTAATAAATCTGTTTTGTTTTCTTCATCTGAACCTATCTTCAATCTAATAAATCTGTTTTTGTTTTCTTCATCTGAGCCTGTCTGTTGTGTCAAGGGTGTATTTTTGGCCTCAGCTTCACATCATGACAACAAAACAATGGACAAGATTAAAAAGGTTTGTTTCTGCTTTCTTCCTCTCAGTTGGAACAGTCAAGATGTCCGCACTGTGCTGTAATGTCACAGGTTGGTGCGTTTATAGGGACTTTGTAAATCTAAGAATTTAGCTGAAACTTTCAGAGATAAAATATTGCCGCTGATCAGAAACATTTTTGCTTAAATACCGATGTTTTCCAAGAGTGCAACATCGGCAATTTAATAGGCCAACCATTAAATCAATTGGACGCAAGTGTCTAAGGCAGGATGCATTTGATCAGGTAAACAAACGAGGAAGAAATTTGGATTTTGTTAAATTGTAAATTATGTTTTTCAGTTTTCTTGTAATAAGTGTTACTTGAATATGAAAATAACATTTACAAATAAATTTGATTTTATATGAGAAAGTGCCTTTTTTAACAAAGTGGAGGAGCTGGTTATTGGAGTAAGAACATTGTTTGGAGAACTGCAGTGTCCAGCTCGACCTTCCAAACATTGTTACCATCCACCAGCAGAGCTGTGATCGGTGTCTGTCTGAATGAACCCACCTGCTTTTTTGTCTTTCAAGACTTGAGCCAGATGATTCAGAGCCTCGTCTACGTGCAGCCCATGAAGGTCCAGGATATTTTTAGGGAGCAGGTTTGCGTTGACCCGCTCAAAGATCTGAGCGGATGCTCGACGATTGGCTTCTCGCATCCTCTGGCCGTGCAGATGACCCTACGAGCAGATAACACGGTAATAAGAAGAAGACGGCAAGTTGTCGAAAAATAAGCCACTGTCTGCCCCTACAATTTGTGACCTTGACCGTTGTAACTTTGGCCTTTAGTTGCATGACCCTGAAAATCTAAGTAGTTCATTTATAGCTGGTACTGAGTAACTGTGGGCAGGGACAGTAAGATGCACAGAAAGCCCCACTGCTTAAAAGACTTTTCAAAAAAGCAAAGCAATCTGTTTGAATGTCGAGCAGCTGCTTTTCTAAGGTTATTTTTTCTTGTCACTGCTCCAGAGATATTACTAAGGGTCTATACCAGGCATGGCAAACTACGGCCTGTGGGCCACATGCGGCACGGTAAACGTTTTAATCTGGCCCGCCGAGCTAGAAAAAAAAATTAAATAAACCATATTAGTGTGATTTTTCTTGATTTTTTAAAATTTTTTAATATTCATCACTAGATGGCACCAAAAAAACAATAACACTGCTCCCATTAAAATGCGTGTGTCTCCGCGATGCGCACACTTTCAAAATAAACAGTGTGCACACATATTGAAAGCCATCGGGCCAAATACACGCACGTAAACAACCGTGTTAGATGTTAAAACAAGCAAAATGTTACATCAAGTGCTTAGATTTCAGACCTAGCGCCGCTAGATTTCAAATTTAACACTCTTGATTTAACATTTAGCGCTTGTTTAAAATCTAGCGCCATTCTATCGGTCTAATCTAGAGGTTACCAAAGCATTCCATCCATCTGCTCCTGTTCCCAGGGGTGAATACAGAATTTTCTAAAGTGGGGGGGCACAAAACGAGCAGAACCTTTATGAAAAATAAGTAATTTTTCTGCATTTTGTTGCATATTTTAACCAAAGTTTACAATAATTAAAGTAGTAAGAACACTTTTTTTTGTCGACCTAGAGGGAGAGGGGTGGCCTCCGGGTCCGGCCCGCATGTCAAATGTTAGAACTCAATGTGGCCTGCGAGTCAAAAAGTTTGCCCACCCCTGATCTATACACTGCTGGATATCAGCTTCAGAATGAGAATTATGCTCTACTGAAAATTAGTTTCACCTCATAAATGCTAAAAACTACTTTCTTAAATAGCTGTTTAATGATTACTTGATGTCACAGAAGTTTAGCAAAGTTTCAAACTGCTTTAAATTGAATTATTTCTTTTCTCTTCCATTAGTTCTTCCTATTTTACTGGCTTTTCACTTTAGTGACAAAAATGTTAAATAATCAGAGACCAAGCGAACAATCAAACAATAGCATTGAATTCAAGAAAATTATAGATGGTTACAGAAAACTTGAAACGTGAGACGCTAAATGCTGACAAAGCTAAATCTCCCAGCCGGAGCTGCTAGCTAGCACCTGTTGCTAACACTGACCTCCCAGACCAGGTTGTCACAGCTCTCAGTCTGAGGATATCTGTTATGTACCGTAATTTCACGACCATTAGGCGCAACGTATGAAAAAGCGCATCCTCAGTTTTGTGCGCCATTGCTGTATTTAACACACACATAAGGCGCACCGTACAAAAAGGCGCAGTCTCAGTCACACACCGCCTTACAAGAACACACACGCAAGCATGCAAATGTGCGTATTTAAAAATAGATCGGGAGCAAAACTGAGTTTGGTTGTGCTTTATTTAAGTAGTAACGATACTAAACAAGCACATTACCGGTAATAGTCTTTATTCAAATCCGTCAAAGTCCTCATCCTCTGTTTTGGAATCGAACAGCTGCGCAAAATCCAACAGAGCAGGTCCACTTCACTCCTCGCTGTCAAAGTCACTGTCTGTACTGTGCGGCTCCTCAGAAAGGATACCAGCTTTTGCGAAAGCTCGGATAACAGTACCAGCAGACACGTTAGTCCAAGCATCTACAATCCATTGGCAAACTGTAGCGTAACTCGCCCGGCGCTGCCTTCCACCCTTCGTGAAACTGTGGTCTCCTTCGGTCATCCATCGCTCCCACGCCGCTCACACTTCACTCTTTAACGTTCTCATGCCTTTTCTTTCAGGTCCGCTTTGCGGGCACCGCTTTTTCTTTTAGGTCCGCCTTTTCTCACGAGCACCGTGTTTTCTTTTATGTCCGCCTTTTCTCACACAAAAGGCACACCGCACGAAAAGGCGCACTGCTCATTTTGAAGAAAATCTAAGACTTTTATATGCGCCTTATAGCCGTGAAATTACGGTATATTGTTTTAAATTGAGTAGCAATAAAAAGGAATTTTCACAAAATATGCTCATGCAAGAAGCTACTCCCACCTGCAGTGGGCGGTAAAGCAGCACGTAATTTGGAAGAGAAGTCTCTGCTATCCACAGAAACAATGAAACAGTTCAGCATTTCTTGTATTCACCCATGAGAATAAGCTTTTAAAAACACAAATATTGGCTGTTCATTCTGAATCACTGAGATCCATGTATAAAACTTCTTCTGTTGTCAGTCTAAAAGTCGAGTGTGAGATTGCCTGATACCTGCTGTGCGTAAAAAGAAGCCACTTCTCTCCGTCCTTGATTATAAGCTTCTGTTGCTTTAGTGAAACTCTCCAGCTGGCGGCTCCTCTGCAGGTGGGCCTCGGCCCTAAAGTCTTCATACTCTGGGTCTTGTGCATCCTGATACTTCAATATTTCCGACTCCTGGACTTTCTGCCTCTAACAGATAGAAGCAAAACAGAATGGTGAATGTTTCCTAGACCAGAGGTCCCCAAACCTTCCTGTGCTACGGACCGGTTTGGTGTCTGCTAATATTTTCACGGACCGGTCAGTAGGTGTAGCAGAAAAACGAAATAAGACCAGCCTGAAAAAAATGTTTTTTTAAAATAAATAATAAACTTAAATCCTTTTTGTCTTCACGAGAAAATGTATTAGCTGCGTCTTTATAACATGGAAACATTCTCTCTGCTCGAATGTAATCTGGTTGCCTTGGAAACGGTAAACAAACCTTCAAAATAAAAGACATCACAAAAACAAAGTGAATAAAAATACCAGTTAGTCTCCTCACAGTAAGACTAGATCAATCAGAGTTCTGAGTTTATTTTGCTGGAACCAGACAGTCTCATTTTGACCTGAAACCTGAAGAGTGTTTCTAAAGTCCAGTCTGCTTCGTAACTCTGTATCCGGTCACTTTTCAAATTAAAACATCGTCATCAAGAATCAAGAAAATGTTTTTAAATAAAGGCTCAGATAATAAACCAAATGGAAATAATGGAAGTTATTTCTTCATTCTATGCGGCCCGGTACCACATGACTCACGGCCCAGTACCGGTCCATGGCCCGGTGGTTGGGGACCACTGTCCTAGACAACATACCAAGGATATAATGATATAATGACCACACAGCAGGAGATTTTTGTACCTTCTCTCTTTCTTTGCTGGCAGTTCTGTGCTGGTTATTCCTCGGCGTCTCTGGAGCAACAACGGTCTTCACAGGTTCGCTCCCCAAGACAGAATGAAGGAAGACCTCGGTTTGTGTCATGGAGTAGCTGCACAGAAAAAATAGTTTACAAAGGCAAACAAACAACAATGAATAGAAACAGAATTCTTTTTCCTCTTACTTGTGATTTCTGAAGACGTCCAGCACAAAATTCTGGTCGATGTTGGGAAAGAGGGAAAAGAGCTGCTGTTCCTTCAGCATTGTGGCACCGTTTCGCCGGTCCATGTCGATAAGACTTTGTCTTGTCTGAAGCAGAAAACACGGAGCATGTGTTTGGATGTAACAAAGCAGGTAACACTTTAAGCATCTCTGGTGTCTAGTCTTACTTTCTGCATGTTCTCTTGTAAGGCTTGTTCTTCTTTGATGATCTCTCTGAGAGAGACGTGGGGAACGGACACGTTCCAGTGGTCCATGTACGGCATTGAACCTGCAGCCTCTGCCTGGCTCATCTGCATCTGGTTTGCTGACCCTTGTCTCGCCACTTGGGAATAACCCCGCTGAGCGAAATCTGTATGGAAGATTTGTGTTAATAGTGAGTTCATTCTGGCAGGTAGTTTGATGTGTATGGTATAGGACGGACAAAGTTTTCCAGTGAGAAGAATTCACAAATTAAGAAAGAAAAATACCAATTAAATCTTGTAAATGACTAAATTGAGTAGAATCAAGATTAAGATTAGTCAAATCTAGAATAAAGTAACTAAAATCTAGAATAAAATGTGTAAAATCCAAAATAAGTTTGGCAAAGTAAAAAAAAAAAAAAAAGTTGGTATAAATCCAGAATAAAGTTAGAAATACCACCATAACTTCTATAAATCTAGTAAAAACTTTATTCAAATCTAGTAATCTCCTTCAGATTCACCATCTAAGCCAGATTTAACCAACAAGTGTGTTCCTTTCACAGTTTTTTTTTTGTCACCCTATCATCCAGGCTCTTCTGGAGGTATTCCCTACTGCCATTTTTATCCTCTATGTAAAGTCGACCCCCATCTGTGTTTCTGCCTTCCTCTCCTGGATACTAAACCTGTTCATCACCTTCCTGCACCAATTCCAACTCTCTCCCTCTGCATCAAGTCATCACAGTCTGACCAGAGTCTTACATCCTACCCTGTTGGACATCACATCTTCAGTTTCTATTTTCAGACTCATCAAAATATTGGTGACCTCAGGATCAGATCTCTGCTTTTTGCGGATGATGTGGTCCTGTTGGTTTCATCGGACCGTGAGCTCCAGCTCTCACTGGATCGATTTGCTGCCGAGTGTGAAGCGGCCGGGATGGGAATCAGCACCTCCAAATCCGAGACCATGGTCCTCGCACGGAAAAGGGTGGACTAAATTCAAAACTGTTTGCCTGTTATTTTTTGCGTGTTTTTTTAAACCAACTATTAGGAAAAATAAAATTAATGCAAAGCACAATTTTGCCATAAGTTCAATAAAATATTTTTAAAACAACAAATTTGTGACCTAATATTGAAAATTATTGAAAAGAAAATTGTCCATCATGGACAATCATGACTATCCTCTCTACCCACTCCTGGACGAACAACGGAGCTCCTTCTCCAAGAGGCTCAGACAGCTCCGCTCGAGAACATCTCGTTACCGGAGGTCTTTCTTTCCGTACGTGATCGGGCTCTACAAGGACTCACTTAGCAGATAGGAAGTTGTTGCTGTGACACACAAATTTTCCATGTGTGGGATCATTAAAGAATATTCTGATTCTAACAGCAGCACTAACACTGACTGAATCTGGTACTGAACCCTACGTTAGAGACCAGGGGAGTCACACTCAAACATAGAGTGGGCCAAATTCAAAACTGGGATACATTGGTATTGTTTTATCTTAATGTAAGCATGGCTTTAATGATATGCGGAATAAATGTGCCAATGGACATGGTATTATGTACCGTTACATTCACTTTCCTGGAGCAGTTGAAAACATAGCGCCGCTTGTCTCTGGTTTTCCTGGAGAAACAAAATTTGCAACTAGATGAAGTCACATGGACTCTGAGAATCACCAGGCAGGGGTGGGGATACCCAACTATACCTAACCCTAACCCATACCTGGATAGTTTCCTTCCACTTTTGATGAAGCAGTTTAGCCAGATTGAGGTCCATCTGCAGAGCACAGTCGTCAGGAGAGCAAGAACCTACAAGGAATTACCAAGTAAAAAAAAATAAATTAGCTGTGGTCCAGTATGTTGCTTGTTTCAGTGTTTACGGTGTAAAGTATTTGGCCCCCTTGAGTTATCCAACCTTTTGCCACATTTTAGGCTTCAAATATAAAGATATAAACTTTTAATTTTTTCGTAAAAAATCAACAAGTAGGAAAAAATTATGAAGTAGAACAATCTTCTCCTTTCGGCATTTCCCTTCAGGGGTCGCCACAGCAAGTCAGTTTCTTCCATCTAACCCTATCTGCTGCATCCTCTTCGGTCACGCCAACTATCTTCATGTCTTCCTTCACTGTATCCATGAACCTCCTCTTTGGTCTTCCTCTAGCCCTCTTTCCTGGTGGTTCCAAATCCAGCATCCTTCTGCCGATGTACTCGGTCTCTCTCCTCTGTACATGTCCAAACCATCTCAGTCTGGCCTCCCGGACTTTATCTCCAAAACCTCTAACATGTGCTGTTCCTCTGATATACTCATTTCTGATCCTGTCCATCCTGGTCACTCCCAGAGAGATCCTCAGCATCTTCATCTCTGCTACCTCCATCTCTGCTTCCTGTCTTTTCCTCAGTGGCAATGTCTCTAGACCAAACAGCATGGCGGGTCTCACCACGGTTTTGTACACTTTTCCTTTCATTTTAGCTGAAACTCTTCTGTCACACATCACACCTGATACTTTTCTCCACCCGTTCCAGCCTGCTTGAACACGCTTCTTCACCTCTTTTCCACACTCTCCATTGCTCTGGACTATTGATCCCAAGTACTTAAAATCTTCCACCTTGTTTATCTCTTCTCCCTGTAACCTCACTTTTCCATTTGGATCCCTCTCATTCACACACATGTACTCTGTCTTACTCTGACTAATCTTCATTCCTCTTCTTTCTAGTGCAAACCTCCACCTCTCCAGCTTTTCCTCCACCTCTTCCCTCCTCTCACTACAGATCACAATGTCATCTGCAAACATCATTGTCCATGGAGATTCCTGTCTGACCTCGTCTGTCAGCCTGTCCATTACCATAGCAAACAGCAAAGGACTCAGAGCAGATCCTTGGTGCAGTCCCACCCCCACACTGAACTCCTCTGTCTCACCTACAGCACACCTCACCACTGTCTTACAGCCCTCATACATGTCCTGAACCGCTCTAACATACTTCTCTGTCACACCAGACTTCCTCATACAATACCATAGTTCTTCTCTAGGTACCCTGTCATACGCTTTCTCAAGATCTACAAAGACACAGTGCAGCTCCCTCTGACCTTCCCTGTACTTCTCTCTCAGCATCCTCAAGGCAAATACTGCATGTGTAGTGCTCTTTTTAGGCATAAAACCATACTGCTGCTCACAAATTCTTACTTCAGACCTTAGCCTAGCTTCGACAACTTTTTCCCATAACTTCATCGTATGACTGATCAGTTTAATTCCTCTGTAGTTACCACAACTCTGCACATCTCCCTTGTTCTTAAAAATAGGAACCAGCACACTTCTCCTCCATTCATCAGGCATCTTCTCACTTTCTAATATCCTGTTAAACAGCCCAGTCAGAAACTCTACTGCCACCTCACCTAAACACTTCCATACTTCTATAGGGATTCCGTCAGGGCCGAGAGCCTTTCCACTCTTCATCCTCTTCAGTGCCCTCTTTATTTCTACCTTAGTGATACTAGCCACTTTCCGGTCCACTTTAGTAACGTCTTCTACTCTTTGTTCTCTTTCATTTTCTTCATTCATCAACTCTTCAAAGTACTCTTTCCATCTTCCCATCACATTACTGGCATCTGTCAAGAGACATCCATTCCTGTCTTTAATCACCCTAACTTGCTGCACATCCTTCCCATCTTTGTCTCTCTGTCTTGCCAACCTGTATAGGTCCATCTCTCCCTCCTTGCTGTTCAGCTTAGCATACAAGTCGTCGAAGGCTGCTTGTTTTGCCTTTGCCACCTCTACTTTAACCTTATGTTGTATCTCCCTGTACCCTTGCCTACTCTCCTCAGTCCTCTCAGTGTCCCACTTCTTCTTAGCCAGCCTCTTTCTTTTGATACAATCCTGCACCTCCTCATTCCACCACCAAGTCTCTTTATCTATCTTCCTTCCAGATGACACACCAAGTACTCTCTTGCCTGTCTCCCTGATCACATTAGCTGTAGTTGTCCAGTCATCTGGAAGCTTCTCCTGCCCACCAAGAGCCTGTCTCAACTCCGTTATAAAGTTCAAGCAGCACTCTTCCTTTTTCAGTTTCCACCATTTAGTCTTCTGCACTCCCTTCATCTTCTTAGACTTCCTCACTGCTATGGTCATCTTACACACGACCATCCTGTGCTGTTTGGCTACACTGTCTCCTGCTACAACTTTGCAGTCACTGATCTCTTTCAGATTACACCGCCTACACAAAATGTAATCTACCTGTGTACTCCTTCCTCCACTCTTGTAAGTCACCCTGTGTTCCAGCCTTTTCTTGAAATAAGTATTCACTACAGCCAATTCCATTCTTTTCGCAAAGTCGATCACCATCTGACCTTCTGCATTCCTGTTCTGGATACCAAACCTGCCCATCACCTCCTCATCATCTCTGTTTCCTGCACCAACGTGGCCATTGAAGTCTGCTCCAATAACAACTCTCTCACTTCTAGGGATGCTCTGGATTGCCTCATCAAGGTCTGACCAAAATTTCTCTTTCTCCTCGACCTCACATCCTACCTGTGGCGCATACCCACAAACAACGTTGAACATTACCCCTTCAATTTCTAGCTTGAGGCTCATCACCCTGTCTGACCTTCTTTTTACCTCCAGAACATTCCCAACTAATTCTTCCTTCACTATAACTTCTACACCATTCCTCTTCCTATCTACACCGTGATAGAACAACTTAAACCCCGCTCCCAGACTTCTAGCCTTGCTGCCTTTACATCTAGTCTCCTGGACACACAGGATATCTACTTTTCTTCTCTCCATCATGTCAACTAACTCTCTACCTTTACCCGTCATAGTACCAACATTCAAAGTTCCTACCCTAAGTCCTAGACTCTTGAGGTTTCTCTTCTCTCTCTGCCGATGTACGCATCTTCCGCCTCTTCTTCTTTGACCTCTTCTTCTTTGACCACCAGTAGTCCAATTTCCACCGGCACCCTGTTGGTCAACAGCACCGATGGCGGTCGTTGTTAACCCGGGCCACGACCGATCCGGTATGGTATTTCTTGAACTGTCTTGCATATTTTAATTTGGCATAGTTTTACGTCGGATGCCCTTCCTGACACAACCTCTGTGATTTTCTGGGCCACTCTGCCCATTGCCCAATCATTTGGATGGTTAGCGTTTAGATGTTTCACTGAGGAGTACAACATCTAAACAGCTATGAAAATAAATACATAATAAATAAAGGATTAAAAGAAAAAAAAAGTAAATAAATTTAACCTAAAGTAAGTATGTAACAGCAATGGCTGGAACATGCTACAAAAACTTTCAAAATTCAAAAAATGCCAGTCTGAGCTGGTCGTCTGGTTAGGCAAAACGAACATAGCTATTGCAAAAATACTACTAAAAAAGTAAAAACGATGACAAAACGGATAACAAATTTATATAACTCTTCTAAGTTTTTAAAGAATAATAAAAAAAATAACTAGAGTTTCAGACGCCGATTGCCTGATTAACCAAATTCATATCGTTAGCTAATAAAACGAAAACAAAACAATAAAATACTTCACAAAACTATACATAGCGATTAAAAAGTAGAAGTAGAACAATATTTATTGGATATTTCAAACTTTAACATAAACAGGGAGACGGTGGCTCAGTGGTAGAGCGTTAGCCCGCAAACCGGAAGTTAACCGGAAGTTCGCAAGTTCGGTTCCCACTGAGTTCACGTCTAGGTTCTTTGGAGAGGACACCTAACCCCCAGTTTCTCCCACCATTGGCGCCCTCATAGGTGGAAGCCTGCTGTGGTATAGTAGTGCAGCACACAAATTTTCCCGGTGAGGAATGAATAGACTATGTAAAAAAATTTTAAAAACTGCATGCAAAATTGTTCAATCCACTCAAGTTAATATTTTGTAGCGCCACCTTTTGCTCCAATTACCGTTGTTCGTCACTTATGGTATTAGTTTTGCACATCGAGAGACTGATACTTTTGCCCATTCCTCCATGCAAAACAGCTCGTGCTCGGTGAGGTTGGACGGAGTGTTTGTGAAGAGCAGTTTTTAGCTCTTTCCGCAGATTTTCGATTGGATTCAGCTTTGGACTTCGACTTGGCCGAAGTCCATGTCGAACTTGGCCCCTCTAACACTTTTTTAACCATTCAAGTGTTAAAAAAGTGTTAGAACGGCAAAATCTACACAAAATCTCCATTCAAGTGTAGATTTTGCTTTATGTTTTGGTTTGTTGTCCAGCTCTTCTACCTGCTGAAAAAGGGTTCAGAGTCCTGAACACACTATCCCCACTGTCAAACATGGCGGTGGCAGCATCAAGGTTTGGTTCTGCTTTTCTTCAGCAGGGACAGGAAAGCTGGATGGACCCAAATACAGGACCATTCTGGAAGAAAACCTGATGGAATATGTAAAAGACTTGAGACTGGGATGGAGATTTATCTTTCCACAAGACAACGATCCAAAACATAAAGCAAAATCTACAGTGGAATGGTTAAAAAGTAAACAGGTGTTAGAACGGCCAAGTCAAAGTCCAAAGCTAAATCCAATCGAGAATCTACGGAAAGAGCTAAAAACTGCTCTTCACAAACACTTCGTCCAATCTTACTGAGCGCGAGCTGTTTTTGTTTTGCATGGAGGAATGGGCAAAAGTATCCGTCTCTTGATGTGCAAAACTAATACCATAAGTGACGAACAACTGTATTTGGAGCAAAAGGTGGTGCTACAAAATATTAACTTAATAGGGTTGAACAATTTTGCACGCAGTTTTTTTATTTATTTTTACATAGTCTATTCATTACGCACCAGGAAAATTTGTGTGCTGCACTACTACACCACAGCAGGCTGCCACCTGTGACGCCAATGATGGGAGAAACTGGGGGTTAGGTGTCTTCTCTAAAGAACCAAGACGTGAACTCAGTGGGAATCGAACTTGCGTACTTCCGGTTAACTTCCGGTTTGCAGGCGAACGCTCTACCACTGAGCCACCGTCTCCCTGTCTTTGTTAAAGTTTGAAATATCCAATAAATGTTGTTCTACTTCATAATTGTTTCTCACTTTTTGATTCTTCACAAAAATGTACAAGTTTATATCTTTATGGTGGAAGCCTGAAATGTGGCAGGATGTTAATGGAAAATAATTTTTTTCTAAGGTAAGATGGCATTTAAGATGAACAAGCCATTTCTTAAACGTAGGGGCTTGTTCTCCTGTACAAAAATGAACCTGTCCAGAGGTGTACAGTACACTTTTGAATTTATTAGGAAACTACAGAGAGAGCTCAGATACACCAAATATTGCAATTGAAGCCTCAGAAACAATGTGTCCCCAATGCATCAAAAGAAATAGATAAATCTATTTGACATTTAAACAGTTATTTTATGTTTAGTATTAGTTACCTGGATCCACTCCCACAGGACCAAAGAGCTCGGTTAGCTGTAACGCTAGCTCAGTGGGTAGCTTCAGCTCCACTGTCTGAATATCAACATGCTGGCTCTTGTTCTTCTTCAACTTCTCTTCTCTTTCCATTTCCTCCAGTTCAGTTTGATACAGACGGTTGATCTCTTCCATGCTGGGGACGTCCATCTCAAAATCATGCCTCGACTCGTCAAATATAATCTCTTCTTTGAATCCATAAGCTCCGCCCCACAGCTCTGTGGGGTTGATTTTGTCATTTTGCTCCAATGTTTGTGTTTCATGAGCACAAGCTTCAGCTTGTGGACGTTCCTGCACATCTGAAGGTTCATCTGATGGATCTGTGATGATTCCAGAAGCAGATACTATCTTAGTGTTGTTGGTGTCCTCTTGTGGCTCACCAATTGAACTAGAGGTGGACCTCAGGGCTCCGTCTTCAGTCTCTCTTTCTTCTCCATCAGCTTGATCTCCATGTTTGTGTTTTTTGGGTGTTGCGGCAGGCTGCTGTCGATCTTCACGCAGACCAGATGCGTTGCCTAAATCAGCTACATCTTCATCTTTAAAGAACCTCTCCCCAGAATCCAGCAGCAGGTTGGTGGTCCACTCCAGGTCCTGGTGACACTTATCGTACAAATCTTCTAATGTATCAAAACTAACCAGTTTAAAATGGCAGCTGAGGATACGGAGGCTCTTCACTCTGTCTTTTGTAACTTCAAACTCTTTCTCCTCCACCTGCGTGCCCTTTTCATGCACACTGCGGTACGGTACGTGTGGACGCACAGATGGATCCTCAAAGACTGTCGGTACAAATCGGGAAGACTCTCCATACAGAACTTTGACATCAGAGATTTTTAGGTCATCCTGATGGTTCAGACGCCAAAGGAGGGCAAACTCTTGAGGTTCAGTTTGGGTGGAGGAGCCTGGAACAGGATGGAGGAGCAAGGAGTCTGTTGCAGAGCTGCATGCGGAGGAAAGGTCTGGTTTAAGATCTAACTTAGACTCATGGTGAGGGTCAAAATGGGGTGGCTTATCAGCACTATGTGTGATATTACTGATCTCCACAGAGAGATTTGGATGGTCCGGATCTTCGGAGAAAGGAGGAGGGCAGTTCTGAGTGAAGGTGAGAGCTAATTTACATAGCTTCCCGGATGACCGACCGGGAGGTTGCTTCCTTTCCAGACTGGTTTCACCACTTCTTGTTTCCACTAGATTTTCATAAACTGGTTTCTGATACACAAAATGGGCCACAGCTTCAGCTCCATCCGTTCCAGGCTCACCAGCTCCAAGTTCTTTTGCTCCATCATCTTTAGATCTGACATCTTCAAATCCTGAGCTAAAATCTGGAGTTTCATTAACTTCTATTTTGACATCAAGGTTTTCTACTTGATCACAGCTTGTTTTGGAGTATTTGAACTCCTCCGGTGAAGCATCGTTTTCTTCAGTGGAACAACCTGCTTCATATTCTGTTTTACTTCCCTCTGTGTCCTCCTTTGGTTTACCGGCCGTAAAGGAGTTTTCTGCGTTCCAGTTTAACACACAGTCTGGTAAACCTCCTTTACTACTAGACAACTGTCCCTGTTCCTTGCTGATGTACCCACACATGCTCCCCAATTCCTTCTCTATGCTAATTTCTCCTGAGCTAGAGGAAAGTGGTGGTGAGGAGCTGATTGGAACTGAACCAGTTTGAATAATATCAAGAAGCTTCTGGAACTCAGTTTTCTCCGTCACCCACTTTGCTTGTTCTTCACCAGCTTCTCCGTCAGCTTCTGCTTGTCTATCTCTTTTCCTCGCCTGGCGCTGCTGCAGAGATCCTTCAGACGGCCAGTCACCCACAAAACTCATTAACTCCTCATTTCTGCTCTCTATCTCTTGTGCATGTTCTCCTTCTTCCTTCGGCTTTTCTTTTTCTGGCTGATGAGGTTCCTCTTTGTCGAAATCAGACCTTCTGCTTGGTCTTTCTCTTTTCACTCTCTGTCTGATAGATTGGGAGTAATCCACATGGATTTCCTCCCCGGATTGACCTTCGTTCATCACAGATTTTGTAACACAATCTGAGATCTGATTGTCTTCCATCACGTTGTTTGGCCCCAATGCTGAGTCCAGCATGGAATCCAGATCACCCAATTTTATTTCATCATCTACAGCAGAAATATTAGGGTTGCTGGTGTCTTCCTCCGCCAGCTCAGGGGTTAAAATCTCTGTGGACTTTTCAGCATAGTCCTTGGAGACCTTCGGAAGCCCCTCAGAAGAGGATGACACATCAGGGAGGGAAGAGTGATGCTGAGGCTGGCAGATGAGGTCAGGACTGGAGGTTTCAGAAGATTCCAACCTACAGAAAGGAAAGAAATCTCTAGATTTTTATACAAATAATTACAGTTACACAGATTCTAAATTATGTAAAAGAATGACAAGATATTTTTATAAAAGAATCAAATAAAAAAATTAATTCTTTAAGTAGGGCTGTACAATTTTGACCAAATATACACTTTTTTTTGTCTAACATGGTTATATCGATTCCATAATTAAAATTTAAAACTTGTGGTTTTTTGGGTTTAAATGCTATTTTGTGACTCATACAATAAAGTTAGGTGGCACGGTGGCGTAGTGGGTCGCACAGTGGCCTCACAGCAAGAAGGTTGTGGGTTCAAGTCCCAGGTGGGGACGAGGTTTAGAACACTGTTCTTTCTGTGTAGAGTTTGCATGTTCTCCCCGTGTCTGCGTGGGTTTCCTCCGGGTACTCCGGTTTCTTCCCACCCTCCAAAGACATGCATGCTAGGTTGATTGGCCAGTCCTAAATTGCCCCTAGGAATGAGTGTGTGTGTGGATGGGTGTATGTGTGTGGCCCCGCGCCAGGGTGGGCTGCAAACCCATAAGGGATAGACGGATAAGAAGGTGACTGACTGTGACTGACTGATAATGAAGTTATGAGAAAGAGTTGTCGCAGCTTTGCCCAGGACAAAGATGGACATTTGTGAGCAACAGTATAGCCTCATGCCAGAGTGATACAGATGTAGGATCGGCTTTGAGGATGTTGGTATAGAAGGACAAGGAAGCTCAGAAGCAGCTGCGTTGTGTCTTAACAAATCTGGAGAGAGTGTGAACAGCAAGGGATGGATGTACTTTATTAGGAATTCTGGAAAAAAGAAGTAGGTATAGTTTTTTCCGCTCTATAAGACGCATCAAATTATGAGGTGCACCCCCAAAGAATGGCCTATTTTGAAGCTTTTTTTCACATATGTACAAGGAGGGTGCACTGCATTACCAGGACTATATAACATAAAGTGCAGGTCATCTTGTTACTTCCTCCACTTTCGTACCATTGAATTCTCTGGCTGCTATGTTCTTGTGTTCTACTGCGTGATTGAAAGCCTTGAGTTTGAATTCTGCGTCGTGCGTCCGTAGATAAAACCCTCTGGTATTTTTTTCTTCAAATAAAGCAAATAAAATTTTGTTCCTGCAAAAACCAAAATCCTGAAAACGTTCTAACTTGGAGCTTTTGTCCTCCAGAAGAAGCTGCTGTTTGGCTTCTGGCATGTGTGACCCCATGATGGACTGAACGGTGACAAAGCGGTCGTATCCATTCAGCATGCGCCGGATCTTCTCCACCGGTACTTTATGAGTGCTCAACCTGCACAGGGAAAAAAGAATGAGAAATAAAACCAGCTTAAACAACATTTTCTTTTAATTCAAATAAACAACAAAAAATAGTGAATAAATTAAAGCTGGAAGCTATGACGAAGGCTTGTTGTAACAACACAAAGAGCTGTAAAGAACTGTGGCTTTTTGGCGACTAAAATGTGGCGAGACGTTTGCAAGTTTCTGTTGACGAGATGAAAATGTAAAAATCTCTGTCTGTGAAAAGAAATAACACGGTGGCTGAATTCTGCACGCCCCGCACTATTCTTCACTCTTCATATACCGTCTACACAACACACCTGCAGCCACGAGAAAGTCACACACCATGACGGCGACAGCAACAAAGAGACTTAATGGTCAGAAACTTGAAGTTTTTTGCACATATTTTGCGCAAACGGCATATCGACTTCAAGCCAATGCAAGCTTGTCGGCGCTGCTAACTTCCTCAGGTAGTTTGGTTGGGCTAACGACTGATTTAAATGCATTCCAATGTTTGTTTACAGGGTTATTAAGAGGTGTCATTTTTAAGTATGTATAACTTACAACGTACCTCACTAAATTTAGTTGTTTATTTTTTACATTGTTTTACAATGTTTATTGTTTTGCACAAGTTAAAGCTCGGCAGGGTTGTCTTCCCGTCCGTTCCGTCATCTTCCGCTTGTTCTGGGGTCGGGTCGCGGGGGCAACAGCCCAGGCAGAGGGCAGCCCAGGCCCCTCTCACTTGGCTACATCCTCCAGCTCACCCGGGAGGATCCCGAGTCGTTCCCCGGCCAGCTGTGAGACATAGTCTCTCCAGCAGGTCCGGGGTCTGCCCCTTGGTCTCCTCCCGGTGGGACGTGCCCGGAACATGTCGCCCGCGAGGCGCTCGGGAACCACCCCATCTGGCTTCTCTCGACCTGGAGGAGGAGTGGCTCGACACAGAGCTCCTCCCAGATGGCAGAGCTCCTCACCCGATCTCTGAGTGAGAGCCCAGCCACCCTGCGGAGGAAGCTCATTTCGGCCGCTTTTATGCGTGATCTCATTCTTTTGGTCACCACCCAAAGCTGGTGACCATAGGTGAGGGTTGGAACGTCGATCGACTTGTAAATCGAGAGCTTTGCTTTTCGGCTCAGCTCTCTCTTTACCATGACGGACCGATGCAGCGTCCTAGTTATTGCTGATGCCGCACCGATCCACCTCTCGATCTCCCGCTCCATCTTTCCCCCATTTGTGAACAAGACCCCGAGATACTTAAACTCCTCCACTTGGGGCAGGCTTTTATTTTTAACAAAAACCTGCATCATTCTCAGTAATAAAGCCACGATTGTTAAAAAACAAATATTTGTTGTTCTTTTTTTTTTTTTACAAAAATGAGCTTCCTCCGCAAGGTGGCTGGGCTCTCACTCAGAGATCAGGTGAGGAGCTCTGCCATCCGGGAGGAGCTCAGTGTCGAGCAGCTCCTCCTCCAGGTCGAGAGAAGCCAGATGGGGTGGTTTGGGCATCCCCCCGAGCGCCTCACAGCTGAGGTGGTTTGGGCCTGTCCCACCGGGAGGAGAACAAGAGGCAGACCCCTGACCCGCTGGAGAGATTATGTCTCACAGCTGGCCGGGGAACGACTCTGGATCCTTCCGGGTGAGCTGGAGGATGCAGCTGGGGTGAGAGAGGCCTGGGCTTCCCGTCTGAGGCTGTTGCCCCAGCGACCCGGCCCCAGATAAACGAAAGATGACGAAACAGAACAAAAACTAGACTAAAAACTTTTATGTTTTCGACAACTAAAACTTGACTAAAACTAAAATAAATCTGTTCCATCACCTTCCGTTTATCCGAGGCTGGGTCGGGGGGGCAACATCCTCAGACGGGAACCCCAGGCTTCTCTCACCCCAGTCTTCATCCTCCAGCTCACCCAGAAGGATCCAGAGTCATTCCCTGGCCAGCTGTGAGACATAGTCTCTCCAGCAGGTTCGGAGTCTGGCTCTTTGTCTCCTCCCGGTGGGACATGCCCAAAACACCTCACTAGCGAGGCGCTCAGGAGGCATCCTGACAAGATGCCCGAACCACCCCATCTGGCTTCTCTCGAACAAGAGAAGACTAAAGACTAAAAACAACTTAAATAAATTTTTGTTCCAAAGACTAAAACTAAAACTTAGATTGCTGCCAAAAACAACGTTGGTCTGTAGCTTCATTGGTGTTTTTGTAACTCTTATTCATTAACAACATTCTATAAATTGGTTTAATGTTGATGTTTTAACAAATGCTGTTATTATTTTTAGTAAACTTCAAGTCCCAACCAAGCACTAAGCTCACAAAGTTAGTGTTTGGATGAGCAGTGGTGAAACCTATCTTCAACATGAGGCACAATAGAATACATCTCATCTCGAGTTTCTCTCACCTCTCCAATTCTCTTGGCTTATTCTTCCACCACGTATCTGGCTCTTTGAAAAGCACCTTGTATCCATGTTTTAGTGCCTAGACCAGAATTCTGTTTAAATGTCATGACACAATCAGAAATAACCTGTAAAATTTGTTACTTAAAATCAATATCAAAAACAATAAATCCTTCCAAAAAAGTCATATTTAAACTGCTTTTAAGTGTCAGAAAATGCACTTAAGAAAGGAAGTACAATGTTGCTTATTAGAAGCATATTAATTTGTATTTTATCTTAAAATAATGCTCATCTCTGCTGTTGTCTTATGCCATGTGTTCCTGTTGAGCAGACTGACCTGGCTCACGTATGGTTTCATCTCCCAGGATTGCATGTTGGTGTTATCAATAATGATGGGAGTGATCTTTTTAACAAAAGCCTCCTTGGCTGTGGAAGAAAATAATGAGGAATCTGCATGTATTTTCCATTTTTGCTGTCTAGGTTTAGAAACCCTGTGTGTTTGTGATGTCTACCTCGTTTATGGTTCCACTCATGGGCCTCGCTGAGCATCATTGGGTTGAACTCGTAGTTCCCGTTGCGGTAGAAATAATCATCAGTGCTCAGAATGACTCCATCTGGATTATGCTTCAACAAAGTTCTGCAAACACACATGGAGCTCAGGTTCAAATCAAATAGTATAGATTTTATTAGTATTTGGCATCATCAAATGTAAACAGATTCAATTGTCATTTTCTGCGTTACAGAGACGGAAATATCCAGTCATTGGTTCAGTCTGTGTTGGCATTGCAAACCGCATTGCCAACCAGGAACTGCCTTCAGCTCTGCCATCTGTGCTTTCGGTTTGCCTGGAGGAGATTAAGACATGGATGTCTGAAAACTTTCTCCAACTCAATAGCAGCAAAACAGAAGCCATTCTCATCGGCACGCCTCACCAAACCCAGTCACTTTCCCTCACTAGTATTCCCATTTTTGGACACAGCATCCCTCTGTCATCCTCTGTAAAAACCTTGGAGTCAAAATGGATTCTAACCTCACCTTTGACTCCCACCTTTACCATCTCTGCAAGGTTTCCTTCCTCCATCTTAAAAATATAGCCAAGCTACGTCCATGTCTTTCCTCCAGGCCCTCCTTGTAGGGATCCCATTCAGGGGCTTACAAAAGCTCCAGCACATCCAGAACTGCGCTGCCCGGATCCTGATAAGGAGGCGGAAATATGACCATATCACTCCCATCCTCAAATCCCTCCACTGGCTACCCGTTAAATACAGAATTCAGTACAAGCTCTGCCTCCTCACCCATCAGTGCATACACGGCACTGCACCTGTTTATCTCCAAGAACTCCTAACCCTCCACACCACTGTCCGAGACCTGTGCTCCTCCTCCTCCTCCTACTGCCTGCATCAACCAAATACCAAACTCTCCACTATGGGGGACAGGACCTTCCAGGCAGCTGCTCCACAGCTCTGGAACGCTCTTCCCGAGAGCTTGAGGGCTCCACAGAGCGTTGAGGTTTTTAAGAAAAGACTGAAGACATTTTTATTTCTAAAAGCTTTTCAACAAAGTTTTTAGTGTTGTTTTTTTGTGGGTTTATGTACTTTTGCTGTTTGTTGTTGCTTTTGGTCATTGTAGCACTTTGAGATCTCCACTGGAGATATAAAGTGCGTTATAAATTAAATTTATTATTACTATCATCGCCAACCAGGAGCGAGCTTATTGAAGGTACACGCTCCCGCCAGCGGGTCTGGCATCTGCCCCTTGGTCTCCTCCCGATGAGATGTGCCCAAAACACCTCGCCCGCGAGGCGCTCAGGGGGCATCCTGACCAGATGCCCGAACTACCCCATCTGGCTCCTCTCGACCTGGAGAAGGAGCGGCTCGACACCGAGCTCCTCCCGGATGGCAGAGCTCCTCACCCGATCTCTGAGTAAGAGTCCAGCCACACTGCGAAGGAAGCTCATTTTGGCCGCTTGTACCCGCGATCTCATTCTTTCGGTCACCCCCACAGCTGGTGACCATAGGTGAGGGTTGTACCATAGATCAACTTGTAAATCGAAGGAGGAGACCAACGGGCAGACCCCGGACCGGCTGGAGAGACTATGTCTCACAGCTGGCCGGGGAACGACGTGGGATCCTTCCGGGTGAGTTGGAGAATGCTGCTGGGGTGAGAGAAGCCTGGGCTACCCATTTGAGGCTGTTGCCCCCGTGACGCAACCTCGGAATACGTGGAAGATGACGGAACGGAACGCTCCCGCCAAAAACTACCTTACTGCTGCCGGTCCGTCTGACTCCTCGTGCTGTCATTGTTGATAAAACCTGTCAAACATTCTCATGTGGACAGCCGCTATATTCCTCAACCGGTGCATCTGATTGGCCAGAATAACTTGAATAACTTTAGCTATTTAAGACTAAAAAATTTAATACTATGGAAAATGTGCTGTAACATAGGAAACAGAACCAGGAAGGTTACTATGACAACAATTGTGAATGAGTTGCTGAAAAACATATTTCAGTCTACTTTGTACCCGAATAATACTGCAGGTAATAAAGAAAACTTCTCTTATCATGGCTACAGTTTTAGTCCAAATTTGGAATCATTCTTTATTCATACCTCATTTTTAAACAAGGCACAGTTAGGACTGCAATCTCACACTAAAAAAGTTGATGGTTCAAACCCCATAATAGACTCCGGTCTTTCTGTGTGGACTTTATATGTTGACTCCAGTGGTGGAACGTAACGAAGTAATGTACTTCGTTACTGTACTTAAGTAAAAAAATTGTGTATCTGTACTTTACTTAAGTACAAAAGAAGATTGGGAGAAGAAGTAATGAATCGAGGACCAATCAGAATCGAGAGTAAACATTTTCCGCATTCATTCAGCGCCAAAAAACTAACATCAAATATAGAACAAATTAAAAAGAGTCAGAAGATCGTTGTTCGTTGTGTTTACTATTAAATAAAAAGTTGAGCCGTCATTACACAGAGCAGGGGCGGCTCTAGAATATTCTAAAAGGGGCGGGGGTGAGGTCATTGACAAAGCCAATATAGGCTGACTGGGGGCCTCCTCCCAAAAACATTTTAAAAAACTAAGAGTCATTTTCCTGCATTTTGCTGGCCCATTTGCTGGCCCTGCAAGGGGATAGCTTGACTAGTCCCCTTTCCTTTCTTTTTTTTTTTTTTTTTTTTTTTTTTGGACCAAAAGAGGCGGGAGAGGGAGGGTCACGCCCCAGCAGAGTATTTATTTGTGACCCTATAGCACAAAAACTAACATTTGAATTGTGGTCGAATATCTTTACTTTTTACTTAAAAAGTAAAATTTACACCAATTACTTTTGTACTTTTACTTAAGTAAATTTTTTTTCTTGGTACTTTTACTTTAGTAATTTTTTTTCCCTAATTGTCTGTACTTAACTTAAGTACAAAAAGTGAGTACTTCATCCACCACTGGTTGACTCCATACATAT
This sequence comes from Neostethus bicornis, assembly GCA_902685375.1. NCBI lineage: Eukaryota > Metazoa > Chordata > Actinopteri > Atheriniformes > Phallostethidae > Neostethus > Neostethus bicornis. Next base: position 5,946,898 of record LR738542.1, on the reverse strand, counting down.
GTGGGTTGTAACCAGGTCCTCTGTTTTTTTCCGACCACACAAATACATGCACATTCGCCTGATTGGTTGGTTTGAGTAGCCTTGGGTATGAAGTGTCCTTGTTAGTCTCTTTGTGTAGCCCAGTCACAATCTTGTATCCCATCCAGGGTGTGACCTTCCTCTCACTTGATAACTGCCTTGAATAGCCTTCAACCTTTGTGACCCAGTAATGAGTCAGTGTTTGCAAAATAACATTTCAAAAATAAATTAAATCCGTTTTACCTTGCCAGCGTGGACTTCCCTGAGCCAGGAGCTCCACGCAGCAACACCAGCAGTCTCCCTTGCAAGCGTAGATGGGATTGATCTGGAACTTGTGGGGTATTTTGTACGATCCAGGACTTGGGAACAACCGGAGAAGGTTTGAGAGGCGGCATTCTAAACTGGGCACGGTTCTGCCACGGGGATGCATTGCTGGCTGAGTTGAACCAACTGTTGGGTGTTTGGGCGACAGGTGTTACAAAGGCAGGTCTCTGGAATTCATTGAAACGAGGCTGGAAAGGTTGTGCATCTGCGTTCCAGGAAAAAGCACCTTGATTGTGTGGTTTGGCTGCAGGATTAGAGGGAAGTATCTCATTGAGGTCTGATGGTGTATTCCTTTCATACACATTGAAAGCTGATGGGTGCCTTGAAGCTCCCAGCTCCAAAGAAGGTTTCTCTGTACTTTCTGTAACTAAGTGTGAGAAATCAGCTATTTCACTCTGTTCTTTTGGAAGTTTATGATTAAAGGTGCTGATCTGGTCTAGATGTGAAGAAACTCCTGATAAATGCTCTAGTAAGTCTTTGGTCGGCTGCTCCGTGATGTTCCGCGGGTGTCTTTTTTGCGAATCCTCATCCTTCACCTCGTCCCATGCGTTTTGTGTGGCTAGCTCCTGATCTATGAGAAGGTCCAACTCTTCTGTCAGCATCTCATCTGAGGATGACTGGATGTGCGCATTGGAAAGCTGGCGTGGGCTGAGTAAAGCAGCACAGGTCATTTCAAAACCAGAAACCGGAGTGAGGTGGGGAATGGCAACATCTGCAGCACCAGACAGCTCCAAGAGGGAGTCCATCGCATTTTCAACTATAAAACACACCAAAAAGACAATTATTAACATGCAATTAGTTTCACTGGTTACACTGTGGTTTGTGGCACCATGGTGGTACAATAGTTGTCATGGTGGCATCACACCTAGATGGTTGGGTTCAAGTTTCAAAATGGGGATGTAGCTTGAAAGTTTGTTTGATCTCTCTCTGTATAGGTGAGGGATTTCTCCAGGTACCCCGGTTTCCTCCCACCCTCCAAAAACATGATGTCAGGTTGATTAGCTGCTACAGAATTGCCCCTAGGAATGAGTATGTGTGTGTGGATGGTTGTGTGTGTGTGTGGCCCCGAAACAGATTGGCAACGTGTTCGGAATGTTCAGGATACTGTTTCCTATGTCTCGCCTGAAATCAGCCGAGTCATGCTCCTGCACCCCCTCGACCGCCTTAGGAGTAACAGTTCAGAAGACGTAACAAAACTGTGGTCTGTCTTCCTTTCCATTACTAGTGTTACTGGTTTTACAGGTTACGCTGGGGTTTGAGTGTAACCCTCCTCAGCAGGATGGCTGGGCTCTCACTCAGAGATAGCGTGAGGAGCTCTGCCATCCTGGAGGAGCTCAAAGTAGAGCCGATGCTCCTCCGGTTCGAGAGAAGCCAGATGGGGTGGTTAGGGCATCTGGTTAGGATGCCACCTGAATGTTTTGCTGGTGAGGTGTTTCGGGCACGTCCCATCAGGAATAACCCCAGGGGCAGACCCCCGACCCACTGGAGAGACTATGTCTCACAGCTGGCTGGGAACAGCTTCATTATCAGTGTTACTGATTTTACTGTGTCTCTATGATCACCACGAACATGAACGTGTGGATTAAAAATGAATGAAGAAATATTTCTTTTAGATTTAAATAATGATTCTAATGGTGTGAAACTCGTGGTATTTTCCCACTGTTTGATTCTAAACTCCACTGTGATTGGCTCCTTACCACTAAGCTAACTAGTTAGAACTCTACCTCATAACACACCTACAGCTAGTAACATTCTTCTTCTTCTTTCGGCATTTCCCTTCAGGGGTCGCCACAGAAAGTCAGCCTCTTCCATCTAACCCTATCTGCTGTATCCTCTTTGGTCACACCAAAAGTGTCTTCCTTCACTGTATCCATGAACCTTCTCTTTGGCCTTATAATAATAATAATGCATTGAACTTATATAGCGCTTTTCTAGACACTCAAAGATGCTTTACATATATATATATATATATATATATATATATATATATATATATACAGTATATATATATATATGCATTATTCATTCACTCCATACAATCATTCACACACACAACATTCATTCCTGATGATGGGAGCTACCGTGCAAGGCGCAGACCACTATCATCAGAAGCAACTGGGGGTTCGGTGTCTTGCTCAAGGACACCTCGGCATGGACTCTGGGCGGGAGATCGAACTTGCGACCTTCCGGTTATGGAGCGGTCGCCCTACCCACTGAGCCATCCTTCCCCCAACTGAGCCTTCCTCTAGTCCTCTTTCCTGGTGGTTCTAAATCCAGCATCCTTCTTCCGATGTACTCTCGCTCTCTTCTCTGCACATGTCCAAACCATCTCAGTCTTGCCTCTCGAACTTTATCCCCAAAACCTCCAACATGTGCTGTTCCTCTGATCCTGTCCATCCTTGTCACTCCCAGAGAGATCCTCAGCATCTTCATCTCTGCTACCTCCATCTCTGCTTCCTGTCTTTTCTTCAGTGCTACTGTTTCTAGACCAATCAGCATGGCCGGTCTCATCACCATTTTGTACACTTTCCCTTTCATTCTAGCTGAAACTCTTCTATCGCACATCACAACTTATACTTTCCATCACCCGTTCCAGCCTGCCTGCATACACTTCTTCACCTCTTTTCCACACTCTCCATTGCTCTGGACTGTTGATCCTAAGTACTTAAAATCTTCCACCTTCTTTATCTCTTCTCCCTGTAACCTCACTTTTCCATTTGGATCCCTCTCATTCACACACACGTACTCTGTTTTACTCTGACTAATCTTCATTCCTCTTCTTTCCAGTGCAAACCTCCACCTCTCCAGCTTTTCCTTCACCTCTTCCCTTTTCTAACCCTAGTATGACATTGTTACATACAGCTAGTAACATTAGTTACCTTTAAAATCACTCTCAGACAGGACGATGTAAACAACCTCTGGATCCAGTTGGTGGAAGATCTCTTGCATGTTTTTAATGATGTTCTCTCTGTCACCGACCGGGTCACTGGTGTTCAGGTGACCTTCCGGGTGTCCGGGCACCGGGCTCCCTCCATTAGAACCCACTCCAACCGTTTGTCTGGCCGGGCTTAGACCAGACTTCTTTTTCCGAGGCATGTTGTTGACCTGACACTAAAAAGAAAACAAGGGCCAGGGTTAGCAACCTGGTCCGAAACTGTAAACAAGTAACGCTAAAGTGTCAGCGGCTGCTATTCAGCAGCGCCTCTAGCGGTGGGAAGACTGAAGTTACAGTATCGATAAAAAGCATCGATACCAAAAAATGAGATTCTGCAATTTAAAATGTTAAAATGCGAAAACTTTGTCCTTCTTTCCTCTCTTTTTTTTCTCATTTTAAATATTTGTTTGTATTATAACAGAAAAATTTCTAAAGGCAAATAATAACATATCTTTCTACTTTTACATCAAATTCAGAGTTTATACTAAAAAAATGTACAAAGCACACTCTCATTCAGAAAGAAAATAAAAGAAATATGACGACTTTTCTTACTTAAAAAAAAAAAACTCCTCGTTGAAGATATTCAGCATGGAGAAGTTGACCTTCGTTCTCAGATTGAACGAAGGTAAACTAAAGATAAAAGAGAATCATGGCCTGTGTACAACAACTCAATTTATAGTCTATACATCAGAAATGGCTGCTGTTATATCTTCTTTATTTTGTTTGTTTGGAAGACTTTTTTTCTTTGAATAAATCATTTTTGTTCAAAATAAAACTCTTCTCTGTGTCTGTAACCTAGTATGATTAATGTTGCTGATTCAATTCAATTATATTTGTATGGCCCAAAATCACAGAATTTCTGTCGTAACAGGCTTGACATTGCAGATTCAGAAAGACGAAAAAACAAGAAAAAGAGGAACGTATAAACACAAATACAAAGCAAGAAAACTAATTAAAAAATGCCAGCTACCTAACCCCCGCTTCTCCCACCATTGGCGCCGTCGAAGGGCAGCCTGCTGCGGTGTAAGGAGTGCAGCATACAAATTTCTCCGGTGAGGGATGAATAGAGTAATTCATTTAATTTAATTTAGCTAGAAAACATTAACACATTCCTGCCCTTAGACTCTCCTTCACGTTGAGGAAAAACTCCTAAAAAAACGATCAGTGGAGAAAAAATAAGAAACCTTTTGGGGATCCACACGAAAGAGAGATCCCTCCCCCGAGACGAGCATCCAATGTGTCTAAGACTGTTGTTTAAATAGTATTCTAAGCTTTTTCTAAGCGTGGCTGCAAGGTTGAGCAGTTGCAACCACGGTGGCCTCACAGCAAGAAGGTCGGGGTACAAGTCACGGAGTGTGGGCGAGGCTTGAATCACTGGCTTTTTTGTGTGGAATTAGCATGTTCTTCTTGTGTATGTGTGAGTTTTCTCCAGGTACTCTGGTTTGGGGAGACGGTGGATCAGCGCCAGAGCACTCGCCTGCGGACCGGAAGGTCGTGGGTTTGATTCCCGCTGAGACCACCATCTAGGGTCCTTGGAGAAGACACCTAACGCCCGTTAGGTGTCATTGGCGCCATTGAATGGCAGCCTGCTGTGGTGTAAGGAGTGCAGCACACAAATTTCCCCGGTGAGGGATGAATAGAGTAATTCATTTATTTATTTATTTATTTATTCCCACCCTCCAAAATCATGTGTGTTAGTTTGATTGGCTGCTACAAAGTTGCCTCTAGGAATGTGTGTGTCGCCCCACAGCAGACTGGTGGCCTGTTCAGAGTGTATCCTGCCTTTCACCCGAAATCAGACAGGATACGCTCCGGCACCCCGTGCAAGGCCATTAGGGATTAGCAGTTCAAAAGACAAAACAAAAAGTATTATAGAGGAAGTATTTGGAGGTTCAGTTCCATTGTCTTCCGCTTATCTGGGGCCGGGTCGCAGGGACAACAGTCTCAGACGTATTCAGTATCAGTATTGGGAGGTCCTACGTATCAGTATTGGGAGATCAAAAAACATTTTTGGGAACTATCAGTTAGTTGGTATAAAATAGCGAGAGGTGTGGTAAATAAATACACTTTGATTCCTTCATTTTACACAAACACCATGAGATCAACCAGAACAATCTTTGAAAGCAACCGGTAGATCACAATCACTGAATGAGGTGAAATAGGATCCGTTCCCATGAAATACCTGACAATCTCTTACGGTACACTTGTGTGCCGTGGGCCACTGGTTGAAAAGTGCTTGCTTAACCTACTCTGCACGTTATATTTGAAGAAATCAGTAGATGGTCTTCATCCTGATGGAAACAGGATGGAAGATCAAGCACAGAGGCCTCATCAGTCTGGCTATCCCCAGGACAGGAACACAAAGGATCCATCATGAATCTGATCCAGAACTCTTTCCCAAGGAGGAGATAGAGAGGGGGGGCAACATGTAAATTGTTCGTTCCATTACATGGTCTTCCGCTTATCCGCAGCCGGGTCGCAGGGGCAGCAGCCTCAGACGGGAAGCCCAGGCTTGTCTCACCCCAGCTGTATCCTCCAGCTCACCTGGAAGGATCCTAAGGTGTTCCCCAGCCAGCTGTGAGACATAGTCTCTCCAGCCGGCCCGGGGTCTGCTTCTTGCTCTCTTCCCAGTGGGACGTGCCCAAAACACCTCACCAGCAAGGCGCTCGGGGGCATCCTGACCAGATGCCTGAACTGCCCCATCTGGCTCCCCTCGACCTGGAGTAGGAGCGGCTTGACACCGAGCATATAAATTGTTCCTTTCCGTCATCTTCCACTTGTTCCGGGGTCGGGTCGCGGGGGCAACAGCCTCAAACGGGCAGCCCAGGCCTCTCTCTCCCCGGCTGCATCCTCTATCTCACCTGGAAGGAGCCCAAGTCGTTCCCCGGCCAGCTGTGAGACATAGTCTCTCCAGCGGGTCTGGGGTCTGCCCCCTGGTCTCCTCCCGGTGGACGTGCCCGAAACACCTCACCCGCGAGGCGCTCGGGGGGCATCCTGACCAGATGTCCGAACCACCCCATCTGGCTCCTCTCGACCAGGAGGAGGAGCGGCTCGACACCGAGCTTCTCCCGGATGGCAGAGCTCCTCACCCGATCTCTGAGTGAGAGCCCAGCCACCCTACGGAGGAAGCTCATTTCGGCCGCTTGTACCCGCGATCTCATTCTTTTGGTCACCACCCACAGCTGGTGACCATAGGTGAGGGTAGGAACGTAGATCGACTTGTAAATCGAGAGCTTTGCTTTTCGGCTCAGCTCTCTCTTTACCACGACGGACCGATGCAGCGTCCTAGTTATTGCTGATGCCGCACCGATCTGCCTGTCGATCTCCCGCTCCATCCTTCCCCCACTCGTGAACAAGACCCCGAGATACTTAAACTCCTCCACTTGGGGCAGGACCCTGTCCCTGACCCGCAGGGGGCATTCCACCCTTTTCCGGGCGAGGACCATGGTCTCGGATATGGAGGCGCTAATTCCCATCCCGGCCGCTTCACACTCGGCAGCAAATCGATCCAGCAAGAGTTGGAGATCATATAAATTGTACTGTACCAAATAGTGATGTAAAACACTAGGTAAAAAGACATTACAGAATAAATAAGGATAAACAAGATAAATAAGGAACCACATGAAAGAAAAGCCAGGGATCAGCCATGGGCAATGTGGATACAGCAAGCAACAAGGCAGACTGGTAGAGAATAGTAGAGGTAGATAGAATTAGAGAAAGTTGTTCAATGATGTTTTAACTGTTAATGCGTCAAATAACACAACTTTACGCAAAATATTCAGTCCAAAGAAAAAAATTAAGTCAATGTGAGTCATGTTGATCATTTCATTTCCTCAGTTTTTTAAATCCCGCCATTATTTAGAGGTTGCAGTGTCGTAGAGGTAAGAAAGAGGGCGCTCTCCTTCGAGCAGCATTGAATAAGCGGACAGAGAGCTTTGTGCTGAAAACTAAGCTCAACCTGAATCACACTAATGAATTAAAACGACCTGTTTACGAGGTAAATTCTACGAAGGAAACGCTTTGGAAACATTTATCTGCTTTTAATGTAGCTATTTTTAAACAAAACATTGAATAATACAGCATTTATTCGGGTCCTTCGTGAGGAAAGTAGTTGGTGAAAGAGAGGAGGGTTGTGGGCGACGTTTTGGAGCCCTGTGATGCTCGGAAGTTAAAAAAAACATCTTAACAAGTAAAGTAGATTATTTTATAACTTCTTAAAGTGGATTATCTGGATTTAAATGGGAGGAATTGATTAGGCGTGTGATTATGGAATGTATAAATGAGAGGATATTTGAGTTGCTGTGTGATTATAGACTAATGATACCTGGATGGTCTGAGGCCTAAAGCTAACAGCTAGCCGCTTCAGGCTAACATGCTATCATGTTCTAATGACATGCAATCTACACCACATGATTTGTCTTTCAGTATTTTATTACGATCTTTATCATATAAAAATCTACAACTACAGAAGCGATTGAAGAAGTATGTTTTGATTCCATTCGTGAAATGTGCATTTGGTTGTAATTTAGCATGTGAGCTAATAAGATGCGATCTTTAATCAAATGACGGATTTTTCCATTAATTTCTGTGTTGAATAAATTTCTAGGTCAATTCACACGTTTATTTTTGAGTCGTCTAGAACAGTAAAGTGGTGTTTGTTTGATTAGATTGGTGTTTAAATGTGTTTTTTGTCAATGTCTTGTAGCATGGTTGTGATGAACTTTTGTTTTGTGACCCATAGAGGCCAGTAGAAGACCGTGAGGACCAGACACAAACCAGGATGGAGTTCCCTCAACAGCAGAAACAAACGGGGGATGGAAAGATTGCCTATCCTCCAGGAGTGAAAGAGATTACTGACAAAATCAGTAATGATGAAGTTGTCAAACGATTGAAGGTATGTTTGTGGTCAGTGTAGTCCCTCATTCATCCAGGAGTGATCCATAGTAGAAAAAGTTTCAAAAAAAGTCTTCTGGACAGTTTAATTTCTTGATCGAGACGTTTCGACTTCCATCCGGAAATCATTTTCAATCTGAATGAAATGATTTCCAGATGGAAGAAAATATACATATTAAGTTGATTAGCTGCTACGAAATTACCCATTGGAATGAGTGTATGTGTGGATCGTTGTCTGTGTGTGTGGCCCTGCGACCGACTGGTGACTTATTCGGGGTGTATCCTGCCTACCGCCTGAAATCTGCTAGAATGAGCTCCGGCAACCTCTTTACCCCATTAGGGATAAGCGGTTCAGAACGCTAAACTTTTTGATGGTGCACTGGCTTTTATGAGATGAGATGATGAGATTTACTTTATTGATCCCACACTTGGGAAATTTATGGTTGTTGTGATCACCAGGGGTGTCAAATCGATGTAGGCTTTTGAGGCCACATTTTATTTATTTATTATTCACTTTATTCATCCCTCACCAGGGAAATTTGTGTGCTGCACTCCAACACTCAGTGTAGGAGTGCATAGAAGGATGGCTCAGTGAGTAGGGTGACCGCCCTGTAACCGGAGGGTTGCCGGTTCGATCCCCCGCCATGAGTTCATGCCGAGGTGTCCTTGAGCAAGACACTGAACCCCCAATTGCTCCTGATGGTGGTTTGCACCTTGCATGGCAGCATCCCCATCAGGTATGAATGTGTGTGTGAATGGGTGAATGTGAGCTACACTGTAAAGCGCTTTGAGTACCGATGCAGGTAGAAAAGCGCTACATAAGTAGAGTCCATTTACCATTTACACTGCAGCAGGCTGCCTTTACGGCGCCAATTTGGTCCTTATTTTAAGTGTTTAGTATTTAAAACTAAATTTTTAAAGAATCTTTTCCAACTTAAAAAAACTGCATTGATTAAAGTGTTGACACATATAAACATTCGAATTGGCGGCACAGCGGTCTCACAGCAAGAAGATCAGGGGTCTCCGGAGTTGGAGCGAGGGAAATGCTGGCCTGTCTGTGTGGAGTTTGCATGTTCTCCTTGCGTATGCGTGGGTTTTGTACGGGTATTCTGACTTCCTCTCGCCTTCCAAAAACATGTGTGTGAAGTTGGTTGGCTGCTGCAATAGTTCTCCTAGGAATGTGTGTGTGTGGTTGTTTGTGTATGGCTGCCAAACAGACTGGCAACCTCTTCCGGGTGTATCCTGCCTCTTGCCTGAAATCAGCAAGGATTGACTCCAATACTCTTGCGACCACATTAGGAATAAGCCGTTTAGAAGATGCATCTTGGCTGGGCTCTTGCTCAGAGATGGACAGAGGAGCTCTGCCATCCGGGAGGAGCTGGGGGTAGAGCCATTGCTTCACCAGGTCAAGAGAAGCCAGTTGACTTGATTCGGGCATCAATTTGTGTCTTGAAAGCCTGGCCTTCCCAGTTGAAGCTGTCTCCTTGCGACCAGGCCCTGGATAAAGCAGAAGATAGAATGTAACAATCATACACAAAAACAGCTGAACTGAAGTCAAGTCCAACTTGATGGCTACTTTGAAGAACTACACTGATTCCTCGACACATTTTTAATAGGTGTGTGATGGTACATATATTGGTCTCAAACTGTTTCAGTATGAGATGTTCTGTGGGTCTAGGATAATGACACCCCGCCCCAAAATTTGTTTGTGTTTATGGGAAGACTCGGCTTACTGTTAACCAAACGCGGACAAGTTAACTAGTGGATAACAGAGTAATCCCAAACTTTTAAGTATATAGTTTATATAATTTACAATGCCTGTAAATCGGCTTACAATGCTCGTAAAATGCGCTACGTGTTTAGATACATTGAAATATTACTGGTACCACAACAAGAAAAACACTGTACGTACAAATGCAGTTGGTCAGCATTCAAGCAGCCTGTCTCTCCTGACTCAGAGTGATGCAAAGCTATTAAGGCATCCTAGGACATTTATAGCAACGAATTGAAGATTTATTTCACTGTTTACAAGAATTGAAAAAACAATTATACTTTTCTTGCTTAGAATATTTTGATTTTCTTTTAAATCTGACTTCTTACAAAGTTGCAGTTTGCATTTATTCTAATTTTCCGATTGTTTAATGTCAACCCAACATGTGTATTTAATTGCACACAAACAATTAGAAAATGGCTGTGCATTTTGTTTCCGTAAAGTACCAAAAACTGAATCATGATCTCGAAATTGAGGCTTTGTGGACTGTTTAACCTGTCATTTTTAGTGTTTTATAAATCAGTTGTTTCTGCTGCTAAATACTAAGATGAACACAAAAGTTCTCCTTTCCATTTGAGATTCGTACTTTATCCCAGAATATTGTTATGATGTCATGGCACTGGGTGGTTCCGTTCCGTCATCTTCCGCTTGTTCCGGGGTCGGGTCGCAGGGTCGACAGCCTCAAACGGGCAGCCCAGGCCTCTCTCTCCCCAGCTGCATCCTCCAGCTCACCCGGAAGGATCCCAAGTCTTTCCCCGGCCAGCTGTGAGACATAGTCTCTCGAGTGGGTCCGGGGTCTGCCCCTTGGTCTCCTCCCGGTGGGATGTGCCCGAAACACCTCGCCCGCAAGGCGGTCGGGGGGCATCCTGACCAGATGCCCGAACCACCCCATCTGGCTCCTCTCGACACCGAGCTCCTCCCGGATGGCAGAGCTCCTCACCCGATCTCTGAGTGAGAGCCCAGCCACCCTGCGGAGGAAGCTCATTTCGGCCGCTTGTACCCGAGATCTCATTCTTTCGGTCACCACCCACAGCTGGTGACCATAGGTGAGGGCTGGAACGTTGATCGACTTGTAAATCGAGAGCTTAGCTTTTTGGCTGAGCTCTCTCGATGCTGCGTCCTAGTTATTGCTGATGCTGCACCGATCCGCCTGTCGGATGGGTGGTATTATTTAAATTATATATTACCATATTTTTTATGTGGACCAAAACACGTCAACCAAAAAACGTGGACCAAACAATAATGCACGTGTTTGGTCCACGTCAGACTTTTTAAATCCAAAGTACCGCTAGACAGCAGACACGCCTGTTTTTTTTCTTAAGGGTTCCTACCATTTACATGTCTCATTCATTGTAATTGGCTACAAGAGTCCATTATGTACACTTTTGAAAGATGTCCCAATCTAATTACCTCAGCTCTCTATATTTCTACGTCTGTAATTATAACAGCAGAAACTCAAAACAAGCACTTCTGTAAGTTATTTTAATAGTTTATAAAAATGATAATAAGATTGATAAAACATGAGTGAGTTTTTTTTTTTGGTGCCATTCAATATTTAAATTTCTTACAATGAAAATGATCTTAAAAACTACCAGCACCAACAAATAGTCCGCCATCGAGTCTTATAAAAACAACAACTTTTGAAGTGGTAAAGACAAAATAAAGTATTTATTATCCATTTAATATTACTTTCTTTGTTAAATCATATTGGTATAAACAGGGTAAATGCTCTTTCAAGGTGATTAATGTAATTAAGGTAATTAATGGCTGACGCAAATGCCCCCACAGAGGACACCTTTTGTGGCGCTTGTTCATTTTTACCTGGTCACTAGTTATGTGAATGTTGCCTTTTCCATTGTACGCCAGTATTTTCTTTTTTTATTTAAAAACTTAAGTCACCAAAGGAATTTTGTGAGCGATTTATCATGAGTTGTAAAATCGTTAATTTTTTTTTTTTGTACATGGGTGAATGAAACCATATTGTGAGTTGGATCTGGCCCTGGGTTTGACCTCTGATTTTCTACAAAACATACGCTTAGTTTGGCTCTAAGTTAGTCTTGCTTCATTTTAAGATGACATTGTAACTAGTTCTACATTGGGGAACTTCCTGTGTTGCAAATAATTTTCTGCACCGTAAGGCGGAACTGCATTTATAAAGTACTTTTGTTGCTTTTCAAACATGAAGTTACACAAAGTTAACAGAGCAAATAAAAACTCAAACAAGAAGAAAAAACAAATCATTAAACAAAAATTAAAAGCAAACCCACATTAAAAATCCCATACTTGTACAACTCACACTGCACATCCCCATTCACACACCCGAACCTCTCCCCTCCTTACCAGCCCCCGTGATTTCCCCTGAACCACTATCAGCTGTCTCTTTTTACTGAGTCAAAAACGATTGTAAATAAAGCAAACATCTGGCCTGATCTGCTGTGAGGATACAAAACTGAGGTCGATCCACACTAGCGGTCAGCTTGCCGATGACCGCAGAGGTCAAAACCATAAGCGGCCATCTAAATCGAGGAGGCACAGGGACCCACAAAAGCCACATAGCTGAAGTCAAAGATCTGCACCACCTACAGTATGCCAGGCAGACCCACACAGATTGAGCAGGCAGAGGAGGATTTCCATGAAAAAACATTGAACTAAGACTCAGAATCAAACAATGGAATAATAACTAAATCAAGTTAAAAGTGTTCAAGAAATTAAAAAGTAAATAATAAAAATAAAATTGACATCAGTGATATCTGCCTCATTGTTGCGATAACACAGATTTGACCAATAAATGGAACAAACACTTGGGTTAGTCACCTTGCCATCTTGGTTTTGGTTGGTCATTGCAGAAATTACGTTTGCAAATAACACATCACTGTGAGAACTTGTTTGTGCCCTTGTTATTTTTTACACGTTAAACCTTGTGCGGTCAGGTTTCAATGTGGACGCTGCTTTCTCCCTTCTGCATGAACACTCATCTAAGACTCACAATGAATGAATATACACCATGAAATGGTCATCTTTGTCTGGTTTTTAATGGTAAAAGCGTGTATTCAAATGAAATGCTTGGTTTTATGTGTTGGTGCAGCTTTAGGGCTCTTTGTCACTGAATAAATGTGAGGTTGGTGGTGTAACCTGAGCTGGTTGAGATTAAAACTATCCATCTGCAGAATTTAGCTGTGTAGCTGGAGCAGGAACTTTGATTAAGATTTATCATTTTTAAATGAATAACCGACATATTCTGATTTTAAGCCTGAAGTAATTTAGTCCCATTGGGACTAAATTAGCTTGTAAATGGGAGGTACCGTATTTTCCGCACTATAAGGCGCACCTAAAAACCTTAAATTTTCTCTAAAGTCCACGGTGCGCCTTATAACCCAGAGCGCCTTATATGTGGATTAATATTGAGCTACAAGAGGTGTCGCAACTGCAGTAAGCAGCCGCCGTCTCCATTTCCCCCGTAGAAGAAGTAGTGCGCGGTGCATGCTGGGATATATGAAAGGGCGTCTCATTTCCATTTTTGTGTTTGTGTAAAGACCCGGAAATGAATTCTACCAAGAGACACTGTTACACCGCAGAGTTTAAACTCAAGGCGATCGATCACGCAGTAGAACACGGGAATAGAGCCGCAGCCAGAGGTGAGATCGGGCCTAAAAAAATCCGACCCGAGCCTGCGATATATTTTATAAATATATCATTTATAAAAATTTATAAATTGGAACATTTTCAAGAACACGCTTTTTTAATTAAAAAAAAAAAATCACACTATCGGACCCCTTACACACTTGTCTGTGATGACCTGCTTAGCGCGAAGAGGAGGGACGGTCTTTCAAACAAATGATGAAATAGCGATCATTCCTTTTACCAGTCCAGCTGTTTAAATGCCTGCTCAGCGTCGAGGTGCCAGTCTTTTTGGGTTTGTATGAAAGCAATTTAGTTTATCCTTAACTTCTTACTCCTTCATATCGGGGATACCAGTTCAAAATAAATAAAATAAAGACGTGCGCAGAAGAGGATTACCAAATTAAGAGGAAGTGTTCACGTGCGCGCAGAGCATAAGCTGGCTCTGCGGATCCTGTTTAGTAGTAAAAAATTACTTCTCTGTTTTATCCAAATTAATAATTTTTAACAAGTATTCCTTAGTTTAGTACACATACCTCGTTTTAGTTTACATTTTATAAACATTATTTATTTAAAAAAAGAAAAAAAGTCAGCGAGAGAGAAGCCCGACCCAAATTTTGGGTCGGGCTTGGGCTTAAGATCTTACCTCTGGCCGCAGCGACAGAGTTTAACATCAATGAATCAATGATGAGGAAGTGGAGGAAGCAAGAGGATGCGCTGCACCAAGTAAACAAGACAAAACAGAGTTTCCGCGGAACAAAGCGAGATGGCCACAGTTAGAGGACAAAGTTGAACAGCCTTTACGGTAGCGCCTTATAATGCGGTGCGCCTTATATATGGAAAAAGTTTTAAAAAATGTCATTTATTGAAGGTGCGCCTTATAGGGCGGAAAATACGGTAAGTTAAATGTGTTTAATAAAGCGAGCTAGTCTACATTCAAGAGACAATAACAATGGGAACTTCAGCTGTGACGCTAATCTGGTTGAAACTAGGTTGTTGAGTTTCCTCTGGTCTTTGTTCCCTGTTAAAGAATAGGATTTTGTTAATCATGATAAATCCTACATCAACCACAATTGAAATTTTGAGAGAAAAAAAATCAACAAAGAACTGCAAAACTACATTATTAACAAAAAATGGGCTTTCAGCTCAGCTTGGTTTAAATGTACAGCACAAATCATACAGTCATTCACTGTGCTTTACAGGAAAAAAGACAATGTTGCATTATAAAGACAAGATTTACGAGTAAACGAGTTGGTGGAGACGGTGGCCGCGTGGTTAGCGCGTTCGCGGACCAGAAGGTCGCAGGTTCGCGTCCCACGGAGAGCACGTCTAGGGTCCTTGGAGAAGACACCTAAGCCCCACTTCTCCCACCATTGGCGCCGTTGAAGGGCAGCCTGCTGCGGTGTAAGGAGTGCAGCAAACAAATTTCCCCGGTGAGGGATGAATAGAGTAATTCAAAATAAAAATAAAAAAAATAATAAATAAACCGTGAAAATAAACTACAGAAATTACTCATTGAGCTATTGATGAATTGAGAACCTTTCCTTGCTTTTCATGTAACAAATACAAATAGACCTGGTAATATTATTTAGTCATTTTTACATTGAACATTGTAAAATTAAAATGTTCACGTTGATTGGGGAGTTATTTTACGCCAGGCAAATACTTTTTTTGACACTTCTGCCTTGTTGCTTTTTCTTGAAAATGTTGGCTCCATATGTGAGGGGAAAAAAACCGCTGACCAAGTTTTGTTTAGCCCAGTTGCCATGGTGAATCGTAATGTTCCTGAACAACAACATTTATCAGGGGGTTTTATAATTGCAACGCTCGCGCCTGACTATTTCACCAACTCTTTGAGGCTGTTCTAAAACGTAAACTCCAAGTTCACTATCTTGAATCAACTCAGAGTTCAGTTCTAATTTCTTAGATTGCTAATCCTTTTTGAAAAAGGCACATGAACTACAACTTTCTAGGAAATAAAAATGACGTACTCTATGCTTAACAATACTAACAACTATTACTACTACTAATTAACCAAATAAAGTCTTCTTCTGTCGGCATTTCCCTTCAGGGGTCGCCACACCAAGTCAGTTTCTTCCATCTAAGAATAAAAAAATACAAAGTGAAATAAAGTATCATTTCAAAATAGATGGATGCCTCTTACCACTTGATTTTGTTTAGAGAATGATGTGAAATTTTGCTTAAGAATAAAACTTTAAAAGAAATATTCAGCTGGTAGTTACTGACTTTCAGATTTTCCTCTTGCATAGTTTTCATGGATGCCCTCCGTGACACGACCTCTGTGTTAATCTGGGCTAATGCCCATTGCACAAACATTAGGATGGTTAACAATTAGATCCCTCTCAGAGGGGTACAACATCTAAACATGCAATAAAAAATAAAAAAAACTAATGGAAGTACGGTATAATAAGTGACTTACAATGGACATGTGACAATAATTACAGTGAGTTAGATGCAGCTAGTAATTAGTTAGCCATAAGTTAGCATCAGTAAGCAGTGAATTAGCATCAGCTAGCAGTAGGTTAGCATCAGTGAGCAGTGAATTAGCATCAGCTAGCAGTAAGTTAGCATCATTAAGCAGTGAATTAGCATCAACTAGCAGTAAGTTAGCATCAGCTAGCAGTAAGTTAGTATCATTAAGCAGTAAGTTAGTATCATTAAGCAGTGAATTAGCATCAACTAGCAGTAAGTTAGCATCAGCTAGCAGTAAGTTAGCATCAACTAGCATTAAGTTAGCATTAGTGAGCAGTGAATTAGAATAAAATAGCATTAATTTAGTTTAGTGAGCAGTGAGTTATCATCAGTTAGCCTCCAAGTTTTAAGGTGTGGACGTTTTTAAAAGATTGTTTTTGTAGTCGTATTTGAACACATAGTCCATTTTGAGTGCAACACCGGAAAGCCAAAGACGCATTGAAAGCAGTACAGGAAGTGAAGCGGGCATGGTCAAGTGCATAGATATCAATAAAGACCTTCATAAATCTTTATGAATGTCTATGGATAAATTATTTTATTGAGGTATCAGCCAGTGGTATTGGCTCCTCATTTTTTAATTAGAGTACCTGTACAGTGACATCGTAACGTGCATTAGTGAACGTGATGTTATTTAACATTACTACGCGAAGAGACCTTAAGCGGGAAAATGGTCAAAGCACAAAAGTAGCTAGGAACTGTATAATACTGTTTTCGCTTAAAATTAGAGCAAAAAGAATATTATACCGAAATGTGGACGTGATCGTGACCTCTCTCTAGTCCCACTTCCAGGCAGTATTATTGGTTCATAAAAGTCAAATGATCTGAACTTTTTTTTCTCTGGCTTTTTACAGATATGTAAAATTTATGAGAAGATATACAAATTGCTGGGTATTTTTATTTTTTAATCATAAATTTAGCCTTTGTTAGGAAATCCTAGTCATGCTCACAAAGGTCAAACATTGGACCAAAATTTTGCCTATCAAAGAATCCAATCTAGCCTGTTGAAGGAATTACGTAAAAATAAAAAATACACAGGAGAAAGTAATGTATAAAAGTCAAACTATTTGGATAATATTGAAAGCACTCTGCGCAAGATGTGAGTCCAGGAGCGCCCCGTTTCCCCTAACATACACACACATATCCAGTTACCTAAAGATGGTCATTGTTAAGCTAGTTGGATCTACAATTAAACTCGACATGAATCGTATTCTGTTATGCAAGTAGAAATTTATGTAAAATTGTTTCCCTTTAGTCTGGTTTATAAGTCTTAAAGATCGGAAATTAATTTAGAATTGAGAAGGTCAGAATTAGATTCAAAATAAAAATGAGA
Organism: Neostethus bicornis; assembly: GCA_902685375.1. Classification (NCBI taxonomy): domain Eukaryota; kingdom Metazoa; phylum Chordata; class Actinopteri; order Atheriniformes; family Phallostethidae; genus Neostethus; species Neostethus bicornis. Next base: position 5,929,516 of record LR738542.1, on the reverse strand, counting down.
ATAATTACAAACTGGAAGAAGATCCTTAATGTAAAAATAGTAAAGGGCCCAAAATACTGCCTTGTGGCACACCTCTTTTACAATCTTTAAAGATGAGCTCTAGCACAACCTACTTCGTGTTTGATCTGCCACATAAATATTATCCAGGTTGTGTTCAGGATAAATTGCATCAAAATATTTCATAAGATGAACACACACCTTTGACCAGTGTGTTGGGTGGGATCTGTAAACCACAGTAAAGCTATCTGGACATTAGCCCTTATAAACTTTTAAATCACATAAAGGGCAATCAATGAACATGTATTTATATCAGTCCAAACTATAAATGTTGGTTGTATTAAGGTGTTGTAACTCTTTCAGAAGTGGCTTCGTTGTTGCCCAGCTAAGTAAAGGAAGGAATGGAATATGTGTGTGTAGGAGTGTGTGGAGCTGTTACCATCCCCCACACAGCCTGGCTGCCTTACAACTCTAATTCATCCCACTGAGGTGGCAGCGGGAAGCAAACCTATCCAGTGCTTCTCCAGTAAAACATAGGTATTTGATCAGATTAGATTTGGAGAAAAACCTTTTGGTAACCTAATGCTCATATTCAGACATAGTTTAAAACTTCCATTTGGTGTCAAAGATAAGACCGTAATGGCTTAATTAAAGCAACCATGTCTTCATACATCCACAGTAGTTTTCATTCTTTAAACCTTCTTCATGAAAAATACAGATAGTTTAAAACTTAAACATTTTGTGAATTTTTTACTTGAATGCATGTTGTTTCCAAAAACGATTGAAACAAAGTAAATAAACATGGGCTAAAGATTGCCAATTTTTAAAAAATGGGCCAAACATTACATTTTGTTTAATCTTTCAGATAGTTTATGTTTTAGGAAAGCTTATTTAAAAGAAAAAAAATCATTGGTTGTGTTTTTGTGAGATAGTCCAGGTTGCACCACGTCATTGATTTTTAATTTCTTCCTGTTACATGTTTTTTTTTGTCTTCTACTCAGGTATCCTTTTAATGTTTGTTTATTTAAAGCACACATCACAATTTATTCTGTGTATTAGTTGGGGTCTTGCAAAACTGTAGTTCTGGATCAGAAAATTAAATGCCCTGTGCACCAAGTGGAGGGCTGTTCACGAGTGAACGAAAGATGGAGCAGGAGACAAACAGACAGTTTGGTGCGGCATCCAATATTTAGGATACTACATTGGTCCGTTGTGATTAAAAAAAGAGCTGAGCCAAAAAGTGATACTCTCTATTTACTAGTTGATCCATGTTCATACCTTCACTCATGGTGACCAGCTGTGGGCACCTCCCACTGAAAGGAGACCCACAAGCAGACCCAGGACTTGTTGAAGGGGCTATGTCTCTCCAGTTTTGACAAGTATTCTCCTGTAGGAGCTAAAGGATGTGCCTGAGGCAAGAGAAGTCTGGGCTCCCTTGTTGAGGCGTTTGCCCCTTCCTTTTACAAGTGGAAGACTACGGTGACACACAAAAAAACTGGTTTAAAAAACTTCAATTTGTGAACTGCACTTTAATACACTATTTTACATATACTAGAAAATTATTTTATTGGAAAAAAATGTGATTCAAGCAAAAAGAAATGTATTTGTCTCACATTTTTCTGTGGCAGTGTCCAATTTCAAGGTAAATTTCAGACTCCTTTCCAAACGCAAAGGTTAACTTGTTTCACATGATGTGCATTAGTGTAGGAGGTGATACAGTGTGGCCACTATGGAAAGTCATCCGGGCTGCTGCACATATGTAATCTAGCATGCTAAATAATACATCTAACGTGTTAAATTTCAAATCTAGTGTAAAAAATCTTCAATCTAGCATGCTAAATGTTCACTCTAGCGCACTAAATGTTCTAATCTAGCGCTATAAATGTTCTAGTCTAGCGCGCTAGATTATGTGTGTGTAGCTACGCGGATGCCTTTCCATACAGCAGGCCACATTACCTAGTAGTTGTCATAGATGACTTAGTCACTGCACGTTCTTTCCTTAAAAGACATCACGGAACCCATCATTCCCAAATCCTCCGGTATACCGCTTACTTTCAGTTCATTAATGTTAACTGTGCCAGAATGAACACAGCTCAACTTAGTAGACTCAAAGTGATTCAGGTGATTTGAGCAGCAAAGTTTCCTGGCCTGAACCCTAAGCTGATCGCCTGGGACAAACCTTAGTTGAGACTGGTCGACTCTACCTCCACTTTATCACTTGGCAAAAATGTAGCAATTGTGGCGGAGTTGTTTGCTTTATCTTGAAACAGTATCAGAGCTTTTTAGGAACATGAAGCGATCAGGCAAGTTGCAGCAAATCTACCGCTGACGTTGGTAAATTCTGTTATTTTGAACCGTTCTTACTATTATGTAAAGTTTGAAGGGTAAAAGATGTTAAATGAATAAAAAAATAGGGGTCCTTTTTGCCCAGCGTTGGTGATATCAATGGAAACTTTTACTCAATTCATTCAAATTCAGACCAAATGTAAAATTACTCATGTAGGTAACACTGTCCTACCTCATGCAGAGTGGTAAATATCTTCCCTTTACATATCTCTTATTTATATCAGGAAGTGTGATGGGTTACATGACCTTCAGTCTTGTAATATTGACTAGTTTTTTCAAGCAAGCGCCTGTAATTAAATGTCTAAATATTAGCACCTATTAATTAAAAATCTAGCCAAATTAAACCCCCCTGTGTGTTGTTTTTAACAGATGGTTGTGAAGACTTACATGGACATGGATCAGGACTCTGAACTGGAGAAGCAGCAGTACCTTGCCCTGGCCCTTCACCTTGCTTCAGAATTCTTCCTGAGGAACCCCAACAAAGACGTACGGTTACTTGTGGCCTGCTGTCTGGCTGATATCTTCAGGATCTACGCTCCTGAGGCTCCCTATACCGCTCATGAAAAACTCAAGGTAAGCCTTTGGGTTTTAATACAAGTTGATATTTCCAAAAGTTTAGTAATCATACAAGTTGGAATTGGGATAGAGAGGGAGGAATTAATGTAGAATTGTAGCAGATGGACTTCATTCAGGGAGACGTGGGGTTGAGGAAAAAGTTTGTACAAGTTTAAGGGCCCACAAACCAGAACAAAAAAAATTGCTACTAACTTGTACTGAAATGTTTGATAAAATTAGATAAAGATACAGTGTGTCAAAGCAGCCTTCTATTTTTAAAACTTCTTATTTGTCTTTTTTTTCTCTCCAGGACATTTTCTTGTTCATCACCAGACAATTAAAGGGACTGGAAGACACCAAGAGTCCGCAATTCAACCGCTATTTTTACCTTTTGGAGGTGATTATAATTCTAAAGTCATTCTGATTTTGATTATAAAATGATACAATCACACAAAAAAAACTTTTTCTACCCGAAAGGAACGTAGTTTTGTTACAACTAGGGGGTCAGGTGTCTGCTCCAGGGACACTGAGGCAGCTCTGTGGGATTTGAACCGGCTTCTCCCGCTTCAAGGACAAACACTGAGCTAAAAGTGTTCTAAAATGAGAACTAACCTTCCCTGCTAACCGTTCCTTTTGGTCTTGTAGAATCTTGCCTGGGTGAAGTCGTATAACATCTGCTTTGAACTGGAGGACTGCAACGAGATCTTCATCCAACTCTTCAAAACTCTTTTCTCTGTCATCAAGTAAGATCTCTGCTGATGGCCTTTAGTTATCCAGTGCCACAAATGAATGTTAATAATTTATTTTCTTTGTTTAAGTTTTAATTCCTTGTTGTTTTTAGCAACGATGCACTAACATTGATACCAGCGCCAGGCCAATAATAAGGCCTGGTTGCAGAACTCATACTCTCATTTGAGTGGCCGATACCACAATAAATTTATGTGATCTATTTATTCATTTATCCTCAAAGATCAAGAATCATCAGTGTCAATGTTTTTAACTTTGTACCACTTGTGGTCGTTTATGTTATCGCGTCACTTTATGGTAGTGGAGATGTTCACACCTGCTTTTTGTTTTTACAAAACAGCACCCAAACCTACGTGTCATTCCGTTCCGTCGTCTTCTGCTTATCCGGGGCAGGGTGGTGGGGGCAATGGCCTCTGACGGGAAGCGGAGGCTTGTCTCACCCCCAGCTGCATCCTCCAGCTCACCCGGAAGGATCCCAAGTCGTTCCCCGGCCAGCTGTGAGACATAGTCTCTCCAGTGGGTCCGGGGTCTGCCTCTTGGTCTCCTCCCGGTGGGACGTGCCCAAAACACCTCACCAGCGAGGCGCTTGAGAGGTATCCTGACTAGATGCCCAAACCACCCCATCTGGCTTCTCTCGACCTAGAGGAGGAGCAACTCGACACTGAGCTCCTCCCGGATGGCAGAGCCCCTCACCCGACCTCTGAGTGAGAGCCCAGCCACCCTACAGAGCAAGCTCATTTCAGCCGCTTGTATTCGTGAGCTCATTCTTTCGGTCTCCACTCACAGCTGGTGACCTTAGGTGAGGGCGGGAACATAGATCGACTTGTAAATCGAAAGCTTTGCTTTTCGGCTCGGCTCTTTCTTTACCATGACGTATAAATGCAGCGTCCTAGTTATTGCTGACGCCGCTTCGATCCATCTGTCGATCTCCCGCTCCATCTTTCCCCTACTCGTGAACAAGAACCCAAGATACTTAAACTCCTCCCCCTTGGGGCAGGATATTTATCTGATACCACGTCCATTAATTTCAAACATTAGACACTTCTTCAGGGGTTTGTCTTTACATAACTGTAAAGAAAAAATACATTCAAAAGTAATGTGATGAAGTTAAATGTCTTGTTTTCAGTTAAATTGCAAGGGTATTGGTATTTCATATTGGCTAGTTCCCAAAAATAAATACTCGTATTTGAATAAGAGTTATGGGGACAATCTTAAGGTTTTTTAGGTAGTTTGTCTGTGTAAATATTGAATTGGATTTTGTTTTTCTTCTCAGTAACAGCCATAACCAGAAGGTGCAGTTGCACATGATGGACCTGATGAGTTCGATCATCCAAGAAGGAGACGGAGTCACACAGGAGCTGTTGGACACAATTTTAATCAATCTCATTCCTGCTCACAAGGTAGCAAAACAGAAAAGTTCATATTAATATAAGTCCGAGTCATCCTATTTCATGTAGTCTTGTAGTCATGTAGTCTTTACAATAGTCTTGTTTTCTTTCTTTTTTAATTGTTTCTTCTTTTTTTGGAGCAGAACCTGAACAAACAAGCATATGATCTTGCAAAGACTCTGCTGAAGAGGACTGTTCAGACTATAGAGACATGCATTGCAAATGTAAGAATGAAACATATCCATTGCTTTTTTTCATGTTCCCCATTTGATAAAATGACTATTTGACCATCTACACATTTTTTTGTGAATAACATCTTTTTTTTTTTTTCTTCTATAGTTCTTTAATCAGGTTTTAGTAATGGGAAAATCATCCGTCAGTGATCTCTCAGAGCACGTCTTCGACCTCATCCAGGAGCTTTTCTCCATCGATCCGTTGCTGCTCACATCTGTGATGCCACAGCTGGAGTTCAAACTAAAGGTCAATATCACACACAAACTTGGAAAAATAATAATACATTTGAAGCTTTATCAAATACCTATAACTATCAAATCCAAGATTCTTTGTCACAATTTGATCAATGTAAAAATTTTGATAGACTCCCAGCTAGTAGTATAAAAAAAAAACATACAAAGTAGAAATAAAAATAAAACAAGCATTAGATAAAAATGGCAAAAATAGAAATTGTATCAGGAGACATGAGAGGTACAAGATGATTATTTGCAGAATAATTTATAATGCAGTTTTTAAAGGGACGCTGCGTTATTTTTGTGATTATTGTCGTTACGATGAGTGTTGCCGTAAAGTGTTCTTAGTGCTCGTCTGTTGGGTATGCAAAGGGGATGGAAGGTGGCGGGGTGATTGCTTTCACAGTCTTTAAGCCATGAAGTGGTTGTCTTAATGGACCTGTACCGCTTCTCTGATGAGACAGGTTCAAATAGTCCATTTCCTTGGTGGGGTCGGTCATTACGTATGTGTTTGGCCTTCTGCTGGCCCCGGTGCTGTTGACCAAATCCAGATTCTTCAGTCCTAAATCCCCGGGCCAAACTTTTTTATTGTCCTGAGTAGTGCAGCTACCATACCACACAGTCATGAGGAGTTAGTGTGGCAGTCCAGAGTGCTTCCAGAAAAAAATCATATTTTCTGAACTATAAAGCACACAGTATCTAAGCCGCAACTGTTCAATTTGAAAAATATATCTATATATAGTACAAGCCGCAGACATTTATGTTGAAAAATGAGATAATTAATGCATGGACAGAATAATTTTGAACTGTAAATAAATGTCATGAATGTACTTGAACACATTCTTTAATCAGTGAATTTTAACACAACAGCAACTTTGCTGGTTAAAACTCAACAGAACAAAAAGAGAGAAAAAATACCTACTTTTGTTCCTGATTTGTAAGATTGCAGGCCTTCAACTTAAAACTTGATTATGAGAGCTTCTTCATGTGAGAGCTTCTTCATGTGATTCATGTGAAAAACAATGGGCCACATGGCCTTCTTCAAGGCTGCTGCTCCCCTCCTGTGGAATGCCCTCCCAGACTACCTCAGGGCCCCACAGACGGAGGATGCCTTTAAAAAAGGACTAAAAACCTACCTTTTTACGAAAGCTTAGCATTTTTAAATTTTGTTTGCATTGTATGTTTGTTTTTTATTGTGCTGTACTGTTTTAATTATTTTAGGTTTTAATGTTTTAACCTTGTAGCACTCTGAGGCTTGATTTCAGGTGTAGAGTACATTACAAATAAAATGTATTATTATTATTATGATTTCCACAAGAAAGAGATAAAGATTTGAAAAAAAAAATCACCAGTTGATTTGGTGTGCATGTTCTCTCAGCTAAAGAAAAAAATAACCTATTTGTCTTTGCATTGGTTTCTTTTGTGTGTCTCTTATTTTTTATTCTAATTCCAACTTGAGATCCCTAGTGGAGAAAAAAAATATCCAGACTAAGTGCATGTTTGTATAGTTCTCATGATTTAAAACCTTGGGTAAACCTCGTGGATCATAGGCCAGGAAATATTGTAATAAACAGGACACACTCCTACCCTCCAGATTATTAGTTTGAATTGTTTTGTGTCTGTTTGTGTTGTTTGCAGAGTAATGATGGTGAGGAGCGTTTGGCTGTTGTTCGGCTGCTAGCCAAACTTTTTGGGGCCAAAGACTCTGAGTTGGCTTCACAGAACCGGCCGCTGTGGCAGTGCTTCCTTGGACGGTGAGTCTGGGTTGGCTCATTGGACATTTTTTTTCTAATTGCCTCTGTATCCTAAAACAACCAAATAATTTTCAGGACAACCCAACTTAAAAAGAAAACATTATTCAACATTACACATGCACATTATGATACACAAATACATGAGCCAGGCTCTTTTGCAGGGAACAATGAAAATGGTATAAAAAAAAAAAAGCATTTCTGCTTTGCTCTGGTGATGGAAGGAAGCTGTGCCAATGTGAAAAAAGTGACACTACTTTTTTTAATAAATGTTGCAGATTTTTAAGTTAAATAGCAGACCAATAGTAAGAATTTTTTTCTATTTCAGTTTGATTTTTACACGTTTGCCTCTTCGGACAACGTCGAACCCTCTAATGGGCCGGTTTTGAAACACGAGCCTAAAGTTTGACACTCTGGATTATATCTGTAACATTTGCGATCGTTGATAGTTATTCGTGATGGGTCGTATCTAACTGATGTTTTTCTCCAGGTTTAACGACATCCACGTACCTGTCAGATTAGAGTGTGTGAAGTTTGCCAGCCACTGCCTCATGAACCACCCAGACCTGGCAAAGGACCTAACAGGTGGGTTTTATCTTGGGTTTGTGGTTTATTACACCAACATTCGGATGGATTAGTATCTTCTTCACATTCAAGCTGGAAACGATCTTCCCCACACAGTAACTGAATTTTTTCTCCTGTTTTATTTATTTTTTTCAGAATATCTGAAAGTACGTTCCCATGACCCAGAGGAAGCCATCCGGCATGATGTCATCGTCACCATCATCAATGCTGGGAAGAAGGACCTCAACTTGGTTAATGACCAGCTGCTGGGCTTCGTACGAGAGAGGACTCTGGACAAGAGGGTGAGAGAAGTTTAGATTTTTGAAGGTAGTTTAAAAGAACGGATGATCAGTCATCAGGGTCTGTTCTTTTTTCACCTTGAGGAGGCACCACAGTTTTCTTTTCCGTAGTCTTCATTGGTCTGGATTGTTGATCATAATTACTTCAATTTTTCCACCATCATCTCAGTTCTGACCTTAGTCTAGCTTTGACAACACTTGCCGATAACTTCATTGAATAGTTCATCAGTTTTATTCCTAGTTACAACAGTTCTGCTCATCTCTTCTGTTCTTAAAAATGGGAACCAGCGCGCTTCTCCTCCAGTCATTGGACGTCCTCTAGTTAACTAACATCCTGTTTAACAACCCAGTCAGAAATTGTGCTGCCACCCCACCTAAACACTTCCATACGTCTACAGGGAATTTCATCAAGAGCCTTTTCACTCTTCATCCTCTTCAATACCCTCCTCACTTACTAATCTTAGCTATCGCCCGTTTCATGACAGCAAACCCCTTCTGATAGATTAGCTAATCTTTGATTCCTGGACAGGGTGAGTGAGTTCTGCTCATCTCTTCTGTTCTTAAAAATGGGAACCAGCGCACTTCTCCTCCAGTCATTGGACGTCCTCTAGTTAACTAACATCCTGTTTAACAACCCAGTCAGAAATTGTGCTGCCACCCCACCTAAACACTTCCATACGTCTACAGGGAATTTCATCAAGAGCCTTTTCACTCTTCATCCTCTTCAATACCCTCCTCACTTACTAATCTTAGCTATCGCCCGTTTCATGACAGCAAACCCCTTCTGATAGATTAGCTAATCTTTGATTCCTGGACAGGGTGAGTGAGTTGTGATAGGTACATTCTGCGACATCCCCCCCAAGAAGGAGGCACTAAGGGCAGCAACGTCCTGTTTTGTTTCGTTATTACTAGTGCTGATTGTGTGTTTCTGTCTGTTCTTCCCAAAGTGGCGTGTACGTAAAGAAGCCATGATGGGTCTGGCTCAGCTCTATAAGAAGTACTGCTTGCACCATGAGGCTGGAAAGGATTCGGCTCAAAAGATCAGCTGGATCAAAGACAAGCTGCTGCACATCTACTACCAGAACAGCATCGATGACAAGTGAGAGCATTATAATGAGTTAGAGACAGAATTACAACTGAGCTTCTGGGATTAAAGCAAAAGCCAATCTAAGGATCAAGTTCTGAATTTTTTTTTCCCTCAGATGTTTAATGTGAAATGTTTGTTTTCAGGTTATTAGTAGAAAAGATTTTCGCTCAGTACATGGTTCCTCACAATCTGGACACCGAGGAGAAGATGAAATGCCTGTACTACCTTTATGCCTGCCTGGATACCAACGCTGTCAAGTCAGTAAACCTCTCAGAACATTTTTATTACTCCAACCAGTACAGTGAAATCATGTTGTAATTTTTTGTTCAATTCCAGGGCTTTGAATGAGATGTGGAAGTGCCAGAACATGCTCAGAAGTCTTGTCAAAGAACTACTTGACCTTCATAAACTTCCAGTTGTGAGTACCTTCAACCTTTTATCATTAAAGCAATGTCTAAATAATATAAATCATTTTGTATTTTCTCTTTTTTTTTCTTATTAGACTGAGGCCAATAACACAGCAATGTTAGGGAAGCTGATGAGCATTGCCAGTGAGTAGAATAAGAAGCATCATCCTCTTTATGAGGCTACAGATTTTCCTAATCTTGCACGGTTGTGTTTCAGAGAACCTACCGGATGCTGGGAAGGCCCAGGACTTCATGAAGAAGTTTAACCAGGTTCTTGGTGAGGACGAGAAGCTCAGAATTCAGCTGGAGGTGCTCATCAGTCCAACCTGTTCGTGCAAGCAGGCTGAGGTCTGCGTGGTAAGACCACACACACACACACAGATGCAGCCTCAGCTACATAACTGCTGCAATTGTAAGGCTTCATGCATCGTCAGTTTGAATAACACGTCGTCCATGAGTCCTGAACACTTACCAAAGCAATAAAGTTGGAGAGTTGTTCATTTTTTTACGTTTATCAGTTTTTCTTCTTTCTGCATTTCCCTTCAGGGGTCCTCACAGCAAGTCAGTTTCTTCTATCTAACCCTATCTGCTGTATCCTCTTCGGTCACACCAACTATCTTCATGTCTTCCTTCACTGTATCCATGAACCTTCTCTTTGGTCTTCCGCTAGGCCTCTTTCCTGGTGGTTCCAAACCCAGCATCCTACTGCCGATGTACTCTCTCTCTCCTCTGCACATGTCCAAACCATCTCAGTCTGGCCTCTCTGACTTTATCTCCAAAACCTCTAACATTTGCTGTTCCTCTGATCCTGTTCATCCTGGTCATTCCCAGAGAGATCCTCAGCATCTTCATCTCTGCTACCTCCATCTCTGTTTCCTGTCTTTTCCTCAGTGCCACTGTCTCTAGACCAATCAGCATGGCCGGTCTCACCACGGTTTTCTACACTTTCCCTTTCATTTTAGCTGAAATTCTTCTATCACACCTGATATGTTTCTCCACCCGTTTCAGCCTGCCTGCACACGCTTCTTCACCTCTTTTCCACACTCTCCATTGTTCTGGACTGTTGATCCTAAATACCTAAAATCCTCCTTCTTTTAAGTTTATCAGTTTTAAAATGCTGAATTTGGGATACTTTAAGCCTCAGGGCGGTTTTTGCGTTCATCTGTGCTTCCGTAGCACTGGACGCCATATCTGCCAAATGGCTGGGGGGATTTCAATTAAACTGTCCAAAGTTCCTTAGGACAAACTTTAGATGAATTTAAGGGGTCACCTCCAACAAATGATGTCTTTCTACCACAAATAGGAAGTGGAATGCAGTCCTTTGAAGAATCTACACTAGCTCCACCTACTGAGCAGTTTTTAGAAATTAATAAAAGGTCACATGATACATTTTAATAACATGACAGCAAAAGATTTAAAACATTCCACATCTGACTGCTTCAGCATAGTTACCAACTAAACCTCAACTATTTATTATCAACATGGTTTGGGATTAAAATGCAAACATGGTTTGATGCGTTGGTGTTTACTTATTCTTTCGTTCTAGATGATCTTCTACCAGCCTACATATAAAATAGCACACCATATCTAATTGTGAAAGTTTTGTATTGACTTCTTTTTTTCTACTTTTCACAGAGGGAAATCACCCGTAAACTAACATTCCCTAAACAACCGACCAATCCCTTCCTGGAGATGGTGAAGTTTCTGTTGGAGCGGATCGCCCCAGTTCACATCGACTCTGAAGCCATCAGGTCAGACTTACTTCTCTATGTTAAAATGAAGTCATAAAAAAGTGAAGAGAAATCTGTTCCCAATTTTTTTTTTTTTTAAATTTATTTATTTCGGTCACAGTGTAATTTCACATTAATGAAAGAAAGAAAAATAATTATATTTTAGCAAAGGACCGAAAAGGTATCAGCTGAAGCAAACGCTTATTTCGCCGACCCTTTTTTTTTAAGTCATCATAAAAGCAAAAAAACATATAAGTAAATACTTAGAAATCCATCATAAAACATATAAGTAAATATTCAGAAATCAATCTGAATTTTCATTTGATGAAAACTAGAACATCAAATGAAAAAGTAATACAATTGTTACTATAATTGTTTACATTATATATAAGCTTGAATTTAACCATCAAGACTTGCATATTTTTTAAGTAATAATAACTTAATTTTCTTTTTTAAACAGAAAAGATTTAAACATAATTTAAGTTCATCATCACAATTATTCCAAAGATCCACACCTTTAATGGAAATACAGAATTTTTTAACATTTGCTCTAAATTTATTTTTAATAAACACAACATTTCCTCTTAGTTTATATGAACTTTTCCTAATATTAAACATATTTTGTAGAGAGTTTGACATCACATTATTTTTTTATCTTAAACATAAATTTTAAAGTGTGTAATTCCACTAAATCATAGAACTTTAATGTTTTAAAAGGCCAGCGTTCATATTGGCTTTAGATTTTTTTTTTTGGGATTAGATCAAAATATTTTTCTCTTCAGAGCTCTGAAATAAAAAGTCATCTGATCCTGAATCAGTTTCTTCTATTCATTTTTTTTTCACTCTAATGATTTAATTTGCTGGTTATTGTGTAACTGGATACATCAGGCTTTTCTCATTCAGTGAGACGCCTAGTGTTGGTGAGGTGTAACTGAAGCATCCAGTTTAGACTCCAGTTTAACCCTTTCTGTGTCATTGATGAACTTTAATTAAGACATATTTTGCTAAGTACCCTACTTTTTAGTGCTAGGATACCTTTTAGGAAGTCTATGAGTCCTTTAGTTTCTCCAAAAAATCTCAATGTATTTCATAAAGTTACAGCAAAGATATTCGTTTAGAATCTTTGTCACTTTTCTGTTCCTGCTCACATGCGTAGTTTTGATTTGGGTTGATCTGTTATGTTTCAGAGAAAATCACCTTATTAGGAGAAGTAAATGTCTGACTTGGGTGTTGCACACATAGGCCTAAAGAGTAGAGTCCACATCGGCTGCTGCGCCTGCCGTCTCGTACCTGCAGACAAACCAAACCTGTGGTAGTAGATACGATGTCTGAAGACTCTGTTAAACCTTTTGTTAAGGGTTTTTTCTGAACTAAAATGCAGTAAAAAATGAGGAAATGAATAAACTGCATTTCCACATGCTTGATCTGATTTATCACACACGCACACCTCAACCAGGCAGATGGAGGCATGCCGTTAAACACCTTACTGATGACTTCCTTTTGTTCTGATCACAGCCATGAGAGAATGAAAGACTTCAACAATCTGTGTCTTGCTTTAGTTCTCTTGTAAAGCTGCTGAACAAGTCCATTGAAGGCACAGCTGATGATGATGAGGAAGGTGTGACCCCCGACACGGCCATCCGCTCCGGGCTGGAGCTCCTGAAGGTACAAAAGGCCCAAAACTAAAAACACCAAACCTGATGACACGACATCTGTAACCGTGATGTGTCGTTCCTGTTCCAGGTGCTGTCATTTACACACCCCACAGCCTTCCACTCAGCGGAAACATACGAGTCTCTGCTTCAGTGTCTGAAGATGGAGGATGACAAAGTGGCCGAGGCAGCCATCCAGATATTCCGAAACACGGGGCAAAAGATCGAGACGGAATTACAGCAGATTAGATCGTAAGTGTTGGCTGAAAAAAAATAAGATTATTTTATACAAACAGGACTTCTGTTGGATTCTGGAAAAAGTTCTTCAGCCTTTTTGGTTGAACAGAAAATTAAAATAAGTATAATATGTGAGTTCATTCTATCTCATTGATAAATTATGACTGTTATTATTTCTACTTTTTAGGACACTGATTCCCATCCTGCATCAGAAAGCCAAACGGGGGACTCCTCATCAGGCCAAACAAGCCGTGCACTGCATCCATGCTATCTTCAATAATAAAGAGGTTCAGCTGGCTCAGATATTTGAGGTAGGAGTCAATCTTTTTATATTTCTTGTGTGTGTGTAGTTTAAACAGGGTGGCCGTTTTCACACCACTGAGAGGGACACTTTCTGGCTTTCATCATACAGATGTTTTCGTTAGATGAAATCTACAATCAAAGAAGTTGTTTCCATTCATTTTGATAAATGTTGGACCTGCTTTACATGCACATTTTGGACATTTAAAAGGAAACAACTTCTAGGCAAACGTTGATTTCCTCTTCTAACGTTACACGCTATGTTAAACTTGACCGTGCAGCATCGCACCGCATCTTCTGCCTGTTTTTAATTTCAAATGATTCCATACTTTATACAAAGTCTCCTTTTTTCTGTTTATCAGGTTTAGTTTAACTTTTTTTCTTCATTTTTTTGAATTGCCTTCTGACAATTTTATCACAATTTCTGCTCCCAAACATGCAAACTCGCGCTCTGCGTTATTTACGGCAGAAACACGCTCCACATTCTGTTTCAGCGTCGCAAAGAAAATATTGAATGAACATAAAACATGTCGTTACCGGAGGTCTTTCTTTCCGTACGTGATCGGGCTCTACAACGACTCACTTAGCAGATAGGAAGTTGTTGCTGTGACACACAAATTTCCCATGTGTGGGATCATTAAAGTATATTCTGATTCTAAAATGAAGCAACATCGTACAAAAAAATTAATGATAATTTTTTAATTGAATTTTACAGTTTAGTCCATTTTTTTAAGCCTTAAACTGCTCATTGCTGTTCAAATCTGACAGTTTTGAAGATGCTCAGTGAGACATAAATGTTATTCAGTTGGAATGCACCTTTACTCTTTAAGACTATGAAGAAATAATTGCGAACATGTTCAATTCCAGATAAGCTTCTGGCTTGAGGCTGCGCTGCTTTCGACTTGAAGTGGAATTTAATTTTCCAGTCCGGTCTATATCCAAGCCTTACAGCCTCCCTGAGTCGAACTCATTTGTTGCTGTTCTTTTGTTCATCTCCAGCCTTTGTCTCGGAGTCTGAACGCAGACGTCCCCGAGCAGCTCATCACTCCACTCGTCTCTCTGGGACACATATCCATGCTGGCCCCGGACCAGTTTGCCTCCCCCATGAAATCCATCGTGGCTAACTTCATCGTTAAAGACCTGCTGATGAACGACAGGGTGCGTTATTAAACACGTACACACACACCGATGAGTATGTTCAGAGTTGTAAATGTCTTTCTGTCCAGTCGGTGGGGAACAAGAACGGGAAGCTTTGGACCACAGATGAAGAAGTTTCTCCTGAAGTTTTAGCAAAGGTGAGCAGATTTTTTTTTTTTTTTTTTTTGCATTCTGAGTTTTTTTGGGATGAATAAGTAGGAAACAGAGGGATAGAAACTTTCTCTCTCTCTTCTCAGGTTCAGGCCATCAAGCTGCTGGTGCGTTGGCTACTAGGAATGAAGAACAATCAGTCCAAGTCTGCGAACTCCACGCTACGCCTGCTGTCGGCCATGCTGGTCAGCGAGGGAGATCTGACGGAGCAGAAGAAGATCAGGTACGCCAAGCTGTCTAGTGACTGGGTCACCCAGCTCTCGGCTGGTTTCTTTAACGTTTTCCTCTTGTTTCAGTAAATCGGACATGTCTCGGCTGAGGCTGGCAGCAGGTGGCGCCATCATGAAGCTGGCACAAGAACCGTGTTACCATGACATCATCACACCAGAGCAGTTTCAGCTGTGTGGCCTTGTTATTAATGTTAGTTTGATCCTCGTTTTTTTGTCACAGCTCAGTCTAAAACACAAAAACCTCAAACTTCTGTAACACTTTTGTTGGTCTTTGGGAAATTTCTCTGCCAGTTTTAAACTGTTATGATGCCCCGCCCTCCGGAGCTGAATTTGGAGTTCAGTCAGTTCTGTTTTCGTCATTGGATCAGAGCAAAGAATTGGAACTGAATTCTAATTTCTTTCTGATGAAATGAGTTTATCTTTAATCTTCTTGTTGCAGGATGAGTGCTATCAGGTTCGCCAAATATTTGCACAGAAGTTGCACCTGGCTTTAGTCAAACTGCTTCTGCCCCTGGAGTACCTGGCCGTGTTCGCCCTGTGTGCCAAGGACCCGGTGAAGGAGCGCCGCGCTCACGCCCGACAGTGCCTCCTTAAAAACATCTCTGTCCGCAGAGAGTACATCAAGCAGAACCCCCTCGCTCACGGTGAGTTTACAGCTGTTAACAAATGGGTCACCAGCCTGTTTTAAACCAAGAACTACTTCCTGGGTTCCACGTCGTGTGGAGAGCCACTACTCTGACGAGATCTGCGGCCTCATCAAGATCTGCGACTAAACAACTGAAAGTGAACAACCGGTCGCAGAACCTAAAAATAATACACATTAAACAAATAAAAAAACACTCGTACGTTTTAAAATTACAAATTTTTAGTAAAAAAATACAGAGCAGGTGCGAAAAAACGCTAATTCCAATAGAATTATTTGAATTGCGCCAGGTCACAGATCTCAATGTTTAGATCTTCTAGGGCAGGCATGGGCAAACGACGGCCCATTAAGCGTTGTAATCCAGCCCCCGAACTTAAAAAAATTACATAAATAAACCATGTTAATGTTTTATTTTCCCTGTAATTCTGATGTTTTATAACTAGATGATGCCAAAGATACAACAACACATTTTCGTGATGCCTAAGTTGTCATATCAGATTGTGAGGAGATTTCAAACCTAGTGCGCTAGATGCACATTTTTTTAAGCATGAGAGCGCTTGATTTTAACTTTAGCGCGCTAGACTACATGCGTGTAGCGGCCCGAATGGCTTTTTATTTCTAGCGCTCTTGTTTACAAAAGCATGCCAACCCTCTGCTCCTGTTCCGGCTCCTTGGGGGATGACGCGTTCTGGGCATGCGTAGAGGCGCAAAGTCACAGATCTCAACGGTCGCAGATCTCGTCAGGACACCACCAACTCAACAGACAACATAAATATTATATACGTACGGACTTATATGTTTAAATTTTCTATATCTTTATAGATTTATATGAAAACCAGTTTGCACACGACTCTCACAAATGAGTTTGTTGGCACGTTAGCAAAAAAAAGGGTGGGGAAAAAAAGGTCTTTTTTTTTTTTTTTTTTAATACAGAGTAGCGATTAAATGAAGTGCATGAAGAAAAAAAAAGGTCAGCGCATAAAAAAGTTTTGTTTCATCTGCGGTCACATATTTAGAAGGCAAACTTGTGGGTTTAAGATCAACTAAAGTCTTTATGTTTAGTCAACATTCCAGCAAATTAAAAACTTTCCATTTTTAGAAAAAAAAAAAACGATCCAGTCATGCTGCTTATTTGCTTTGAGCAGCATTCTGGGTTTTGTTAGAGTTTTTTACTTGAGAATGAAGTTTTTAAATGAACTTGTTTCCTCTTCTTTAGAAAAACTCGTCTCCCTCCTTCCTGAATATGTGGTACCGTACATGATCCACTTGCTGGCCCACGATCCAGACTTTACAAAACCTCATGAATACGAACAGCTCAAAGACATCAAAGAGTAAGTTCATTATTTTTTCTGCTTTAACACCTCGTTATTCAGATCGATTACAGATTAAAACCCCAAACAGAAACCAGTTACCGGTTATCACATTTCCTGTTTAACAAGGTTGACTTACCATAATTTCACGGCTATAAGGCGCATATAAACGTCTTATATTTACTTCAAAATGAGAGGTGCGTGTGTGATAAAAGGTGGACCTAATTAAAAAACGCGGTGCCTGCCAGGCGGAACTTAAAGAAAAGGCATGAGAACGTTAAAGAGTAAAGTGTGAGCGGCGTGGGAGCGATGGATGACCAAAGGAGACCACAGTTTCACGAAGGGTGGAAGACAGCGCCGGGCGAGTTATGCTACAGTTTGCCAATGGATTGTAGATGCTTGGACTAACGTGTCTGCTGGTACTGTTATCCGAGCTTTCACAAAAGCTGGTATCCTTTCTGAAGAGCCGCACAGTACAGACAGTGACTTTGACAGCGAGGAGCGAAGTGGATCTGCTCTGTTGGATTTTGAGCAGCTGTTTGATTCCGAAACAGAGGATGAGGACTTTGACGGATTTGAATAAAGACTATTACCGGTAATGTGCTTGTTTAGTATCGTTACTACTTAAATAAAGCACAACCAAACTCAGTTCTGCTCCCGATCTATTTTTTAATTCGCACATTTGCATGCTTGCGTGTGTGTTGTTGTAAGGCGGTGTGTGACTGAGACTGTGCCTTTTCGTACGGTGCGCCTTATGTGTGTTAAATACAGCAATGGCGCACATAACTGAGGCTGCGCCTTTTCGTACGGTGCGCCTAATGGTCGTGAAATTGCGGTATGTTGTTTTATTACAAACAACCCAATGGTAAATTTATTTAAATGGTATTGTCATATGTCGGAAGTGCCCCACCAGCAGGCAGGACGAAGAAAGGATTGTTCACTAATGACGTGAGATGTGTAACTTTGTGTGTGTGTGTGTGTTTCCAGGTGCCTGTGGTTCATGTTGGAGGTTCTGATGACCAAGAATGAGAACAACAGTCACGCCTTTTTGAGGAAGATGGTTGAAAACATCAAACAGACTAAAGATGCCCAGTGTCCTGATGATGCCAAGGCCAATGAGGTACAGAGTCACTGTGATTGGTTACTGGGGTAATTAATGTTAATCAAAGCTCAACTGATCAGCTTTTTTAGACTGATGCTGATTTTAAAGAGTTCAAATAATCTCGTTTTTCAATTAATTGGAAAAGTTTTGTTTTGCTTAGTGGTTATTAATTCTCAGGCACAGCTAGTTACTACTGATGCGTTTCCATGGTTACAGAAACTGTACATCGTCTGTGATGTTGCTGCGTTCGTCATCGCCAACAAGAGCACCGCGTGTCACCTGGATTGTCCGAAAGATCCGGTCCTGCCGGCCAAGTTCTTTGTCTTTGAGGACAAGGTGATGCTCACACACACAGTCACACTCATACAGACACACAGGGACATACACAGTTACACTTGTACGTGCCATACACACACACATATACATTTAAATGCACATGTTCACACTACATTTTTACATGTTGAGGATCAGAGGTGTTAACGTCCAGTCCTCAGGGGCCTGTGTCCTGAAGGTTTGCCATGTGTTCCTGCTTCAACACGGCTGATACACATAAAGTGAAATCAACAGCCAATCAAATTTGGCACAATGACTCACTAACCTGGATCAGGTGTGTAAATGCACGGACACATGGAAAACCTTCTGGACACCAGCCCTCGAGGACTGGACTTCAACACCTGTGATCTAGATTATAAAATGTTTGATGAGATTCTGTAAATAACCTCATAAATATTCACATTTACACAATTTCAAACCGAAACTTGTGATTTTTTTTTCTGTATTTAACTGACGATGTGATTTGTTTCCATCAGGAGTTTAAAAATGATAAAGAATATTTGACGGGAGAGATGAGACAAATGCTGCTGACTGGAAAGGTAAAAAAAAAAAAAAAAACACATTCATACTGATTAAAAATCTACCAGAAAGAGAGTCTCATGTTGTAAAGTTACGTTCACACTGAACACGACTGGTCCTGCAGTCCTGACCACAGCAGGTGGCCAGGACGACGCCAATAGTAGGAGAAACGGAGGTTAGGTGTCTTCTTCAAGGACGCTGCACGTGACCTCAGTGGGATGCAAACCAGCCTCTCCCGGTCCAAGCGCGTACACTCCGCCACTGAGCCATTGTATTTTACAAGGACATGTGTCCAGTGAATGTGAACAATGTGTTTTGACGTGTGCAGCAGAAACGCAGCTGAAGAGTAAGAGTGGTGGCAAAAAATAATAATAATAATGTATTTTATTTATAATGCACTCTATACCTGAAATCAAGCCTCAGAGTGCTACATGGATTAAAACATTAAAACTTAAAACAATTAAAACAGTACAGCACAATAAAAACAAACATACAATACAAACAAATTTAAAAATAATAAGCTTTTTTAAAAAAGTGGGTTTTTAGTCCTTTTTTAAAGGCATCCTCCATCTGTGGGGCCCTAAAGGTAGTCTGGGAGGGCATCTGCACGGGGGGAGCAGCAGCCTTGAAGGCCCTGTCGCCCATTGTTTTTAGCCGTGTCCTGGGTGGGTTCAGACGATGCTGTTGGCCTGACCGAGTCCTGGTTGAGGTATTGAGTGTGAGTAGTTCTGAGAGGTGAGTGGGGGCCTCACCGTGCAGACAGTGATGGGTGTGAAGGAAGACCTTGTATTCAATACGGAGGTGAACGGGAAGCCATTGAAGGCTATTAAGGATGGGGGTGATGTGCTCGTATTTCCGCACCCTCATCAGGACCCTGGCAGCGCTGTTCTGAACATACTGGAGCTTTTGAGTGCTCCTGCCAGGGATCCCAATGAGAAGCGCATTACAGTAATCCAGCCTGGAGGAGACAAAGGCATGGACGAGCTTCTCAGCAGCCGGGAGGGAGAGAGATGGACGAAGTTTTGAGATGTTGCGGAGGTGAAAGAAGGAAGTTTTGCAAATGTGGGTGACATGATTGTCAAAGGTGAGGTGGGGGTCGAACTTAACCCCGAGGTTGGTAACAGAGGGGCGTGTGAAGACTTAGAAATTCTGGAGGGACCAAAGTTTAGCTTCCAGTTTCTGATAATTTCTGCGTCAAATCACAAAATGTGGAGAAGACATTAATCACTCTGGCCGTCTGCGCTTCAAACTTAATGTCTCCCAGATTTAACTGCCAACACATACTCCGTACAGTTTATAGACGAAATGATTTGTTTTTTTTATGGTAACATAGAAATAAATTGTTTAAAAAGTTCGTCAATCTGATTTCCAGATTTTTTTTGTTTTAAGTTTGTGTTGCTCACAGTCGACGTGCACCTGAGATCATGCCATGATGTTTATGTTTAAATACTTATCTGCCTCGATCTGTTCGTACAATTTAACCGTTCAGACCGTCTGATTTGGTTCACCAAGGTTCCGTTTCGTCATCTCCCGCTTATCTGGGGCCGGGCTGCGAAGAACAGCCCCATACGGGAAGCCCAGGTTCCTCTCACCCCAGCTCCATCCTCCAGCTCACCTAGAAGGATCCCGAGCCGTTTCCCAGCCAGCTGTGTGACATAGTCTCTCCAGCGGGTCCGGGGTCTGCCTCTTGGTCTCTTCCCGGTGGGACGTGCCCGAAACACCTCACTAGCGAGGCGCTCGGGAGGCATCCTGATCAGATGCCTAAACCCCCCGATCTGGCGTCTCTCGACCTGGAGGAGAAGTGGCTCGACACCGAGCTCCTCCCGGATGGCAGAGCTGCTCACTCGATCTCTGAGTGGGCGCCCAGCCACCCTGCGGGGAAGCTTATTTCGGCTGCTTGTATCTGTGATCTCGTTATTCCGGTCACCACCCACAACTGGTGATCATAGGCTCATCAAAGTTTCTCCTTCAATGGATACTGGTTACAAATTGTTGTCAAATGTATATTTGTTGTAAGTTTGTGTTTGTTGATTTTTGACTAAAATGTATCCAATAGATGAGATCGTTTTAAATTTATCGTGTTTTATCGTTTTAAATATTTTCTTGTAAATATTTCAACACTGATTTAGAATCCAGTTTTTATGTTTTCCGTTTACTGACTGTTTCTGTCTTGCAGCCTAAACCGGCTCCAGTTTTGGCAACCGTGAACAAACCTCTGACCGTCCCGGGACGGAGAATCTTCACCAAGACCACGCCCACCTCCGACACGCCCAGTAACACCAGCAGTAACTCCTCTCTGAGTTCTGGCAAGAACAGGTGAAAACACTGCGATGCTGTTCTGTTTTTTGTTTTTACGCACTTTAAAATACTCACCCGATGTTTTCTTTTTAGCAACAACATTTCATCTAGCGAATCCTCGGCGAGCCGGGCGCAGGAAAACAGCGAGAACCCGGTCATCAAGAAGGACGTGAAGAAGGTGTGTTGTGTAGGATGTGACGGGGGGAGAACTTCTCTTTACTAACATTTGTTCTTTCAGGGCGAGCCGAGTCAGAAAGCAGCAGAGGGTAAAACAGAAGCACCGCCAGCCAAGAGGCGTGGACGTCCTCCTAAATCAGCCACGGCAGCATCGGCTCCCTCTGCGGGCGAGAAGGCAACGCCGACCACAGGAACCGGCAGAGGCTGGAAGAGGGCAGCCAGCCAATCAGAAGACTCCATAGACATCAAGGTCTCCAGACAGCAGCAGAATGATGAAGGGAAGAAAAGACCCAAAGATCTGCAGAGGTTTGTAGAGACTGTACGAGTTTCAGTAAATGTTCGTTCTGTTCCGTCGTCTTCCCCGCGACCCGGTTTATCCGGGGCCGGGTTGCGAGGTAACAGGTTCAGACGGGAAACCCAGGCTTCTCCCACTGCAGCTGCATCCTCCAGCTCACCTGGGAGGATCCCGAATCGTTCCCCAGCCAGCTTTGAGACATAGTCTCTCCAGCGGGTTTGGGGTCTGCCTCTTGGTGTTCTCTCGGTGGGACGTGCCCGAAACACCTCACCAGCGAGGCACTCAGGAGGCATCCTAACCAGATGCCCGAACCACTCCATCTGGCTTCTCTCGACCTGGAGGAGGAGCGGCACAACACCGAGCTCCTCCTGGATGGCAGAACTCCTCCCCCGATCTCTGTGTGAGAGCCCAGTTACCCTGCAGAGGAAGCTCATTTCGGCCGCTTGTATCCGCGATCTCATTCTTTGGGTCACCACCCACAGCTGGTGACCATAGGTGAGGGTAGGAACGTAGATTGACTTGTAAATTGAGAGCTTTTCTTTTCGTCTCAGCAGCGTCCTGGTTATTAATTGATAATAATAAGATGGACTCCGTTCCTTCAGGCTCATCTGGTAAATTAAATTGCCTGAAGGGATGATCGACCTCTTATAGCACTCAGTCCTGCAGCGCAGTGAGAGGAACCTGTTACTTCGGTCACTGTTCTGGGTTGTGACCTTATCATGCAGAGGGTGGCGGGGATTTTTCAGGATGCCCTGCATTAGAGCCCTCATCCTCCTCTCTAAAACAGCTCCCACAGAGTCCACATTTCTTCCCACCAAAAATGCACATTTTTCAATCTGTCCAGTTGATTTTTGTCCCTAGCGGCCAACCTGCGTCTCCAACAGACGCCTACAAAGAAAACTGCACTGGCCATGACAGACTGATAAAAAAAAAAAAAAATACAGTTGTCACCACATTCATCGAAAGACCTCGGCATTCTCAGGAAACACAGTCTTCTGTTTTAGAATAGGTTCAAATTGATCAATTTATTAATAAATTAGCAAAGTCTCCATGTTTTAGTTTCCACTTAGTCAAAGTGTCGTCATTGAGTAGTTAGTGCTAGCGGTGTCTCACTCATGCAAACGACAGTGGTTACCATGGCAACTCTGAGTGGTGCACACTGATTTGTATATCAAATAAAAAAACAAATAGTTCAACTTTAAAGCAGGAAAAAAAATAATAAGGTAGCTGTACGCCAGGAATCCATGGGGGTCACTGAAGGTGGTCCACGTAACTCCCAGCTTGATTTTTTTTTTCTAATTATTAATAATCTTGGTATGTATGATGTGAAATATTGCATAGAATCAACGATGAGTTCAAATGTGGAGATTACCAATAAAACTATCTTAATTTATCTTTTCCATGATGTGCTCCAGTTTTCTTATGGTTATGGTCCAGTTCCACACTGACAGGTGTTTATGTGTGTATTTTAATTGTTTCTTCGCTGCTTCAAAAGCTTCATTTCACTGCTTCAGTTCACTTTTGCTTCTGTCCACAAGTCTTGTTTTTTCTTGACGTCTTACCGTTCGTCTTGAAGTGGCTCCTCTGCCACCTTTTCAAATGGTTCGTTTTGGGTTTAATTTTTCTTTGTTAAACATCATAAGTTGTTGATTTAATTCAGTGTTTTAAGAAAATAAACAAACACCAGATCTTATTTGGATCAACACCTCGGTCGATGTTGATCAGTTAAAGTGTGGACTTTTAAGTTTTCCAGAAACAAGAAGGTTTTTGCTGTATTTTGATATTTAAAACAAGCTGTGAAGTTAAAATTTCTTGTTTGTAAGCTTTGGCATTTGGGTACACAGGCCCAATGTGCGCGTTAACACTTGGACCGCCGCGTTCTAAATCTGCCTGCAGGCGCCATGTGATGCTTATGTAATTATTCATGTTTTGTGCTGCTATACTTCATAAATGAACTTTTACAACATAATTTTTAAAGTAATAATTATGATAAAATGTTAAATATTTTAAAACCTAGAATAAAAAAGCAAACACCAAAATAAAATGATCTAATTTGTCAATAATTTACTTTTTTTTTCCCGTATTTTGCTGCTTCAAAAATGTCCTCGTTATAAATTGGCTATAGGCTACATTCCAATATCTTAACCTGAACTTTCAAGACTTATCTAGAAAACATGGCTGACTTTATTCAGACAACAATTTTCTTACTCTCTTCAATATTATCTCACTCAACCTTTCTAAAATGTTTCTGTGATGGCGTCAGAGTCCTCTTTGTCTTTTTCCACACATATAAACACATACACATTTATGTGTGGCCATAGCAATGTGTTTGTTGCCATAGCAACAAACTTCTGCGGAAAGTTGTTGCTATGCACGCTATTGCTGTGGCAATGTGAGCTTCCTCTCAGCTGCTGCGGGGCGCAGCAGGTTAAATGAGATAAAATGCTTATACATTTTGAAATGTTCATTTTTAGAACACAAAAATACATGATAAAATAGAAAACATGTTTATATTAAAAGTCATAAAGGTCAGACTCGTATGTTGTGTTTTATTTATTCTCATTAGCATATTAAAGTGACATGAAGTCATATTGACTGCTGTGGCGGTCCTATTGTTAATGTGCACGATCATGTGATGATTTTGCTTCTTTTTTTTCCAGGTAAAGAGAAAACGCGTTGAAATGCAACTGTAGAGGAGGATGCGGAATCTCCCCGGCAACCTGCCCAACGCCCCCTCTGACTTTTCAAAGCTTTCCTTGAGATGTTCTGGACCTTTTTTAAAACGAGATTGAATAAACCCCCCCCCGACCCCCTCCTCACTGACTTCCCAGGAGGTTTTAACCACCTTATAGACCAGGATTTGCTCGCTGTATGTAGGTCTTACACAGAAACATATTTTTTTCTTTTGTCTTTGTTGCTCTTTTGCTTCTTTTATGGAGCTGTTTTTAAAGAAAAAAAAATAATACAAGATGGACATTTAAAAAAAAAACGATTAGCTTATGATTGTTGCATTTTAAATTCCCTGGAAATTTTCCTATTAACGTTGCTCCTTGTTTCTGCGTTCCACAGCATTTAGTTTGTAAATAAGCCTGCAACTTTCACTACTTTTGAAATAAAACACAGCTATTTGCTGCAAATTACAAAAAAACAGTTGGGACATTTATTGTTTTTAAGATTTTTTAAAAAAATATTTAATAGAGCTGAGCCGAAAAGCAAAGCTCTTGATTTACAAGTCGATCTACGTTCCCATCCTCACCTATGGTCACCAGCTGTGGGTGGTGACCGAAAGAATGAGATCGCAGATACAAGCGGCAGAAATGAGCTTCCTCTGCAGGGAGGCTGGGCTCTCACTCAGAGATCGGGTGAGGAGCTCTGCCATCCGGGAGGAGCTCAGTGTCGAGCTGTTCTCCTCCAGGTCGAGAGGAGCCAGATGAGGTGGTTCAGGCATCTGGTCAGAATGCCACAGAGCGCCTCGCTGGTGAGGTGTTTCGGGCACGTCCCACCGGGAGGACACCAAGAGGCAGACCTCGGACCCGCTGGAGAGACTGTCTCACAGCTAGCCAGGGAACAACTCGGGATCCATCTGGGTGAGCTGCAGGATGCAGTTGGGGGGAGAGAAGCCTGGGCTTCCCGTCTGAGGCTGTTGGCCCCGCGACCCGGCCCCAGATGAGCGGAAGACGACGGAACGGAAAATATGTCTGGTAAAATTCCTCAGGTGTTTTTTTTTTTTTTTTCATGCCAAGAGATTGTACAAGAAGGAAGTACTCAGAGCATCTGTGAGTTC
Source organism: Neostethus bicornis (assembly GCA_902685375.1). NCBI lineage: Eukaryota > Metazoa > Chordata > Actinopteri > Atheriniformes > Phallostethidae > Neostethus > Neostethus bicornis. Next base: position 5,903,990 of record LR738542.1, on the reverse strand, counting down.
GTAATGCTTGTGAACATGTTAAGATTTCAGCTCAAGATTCCGATTAAGTTTGTGACTCAGCGCAGCCGGAAGCATTATTTGAAAAACCGCTGAATCTTTTTGTTTGATCTAGTTGTTGTGATGAAATGAATTGACGCGTCAACCAACTCTGAGTCAGAAAACTCAAAATGGTAAAACCTTCCAAAATCAGGCTCATTTTTATTGAATTACAATAACACATTTTTTCATTAATGATTTAGTTTTTACCCTATTCTTCTTCTTTCGGCATTTCCCTTCAGGAGTCGTCACAGCAAGTCAGTTTCTTCCATCTAACCCTATCTGCTGCATCTTCTTCGATCACACCAACTATCTTCATGTCTTCCTTCACTGTATCCATGAACCTCCTCTTTGGTCTTCCTCTAGTCCTCTTTTCTGGTGGTTCCAAACCCAGCATCTTTCTTCCGATGTACTCTCTCTCCTCTGCACATGTCCAAACCATCTCAGTCTGGTCTCTCTGACTTTATCTCCAAAACCTCTAACATGTGCTGTTCCTCGGATCCTGTCCATTCTGGTCACTCCCAGAGAGATCCTCAGCATCTTCATCTCTGCTACCTCCATCTCTGCTTCCTGTCTTTTCTTCAGTGCTACTGTCTCTAGACCAATCAGCATGGCCGCTCTCACCACGGTTTTCTACTCTTTCCCTTTCATTATTGCCAAAACTCTTCTGTCACACCTGATACTTTTCTCCACCCGTTCCAGCCTGCCTGCACATGCTTCTTCACCTCTTTTCCACACTCTCCATTGCTCTGGATTGTTGATCCTTAGTACTTAAAATCTTACACCTTCTTTATTTCTCTTTAGTTTTTACCCTCTAGAAAAGAAAATATTCTCCCAGATGTTTTTGTGTGGTGAAATTTCTCATTTAAGAAACAAACATTTTTTGTTTTTGATTTCCACTTTTTTAATTAAAGAAACATGACACTGTCACAATAAATAACCATGCTGTTTGTATTGCTGATGCTCGTAACAGCCCCAAATCCCTTCTTTTTCTTTTTTTAAGCTCTATGTGCAAAAATGTACATTTTAAGGAGCCCAAGGAAGACGATGTGAAGGGGGTCGTTTATCTTTGTCTTTTCTCACAAAATATAAACCCAGATATCTAGAAATTCTTTTACATATTTGAACATGTTTACAGTTGGTCATCAATCTTTGACTATATCTTTAAACATTATGAAGTCTAGATTCTTAGGTTTGGCTGTGAAGACGAAGCACATTTGAGAATTTTAGGGAAGGAATTTGATCTAATTCCATTAAGAAGATCATCGATGGCAGCTCTTAAAGAAACACCAGCACTGCAAAGTGAACTCTTTCATGACATTCATCAATGCGCAAAATAAACTAGGTGTGGCCGGCAGATTCGAAGTGAAACACATCCAGCACATCATTTGGCCAAAAGTTAAAAGGCAACCGAAACATTCAAGAAAAAAAAAAAAGAAACCTAATACTATTGGCTGTGCAATAGCTGTACCAGATAAATGGACTTATACGGCGCTTTTCCACCTGCGTTGGCACTCTTTACAATCTACCTCACATTCACCCATTCCTGATGGTGGATGCTGCCATGCAAGGTGCAAACCACCATCAGGAGCAATTAGGGGTTCAGTGTCTTGCTCAAGGACACCTCAGCATGAACTCCTGGCAGGGGGTCGAAGCAGCAACAGGGCGTGAGTTAGAGGGGGTTACAGTTACAGGGCGGTCGCCCAACTCACTGAGCCATCCTCCCAAATCCCCCAAAGGCGATAAAGCAAATTAATAGGGAGCAAAAAAGGACATTCAGAAGATCTTAATGGATTTTAAAAGTTTAAAATATTTTTAGGGATAAAAATGAAAGTATGGATCAGAGGTATGCAGAGGACGTTGCATCGGTCCGTCGTGGTAAAGAGAGAGCTGACCCGAAAAGTAAAACTCTCGATTTACAAGTCGATCTACGTTCCAACCCTCACCTATGGTCACCAGCTGTAGGTGGTGACCGAAAGAAGGAGATCGCGGGCTCTCACTCAGAGATCGGGTGAGGAGCTCTGCCATCCGGGAGGAGCTCGGTGTCGAGCCGCTCCTCCTCCAGGTCGAGAGGAGCCAGATGGGGTGGTTCAGGCATCTCGCCCCGAGCGAGGTGTTTCGGGCACGTCCCACCGGGAGGAGACCAAGGGGCAGACCCCAGACCCGCTGGAGAGACTGTCTCACAGCTGGCCGGGGAACGACTTGGAATCCTTCCAGGTGAGCTCGAGGAAGCAGCCGGGGAGAGAGAGGCCTGGGCTGCCCGCTTGAGGCTGTTGCCCCCGCTACCCGACCCGGAACAAGCGGAAGATGACGGAACGGAACGGATCAGAGGTAATGGGGATGAAATACAAAATTCAAAGGGATCTAATCCATAATAATGTATACTATATTCATCCCTCAACGGGATTTTGTGCGCTGTTTTACACCGCAGTAGACATCCACAATGGCGCCAATGGTGGGAGAAACGGGGGGGTTAGGTGTCTTCCCCAAGGACATAAGCTCAGTGGGATCTACCGCTGAGCTATCGCCTCCCCCATAGATAAATAGCTAATAAAAAGACTTAAACAAAAAATATTTATCCATGTAGTTTATATTTAAAATAAATTTGTTTCAAATGCGTAGAAAAACGATTGTTACAGCTCTGTTCCACCAAGTTGCTGTCCCACTCTTTTCAGCACCACCCAGAACCTGTCTTGGAGCTCTCGTTTGGACTGCTTGGAGCTACCAGACATAAATTTTCCCAGCAGAAGGATTAATAAGTATTTACTCATTAACTAAAAAAAAAAGTATATCCCAGTTTTATTTTCAAAATGTACACACGTATTTACAGATTATTTTTCCTTCTGAGCACGAGAGCCAAAGAAGGAGGGTGCTGATGTGCGATGTATAAAATAAAAACTTCAAAAATTGTTTTACATCCAAACATCTGTATTTGAAAAATCTAAAATGACCGTGTGTGAGATCAACCAGAAGACGGCCCATGCTCAACGAGACCTTTAAAAAGATGTCAAAGTTTTTTTAACGAATGGTGTCGTCCTGCTCCGTGTTGACGGTTGGAGCAAAAAAAACAAACAGCAGTCAGTCTTTTAAACTGATAAAGCACCAAACATAGTTTAACATAAAATAGGGCACGTAGTACAAGGTGTGTTTTTGACTTCAGGTGGAAGAAAGTGTGGGTAGGTCACAGGATGGAGAACGTGACATGTCCACTTAAAAAAAACTGGAGCCAGAAGGAAGCTGATGGAAAGTCGGTTTTGTTTTCTTGGGTTTCTTCCACCTGGATGAACTTCAGTTATTTAGCAACGCCTCTGTCGCCGATTCCACATCCCAGGATTTTGAAGACAACGCTGCTATTACTGCATTCTGAACACAAACAGGAAGAAATATGAATTCAAAAAGTAGTTACAGAAAAGTTTTATTTCACCTGTTTGAAGATTTCTCCCGTTCCGTTCCATCATCTTCCGCTTGTTCTGGGGCAGGGTCGCAGGGGCAACAGCCTCAGACAAAAAGCCCAGGCTTCTCTCACCCCAGCTGCATCGTCCAGCTCACCCGGAAGGATCCCGAGTCATTTCCCGCCAGCTGTAAGACATAGTCTCTCCAGCGGGTCCGGGGTCTGCCTTTTGGTCTCCTCCTGGTGGGACGTGCCCGAAACACTTCACCAGCGAGGCGCTCGGGGGGCATCTTGACCAGATGCCTGAACCACCCCATCTGGCTTCTCTCGACCTGGAGGAGCGGCTCGACACAGAGTTCCTCCCGAATGGCAGAGTTCCTCACCTCATCTCTGAGTGAGAGCCCAGCCACCCTGCGGAGGAAGCTCATTTCGGCCGCTTGTATCCGTGATCTCATTCTTTTGGTCACCACCCACAACTGGTGACCATGGTGAGGGTGGGAATGTAGATCGACTTGTAAATTGAGAGCTTTGCTTTTCGGCTCAGCTTTCTCTTTACCATGACGGACCGATGCAGCGTCCTAGTTATTGCTGATGCCGCACCGATCCGTCTTTCGATCTCCCGCTCCATCCTTCCCCCACTCGTGAACAAGACCCCGAGATACTTAAACTCCTCCACTTGGGGCAGGACCCTGTCCCTGACCCGCAGGGGGCATTCCACCCTTTTCCGGGTGAGGACCATGGTCTTGGATTTGAAAGCGCTAATTCCCATCTCGGCAGCTTCACACTCTGCAGCAAATCGATCCAGTGAGAGCTGGAGATCATGGTCCGATGAAGTCAAGCAGAGATCCGATCCTGAGGTCACCAGACTGGATCCCTCCAACGCCTCGGCTGCGCCTAGATATTCTGTCCATAAAGGTGGTGAAAAGAATCGGTGACAAAGGGCAGCCTTGGCGGAGTCCAACTCTCACTGGAAATGGAATCGACATACTGCCAGCTATACGGTATAGTACAGGTGTATTGTTACACGTCTTGTGTCGACTTATTTTTGTTTTGGTAACACTATCTGCTGCCTCTAACCAAATTTACGCTGTGTCATGCATGTGCTTAGTGGGCGGGGCTAAGCAGAGAGCAAAAGGAGGGGGGAATTCAAATGTTAAAAATAGAACTCTATCAGCAACAGTCTGATTTACAAGTCGATCTATGTTCCCACCCTCACCTATGTCACCAGCTGTGGGTGGTGACCGAAAGAATGAGATCGCGGATACAAGCGGCCGAAATGAGCTTCCTCCACAGGGTGGATGGGCTCTCACTCAGAGATCGAGGGAGGAGCTCTGCCATCCGGGAGGAGCTCGGTGTCGAGCCGCTCCTACTTCAGGTCGAGAGGAGCCAGATGGGGTGGTTTGGGCATCTGGTCAGAATGCCCCCCGAGCGCCTCACTGGTGAGGTGTTCCGGCACGTTCTACCAGGAGGAGACCATGAGCCAGACCCGCTGGAGAGATTATGTCTCACAGCTGGCTGGGGAACGACTCGGAATCCTTCCAGGTGAGCTGGAGGATGCAGCTGGGGTAAGAGAAGCCTAGGCTTCCTGTCTAAGGCTGTTGCCCCCGCGACCCAGCCCCGGTTAAGCTGAAGACGATGGAACGGAAAGCCTGGGCCCAGATGTAAACAAACGGGCCTTGACTCTCACTACATTGTCAACACGGCGGTGTGAAGTAATCTCAGTTTCGCATTGCTAATTTTTCAAGGTGTGTGCGTCAACAAGCCAAAACACACTAAATGATTCATATCTGGGAAAAGTACCTTTTCAAATCCCATGGCACAGAGTTTGTCTATTTTTCGTGTATAGTCCGGACCGGAGGGCGGTGCGCCTGCATAGACATGTGACCACAACCTTGCGGTCTGTTTGTACATGTCCGGGTTCAGCTTATACTGAGGAATAAAACACAGATAAAAAGCTAAACGTGACTCTACGTCCCACAACAACAGATAAAGAAAGATTAAAGTCTGGTGAAAGGTAAACATTACCTGGTTAGCTACAACTGCATCCTGAGGGTCATCTGGTTCTGCTGCAGCGAGAAGAGCCTGAAGAGACAACAGGACCGTCCGCAGGGTCATAGCAGCTGCCCTGGGTCACACGTTAAACTTCACAGCCTGTCTGATCGCTCAGTGAATGCAACAAACAGAAGATCTGAAAGGGTCCAACTCACCACTGGTCTTTTAAAATATCCAAACATATCGCTCCGGTCACAGAACTGATGTTAGGATGCCAAATTTTGGTGATGAAGCGTACCTAAAGAAAGGAAACGGAGTCACTTGGAGGAGATTACACCCTCTGAATCACAGCTGTACCACTAGTTCTCAAACTGGGGAGACAGACCCTATATGCGGGCTACAGGTTAACGTGAAGCCCCAGCAACATAAAAAAAGATCTAAATATGTTCAATAATAAAGATAGAATACAGTCATCAGTCAGTCATCTTCTTATCCGTCTGTCCCTTTCGGGGTTGCGGTGGGTGCCGGAGCCCATCCCGGCTAATTTAAGGCAAAGGGCAGGGTACACCCCGAACAGGTCGCCAGTCTGTTGCGGGGCCACATACATACAACCATCCACACAAACACTCATTCCTAGGGGCAATTTGGAACTGGCCAATCAACCACCCATGTATGTCTTTGGAGGGTGGGAAGAAAACCCACGCAAACAAGGGGAGAACATGCAAACTCCACACAGAAAGGACAGTGTTCCAAGCCTCGTCCCAACCCGGGACTCAAACCCACGACCTTCTTGCTGTGAGGCCACTGTGCTACCCACTGCGCCACCGTGCCGCCAAGATAGAATACAATACAGATAATTCCCATTTATTAAAGATGAGCAGATAATGAAAAGAGTGTGGAAAAGAGGTGAAGAACCGTGTGCAGGCAGGTGGAACAAGTGGAGAAAAGTATCAGGTGTGATGTGTGATAGAAGAGTTTCAGCTAAAATGAAAGGGAAAGTGTACAAAACCGTGGTGAGACCGGCCATGCTGTTTGGTCTCGAGACAGTGGCACTGAGAAAAAGACAGGAAGCAGAGATGGAAGTAGCAGAGATGAAGATGCTGAGGATCTCTCTGGGAGTGACCAGGATGGACAGGATCAGAGGAACAGCACATGCTAGAGATTTTGGAGATAAAGTCCGAGAGGCAAGACTGAGATGGTTTGGACATGTGCAGAGGAGAGAGAGAGTACATCGGAAGAAGGATGTTGGATTTGGAACCACCAGGAAAGAGGACTAGAGGAAGACCAAAGAGGAGGTTCATGGATACAGTGAAGGAAGACATGAAGATAGTTGGTGTGACCGAAGAGGATGCAGCAGATAGGGTTAGATGGAAGAAACTGACTTGCTGTGGCGACTCCTGAAGGGAAAAGCCAAAAGAAGAAGATCAGATAATAAAAACACATACCTTTGGTGGGTTGAATGGGTATGTTTCTGGGATTTTTATTTCAAGCTGATATCGGCCACCTTTAGGAGAAATCACAGTAAACATATTTCAGTAGCGTTACGTGAATTTTACAAGTTTATTTCTGGTGTGTAAAAGTACCTTCATACGGTGTATCAGGAGGACCTGCTATCTCACCCCTCAGTTCTGTGAAGTTTTCATCAACCAAATCAACTTTAATCTGGTTTTTGCTCGTCTGAAAGTTGGAGTAAACACACACACACACACACACACACACACACATTTAAGTAACTTTATAACCTTAAGTACCTTATAAGTAACTTTATAACTTTCATCATAACGCGAAACCCGGGTACACGGCCTGCTTCTTTTGTCATGTATGTCACATTCTAACGTGATACGTTCCATTCCGTCATCTTCCGCTCGTTCCGGGGTTGGGTCGCGGGGGCAACAGCCTCAAACGGGCAGCCCAGGCCTCTCTCTCCCCAGCTGCATCCTCTAGCTCACCTGGAAGGATCCCAAGTCGTTCCCCGGCCAGCTGTGAGACACAGTCTCTCCAGCGGGTTCGGGGTCTGCCCCTTGGTCTCCTCCCGGTGGGACGTGCCCGAAACACCTGGCCTGCGAGGCGCTCGGGGGGGCATCCTGACCAGATGCCCAAACCACCCCATCTGGCTCCTCTCAACTTGGAGGAGGAGCGGCTCGACACCGAGCTCCTCCCGGATGGCAGAGATCCTCACCCGATCTCTGAGTGAGAGCCCAGCCACCCTGCAGAGGAAGCTCATTTCGGCCGCTTGTACCCGCGATCTCATTCTTTCAGTCACCACCCACAGCTCCGCAGAGATGGAGTGAGGAGCTCTGCCATCCGGAAGTAGCTTGGAATAGGGATGTTGCTCCGACAGGTGGAGAGAAGCCAGATGGGGTGGTTTGGGCATCTGGTTAGTATGAAGCCCATCTAGTGATTTCTAGATATAAAGCTGTAGAGTAGAATAGGCTAACGTGAAATTAACAGTCTTAGACACATTAGATGTTTGTCCCGGGGAGGGATCTCTCTTTCGTGTGGGTCCCCATGAGGTTTCTTCTTGTTTTTCCCCCCTGCTGTTTTTTAGACCCACGTGAAGGAGAGTCTAAGTGCTTAAAATCATTTGGCTAGTGATTGTTTGGCTAAATTTTAGCTGTGCATTTGTGTATGTACTTTTTTTTTTTTGTGTACTTTTTCCATTTACCTTTTGAGACACTTAAATTGTGATATCAGGCTGTACAAATACATTTGAATTGAATCAGATTTGAGTTTTATTTGATTTTATCTGATTATTTACCTGATTCTATACATATTTACAAGTAAATATATCTGTGTGTGTGAATAAAAAATCTCATTTCATAATATCTTTTAGCATTTTAACATTTGAATCTGATTCTGCGTTCCTGTCCTGGGCATGGCCACACCGAGGAGACCTCCGCGCTTCTTCATCCCCGCTCCATCAGGATGAAATCCATCTATTCATCCCCGTCCTGGACATCTCCGGGCTGAGGAGTCCCCTAGTGTTTCCATCAGGATGAAGAACATCTACTCATCCCCGTTGTGGACATCTCCGGGCTTAGGAGTCCCCCGTGTTTCCATCAGGATGAAGAACATTTACTCATCCCCGTCCTGGACATCTCCGGGCTGAGGAGTCCCCTAGTGTTTCCATCAGGATGAAGAACATCTACTCATCCCCGTTCTGGACATCTACGGGCTGAGGAGTCCCCCAGTGTTTCCATCAGGATGAAGAACATTTACTCATCCCCGTCCTGGACATCTCCGGGCTGAGGAGTCCCCTGTGTTTCCATCAGGATGAAGAACATCTACTCATCCTTGTCATGGACATCTCTGGGCTGAGGAGTCCCCTAGTGTTTCCATCAGGATGAAGAACATCTACTCATCCCCGTTCTGGACATCTCCGGGCTTAGGAGTCCCCCGTGTTTCTATCAGGATGAAGAACATTTACTCATCCCCGTCCTGGACATCTCCGGGCTGAGGAGTCCCCTAGTGTTTCCATCAGGATGAAGAACATCTACTCATCCCCGTTCTGGACATCTACGGGCTGAGGAGTCCCCCAGTGTTTCCATCAGGATGAAGAACATTTACTCATCCCCGTCCTGGACATCTCCGGGCTGAGGAGTCCCCTGTGTTTCCATCAGGATGAAGAACATCTACTCATCCTTGTCATGGACATCTCTGGGCTGAGGAGTCCCCTAGTGTTTCCATCAGGATGAAGAACATCTACTCATCCCCGTTCTGGACATCTCCGGGCTGAGGAGTCCCCCGTGTTTCCATCAGGATGAAGAACATCTACTCATCCCCGTACTGGACATCTCCGGGCTGAGGAGTCCCCCAGTGTTTCCATCAGGATGAAGAACATCTACTCATCCCCGTCCTGGACATCTTCGGGCTGAGGAGTCCCCTAGTGTTCCCATCAGGATGAAGAACATCTACTCATCCCTGTCCTGGACATCTCCGGGCTGAGGAGTCCCCTGTGTTTCCATCAGGATGAAGAACATCTACTCATCCTTGTCATGGACATCTCTGGGCTGAGGAGTCCCCTAGTGTTTCCATCAGGATGAAGAACATCTACTCATCCTTGTCATGGACATCTCTGGGCTGAGGAGTCCCCTGTGTTTCCATCAGGATGAAGAACATCTACTCATCCTTGTCATGGACATCTCTGGGCTGAGGAGTCCCCCAGTGTTTCCATCAGGATGAAGAACATCTACTCATCCCCGTCCTGGACATCTCCGGGCTGAGGAGTCCCCCAGTGTTTCCATCAGGATGAAGAACATCTACTCATCCCTGTCCTGGACATCTCCGGGCTGAGGAGTCCCCCAGTGTTTCCATCTGGATGAAGAACATCTACTCATCCCTGTCCTGGACGTCTCCGGGCTGAGGAGTCCCCCAGTGTTTCCATCAGGATGAAGAACATCTATTGACTTCTTTAGATATTTAGCTGTAGATTAGAATAAGCTCATATTTAAACAATAATCTGTGACACACTGTTTGCTCGTCCCGGGGGAGGGATCTCTCTTTCACGTGGATCCCCATGAGGTTTCTTATTTTTTTCCCCACTGATGGTTTTTTTTTAGGAGTTTTTCCTCACCGAGAAGGAGAGTCTAAGTGCATAAATGTGCTAGTCTTGTTTAGTTAGCATTTGTTAGTTATTTTTATATGGTTAGTTTATTTAAATATGAATCATTTTGATCTAAAATGAAGAATAAATCATATTTAAATCTAAAAAAAACATAAATAAAAGAGTTTGTTTCCTTTTTGAACCTTAAATCACAGACATGCTAATGCTAACTATGACAAAAATACACTAAATATACACTTTAACGCTTTTATTTTTAACTCGTGTCACATTAATTCATAAGAAAATAATGATTACAATAAGGAATAATTCATGTTTTAGTTAAATATGTTAATAAATGTGTTGTTATGGTGTGGTAAACAGAAGGCCTTAAATCTCGCGGCTACAGGTGGAGCTATTTTAGCTAAAGTTCTTTATTACGATCTGAAGTCCACATGTTTAAAAAACAATCAGAACAGTTTATATCAGAACAAAGGATATATTTATATTTGAATAATAAATATTTTCATTTAAACGCACCTCTTCGCTTTTAAGAACTTCTTTGAACTCTCTTTTGATCCTTTGAACCGCGATGTTAGCCATGGTTTAGTCTGTGTGAAGACCCCAGACCAGCGGTCTCTGTCCGGTTCTCGTTTTTCAGGGATACAGTTTGCTTTCAGTCTGTTAACAACTGCTGTCAGGCTGACTCAGTCCAGAACATGCAGCAGCAGCAAGAGCTGGAACTTTCATTCATGCTCAAAAACAGGCTTTTTTTTTTCACATCGATTGTTTGAACTCTTTACATCAGACCTGGGCAAATTAAGGGCCGCGGGCCACATCCGGCCCTTTGTACGTCCCTGTCCGGCCCGCGTGAGGCCAATCATAAACACCATAAATTAAACTTTTATTTTGAAATTTTATTTTGAAAAGCGTTACGTTGCTACAGGTCCGTGTAGTCCCTCATTCATCCAGGAGTGATCCATAGTAGAAAATGTTTCAAAAGTCTTCTGGACATTTTAATTCTTGATCGAGACGTTTCGACTTCCATCCGGAAATCATTTTCAATCTGATAGAAATGGACTGAAAATTGGATCTATATATACTAACTTAAGTAAAAGGTAAAAAATTGTAAAGAAGGGCTCGACCAATGAGCCTGTGTTACCTATGATGGCCTTGAATGGCTCCTATTGTAACCACAGATCAGTAGACAATCCCTATTGTAATAATGCTAAAAGCCTAGTGCAGACCTGGGCAAATTTAGGCCCGCGGGCCACATCCGGCCCTGTGTACATCCCTGTCCAGCCGGCGTGAGGCCAATCATAAACACCATAAATTAAACTTTTTTTTTTCTTTTATTTTGAAATTTTATTTTGAAAAGCGTTACGTCGCTACAAGTCCGCGTAGTCTCTCATTCATCCAGGAGTGATCTTCTGGACAGTTTAATTCTTGATCGAGACGTTTCGACTTCCATCCGGAAATCATTTTCAATCTGATTGAAATGGACTGAAAACTGGATCTATTTATACTAACCTAAGTAAAAGGTAAAAAATAGTAAGGAAGGGTTCGACCAATGAGCCTGTGTTACCTATTATGGCCGTGAATGGCTCCTATTGTCGCCATTCACGCCATTCAGCCACAGACCAGTAGACGATCCCTATTGTAATAATGCTAAAAGCCTCGTGCAGACCAAGGCAAATTAAGGCCCGCGGGCCACATCCGACCCTTTGTACGTCCCTGTCCGGCCCGCGTGAGGCCAATCATAAACACCATAAATTAAACTTTTTTTTTTTCTTTTATTTTGAAATTTTATTTTGAAAAGCGTTACGTTGCTACAAGTCCGTGTAGTCCCTCATTCATCCAGGAGTGATCCATTGTAGAAAAAGTTTCAAAAAAGTCTTCTGGACAGTTTAATTCTTGATCGAGACGTTTCGACTTCCATCCGGAAATCATTTTCAATCTGATAGAAATGGACTGAAAACTGGATCTATTTATACTAACCTGAGTAAAAGGTAAAAAATAGTAAGGAAGGGCTCGACCAATGAGCCTGTGTTACCTATGATGGCCGTGAATGGCTCTTATTGTAACCACAGACCAGTAGACGATCCCTATTATACTTTGTACAAATGCTAAAAGCCTAGTGAATAGAAATTCCTGCTAACGAGAGGTGTGAATCTGGGTCACGAGGTGTCATCTTTAGTTCATGGCTTCAGAATGCTGCTGTAAATCCCTAGGCACAATATATCTAACGCCTCCACTCCGATTCAGTGAGCGATTCTCTTTCTTCACAAAGATGGCTTCCTTCACACCTCTTTCAAACCATCTTTTCTCTCTACTTAGAATCTTCAGCTCGCTGTCCTCAAAAGTGTGTTTGGTGGATTTAAGATGCAGATGTACAGCAGACTGTGGACCACTTGAGGCTTCTCTTCTGTGTTGGTAAAGTCTTTTGTGGAGTGGCTGTTTTGTTTCCCCAATGTAGTGTTCTTTGCAGCTCCCTTACATCGCTACGTATGCACGTCATAGACGTAGCACCTTCACTCGCGTATACGTGTGTGAGTGAAGGTGGTACCGTTCGCCAGGTTATCCCCAAGATGTCGGCACACCCCAAAAAAAGAAAAGTTGATAACGAATGCCGTATTTTCAACAAAACACGGACTTCCAAATATTTCTTTACAGAAATTAAAGGCAAAAGGAATTAAAGGAAAAACAATTATTGCACTGGTTTAATGTGCAATTGAACCAGTGCATATTGGTTAATTCTGATAATTCTTCTGATTATCAGTACCAGCTATTCAAAATATTTAATTTAAGTATTTTACAATCAAAGAAAGTTGGTGGCCCTCTGACACAATTCAGGCTTCTCATGCGGCCCCTGATAAAAATTAATTGCCCACCCCTGCTCTACATAATTCTTGTTATTTATAACTCATACTTCTCCTGGCTCAGTTTTACTTAAAGTTATTTTTAATGCTCAAACAACATGGCATACAGAGCTGGGACAGTAATTTTAGTAAGTTTTACTTTGTATTGAATTGAATTGAATATACTTTATTTATCCCCGAAGGGAAATTTGAGTGTTGTAGTGTTACATTCATACAATCTCATACAACGTTGTGAATGGCAAGTAATTTCAGGTTTGAAAGTGAAAGGTTAAATAGTTTGATGGAGGATGGTAAGAAGGATTTTCTGTACTGTTCCTTTGAGCAGCGGGGTTGCAGGAGTCTGTTGCTGCTCTTCAGATGGTCCACAGATTCATAGAGAGGGTGGGAGGGATTTTGCATGATCGAGACAGTTTTGCTTGTTCCGTCTGTTGGCATTCTTTGTTTTGATACCAGCTCGCCAGGCGGCCACATTAAAGAACAGGACACTCTCTATGATGGCATGGTAAAACATGGAGAGCATGTACGAGACATACTGTGAGATGTGACATTGATTAAATACCCTGGATTCCGTATTTGTCATTCCATAATGAAATTATATTTATTTTATGCTATTTTTTAAAAGTCTGTGTTATCCCTCGTTCGTCCAGGAGGAATCCGTCGTAGAAAAGGCTTCAAAGTTGTCTTCTGGACTGTGTATTTGATGATCAAGAAATTTCAACTTTATGGAAGTCAGGGTTGCGGCTCTCAATCAGAGATCGGGTGAGGAGCTCTGACATCCAAGAGGAGGTTGGAGTAGGGCTGTTGTTCCTCCAAGTCGAGAGAAGCCAGGTGGGAGGGTTCAGGCATCTGGGCCAGGTGCCTCCCGAACACCTCACTGGTGAGGTGTTTTGGGCACGTGCTGTCAGAAGGAGACCCAGAGGAAGACTTGGGAGCTGCTAGAGAGACTAAGTCTAACAGCTGGCTGGGGAATGGCTCGGAATCCTTCCAGGTGACCTGGAGGATGCAGCCAGGGTCAGAAAAGCCTGAGTTGGTGAGGCTGGTCCCCCTGCGACCCGGTCACGCATAAGCGGAGACAACAGAACAAAAATTGGACACGATTGTTGGTACAATAATGGAAAAAGACAAGTAAAGTTTAAATATCAACTGGACAAAGTTTCTAGTTTGAAGACGTTCAGTATTCTTCAGTTCTGTTTGACTGGTACTGGGCTGGAGGAGTTTTAGTTTTATGCCCAACAATAGCACCTGATGACAGTGTCGTCGTTTTGGCTTTGGTACGTGTCATGGGATGATCAAAGTACTGTATCCCGTCACTGAAAAGTATGGCTTCATACTTCTGGGGAAGATTTCTTGTTGGCGACATCTTAGGTTGAAACGTAGGTGGTTTCTTTGGACTGCCAAATTCCTGACCGTTTTTTTTCTTGCTCACGTATCAGTCAAAGAGTTTCATTCCCAAAGCGAGTGGCAACATGTCAGTGTACATTCTCAGTCATCCAGGTCATGCTGACAATGATCACTCATGGACATTACCAGTCAGACAGAACTGAAGAAAACACTTGAGTGAGAGACCAAGCATCTTCCAACCAGAATCTTGTCCAATTGATTTTTTTTTCAATCATTTTTTGACATCATGACCAAAGATGATTGAGAATCCACACCAATACATTTCATCTTCCAAACTGCTTACTTCTGATATAATCACGAGGTGGCTGGAGCCTACCCCAGCTGATTTCAGGCGAGAGGCAAGGTACACCTAGAGCAGGCCGCCAGTTTGTTGTGGAGCCACACAGACAGACAATCATCCAGACACACACTCGTTCCTGGGGGCAATTTCGTTGCAGCCAATTAACCTAACGTGTGTTAAAGTACTTTTATGACCCCATTGTTGCATCGGCAACTTTCTATGGAGTTGCCTGCTGATGTGGAGGAATATAGCCTGGACAAAAACGATGGTACCCCAAGAAAAGGCTGAAAATAATGTGACCAAATGGATATGTTCATTCAAGATGTGCCCATTATTTGGGATCACAGGTGTCTAAAATCTTGTATTCAGTCAATGGGTCTACATATGTGGCTCTAGGCAATAACTGTTGTTTGGCATTATAGTGTATCACAGTCAACATGGAAGCAAAGGAAAGAGTTGTCGCAGATCTGAAAGAAAATTATTGACCAGCATTAAAAGGTGAACTATATAAGACAGTCACCAAACTGCTAGATGTTCCTGTGGCTACAGTTGTCCGACCTATCTGGACGGTAGGTAGGACAATTGATGACAAATTTGAGAGATGGACAATCCTAATGTTGACAAAGAGCCCCGAAGAATCTCTAAAGAAACCTAAGCTGAATTTTATACTCAAGGAACATCAGCGTCAGAGTGCACCATTTGTTGTTTGAGCCGAAAAGGACAACAGAGGAGATGACTAAAGAGGACATTGTTGAAAACAAATCATTAAAAAAGCCAGACGACAAACTACATGTTGACAAGCCACAGATGAAACAAAGATGGAAACTTTTGCCGAGGCACAGCAGCGCTGTGTATGCAGACGACAAAAAAAAAAAAAGAAGCACATCAAGGAAAGAACACTGTCCTGCTGTGAAACACGAAAGGGTTCTGTTATGTTCTGGGGCTTCTTGCTGCATCTGGCACAGGGTGTCTTGAATCTGTGTGGGGTACAATAAAATATCAAGACTTTCAAGGAATTCTAAAGAGAAATGTACAGACCAGTGTCAGAAACCTTGGTCTCAGCCGCAGCTCATTGTTCTTTCAACAGAATAATCATCCAAAACTCACAGCTAAAAATACAAAAGGATGGCCAAGAGGAAACTATTGAACTATTTCCAAAGACGCCTCAACAGGCCTGATCTCCTGTTGAGTATCTTTGAAAGAAGCGGAAACATAAGGTCTGGAAAAGGCACTCTTCAAACTGGAATGACTGCAGCTTTAGTTTGCTCATACGGAGTGGGACACAATACTTGCTGAGAGCTACAGAAGTTTTAGTGACACAGCAATTGTTTGGTTGCAGTGATTGCCTCAAAATGTCGTGCAACAAAATGTTTGGCTAGAAGTACAATCCTTTTTGTCCAAGCATGTTCAATGTGTTATTTTGTTTCTAATAATTTAGTTTGAAGTATGGTTAAAAAGCGCTGTCTGACTTTAATTGGTTTTATTTATCATTACTTTTGTTAGATAAAAGTTAGATACAATAGTTGCTGGAGGTGCCGGAGCCTATCCCGGCTGAATTCAGGCGAGAAGGGAGGTACTCCCCGAACAGGTTGCTAGTATTTCGCGGGGCATGATGACATTTATTTTCTACTTATATTTGGTGGTTTGGATTCTCCATTAGGTCAACAGCGTCATCCAATTTATAAACCTGAAGGTGTGATAAACACCGGCAGTCGTTGGTGGTCCAACGACTGCCGGTGTTTATCAAAGAAAGTTGGTGGCCCTCTGACACAATTCAGGCTTCTCATGCGCTCCGCAGAGAAGGTGATCGGCTGCAGCCTTCCATCTCTCGAAGACCTGTACGTCTCCAGGACTCGGGGGCGTGCAGGTCGGATAGTAGCTGACCCTTCCCACCCTGGACATGGACTTTTTAAGCGACTCCCCTCGGGCAGGAGGCTCCGGTCCATTCGGACCAGAACGTCCCGCCACAAAAACAGCTTCTTCCCTTCTGCCGTTAGTCTAATTAATACTTTATAACCTGGATCCCCACATCTCTTAGTCACCTCCCTCTTGTCACTTCACTATCTTTATTATTTTCTATTATTTTCTATGACATTGCACTACTTTTCTTTTTCTTCTGAGCACTCTTAGTTTTGTAAAAATTATTATTATTTTTATTTATTTTATTTTTAATATTTTTATTTTATATGTTTGCACACCAGTACCAGAACAAGTTCCTAGTCTCTGATGTTTTTCACTGACATGGCAATAAAAGCATTCTGATTCTGATTCTGATGTTTTTTTTTTTTTGTTTTGTTTTTTTTTATTATTTATCTTGGACAGGGTAGCATGTTCTCAAATCAACATAAACATTTTTTTGTACAGCAACTCAATAGAAATAATAAGAAGGTATAACAAGTGCACAAATCAAAGTTTCTAGTGTCCAAGAAGGAGTGGGGGGAAGAAAACTTATTTAACCCCACCCCCAGTGCTCTATGATACATATTTACAATAAATATTTCATTTTATATTGTTTCAACCTTAAGACGATTACTGAAAATGGAAGGATACGGACCTGGTTACCCACACCAACACAATAAAAAAAAAAAAAGAAAAAAAAAAAAGAAAAACACACACAAAAAAAACAAACAAAAAAACACTCCAACAGAAGACAGTGATATAATTACATTAGACATTCCATATACTGTGACCAAATCATATGTTTGAAGTTTAGTTTGAACGTATTTACATTTTGATATTGCTTGGAGGATTTTTCGAGACTATTCCAGAGTTTTACACCACGTACAGACATGCAAAAGCTTTTTTTAGTGGTTCTCACTTTGGGCAGTTTAAAGTCTCCTATTACTCTCAGGTTATGTGATTTTTCATTCAGATTAAATAGACTTTGTAAATTTTTTGGCAGTAGTTTGTGGTATGCTTTAAACATTGTGATTGCTGAGTAGTAGTAGTTGTTCTTGCAACCCGGTCCTGGAAAAGCAGAAGACATTGATAATAATAATAATCTATTGTATCTATATAACGCTTTTCAGGACTCTCAAAGACGCTTCACAAATGCATTATCCATTCCCTCCATAATGAATAATAATGCATTGAACTTATTTAGCGCTTTTCTAGACACTCAAAGATGCTTTACATATATACTATATATGCATTATTCATTCACTCCATACAATCATTCACACACACAACATTCATTCCTGATGATGGGAGCTACCATGCGAGGCGCATACCACTATCATCAGAAGCAACTGGGGGTTCGGTGTCTTGCTCAAGGACACCTCGGCATGGACTCTGGGCAGGGGATCGAACCTGCGACCTTCTGGTTACGGAGCGGTCGCCCTACCCACTGAGCCAGTCTTCCTACCAGGTAATGGTAAGGTACTATTGTAGCCACAGCTGCCTTGGGACAGACTGACAAAAGCGAGGCTGCCATTTTTCCCAATTGGCCCTTTTGACCATCACCAACCAATCACACACACAACAGTCAGACTAGACAACATGAGTAAAGTGTCTTGCCCAGGGACACAACAGCAATTTCATCTCAACGGCCATCCCTCTGTGGCACCTGGGGTTCCGGCAGTATCCCATCTAAGTACTGCCCAGGCCCAGCCTGCTTAGCTTCTGAGGTCTGACTGGATCAGGCATTGACATGCTGGTATGGCTACAATGGAATGAAAAGGGTACTTTGATAAATTAAGAGGTAATTTTCCATTTTCCCCCAAAAATGTTGCCTTCTTAGTATGTAGAATGGATACGTGATATTTTCAGGATGTAAATGGTTTGAATGTGTTTCTTGAAAAAATTAGTGGAATTTATTTTATGTAGAATTTTTAAATGAGTTTGATAAAAATATTTTTAGGAGGTAGTGAACAAATTTGATGCCAAAAAAATGTAATGATTAATGTTTCTTTCTCAAACATTGTAAAACTAATCCACACGAAACCATGTTGTTTACATTCTAACAAACAGACAATTGCTTCCGTTTGTAACTAAGTACTGTTGTAACGAAGTTACTTTTGGAGGGAAATAACTTTGTAAAATAACTAAAGACATTTTTATAAGTCTGAAACCCAACACCATGATTATAAATAATTCATGTTACTGTAAACTTAATATATTACTGTAATCATTATCAAAATGATTTGATACTGTTGACTTTGAATATGTTCTATTCCTGATTGGTTTAAAAAGCTGTCAGTTAAACATCTGGACCAATCAGAGCTGCCTCACTTGAATGGTGCGTTGCCATGATAATCCCGCCCCGTCCGGAATACCCGGATGTGTGTTTTGCTCATGTGTTGAAAAGAAAACAGGAAGCTTTAAAATGTCTGCAAACTGACGCTGTTTGGAATTTTTTTGTTTTGTTTCAGAGGACCAGCGGCAGGCCTGTTTACGAGAAAAAAAACACTTCGAGGATTCAGTAAGATAAGTAAGTCAGGTTTTATTTCCATTTTTTTAAGAACGTGTTCAAAAATGAAGACACAGAAAGAAAAAAAATGCTAAAAATGGAGGAAAAAAAAGAACCGAACATGATGGTTTTTTTGGCGTTAATTAGCAAGATGCTAGTTTAGCTCCGAGCAGTCACTGTGTTAATGTTTAACCAGATGTTTTCAAGAGAAACTCTACACATCTGTTTGATTTTTCTGTCCAGATGTGAAGAAAAGACTGAAAGTAAACACACACACACACGGACACACACGCTAGCTTCAGTTTAAAGGGAAACGAAAATAAAATCTTATTTACATAAATGTTTATTCATTAAACACACTGGTTTTTATTTTCTATCAAACTATTTTTGATACAGACCTCCAGTTGCCATGGTTACCGCTTAAACAACACTCCACGTTTGTGTTTGGATTTACAGAGAGTTTGTTTCACTTGAAAATCTGTTCAGATTTTAGATCAGCTGTTAAAATCTAACGTCCTGAAGGTATTTATGGGTTTTTCTATTGATTTACTTTTAATGTCTGTGTATTTGAAATAAAATGTGAATTAAACACTGAAATTGATCCAAAAAGTCACAGAAATGTGACAAAACTTATTGAAATTTACTGAAATATCACATTGTTTTTAAAAATAAATGTTCACAGGCACAGAAATCTATCAAAATCAACTGAAATCCAACTGAAACTCATTTATTTCACACAGATATAGAAATTTATTAATATTTTCCTCAAATTTGTTAAATCAGAATTACTTTTTTAAAATGTAAAATTACCCTAAAAATGATTTTTTTTAAAATTCACAGTCAAAGAAATAAAACAAAACCAATTCAAATTGAATAAAGTCACCCAATATTTTTTCTTATTGATCACAATCACAGAAATTTGTTAAAATGAACTAAAATCTAATTGTTTTTTTTCCTACTTTATTACACATAGAAATCTATCAAACTTGACTAAAATCCACCATAATTTTTTAAAAAATAATTATTGTTCACAGTGAATTACGCCTCCAAATCCGAGACCATGGTCCTCGCCCGGAAAAGGGTGGAGTGCCCCCTGCGGGTCAGGGACAGGGTCCTGCCCCAAGTGGAGGAGTTTAAGGGAGATCGACAGGCGGATTGGTGCGGCATCAGCAATAACTAGGACGCTGCATCGGTCCGTCGTGGTAAAGAGAGAGCTGAGCCGAAAAGCAAAGCTCTCCATTTACAAGTCGATCTACGTTCCAGCCCTCACCTATGAAAGAATGAGATTGCGGATACAAGCGGCCGAAATGAGCTTCCTCCGCAGGGTGGCTGGGCTCTCACTCAGAAATCGGGTGAGGAGCTCTGCCATCCGGGAGGAGCTCGGTGTCGAGCCGCTCCTCCTCCAGGTAGAGAGGAGCCAGATGGGGTGGTTCGGGCATCTGGTCAAGATGCCCCCCGAGCGCCTCGCGGGCGAGGTGTTTTGGGCACGTCTTACCGGGAGGAGACCAAGGGGCAGACCCCGCACCCGCTGGAGAGGCTATGTCTCACAGCCGGCCGGGGAACGACTTGGGATCCTTCCGGGTGAGCTAGAGAATGCAGCCGGGGAGAGAGAGGCCTGGGCTGCCCGTTTGAGGCTGTTGCCCACCCGGAAGATGACGGAACGGAATTATTCAAAGTCACAAAATTCTACTGAAATTGACTGAAATAAATTTAAATCCATTTAAAAGTTATTTATTTTTTATTCTCAGACTAAACTTATGCTAAACTAGGGTTATGCATAAATCTTTCTAATTTCAGTCCCATTCTGTTTTCTCTTTCGTCTCGTTAACTGATTTTTTTATGGTTAAATATTTATTAGATGGCAGTACGTTAAGATTTCAGAGTTTAGAGTGACTGGGAATTTAAAAAGATTAATTTTTTTAGGTGGATTTATGTTAATTTTGATAAATTTCTGTGTAACTTTTTTTTTTAAATACGTCACTTAATGAGCAAATGACTTGTTTTTATCTTTGCCATAGTTTTAGGCTTGAATATATATTTATGACCACTAACAAATAAATACAATACTCATTTAAGTTTTGTTTTGTCTTCTGAGTTGCTTATCCGTGACGAGGTCGGGGGGGAGGTGCCGGGGGTAGAGTCTATCCCGGCTGATTTTAGGCGAGAGGCAGGGTACACCACAAACAGGTCACCAGTCTGCTGCGGGGACACACATACTCATATCATTGCAGCCAATTTTAACATGCATATTTTTGAAGGGTGAGAGGAAACCGGAGTACACAGAGAAAACCCACACATACAATGGGAGGAAGAACATGCAAACTCCACACAGAAAGACCAGTGTTCCAAGCCAAATATGAGACGGAACAAACAAAAATAGAAAAATATTTCCAAAAAACCCACCAGATTTGATAATCATTCAATATTTATGTAAAGTTTGATTTGTTTTTATACTGTTGAAATAATCCATAAATAGTTTAATTGTTCCTTAAAAAAGATTTTCTCAACGTCTCAGTAAAAACCTAACTTTTACTACATTTAAATTTTGCACTATTTTTTTTACCAAATGAAGACTTGTTGGTGGAAATTTGGTTTTCAAATTAAGTAGGATTAATTGCCGAGTCAATATGGTAACATAACTTAAGACTTGGGCCCATTCACACGTAGGCGGGTATTTTTGAAAACGCATATTTGCTGTCCTCCGTTTTAGGGAAACACTCGTGTCCACACGTCACCGTTTTCAAAATATCCACACGAAGCCGTATAAATATGCTTCTGAGTGCGATTATGAGCATGCCAGACCAGTAGGCGGCAGTATTGATGTAAACATAAGTTCTGAGCTATCCAATCAGATCTGTAGATCCATGCTGCTCACTGTCGGCTTTTGTAAACAAGGACGCACACAAATGACAAACGACATTACTTGTCGCAGGTAGTGACGCATAAAAACGCAAATCTCAGTTTTCGCACATCCACACGCAAATGCAAAAACGGAGTTTTCCAAAATCTCGACTTTGGCGGGAGTTTTCAAAAACGCCAATTTTGAGTGAAAAAAACCTCAGTTTTTGTGTGGACGGCACGACAAAACGGATAAAAAATATATGTTTTCAAAAATACCCGTCTACGTGTGGACAGGACCTTAATAATTCCACCTGAGGATCTAAGGGACGCTTTTATTTTCAATTGAAATTTAGGAGTCATTTTCTATTTTTAGATGTTCTTTTTCATCTCTTTTGAACTCGTCAAACAAATACACATCATGATTCAGAGGTCTGTGGCTCCTGAGTGAACAAATTTAGCCACTTCTGGTCTCCATCTACGATAACATGTTGGGTTTGTAACCAAATGGTGACCTGTACAGAGTGCACTCAACCTCTATCTGACTCTAACACCAACCGAGGCTGTCCTCACTCCCTCGAACGGAGGAAAGAAACCGTTTTTGAATTTGTTACATTGTTTTGTCATTTCTTTGTATCTAATAAAATACAGTGTTGCTTTTCTCAGAGTTGCCACATCTCTTTCCAACGTGGCCTTAACTTTGTTTTCTACTTTTTTATCTTCATGCCCGTCTGTCGCCGCCCAGAACAAGAAGGTTACTGAAAACAAAAACACATTCATTTGAATGAGTTAGAACACAGGCCCGAAATCTGTGTGTTTACCAAACGGGTGTGACTCTGGGTGTGGTCAATTCCAGTCTATCATTAATCTGTCAAGACAACATTTTATCTGCAAATTATGTCGCCATTTTAATAACGCTCCAAGCTAGACCATTTGATTTCCTCTGATCTCAGGTTTCTTATTATAATAAAGGGAACAAAAAGTTTTAAGTTTCCTCACTTTCTTTGTTTTTTTTTTTTTCCTTTGCCCTGGATCCATCGGTCCAGTCTGTCTGGCTTTGAGATCGTATTGTTTGGACTACATGGGTTTTAGGAATGGGGATGCACCACTAATTTACTAAGACATTGATATTGAGAGATGGCAACTCAGGGGTTAGAGCGTTCGCATGCGGACCGGAAGTTCGCGGGTTCGCATCCCACAAAGAGCATGTCTAGGGTACTTGGAGTAGATACCTAACCCCCGCTTCTCCCACCATTGGCACCGTCGAAGGGCCGCCTGCTGTGGTGTAAGGAGTGCAGCACACAAATTTCCCTGGTGAGGGATGATTAGAGTAATTCTTTTGTTTTATTTTGATCATATATAAGTAGAGTAATTCTTTATCTTTATTTTTTATATTAAGAACTTTGGTATCATTAGTACTCCTACTCATATTTTGGGTGCGAGGGGGAATAAATCTGTGTACCGTATTTTTCGGACTATAAGTCACACAAGCTGAAAAATGCAAAAAAAAAAAAAAAAGAAGCAAAAAAATGCAAAAAAAAACCCCAACACATATAAGTCTCACTGGAGTATAAGTCGCATTTTAAGGGAAATTCATTAGATAAAATTCAACACAAAAACAGACATGTTTCTTTAAAAGGTGTTTTAAATAAGTAAGCTCCCAATCAGTACACAAAAATATGTGTCAGAAAGACAGACCCAACCCGTCCCCATGCATTGAGCCGACCACATGAACCAAGTTTTTCCAATGCTGGCGATTTCGGGCTTGCTGTTCTGCTTCCTCGACAGTAACTCCGAGTTGTTGGAGGTCGCTCGCCATTGTGTCGAGCCATCAGGTACAGGGTTGACCTCGTGGTCTTGTCCATCCGGCAAAATTTGGGTTGGATTTGTTAGGATAGTTGGGAGGCAGGCGGAGGATATGGCCGAACCAGCGAATGCGGTGTTGATCAGCCAGACAAGATCCGTGGGCTGGCACGTACGGGCACCTTGTTAGAGGCTCATGGTGACCACCTGATGTTTTTAAAGACTGCAGGGTATCCTTAGTTTTTGCACAATGTACACCTCTGAAAGATGTTTCGGTTTAATAGCTTCAGCAATCTATAATATTGTGCCTGTCTAAATGCCAACTGGTAACCATTATAACAAAAGTTTTTTAGGTTATTTTACACCTCAGTAAAAACACGAGGGTTTTTTTTTTTTTTTGGTTTTATTTTACACTTTTAAATATTTCTTGCAAAAAAAATCTTAGAAACTGCCCAAAAATTGATTTTTTTTCTCAGCAAAACTCAACAATAAGAAGTGCTCTTTCCATTTGAAATGATACTTTATTTCACTTGCGTAACATTTTTTGTCCCTTTCTTCTGCTGGAGACTAACAGCAGGTTTTGTTACCATGGCAACAAAGGTCTACAAATAGTCGGTCATTACTACTTTTGAAAAAACCCAACAATTAAATCGGCAAGTAAACAAAATAAAGTACCGGTACTTAGAATCAATGTAGGATTTATTTCTGAAACGACGGTGGTTTAAGTGTGCATTTATCGACCTGACTAAAACATGGAGGGCAGAATTGCCTTCTTATTGGTTTAAGGTGCAAGGCAGGGTACACCCTGCACAGGTCACCAGTCTGTTAAAAAAAATTTCAATGCTTGTACAGAAAAGAATTAAAAAAGAGGGAGAGATGTCTTGGATTGCAAAAAAATTTGAGCCATAAAAGATTAATAAACGCTCTCCTCCCCAGAAAGAGATAAGTGTTTCATTTTCCTCAGACAGGGCGTTCTGGCCAATCAGTCTCTTCCACATTGACACGCAAGCTTTAAACTTGTTACACTTGTTGCTGTGTGTCCTAGTTACTCAGTGTGCTGTGCTTTCTCTTCAAGGTGGATCGTGTTTGCTGAGAGATGGCGGAAGGTGGATTTGATTTATGCGAGTGCATCTGCAACCATGAGTACGCCATGAGGCGTCTCATCAACCTGGTAAGCAAGTCAAAACTCAGGAGCTTTAACAGGGTGCGGGGGGGAATGGGAGGGATGTACCGGGACAGTTTGAAGTGCATCAGGAGTGTAAAGGTTTTTTTTAGGGCTGCACAATATTGACAAGATGTCGCAATTTTTCTGTTTGTTGTTGCGAATCAATTCAATGTTTTTTGTTTTACAACAATTAGTAAAACGTTAACCACTAAATCTTTAAAAAATAATGCATCTTAAACTATAAAGTTGAGAAAAAAGTTAGTCCCAACTGGATGTAGTTGTCTTGACATTTTCAAAATCTCTGTTTGGAGTGTAATTGGTACATTTTTTTGGATTTTTAAAAATCACATCTACTTTTTAAAGTTTTTAAAGTTATAAAACACAAATTGTACGTTGATATTATAACGTTATACAAAATGAGCTATCCCTGCAGGGTGGCTGGGCTCTCACTCTGAGATCGGGTGAGGAGCTATGCCATCTGGGAGGAGCTCAGAGTAGAGCCGTTGCTCCTCTGGTTCAACAAAAGCCAGATGGAGTGATTTGGGCATCAGGTTAGGACGATTCCCGAATGCCTTGCTGGTGAGGTGTTTCTGGCATGACCCAGAGGCAGACCTCTAACCTGCTGGAGAGACTTTGTCTTGCAGTTGGAGCAGGAACATGTCTAGATCCTCCTGGTTGAGCTGGAGGATGTAACCAGCATGAGAGAAGCCTGGGTTTCCCGTCTGAGGCTGTTGCCTTTTCAACCTGGCACTGATAAGCGGCAGACAACAGAACTGAAATACAATAATTTTTTAAAATAAAACAAATCCTTTCTTATAAACTAAACAATTTTTAAGTTTGAAAAAAAAATGTTTTCATTCTTCAAGTAAGTGGTCAACAGAACAGGATGAAAAATATTGATCATGACAGAAAAACTTCTATAGAATGAAAAATCCCTCGTCTGGACTACTGCCGCATAAAAACATGTCGGCACACCAATAACCTCCTCCCTAAAAAATAAAAACTTAAAAGTTCGTCCAGACTGACTTTGTTTACTTTGATTTATGCAGATAAAACCTAAGATGAAAAAAAAAGTCCATAATGAGCCTGAAAGAGCTGATGCTCCGTAAAATATTTCTCTGGCAAACATTGTTTTATTGACCCGCTGGAGAGACTGTGTCTCACAGCTGGCAGGGGAATGACTCGGGATCCTTCTGGGTGAGCTGGAGGATGCAGCCGGGGTGAGAGAAGCCTGGGCCTTCCGTCTGAGGCTGTTGCCCCCGCGACCCAGCCATGAATGAGCGGAAAACGACGGAACGGAACACTGTTGTATCTAAATCTAAGAAAGTGAATGGAGAAAGCTGTCGTGTAATAATGAACAAACACATCCTGGTTCCTGTTCTGTGTTTGTTTTTAGATCCCAACAGAGCTTTCTGCTGCACCTTGTCTTACCGTGCCTTCGTACAATCAAATACAAGCTCTCACTTTTATCACCAGACGATTACATCTGCTTTTTTGGGTGGTTTCAGACATACAAAGCAGGTTGGGATTGACACAGAGCAGGAAAATAATCTGATGAGACTATTTTAGTCTCCTTAGTTTTCCAGATTGCTGCATTTCTATTTTTTTTTTTTTGCATGCTTTTACTCCTGGAAGCAGACAAAAAAAAATTTTAAGTTTGAACTATCGCCTTGTCCAGATAAAGACGCTGCTGAGCTGTAAATAATTTGTGTAATTTGTTTCTTTTTTTCAGCTCAGGCATTCCCAGTCCTACTGCACAGACACAGAGTGTCCCATGGAGCGTACGTACACACATCTCACACACACCAAACAAACTTAATACCAAACTAAACTCAGATGTTCATGTTTTTAATCATTAAATCTTACTAATTACAGTCATTTCTTCTGGATTTGACTCATTTTAAATTTATATTTTCACCACAGATTTTTTCTTCTTGCTTTATTTACGTTTAATAGATTTCACTTATTTTAATCTGGACTTAATTAAATCGATCATAAAGTTGACTCATTTTTTTTTAGAGATCTTACTTTGATTTGAGAAACTTTAATCTTGATTTTACCACATTTTATTCAGGCTTTATTTATCTTGATCATTTTTTTCCACTGCTCTAAATTTCAGTCTTTTTCATTTGAATTTTTCTGCTTTATTTTGAATTTAATCTTTTTTTTCTACACATCACCAAACTTTGGATTTAAAGACTTTAATCTCAATTAAAGTCTATCTATCTATCTTAAAATTTAACACAATATGAGCGATCAGAATAAAAATGAAAGAAATCTACTTAATTTATCCCTCAACAAGGAAATTTGTGTGCTCCATTTTACCACATCAGGCTGTCAGGACGGCACCAATGGTGGGAGAAACGGGGGGTTAGGTGTCTTCCCCAAGGACACCTAGACATGAGCTCAATGGGATTCGATCCTGAGAACGTTCTACCGCTGAGCCATCGCCTCCCCCATGGCTAAATAGCTAATAGAAACTAAAATATTTCTTCATATAAACTAGTTCATATTTAAAATCAATTTGTTTCAAATGCTGTTAACGTAGAAAACACTCAGCGATTGTTTCAGCTCTGTTCCACCAAGCTGCTGTCCCTCTCCTTTCGGCACTACCCAGAAGCTGTTGTGGAGCTCTCGTTTGGACTGCTTGGAGCTACCTCAGTGGGATTCGATCCTGCAAACGTCCGGCTATCGTCTCCCCTCTAATTAGACTAACTAATTAAACTAACTTTGTCTAAATTATATTTGTGTTTTCTAGATTTGACTTCATTCAATTTGAATTTGATCAACTTTAAACTGAGTTTTACTACTTTAATTTGGATTTTCAAACGGTTTTCTGAACTCTATTAAATTTACTTATGTTTACTCTCTTTAATCATAATTTTATATATTTTTCTCTTGCTTTTACTTAATTTAATCTGGATTTTATTAACTTCATTCTGGATTTGACTCAATTTAAGCCAAAGTTTTCTGACTTTATTCATAATTTTATAAACTCTGATTGGAGTTTTACTAACTTTATTCTGAATTTTTTCACTTTAATTTGCATTTATGAGTTTCAAAGTAAACTTTCTGCTTTAATTTAGATTCTAATATAATGTAGTTTTTTCTGGATTTTACCTTTTTTTTTTTTTTTTTTTTACTAACTTTATACCTAACTATTACTATTTTAATCTGATTTTACAGACATTTTTCTGGATTTTTATAAGTTTAATCTGGATTTAATTAAACTTCAGTTTGGTTTTGCTACCTTTGTCTGGATTTTATTAAATTTAATCTGGATCTAAATGTGTTTTTTCAGGATTTTATTAAGTCTTGATAGATTTTTAATAGCTTTATTTGAATTTTACAAACTTTATTCTGGATCTAACATACAGCTGTGGAACATCTGGATTCTGAGAATCATAAAGCCAACTCTCATTCCTAAATTACAACCCTCTTAATTCAACTCTTCTACAAAAATTCCTGCAAAATTCTGCCGTCCATTCCATGTTGAACCAACATTCCTTTTTAAATGTTTCTATGACGACGATCCAAGTCGTGGTTTTAGCTTTTTTTTGTCTTTTTTTTGTACAGTTTTTATGAAAAATCAAATTATTTTATGACACTTTGCTAAAATATTCTAATAGTTATCAACTAAAAATCTTAGATCACAAAAATTAGGATTCACATAAGATTAGAAATGTTAGAAAATATCAGCCTTTGTCAAATTATTTTTACAGATTGAAACCAGATCTAATCTAAGACCTGACGTTTATCAACCACCACGTAAACTTCCACGTTGGATTTTGTGGGGTTTCCTTAGTTGATCCATCTAACATGAATATCTTCTGCTCCTGCTCAGTACCAGGGCCCAGCGGGACCATGAGTAATGGTGACATGACCCTCCCCATGATTCTGATGGGGTGGGCTGTGATTGCTGTGGTTCTGTTTCTGCTGCGCCCATCCAGCCTGAGGCGATCCCGCCCTGCAGGCAAACCAACTGGACCAAATAATGTTTGTACTTTTCATTCATCTTCTTTATTTTGATCTTCATTAACTTTACAAAGTGTATTCCACTCATCTACCCACTATACGTAGCACTGGTTGGCAGGTTAAATCGGCCGATTTCGTACTCTCACAAGGTATCTCTGATCGGCAAAAATGTCGCAAACCGGTGCTAATAGATTCCTGTCTGAAAGTCTGTTTGCCAAGCACTCAGATTTGAGGAATTTCTATAAACGTACCACCATGTGCGACACACTGAAAGTTGTGCCGACTCTGCTCCTACACGGAGGAGGAAAGCAGAAACAGAGGCTTTTATCTTATTTGTTCTTCTCAGCGCATCAGATATAAACAGATAAATAAATTTGATTGTGTCGCGTAATTTGAATACTGGATCCGAATCAGTCAGTCATCTTCTTATCCGTCTATCCCTTTCGGTGTTGCGGGGGGAGCTGGAGCCCATCCCAGGCAATTTAAGGCGAAGGGCAGAGTACACCCCGAACAGGTCGCCAGTCTGTCGCGGGGCCACACACATACAACCATCCACACACACACCCATTCCTAGGGGCAATTTGGCACCGGCCAATCAACCTAGCATGCATGTCTTTGGAGGGTGGGAGGAAACCCACGCAAACACGGGGAGAACATGCAAACTCCACACAGAAAGGACAGTGTTCCAAGCCTCGTCCCCACCCAGGACTCGAACCTACGACCTTCTTGCTGTGAGGCCACTGTGTACTGTGCTACCCACTGTGCCACTGTGCTGCCTGATCTGAATCAGATGTGTCTAAAGGAAACAGACATCTGTGGATGGTGACCAAAAGACTGACATCGTGGATACAAGCGGCCAAAATGAGCTTCCTCCACAGGGTGGCTGGGCTCTCACTCAGAGATCGGGTGAGTAGCTCTGCCATCCGGAAGGACCTCAGTGTCGAGCCGCTCCTCCTCCAGGTCGAGAGAAGCCAGATGGGGTGGTTCGGGCATCTGGTCAGGATGCCCTCAGAGCGCCTCGCTAGTGAGGTGTTTCGGGCACGTACCACCGGAAGGAGACCAAGAGGCAGACCCCTGCCTGCTGGAGAGACTATGTCTCACAGCTGGCTGGGGAACGACTCGGGATCCTTCCGGATGAGCTGGAGGGTGCAGCTGGGGTGAGAGAAACCTGGGCTTCTCGTCTGAGGCTGTAATCCAAGCGACCCGGCCCCAGATAAGCGGAAGACGACGGAACGAAACGGAGAGAGACACTGTCACAACTTTTTAGCACATTTGCTTACAACTTCATTATTATTTGTTTCCATAATTTAAAATTCAAAATGGATAAAATCACCAACAGTGCCGTGAGGTACATTGTGACCAGTAAATGTTTGGTTGCATTTTAACCACCTAAAAAAAAAGTTCAAAACACTGAAATGATGTTTTTAACCTGTAGATTTTTTTGCTTGTTTCTATGAGTTTTTTCTAATTTGAATGTTTTATTTTCTTGCAGATTGACAGAAGAGAGCCCCCAGCGCCACCTGTTGATTAGCAGAGGAACTACAACTTTTCAACATTAGCACCTTTGTTTCCATCAAATTAGTCATAAAGGATTTAAGACCAATATCATCTGTAATCAATGAATTGGTGGTGTAAACGTTCTAAATCTTGAGTATTTGTGTCACAAATCTCCAGCAAGGGAAACTAATGAGGTTAAGTCAGAGGAGGATGTGATTAGATAAACAAAACAAGTTACTGAGATGGATAAATGGATTATTTGATGATTCGAGACGATGTTACCAAGGTTTGAAGGCCTTAAACTGTGCACTTTTGCTTAACAAATAAAAGATTTAAAGTTCTACTGCTTGGGTGTGTTTTGTTGTTAGTTTATACAGATACAGTATACTTTATTAATTCATTCTGTGAGTCTGGTAGCTCCAAGCAGTTCAAAAGAAAGCTGCAAACAGGTGCTAGGAGGTGTGGAGCTGGAACACCTGCTTGGTGGAATGGAAGTGGAACAGCTACCTGAAAATAAATACATGTATGTTTCAGTACTTTAAGCGTAAAATACTTCATGCACAAGATTTTGTTGCATTTGATTTTTATTGCGCCCCGTCATCTTCCATTTATTCGGGGCCAGGTCACGGGGGCAACAGCCTCACTCGGGTTGGTCTCCTTCCGGTGGGACGTGCCCGAAAACACCTCACCAGCGAGGCGCTCGGGGGCGAGAGAGGTCCTGACCAGATACCCAAATCACCTCATCTGGCTTCTCTCAACCTGGAGAAGGAGCAGCTCGACACAGAGCTCCTCCCGAATGGCAGAGCTCCTCACCCAATCTCTGCGTGAGAGCCCAGCCACCCTGCGGAGGAAGCTCATTTCGGCCACTTGTGTCCGCCATCTCGTTCTTTCTGTCACCACCCACAGCTGGTTACCAACGTGAGGGTAGGAACGTAGATCGACTTGTAAATCTAGAGCTTTGCTTTTTGGCTCAGCTCTTTCTTTACCACGACAGACCGATGCAGCATCCTTGTTATTGCTGACGCCGTACCAATCCACCTGTCGATTTCCCACTCCATTCTTCGCCCACTTTTTTTTTTAACTTTTATTTTTTTTCTTAATGATTTTTATTCATTTTTTATTAATTAAAAATTCTTTATTTTTAATTTTTTGAAGTATTTTTAGTAAATACTTTACTTTTACTTTATTTAAAAATAAAGTAAAAAAAAAATAAAATCAAAATGTCTTGTGAGCATGCGCGACTTTAACCCGGAAGTCCTTTACCCGTCTCCCGGGGTTACCGTCAACAACGTTTCGGTCCACTTGTTTTTAATGATTTAACATCTCATTTGGGTTGTGTGACTCAATAAGGAATTAAAACCAGATAGTCAGTATGTTTTAAATTCTACTAATGAGCTTTAATTTAATCAGGTTAGCCGTTAGCATGCTAACAGATTTAGATCAATCCATGTGTTGATAGTTTTCAGAATGACTAAAGAAGAAGTAACAACACTTGCATATTCTGCTTCACCGAAAGCGTCGAAAAGGACGACATTTCAGGTGAGATTCAAACTATTTACACGTTATTCTATACACATTAAGAAATCAAAAGGATTTGCATTAAAATAAAAACAAAAATATGATCATTTCATCATGACTGCATATACACGACAGAGCGTATATTTGGATATCTATATACACATATATGTGCACCTGTATAGATGGATGCAGATGTTTGAGGATCCCTGATGGTCATAATTTTCCTTTCTAAATACTTGGATCTGTAATCTCTGTTAAATGTATCATCTAAAAAACAAACAAAGTCATATTTAAGATGAAAAAAATGTGCAATAATTATTTAATCAAATAAAATAACCCTAACCCATTGAGATCTGTAGTGAGAGGAGGGAAGAGCGAGAGGAAAAGCTGGAGAGGTGGAGGTTTGCACTAGAAAGAAGAGGAATGAAGATTAGTCAGAGTAAGACAGAGTACATGTGTGTGAATGAGAGGGATCCAAATGGAAAAGTGAGGTTACAGGGAGAAGAAATAAAGAAGGTGGAAGATTTTAAGTATCTAGGATCGACAGTCCAGAGCAATGGAGAGTGTGGAAAAGAGGTGAAGAAGCATATGGAGGCAGGCTGGAACGAGTGGAGAAACGGATCAGGTGTGATGTGTGATAGAAGAGTTTCAGCCAAAATGAAAGGGAAAGTGTACAAAACCGTGGTGAGACCGTCCATGCTGATTGGTCTAGAAACAGTAGCACTGAGGAAAAGACAGGAAACAGAGATGGAGGTAGCAGAGATGAAGATGCTAAGGATCTCTCTGGGAGTGACCAGGATGAACAGGATCAGAGGAACAGCACATGTCAGAGGTTTTGGAGATAAAGTCAGAGAGGCCAGACTGAGATGGTTTGGACATGTGCAGAAGAGAGAGAGAGAGTACATCAGAAGAAGAATGCTGGATTTGGAACCACCAGGAAAGAGGACTAGAGGAAGACCAAAGAGGAGGTTCATGGACGCAGTGAAGAAAGACATGAAGATAGTTGGTGTGACCAAAGAGGATACAGAAGATAGGGTTAGATGGAAGAAACTGACTTTCTGTGGCGACCCCTGAAGGGAAATGACGAAAGAAGAAGAAGAAAATAACCAGGTGTATAAATCTGTTCAATGGTTTGCATTCATTTGACATTAATTATCGGATCAAATCTTGTTTTGTAAACTCACTGATTCTTTACCCCATGAGAAAGGTTGTTATTACAAGTGTCTCCTCTTTGCATCCTCTCTGAAGAGGTGCATCATGGGAGCTTTAAAACAACTCTCAAAGGACCTGAAAACAAAGATAATGGTTTAGGAGAAGGATTCACTGTGAGGAACATAGTGAGAAAATTAAAGACCACAGATCCTGTTCTGGAGGTGCTTGGAGTAGAGCCGTTGTCCCTACGGGTCGAGAGAAGCCAGATGGGGTGGTTCGGGCCCATCTGGTTAGGATGCCTCCTGAGAGTCTCACTGCTGAGTGTTTTGGGCACGTCCCACCAAGAGGAGATCAGGACGTAGACCTTGAACTCGCTGGAGAGACTATGTCTCACAGCTGGCCGGGGAACGACTCAGGATCCTTCCGGGCCGGGTCACGGGAGCAACATCCTCAAATGGGTAGCCCAGGCTTCTCTCACCCCAGCTGCATCCTTCAGCTCTCCCAAAGGATCCCTAGTCATTCCCCGGCCATTACATAGTCTCTCCAGCGGGTCCGGGGTCTGACTGTTGATCTCCTCTCGGTGGGACGTGCCCGAAACACCTCACCAGCGAGGTGCTGGCAAGGATGCACCTGTCTTCTTTAATTTGAATAATTATTACATACACACTTTTAGTGACTCCAATCTATTTTTTATCACTTGTTTGTCTGCTAGATTAAATATTTAAACTGAGATTACTGATCCAAACAGTTAATGGTTTAAAACAAAGAATTTGGACACTAATCGGGGTGCCCAAACTTTTGCATACACCAGTGTTTTTATATGTACTGTGACGCACATCAGGCTTTTCGAGGTGCAGCGGTGATCTGTGTCGTTTACGGACCTTCTATCTCTCACACACACATCTTCCTTCATTTCCTCATGTTTTATATTTGCTTTTCACACAAACAGAAAGTTTAATAAGAGTGATTTTTTTCTTTTTTTTTTGCAGGATGAACTTGAGGCTGCTGTGTCTGCCAGAGCGAGCAAAGCAACAACAAAACGGTACCCTTACCTTAACGAATCTACTGATGACGACGAGGATGGTAAGTCTCTACAAGTTTCATATGGTGATAATGTATGATAATACGTATATGTTCCGTTCCGTTGTTTTCCGCTTCCGCCTATCCGCTGGATTCCACTTCCGCCCGTTCTGGGCTGGATTGTGGGGGCAACAGCGTCAGACGGGAAGCCCAGGCTTCTCTCACCCCGGCTGCACCCTCCAGCTCACCCGGAAGGATCCCGAGTCATTCCTCGGCAAGCTGTGAGACATAATCTCTCCAGCGAGTCTGAGGTCTGGCCCTTGGTCTTCTCCCAGTGGGACGTGCCCGAAACACCTCACCAGCGAGGCGTTCAGGAGGCATCCTGACCAGATGCCCTAACCACCCCATCTGGCTTCTCTCGACCTGGAGGAGGAGAGGCTCGACACCGAGCTCCTCCCGAATGGCAGAAGTCCTGTTTATATATGTTATAGGGCTCCACCTTACGATTATTTTGATAATCGATTAATCGGTCAATTGTTGGACTGATTAATCGGTTAATCGGATAAAATGACAGCTTATTAAATATTAGTTTTTCGCCATTTTATTGAATGTAATTGTGCTAAACACACTCATAACCACTTAAACAACACGTTGAGCTTATTCCAGTAAGTGTAAATGTTAATCTTTCTGTGAAATAAAGAGGTAGAATATTAAAATTTTTAGAGCAAATTTAAAATAATAAATCTAGTAAATCACAAGCACTCATAAAATGTGCTTAGTAATAAAGTGCAGTTGACTCGAAAAACTTTTTAGACGATTAATCGATGACCAAATTAGTTGACAACTATTTCAATAATCGGTTTTAGGCGATTAAATCGATTAATTGTTTCAGCCCTAATATGTTATCATGTGGGTCCAAGTATTGTTTTTGAGATAAAATTCTATTTGATTTATTTTTTTTTTCTTCAGATTTTCTAACGAAGCTTGTAGAACTGAGAAAAAAGAAGATGCAAGCATTCAGGACCGGAAGGAATGAAGACCTCATCAACAGATTTGATCTGTCCGATGACGAAGCCAAGCCAAATAAACCAAAGAAAGTTTCCTTTCTTAAAAGCCAAAGAAAAAAAAGTTTATCCCGTGAAGAAACGGTGACGCCAACTGAAGCAAAAAACAAAGCATCGTTTTCTTCCACTGACGAAAACCCCGACCCCTCCAGACACGTCAGTGAGGTCGGCAGTCAGTATGAAAACAAGAGTTCGGACTCAGCCGATCGTCGGATCACAAGAGGAAACTCAAGTCCATCATATTTCAATTCTGATGAAACCATGTCTTTGCCGTTACCGTCTGAAAGCAGCGTTACAAACACTCCTGTTTCTGATGAGGTTAATAAAGTAAGGAGAGAAAACTCGTCCACTTCCCAAGTCTCATCACCTCACCCAAACGACTTGAATCCTCCAGGTTGGTTTCATTTGATGCATGGTTCAGAAACAACGCACGATTCTGTTCAGATAAACATTGATTTTCTTTGCGTTTTAGATGAAGTCGTAGCGACGGAGCCGCCTGTACCCAAACCTCGGAAACGAATTCTAGGACAGACGTTTCAAGCTACAGAGAAGCAAGAGGAGCAGAATGAATCTCAGGATTTGAGCGGACCCCAAACGTCCTCTGCATCTATCCCCTGCTCGATTGCCACGTCCAGCCACATCACCGTAAGAGATGCACTCATTATTTTCACCATGTTTGGTTTTTTTTGTTTGTTTCGTTTGTTTTTTTTAGTTGGATCCTTTGATAAGTTACAGGTTACAAATGTTTTGCATCGACCATTCTTTCCAGTCGTAAAGCTGGTCGGTTGGTGAACTTTGTTTCAAAATTTTGAAGGATAGGTTGTAGATCTACAGGCGGATCGGTGCGGCGTTAGCAATAACTAGGACGCTGCATCGGTCCATCGGGGTGAAGAAAGAGCTGAGCCGAAAGGCAAAGCTCTCAATTTACAAGTCGATCTACGTTCCTACCCTCACCTATGATCACCAGCTGTGGGTGGTGACCGAAAGAATGAGATCATGGATACGAGCGGCCGAAATGAGCTTCCTTCGCAGGGTGACTGGGCTCTCACTCAGAGATCATGTGAGGAGCTCTGCCATCTGGGAGGAGCTCAGTTTCGAGCCGCTCCTCCTCTAGGTCGAGAGAAGCCAGATGGGGTGGTTCAGGCATCTGGTCAGGAACCCTCCCGAGCGCTTTGCTGGTGAGGTGTTTCGGGCACCTCCCACCGGGAGGAGACCAAGAGGCAGACCCTGGACCTGCTGGAGAGACTATGTCTCACAGCTGGCTGGGGAACGACTCGGGATCCTTCCGGGTGAGCTGGACGATGCAGCCGGAGTGAGAGAAGCCTGGGTTTCCCGAGTGAGGCTGTTGCCCCCATGACTTGTCCCCGGATTAGCGAAAGATGATGGAACGGAATGGAAGGTTGAAGAGGTTGTAGACGGATTGAGTTTAAGACCCCCTGATTTACCTGCTGAAGAGTTTCTGTATTTTCTGTTAGTGGACAGATAGAGAAACGATACCTTCATGTGACCTCATGAAATCATCTTCTAGTAAGAGCAAACGTTCACAGAACCTCACCAAGTCCACGCTTGATTCTGCATTGTCAGGTGAGAAAAGCTATTTTCAACCGTTATAAAATGATTCATTTTGATTTAATTCATGTGTTTTTTTTTTATCTTTTTCAGCTGGTTTTGTATCAGACAACAGCAAAGAACAAGAAAGAAGATACACGTCAACGTTCGAAGAGTTTGATGTAAGTCTTATTAAAAAAAAAACAAAAAACCTGTGAACGCCAAAATCAAAGCGTACGGAAAGTTAGCAATTTATCAAGGTGACAGAGTGCATGGATCTGGAACTCAAAATTTACCAAACATGCTTCATTGTATTTTAAATGCATTGTAAATTTTATCTAAGGCGCTGTCTTGGGCGGCTGCTTGCTGCAGTGCTCCCTGTTACTTTAGCGTTTAATCGCCAACTTTCTCTAAGTTTCTGTCTCTTCTTCTTGCTAAATTTTATCTCTTTCTGAAGATTTCATTTTGAGCTCACTTTGGATGTCATTTTGGACTTTGATTTGTGTCGGAGAGCTGATTTTTCAGAAATCGTCAGGCTAGCTCCCAACGGCTAGCCGGTTATGGTATCATTCTGCCATTGACATGCATGTTGATATGCATGACCAGCTGCTGGCTGGAGGAGCCATATTCATCGTGGCTGGGGGAGTTGGTTTGATCCTGGGGGAGTTGAGGAGAAGGAGTTGATCTGGAGGGGGTGCAGAGAAGGAGACTGTCTAGAAGGAGGTATTTCGGGCCTGGGGTTTTTGGGCTTTCTATGGAAACGTCCGGTGGCTCACTTGGGGAACTGGAGGCGTTCATTCGGACCCAATGAAATATTTTTTGATTATTTTGATTATTTTGAATTACTCTATTCATCCCTCACCGGGGAAATTTGTTTGCTGCACTCCTTACACCGCAGCAGGCTGCCCTTCAACGGCGCCAATGGTGGGAGAAGTGGGGGCTAGGTGTCTTCTCCAAGGACCCTAGACGTGCTCTCCGTGGGACGCGAACCCGCGACCTTCCGGTCCGCGGGCGAACGCGCTAACCACGCGGCCACCGTCTCCACCCAAATATAGAGGGGCCAGTTTGGTGTTTCTCACTGTGACCAATTTCGTTCTCCTGCTTTTGGGTTGCCAGGTTGGACACAGTACGACCGGACTGGGACACCGGTGGATAGGGGTGAGGGGGCATCGAGGTGTTAAACACCTGGTGTTTGCACTGCAGGACTCAAATTTCCCTTTGATTAATAAAGTATATTTAATTCAATTTATAAAAATGTGAGCTAAGGGAGAGCAGTACCTGAGAGGAGGGACCGAGTGTGAGCAGAGCAAAATGATTTTTTGCTAATGTTAGAATGAGCGCATGGCAGAGGGCAAAATGGTTTAAACGGTATCTGATAGGACAGCTCACCAGCTGCTCAAAGGGAAATAAAGTTCATAAATGGTTGAAAACTTCCAAAAGTTTATTTTGTGCGTTCTCAAATGACTTTTTCAGGAAAGTACGAGTCCCTCAGAACGTTTTTCTCGTGCTGCTGTGAAATCGTCTGGTACCAGGTGAGCGTTTGAGCTTCTGTGTTCGAGCTGTTTGTGAACCAAAGAGACGACTGACTGATATTTACCTGTGATTAGGACGTCAAGCTCTGGTGTGAGAAGCTCTCCAAGATCTCAGAGTGTGTGTTCCAACAAAGTGGAGTCGAGGTATTTGGGTAAACTCAAAGTTCTGGACCATAAATTCTTCACTCAGGAGTCTACGCCACAAGCGGCTGATTCCATCCGAGCTGTTGTTTACCAGGTCGGTGTGGCACAACGAATGGTTTCTTGTTTAAATACGTTGTTATTGTGGAAATTAGGGATAGACAAACGATGGCTTTACGCCCACCAGATTTCTTGGGGTTTTATCCTCTGTGTTACTGGGGATCCCTTTAAGTAGCATTTCACAAAAAAGTAGTCTTAAAGGTCCCGTTCTGTTCCGTTGTCTTCTGCTTATCAGGGACTGGGTCGCAAGGGCCACAGCCTCAGAGAGGAAAACTAGGCTTCTCTCACCCCAGCTGCATCCTCCAGCTCAGCTGGGAGGATCCCGAGGTGCTCTCTGTCCAGCTGCGAGACATAGTCTCTCCAGCAGGTCCGGGGTCTGCCTCTTAGTCTCCTCCCGATGGAACATACCCAAAATACCTCATCAGCAAGGCAATCGAGAGGCATCCTGACCAGATGCCCAAACCACCCCATCTGGCTTCTCTCGGGGCCAGATGGGGTGCAACTAGAGGAGCGGCTCGACACCGAGCTCCTCTCGGATTGGTAGAGCTCCTCACCCGATCTCTGAGTGAGAGCCCAGCCACCCTGCAGAGGAAGCTCATTCCGGTCACTAGTATCCGTGATCTCATTCTTTTGGTCACCACCCACCGCTGGTGGCCAGAGGTGAGGGGATGCAGTGTCCTCGTTATTGCTGACGCCGCATGTCGATCTCCCGCTCCATTCTTCCATAATATTTATTAATAAATAAAATAATTAAATATATTATAAATAGAAACCAGAATATTTTTTGAGATCAAAAGTTGGAGAAATTTGTGTTTTTGGAAGAAATAACGTTAAAAATCCTTTTTAAAGATGTTCTTATTGGATCTCAGATCGTTCGTGTAATTCTTTAATCCAGCTTATTAATATGTATTTATTTATTTTTATACATATAGATTATTTTAAGAAAATATATTGTGATTTCTTTCTTCAGGACTGGCTTCAAAAGAAGAAAGAAAAATCCAGAGAGACGATGCAAAAAAAGAAATTAGAAGAACTCGTAAAAGAACGACAGAAAACGGTATCTTTGCTACATTTGTTTAAGATATTAACGCCAACACGTAGAGTATTTTCTTGGTTGTAATTGTCTATTTTTCTGTGAACAAACAGAATAAAGAGACTAAAAAAGAAGACGCCATTGCTTCCTTTGAAGCTTGGAAAGAAAGAAAAGCAGAAAGCCTGCGAGAAAAAGCCAGAGAACAGAAAGAAAAACTGAGAAAAGAGCAACGAGAGAAGGAAGAGAAACTCGATAAAAAACAATCTGCTAAAAAAGTAAACTTCTCGTTATTTATCAAACTTTTTCAGATGTCGTTTGGGTATGTATTTTAAAGAAGTATTCTTTTTCTATCAGGTGTTTGAAAAATGGAAACGCGAACACGACAATCTACTTAAAGAAAAGCAATTGAAGCAGAAAGAGCGTGAAAACAAACTGAAACAACAAAAACAAGAGAAAGAAGAGGAACGGAGGAGAGACAGCATGTCGGCTTTTGTAGACTGGTGAGAATTGAACCCGATCAGTTTTCATGCAGCCTAATGGGATTTGT
This sequence comes from Neostethus bicornis, assembly GCA_902685375.1. Classification (NCBI taxonomy): domain Eukaryota; kingdom Metazoa; phylum Chordata; class Actinopteri; order Atheriniformes; family Phallostethidae; genus Neostethus; species Neostethus bicornis. The sequence continues at coordinate 5,864,170 of LR738542.1, read as the reverse complement.
AAAAAATTCCACCTAGAGGTGAGATCGGGCCTAAAAAAATCCAGCCCCACCCGGCTCGGCCCGTGGATATTAAAACCCGGCCCGAGCCTGACCAATTAACTTGATTTGCGGGCCCGAGCCCGAAACAAGTCCGAAATGTCATATTGTATTTGTGAGGACTCGGGAGGAGAAGGGTTATTTATAAATAGGAACATTTTCAGGAACACGTTTTTTTAATAAAAAAACATCACACTATCGGACCCCTAATGCACTTGTCTGTGATGGCCTGCTTAGTGCGAAGAGGAAGGACGGTCTTTGAAACACATGATAAAATCGATCTTTGACGATCATCACTTTTGCCAGTCCAGCTGTTTAAATGCCTGCTCAGCGCGAGGTGCCAGTCTTATTGCTCTTGTTTGAAAACAAAGCGCCACATTGACTACATTCAGCGATGCCAACGCAAGTTTCTGGAGCATTTTGAACAATAAATTTGAAGTTTTTCCACACCTCACTCTTACCGGTGCGTGTTTGTCTTTTCAGTTCTCCTGCCGTTAGTTTATCTTTAACTTCTTGCTCCTTCATATCGGGGATACCAGTTCAAAATAAAAACAGACGTGTGCGGGGTAGGATTACCAAATTAAGAGGGGCGTTCACGTGCGCAGAGCATGCTCGGGCTCTGCGGATCCTGTTTAGTAGTTAAACATTACTTCTCTGTTTTATCCAAATGATTAATGTTATAACAAGTATTTCTTAGTTTAGTACGCACACCTCGTTTTAGTTTACATTTTATAAACATATATTTGTTTGAAAAAAAAAAGTCAATGAGAGAGAAGCCCGACCCGAAGTAATGATTGAAATTTGGGTCGGGCTCGGGCTCAAGATCTTACCTCTGATTCCACCAGGTTCAAAAGACTTGCCTATTAAATCTACCTGTAGCTTCAGTGATCCAAAAAACTACTCATAGATAACAGATTGAAACAGAATGCACCTTGCACATGTCACCAGTCCCTCAGAGGGTGCCAATTCCTTCTTTTTTTTTGTCATATTATCAAAAGAAAAACCCTGTTTCCTCTAATTTTACAACCTCAGAAAAACTCAACCAAAGTGAAAACGCTAGTGACCTCTTCTTCGTCTTTTGGCATTTTCCTTCAGGGGTCGCAACAGCAAGTCAGTTTCTTCCATCTAACCCAGGGGTGGGCAAATCTTTTGGTACACGGGCCACATTGAGTTCTAATATTTGACCAAGGGGCCGGAACAGGAGCAGATGGATGGCATGCTTTGGTAACCGCTTGATTAGACCGATAGAATGGCGCGCTAGATTTTAAACAAGCGCGCTACATGTTACATCAAGAGTGTTGAATTTCAAATCTAGCGGCGCTAGGTCTGAAATCTAGTGCGATAGCGCTTAAAAACGTGCATTTAGTGGCGCTAGGTTTGAAATCTAAGCGCTTGATGTAACATTGTGCTTGTTTTAAACATCTAACATGCTTGTTTACATGCATGCATTGGGCCTGATGGCTTTTCATATAATACATTGTGCCATCTAGTGAGGAAATATCAGAATTGCAGGGGAAATAACTAACAAGGTTTATTTTTTAATTTTTTCAAGTTCGGCAGGCCGGTTTAAAATGTTTAACGGGCCACATGTGGCCCGCAGGCCGTAGTTTGGCCGTGCCTGATCTAAACCTATCTGCTGCATCCTCTTCGGTCATGCTAACTATCTTCATGTCTTCCTTCACTGTATCCATGAAGGATACAGGGAAAGAAAAAACAACTGAAAAAAAAATCAGAAAAAGAAAACATGGATGCTTTTGTAAAATATGTGAAAACGCTAGTGACCAAGAACTTCTCCTCCTGACTCTGATTAGGTGTGAAAAGAAAAAGCAGGTCGTCAATGAAAAGCTCTCTGAAGAACGCAAAGAAGCCAGAAATAAGGAAGAGGAGGATCGTTACCTGAAGGAAGAAAGAGATAAAATGTCTCTGGAGGTGTACGAGAACTGGCTGGTAAGTAAAACCAGTACAGACAGTAACATCAGCAGGTCTACAGCGTTGCTTTTTCTTCTGGCTGCAGTTAAAAAGTAAAGGTCTTCTCAAATACTTTACTAATTAAGTATTTTTATTATGACTTTTATGTTCATTTTATACCTAAACAAAAAGCATCAGCAAAAACTAAACCCTAAGCTTTTTACAAGACAAAATAACAACCTAATGACCTCAAATCCTTTCCAGCCTCAACCACATCAGCAGTTATTTTTTTTTAAGTTTAATATATGTGTAAAACTCGTAGGTATTTGATCTGTTTTACTCTGTTCCGTTCCATCATCTTCCGCTTATCCGGGGCCTGGTCGCTGTTTTATTTTGGTTGTTTAAATTCAGATTAATCAGCCAGCGTTTGCCTGGTTTTTGTTTTGTTTTTTTGTACTTTTGCATAGCCAGGGAGTGAGTATTCACACCGATCAAAGAAAAAGCACAAAAACGCAACAAATTGAATGAAAAAAGTTTAAAATAGTTGGAATTAAGCTACCGTAAAATTGTGTTTGGATTACCTGGAGACAAATCATTGCAAAGATAATTACTGCTGGTTTTACTTAATACTAGAACTACCAAGGCTGTCAATTTGACGACTCTCAGAAGTTGACAAATAATTACTGTTAGTTACGTTGATTTTTGACGTTCCTGGGCTTTTGATTTTTTCAACACTTTTTTTGTATATTGTTGTAATTTAACTGAAATGAGTTTTAAATAATTCTACCTCTAACTCCCACACCTGTCATTTTGACGCCTCTATTAAATACATTGTAATTTTTTTCCGCGCCTGACCGTAGCGCCGTTACTGTTGCCCAGTAGTCGCTGTGGCGGCACTCAGGTAAAATCTAGGTGAGCAAAAATAGATTTGAGAATACGTTTGTCAGTCACTGAGGCACTTCCGTGTATGACGTCATCGCCATAGCGCTAATCGTCAAATTGACGACTGTGAGAGTTCTAGTACTTTTGGAATTCTGGTAGTGTTAGTGTTAATATCTACTGCCAGGGTTTTTTTTTTTAAAATAATCAATCAGAGGAGGAACATTTTCATAAAAGTATTGATTAGCTGCAACAAGACTTTTAAGGAGAAAGCTTTCCCTGGAGAAAAAAATGTTGTGAATTTATAAGCTTCCTTCACTCATCCTCCCAAAACAAAGAAAGTTAATAAGTTTTCCAGACACACCCCATTAAACACGTTCATTTCACACATCTTGGCCAGAGTATCAGTTTCACCTGTCACATTATTTCTAGACCATAAACCTTGATACTTGCATGATCCACCATGCCGTTTCTTTCACTCCGTGGAAACAGTCTGATCTCACAGCATTGGGTTTCGTTCACTCCATGTTGAGTGGGTACTTTTTGCGTTAACTAATCACCGCTTTCTAGTTGGAAAAAGAAAGAATGCACCCAATAAGTCAGTGTAGTTCGGAAGGGTGAAAGTAAACACGAGTGTCAGCGATAGTTGCTTAGCTACCAAAGTACAAACAGGCTCGAATAAAGGGATGCATTTGATGACACGCCATCAGCTCTACTCGCTGATTGGGCAGCAGGTTTTCGGGGTTTCACCAAAAGTCCCCGATTCATTGGTACCTGACCTAGTAATTGGAGTGAAATGAAAATGACTGGAAACACTACTTGGCACTACACTGGCTACCATCTAACTTTAAGTTTTTGCAGCTCACATAAATTTACCTCCACAGTAAATGTGATGTTTTACTGAACAAACCTAGACCTGCTTGATGAAGACCAAATGTTCACTTGTAGAAGACCAAAGTCACTAAAAGTGAGCAGTGACTTGTACCGTAACTTTGAGCAGACGGGTGGCAGGAATAAATTACTTCTTAGTTTGACCACAAGCTTTTGTCCATAATAAAGTTTAACTGCATTCTGTATCTTAATATAAGCTCAGCACAAGTCCAAACTTGTGTTTAGTCAGCAAAGCCTCATTTTCGAGGAGGAAAACCTCCTAAAAATCCTCATCCTAACAATATAATTTTTGTTAGAAGGATGTAGAAGATGGGCTTCATTATTAGCAAGTTTTACCTGTGAATTTTTTTCTGTGGGAAAAGTGTAAAACGTTTTATTTTCGTTCCACTTTATCATATATCTTCTCATCCTCTTCTTCTTCCTACAGACAAGAAAAGATCTTGAACAAAAGAGAGAAAAAGCAGAAAGGCGCATTAAGGAATTAATCCAGGAACATCCTCCTCCGCCCTGGAGCCCGCCAAGCAACACCATACCATACAGAAAATAATCACTGAAGTATTACTTTAGTTATTCCTATAATGACCATCAGCTTTAAAGTTCAGGGTTTTTTACTTATCTTTTGCGGAGGCTTTTGTTATTTGTTTTTTTTACATAAATGTTCCTGTGACCGCAACATTTATGAATTTTGTAAAGAAATGTGCAATAAAAGAGCAGTTTTCTATCAGAAACGGACTGGTCTTGTTTTTTACTTAAACTTTATTTCAAATCTTAAATTTGTCAGATGATTTTACAAGTCTGTTACTGTTTTACTGGAATCTAGGACATTTCGGTCACAGACATTTTGTCCACAGACATTTGGGCCAAGAAACTGCAACCTAGGATATTTGGGCAATGTGGGCCACTTGGGATGGACTTTTGGGCCACGAACCATTTTTTTTCTTTTTGCCCTCTTTAAATATATCAATAAATATTTAACAGAAATTTGCTACTTTTGTGTTTTATCTATATATTTATATCAATCTATATATTTATATTTTTGCCAACTCAGACATCTACTCAAATGGTGATTTATGATGTGAGCATATCTATAGGTGTTGACATTCACACACAGTCATCATCGACTTTGAGCGTCCTGTGGAGCTGGCCCTGCGGGTGGTCTTCGGGGAGGAGGTCCAGGTTCGTTTCTGCCTCTACCACTTGAGCCAGTCTATCTGGAGGCAGATCCAGAGCCTAGGGCTGAAGAACCTGTATGAGTCAGATGATGAGTTCCACCTGTTCTGCGGGTAGCTGGATGCCCTCGCCTTCCTGCCCGCAGAGGTCGTCAAGTCAGGCATGGCACATCTACGCTCCACCATGCCTGATGATGCAGCAGCACTCGTTGAGTACTTTGACTCAATCTACGTTTCAGGCCAGCTCCGCCACCGTTGCGACTTCCCCTCCAACACCAGACCTGGAGTCATCAGGCTGTCCGCTTACGCCGCACGCCACCCATGTTCCAACCAGAGACATGGAACATGCATCAAGCCACCCTCAACAACCAGCCCAGAACCAACAACATCTGTGAAGGCTGAAATAACAAGTTCTTCAGTCTGGTGGGTCACTCCAATCCTACTGTCTGGAAGCTGATTGGGTGCTTGCAGGTGAGGCTGCCGCCGTCGATGGTATTCTGCTCCAGGAGGAAAAAATTGTGATATTTTCACTCGATTTCTGTGATAATGTATCCTGTGAAATTGAATAAAACAGTTGCATTACACAAAGTAGTTGCTTTTAGTCAGTTTTATCCCATGGCCCAAATAGCTTAGTCACCATTGCCCAAACATCCGAGATTGCAGTTTCTTGGCCCAAATTGTCCGTGGCCAAAATATCCAATCACCATAACTAGCGGGCCAAAGACTGTTCTGTTGGAGGAAGTTGGGACACTTAGAAATTTACTGCACCATGTTGAAAATGTTCCTCAGAGCCTATATCGAACCTGTTTGATGACCTTTCTCTATGTTGGCTCGGTATCCATACTTTACAGGAGTTAAATTCTCTGAATGAGGTTGTTCAGTAGCCTGGTGACCAACTTGTTATAAAACTGGAATTCAAGAACAGCTTTTCAGTTTTATTTTTTCATTTTTAAAGGTTTCTATTGTGTAAGCAAGTTGTTTGGAAAGGAAAAACTACACTAGAACATGTAGTGGAACATTTTTTCAAAGCTAGGGACATTGAACTGTGAAAGGACATTTAGGCCAAGAAACTGCAACCTAGGAAATTTGGGCTATGGGCTAAAATTGACTAAAAGCAATTATTTTGTGTAATGCACAGAATACATTATCACAGAAATATCACAGAAATTGAGTGAAGATATCACAACTATTTACAAGAAAATATTACAATTTTTTACAAGTTGGGTTGTCCTCCAGGTCATAAATCACCATTTGAGTAGATGTCTGAGTTGGCAAAAATATAAATACATAGATAGAAATAAATATATAGATAAAACACAAAAGTAGCAAATTTCTGTTAAATATTTATTGACATATTTAAAGAGGGCAAAAAAAAAAAGGTTTGTGGCCCAAAAGTCCATCCCCAGTGGCCCAGTGAACGGTCTTTTCAGCCACGGATATTTGAGCCAAAAAACTGCAACCTAGGCTATTTGAGGCATGGGATAAAAATGTTTATTTACGATAAAACTTTTACATAAAATATTAGAATTTTTAAAAAAAATATCAGAATTTTAATCAGAATTTTTAAAAAATATCAGAATTTTTTTATTTGAGCCATGGGATAAAAATGACTAAAAGCAATTATTTTCTGTAGTGCAACTGTTTATTTACGATAAAATTTTCACATAAAATATCAGAATTTTTTAAAAATATCAGAATTTCTTCATGCCCTTTTGTGTTAGGTGTGAATACCACATATTGAGATACGCTCAGAATATATCTACTTCACACGTAACACAAAGGGTTACATAACTGTCCTACTGGGTGAACGGTCATGTCAGCCACAGACATTTGGGCCAAGAAACTGCAACCTAGGCTATTTACAAAATATCACAATGTTTTACATAAAATATCACAATTTTCTACATAAAATAGGTTTTTGGCCCAAATGTCCGTGGTTGAAATCTCCGAGGCTGAAATGTCCTAGAGCCAGTGGTGGATGAAGTACTCACTTTTTGTACTTAAGTAAAAGTACAGATACTTAGGCAAAAAAATTACTTAAGTAAAAGTACCAATTAAAAAAAAATCTACTTAAGTAAAAGTACAAAAGTAGTTGGTGTAAATTGTACTTTTTAAGTAAAAAGTAAAAGTATTCGATCATAATTCAAATGTTATTTTTTGTGCTATAGGGTGTCACCATGGTAACCAGGATAAATACTCTGCAGGGGTGTGACCTCCCCTCTCTCCCGCCTCTTTTGGTCCACAAAATAAATAAAAAAATAAAATAAAAGGGGACAAGTCAAGCTTTCCTCTAGAAGGGCCAGTGAATGGGCCGCCAAAATGGAGAAAAATGACACTTATTTTTTAAAATGTTTTGGGGGCGAGGCCCCCAGTCACTATATATTGGCTTTGTCAAAGCCCCGCCCCCCTTTGGAAAATCCTAGAACCGCCCCTGCTCCGTGTAATTATGGCTCAACTTTTTATTTAGAAGTAAACACAATGAACAACAATCTTCTGACTCTTTTTAATTTGTACTAGATTTGATGTTAGGTTTTTGGCGCTGAATGAATGCGGAAAATGTTTCTCGATTCATTACTTCTTCTCCCGATCAACTGCTTCTTTTTATTTTGGCGATGCGGCTTCAAGATGCGCTAAAAAAAACTGGTTCTAGGACATTTCAGCCACGGATATTTCAGCCACGGACATTTGAGCCAAAAAACTGCAAGCTAGGATATTTGAGCCATGTGCGCCCCCTAGTTTAGGACATTTCAGCCACGGACATTTCAGCCACGGACATTTGGGCCAAAAACCTATTTTATGTAGAAAATTGTGATATTTTATGTAAAACATAGTGATATTTTGTAAATAGCCTAGTTGCAGTTTCACAATTCGTGGAGGACAACTAAACTTGTAAAATATTGTGTAAAATTGTTATTGTGTATTATGTAAAATATGTAAAAAATGTATTGTAAATAAACAGTTGCACTACAGAAAATAATTGGTTTTAGTCATTTTTATCCCATGGCTCATATAAAAAATTCTGATATTTTAAAAAAAAATTGATATTTTATGTAAAAATTCTGATATTTTATGTAAAAATTTTATCGTAAATAAACAGTTGCACTACAGAAAAATTGCTTTTAGTCTTAAAAATTTTTATTGTGCTTTTAGTCATTTAATTTTTTTTTATCTTTTTTAAATAAACAGTTGCGCCCAGGTTGCAGTTCTTCAAATGTCCGTGGTTTATCGTGCAAAATTTTTCATCGTACTTTTAGTCATTTAATTTTTTTTTTATCTTTTTATCTTTTTTTAAATAAACAGTTGCTTTTTATCTTTTTTTAAATATTTTTTAAATAAACAGTTGCTTTTTATCTTTTTTTAAATGAACAGTTGCGCCCAGGTTGCACTTCTTCAAATGTCCGTGGCTGAAATGTCCGAGTCACCGTGGCTCAAATATCCTAGCTTGCAGTTTTTTTTGGCTCAAATATCCGTGGCTGAAATGTCCGTTCACCCCAAAAAACTGTGTATTTTTCAAATTCCTGAACGAAAATGTAACGAAAAATATAAAACACACTTTTAAAAAATAGCGAAGTAAAAATACAGATATTTGCTCTAAAAATGTAGTGAAGTAAAAGTACCGGTCTTAAATTTTACTTAAGTAAAGTACAGATACACAATTTTTCTACTTAAGTACAGTAACAAAGTACATTTACTTCCTTACATTCCACCACTGCCTAGAGCCAAGTGGCTCACATTTCCTAGGTTGCAGTTTCTTGGCCCAAATGTCCTAGATTCCATTAAACAGCACCTGGAGAGGTGAAATTAACTAAACATTATTTTTCTTACTGTTTAACCATCTCTTAAAATCTTAAACTATGTCTTTTTTTTTTTACTAAATTAATTACACTACGACAATTTACTGGCGTTTTTTAGTTTTTCTTTTTCTTCATTAAGAAAGCTAGCTGTTTTTAAAACTAACGAGGCTGCAGCTAACAGTTTGTTTATGTCTAGTAAAACGTTTCAATCAGGTCTTAAAAATGCACAGACTTTGAGAAAGCATTTTATAAAAATGTATGTCCTTATGCAGCAACAATAGCAGTTCCTGACGTGATTAAAGAACTAAACATTTCATCAAGTATCAGAGATGACTCGGCATTTTGAAGCTAAGGCTGCTAAAGCTAACCAACATGGCGCAGAGTCACGACCGGGGTATGTTATTGAATTTTAAAAGTTATGTGGCTTTATTTAGATTATTTATTTAAATATCCATACGTGGCTCACATCCCTCTGCTTCATTTGCTTTTATATTTTATGTCACTTTTAGCGTTTCAGCTAATTTATCTTTATTTAAGCTGCATTAAGCTTTTTAGTTGCATGTAGTTTTCCAGCTGCTTTTAGCTTTATTAAGCTACATTAAACTACATTTAGCTACATTAAGTTACATTAAACTGTATCATGCTTCATAAAGATGTTATTAAACTACAGTAAACGACATTAAGCTGTATTAAACTACATTTAACTGTGTTGAGCTTTCCCGCTGCCTTTGTTATGCTTGGTTTTTTTTTGTCCAGCGTTTTCAACTCTGTTTAAAACCTTTTGACATTACAGTTTATTCTTTCAGTTGAAAGGCATTGCAGTTTAAATTTTTATTTTATGTTTCTATATAACAATAAAATGGCCTTCACCCGGTTATTTTGTAAAACAGCTTCACATTTAGTTCGGAACTGTTTTTGCATTAGCTTTGCTCACGCTCAATCCCTTCTATTCAAGAGGGAGAGGCATTTTAAATGCACCAATCTTCTCCTTTCGGCATTTCCCTTGAGGGGTCGCTCCAAAAGCCTGTTTCTTTCATCTAATCCTGTCTCCTGCATCCTCTGCAGTCACCTGTATCTTCATGTCCTCTTTCACTTGAAGGTGCACCAAAGTAAGAACATAAAAAAGTTAGCTTTGCTAACTTGATGTACTTGACACTGTATATACTTTGTGACCTGCATGGACCCCGGGGTCAGACTAAGGGAGTCGCAATGCCATGAGATAAGAATTAGGTAAAGTACCTCATGAAAGCACAATCACATTGCAGATGACATTGTGATCTGTAGTGAGAGGAGAGAAGAGGTGGAAGAAAAGCTGGAGAGGTGGAGGTTTGCACTAGAAAGAAGAGGAAAGAAGATTAGTCAGAGTAAAACAGAGTACATGTGTGTGAATGAGAGGGATCCAAATGGAAAAGTGAGGTTACAGGGAGGAGAGATAAAGAAGGTGGAAGATTTTAAGTACTTAGGATCAACAGTTTAGAGCAATGGAGAGTGTGGAAAAGAGGTGAAGAAGCGTGTGCAGGCAGGCTGGAACCAGTGCGGAAAAGTATCAGCTGTGATGTGTGATAGGAGAGTTTCAGCCAAAATAAAAGGGAAAGTGCACAAAACCGTGGTGAGACCAGCCATGCTGATTGGTCTAGAGACAGTGGCACAGAGGAAAAGACAGGAAACAGAGATGGAGGTAGCAGAGATGAAGATGCTGAGGATCTCTCGGAGAGTGACCAGGATGAACAGGATCAGAGGAACAGCACATGTTAGAGGTTTTGGAGTTAAAGTCAGGGAGGCCACACTGAGATGGTTTGGACATGTGCAGAGCAGAGAGAGAGAGTACATTAGAAGAAGGATCCTGGATTTGGAACCACTAGGAAAGAGGACTAGAGGAAGACCAAAGAGGAGGTTCATGGATACAGTGAAAGAAGACATAAAGATAGTTGATGACAGAAGAGGATTCAGCAGATAGGGTTAGATGTAAGAAACTGACTTGCTGTGGCGCCCCTGAAAGGAAATACCGAAAGAAGAAGACCTCATGAAAGCACAATACCTCCTTTTTAATTGCTCACCCTTCTCTGTGTTAATTGGTACCTATATATTTGGTATGAGGAACAACCAATGATGGTTTGGTGGGAAATGGTGTTATTCTGTTGCCAGTTATTCCCCATTTGTACATGGTTGATGTAGGACAGCAGGCCTCCTGCAGCTACCGAGGATTTCTTCAGTTTATGGAGTTCCTATATGACAATTACAGATTACATGTGCTTTCAGAAAGCTGTAGAAAATAATCAAGTCCACAGATGGAGAAATGTAACCATGCAAAATCATATCTTCACTATTACTGTAGTGATTCTGAAATGCATGCTTTCTTTTGTGAAGCATCTTGAGAACTTCCAAAATCAAATGATTAATTTTTTACCTCGTTACTTGATTCATTCTCTAATCTTTTTGTTTTTATAAACTGCTATTATATTTAAATTGCGTTTTGTGTTTCATTGATACTTTCTTTTGTCTGAAAAAGAAAAAAAAAAAAGATTTTTAGACTTTAAATTTTTTCGTGATGTTTTCTGCTTTTATTTTGAAAACAGATCACAGGAAGTGGGCGTGTCTAATCTGCTTTATAAAAATAAAAGACAGACCTTAAAAGTTAGCAGATCTACTCCTTGGTGTCATTTTTTATCTTCCACTTCAGGATTTTTAACGTTTATGAAGAATTGATTCTTTTACACATCTTCAGCTTTACATGTGAGATATTTGTGATCCACAGGAAGAGTTTTAAGAAGAAGAAGAATCCAGGCTGATCTGCAGATTTCTAAAGTTAACAGACTGTCGAGGTGGCAAAAGGTAACATGTTAGCTCTTAATGCTACTCCATTCATTCACTCTGATAATCTGATTTGATTTATTTAGTCAGATTTACTCATGAGGATGGAAAATAACGCCTGTGTTTTAAAAGCATTTTATTTTCAGACATGAGAAGCTTTCTGTCTGAGAGAGGGTTTAGGAGGATAAAGGACTCATTTTTCTTTCATGAAATGACTTACTGATTCAAAACTCTGAAAGGCTCTTTATTGAATCTGGTAGGATGGAAGGGTTCACCTGGTAATCATCTCTATGAAGCTGATGAACTAGTTTATTGGGTTAAAATAATGATCTACATTCAACTAATAACTCAAGATTTAGACCTTTAAATGAATCAGTTCTATGATGCTCAGACTGAGTGTTCTTGGGAAACACAAAGAATTTTTAGTGGTCACATTTTAAATCCATTTGAGCTCTTTAAACTGAAAAAAAACAAAACTCCTTGATGAAAATTTTTGTTAATTTCTGATTATGATTTTAAGTCAGTTCAGTTTTATTTACAGAGTCTAATATCCCAACACAATAAATGGAACAAAAAACCCACAAAATCAGTTTTAAGATGCAATAGCTTATCATTAAGATTCTATAACTAAACAAAAAGTGAATATTTTAGTTAGAAAACCTCTTAAAAATACCTCAAAATCCACAAAAAAGGAGGGATCGTCCTCTAGGCTATGTACCTAAAACTGTTAATGATGAAATCTAATTTATATATTTAAACAAGAAGGCAGATTGGCTTCATCAGGATGAGATGCGATCCAATTCAATTTTATTTGTATAGCCCAAAATCACAGAATTTCCGTATCAATGGGCTTCACAAGAAAAAGAGGAATGTATTAAAAAATACACAACAAGAAAAATAACTAACAAATGCTAACTAAACAAGACTAGCACATTTATGCACTTAGACTCTCCTTCACGGTGAGGAAAAGCTCCTAAAAAACCCATCAGTGGGGAAAAAATAAGAAACCTCATGGGGATCCACGTGAAAGAGAGATCCCTCCCCCGGGACGAGCAAACAATGTGTCACAGATTATTGTTTAAATATTAGCTTATTCTACTCTACAGCTAAAAATCTAAAGAAGTCAATAGATGTTCTTCATCCTGATGGAAACACGGGAGACTCCTCAGTCCAGAGATGCCCAGGGCCACGAAAGCCACAGGACACGAAAGCCAGGAATCAGTCATGGGTGATGCGGATCCATCAAGCCCTGGTGCCTCCTCCTTATGGCGATGCCCAGGACAGAATTTATTTTTTTAATTATTTAATCAGGAGGATAAGCCTCTTTGAGTTGAAACATCTCGTTTTTGAGGAGGTCCTCAACCTAACATGCTTGTTTTGTGGAGGGTGGGAGGAAACTGGAGTACCCGAAAAAAAAAACACACATACACGAGGGGAACATGCAAACTCCACACAGAAAGGCCAGTGTTTCAAACATCGTCCCCCCCACTCCGGGATTTGAACCCACAACCTTCTTGCTGTAAGGCCACTGTGCCAACCACTGCGCCACCATGCTGGCCTGTGCTAGAATCTGGAACAGAGATGGATAACGTGTGAATCAGAGTTTACCAACTATTAGTATAAAACTAAATGAAATGTGGTAGAGAAAAGTAAATGAATTCAAGGACCTAACTGCGGTGTGTTGTACTTTCCCCTCCTTCTAGCTGTATCAATCAGTTTAGTTCAAGCTAAAACAAGAATGATGGAGGTCATGGTTGAATGTGGGCATACTGAAGTTGAAAGGCTTTTTTTTTGGTTGTGTGCGTGGACAAGTGTAACATGTCATGTTATCCCTTTGCAAACAAACGTACCTGCAGGTAACAATGAAATAACCTTTGACCAGTAATCCTACCTTCTAATCTACGAAGAATTCCTGTTTACTTATCTCACATCAGCTGGGAGCATATTCTATAAAATGGGTTTGGTGGTTAATTTTGATAAATTGTGCTCAAATATTTCAATTTGTATTCTAGTTTAAATACAGAAATGAAAATATTCTCTTTGCATTCAAATTTTAACATTTATGGGTGTTAATAGATGTTATTAAAGTGTTTATGATACTATTCAAATCAATTTTATTTGTATAGCCCAAAATCACAAAATTTTGGTCTTCATATCGCAGATTCAAAAAAAAAAAAAGAATCTATAAACACAAATACGCAACTAAAAACTAACAAACAAATGCTAGCTAAACAATATTAGTACATTCCTGCCCTTAGACTCTCCTTCACGGTGAGGAAAAACTCCTAAAGAACCCATCTTTTCGGTCCTTTGCTGGAATATGGTTGTTTTCTTTATTTCATTGATATGAGGTTGCACTGTGACCGAAATAAATAAATAAATCAGTGGGGAAACAATAAGAAACCTCATGGGGTCCACACAAAAGAGAGATCCTTCCCATTTACAGGATATGGGCTCTGATTAGTGACTAAGACAAGGCTTAGGCCACAGTTAATAATTGAAACATGAATATGTCAACTCTTGAACTGGTCAACGACTAATTTCACATTAGTTTTATTTATTTTTTTCTTCTCAGATTGTTTTTAGCTCAAAATGTTGGCGGTTTGTTTTTACGATCTGCATTCTGTTCTTGTAGCATTTCTAGACAAACATGGTGCTTTTTATTTGCTCAAATGCAATATTTGCTGAAAATGCTTTAAAAACGTTTACCGTATTTTCATGATTATAAGGCGCTTCGTACTAAACGGTGCAGTCTCAGTGGGGTGTCATTACTGTATTTAAACCCATATATTAGGCGCACCTAATTATAGGGCGCGGGTTTACACACTTCACCCTTTAACGTTTTCATGGTGTTCTCTACTACGTCCAACTTAAAACAACACACACACAAAGGGTGCACTGGACTGTAGGGCGCATCGCAAATCTAAGCCATTTATGTGCGCCTTTTGGTTGTGAACTAACGGTATTCATTTTTACTTTGTTTTTGACCATGTGAATTTCCCCTTCCACTCGCTCCCTGCTTATTCTCACCTCCTGGGAATGTGCATGACAAAGCGTAAACAGTACAAGCAAAACTAGTGTATTCTTTTTTTTTCAGTCTTCTTTATTTGCAGTTAAAGTTTTTTTCATATTGAGCTATTGCCTGTATTTTTACTAAAGAAATAGCTTAAATACTTAAAGATTATACATAATGATGGTTTTATAAGTGCAGCTACATGCTGTTGTGATAAGACGTATGTTTTATAACTAATTAATTACTCAACTAATGGGAAAAAACAACCAGACATTTTTGACTGTCGAAATAATTACTAGTGGCAGCCTTATTGGTAACCACACATGTGTAACTGATATATTTTCACTAATATATTGTGTTTATTTTCTGTATTTTTTAACAGATGTTTCAGATAAAGCGGATTTGTTGCATCGGAGCAGGATACGTAGGAGGTCCAACATGCAGCGTCATTGCCCAGATGTGTCCTGGGATCATAGTGACTGTTGTGGACGTTAATGAATCCCGCATCAAAGCCTGGAACTCCGACACATTGCCTATTTACGAGGTAGCTTATCAGACTTATTAATAAAGATAGTGTTTTATTTGAACAAAGTGTGTTAGAGTTTATCAGGCCGGTAATCTCCTCATCTGTTGCTTCAACTTCTAGTTTGACTCCTGAGATGATTAGTCGTTTCCATGGTTACTCACTTTTCTCAAACAGCCACACCAACTATTTTTTTGTTATTTTTCATCTCAGAAATGAGACAAAAATGAGTTCCAGGATGTTTCACAACTTCTCGACGTCAATTCTAAACCAAAAGATATGACATCATCATGATTAGTGTTGGTCATTCTGAGTCTCTCATGAGTGAAAGTTTTCCTCTGACGCAGCTTCTCGTTTCTTCTCCTCACAGCCGGGACTGAAGGAGGTGGTTGAATCATGCAGAGGGAAGAACTTATTCTTTTCCACAGACATCGACTCAGCCATTAGAGACGCTGACCTCGTTTTCATCTCTGTGAGTACTTCAGTTTGTCCTGCTCATGAACTTTTCTGCTGCCCAGAGGCCTCATTTAAAGACACTTGCAGATGCCAGCTTTTATGCAAAGTGAGCGAACTTTAAAAGAGAAGGAGGGCGTGGACTTTAGGGTAGATCCAAGCCGAGTCAGGAACTGCTAAACACAAATCACAAGACGAGGAGAATTTACGACACCTCTTGGAGAGAACCCAAAGTAAACTAAAAACAGGGTAATGAAGCATTTAAAGCAGTCAGGAAATAATTTGAAAGTACACATAAATGCCTCCATGCGACCTCTTTGGGTGTACCCTGCCTCTCGCCTGTAACCAGCTGGGATAGGTTCCGGTACGGAAAGCCATTGGGGCCACCATACGCACGTAATCTAGCGCGCTAAATGATAGATCAAGCGTGCTATACTTCAAATCTAGCGTGCTAAACTTCAAATCTAGTGCGCTAACTGTTCGAATCTATCGCGCTAGATTCAAAATTCCTCTCCCCTCCCCCTTAATCACTTCCTTTTCGCTGGCATATCCAGAGAAGGGGGAGGTAATCAGCCTACAAGAAAGAGGATTGGCTTTGCAAGAAAGAGCGAGGGAATGTTATGCGGCCTAACAGGCCACTACTCGCGCGTAAAGTAGCGCGCTAGATTTTGAATGTAGCGCGCTAGATTTAACATATTTCGCGCGCTAGCTTTATCAATTAGCATTCTAGTTTATGTGGGAAGGAATGTTATGCGGCCATTCGGGCCACTACACGCACATATTCTAGCGCGCTAGATTTTGAATGTAGCACTCTAGATTTGAACATTTAGCTTGCTACCTGAGAACCTGAAGTAAAGTAAAAACACGGTAGATTTTGAATGTAACGCGCTAGATTTGAAGATTTAGCATGCTAGATTTATCATTTAGCGTGCTACATTATGTGTGTGTAGTGGCTCCATTGGCTTTCCATACTTCAGCTCCCCCCTTTGTATGATTTCATAAGAAAAATGACCACATCACAAAAGAGATTGTTAATTAAGAAATAAGCTCATTTTCAATCACCATGTTTGAACTCACTTTAAAACCATAAACACATAAAGTTAATTACTAGTAATGATAATACATCATAAAACATTTAGCTTGGATTAACGTGGACCGCCTCTACTGGCTGATATGGATTCCGAGTGCAGCAAGTTTCTTTTTGTCACCAAACTGACCAAACTGTCTTTTTTTTTTTTTTTTTATTTCAGTGACAGATCAGTGTGTATCAATCACTAAATTGATAAGCTCCCACTTCACTGTCTTTTCGTTGTGGGAGATGGCACCTCAGTTGTGGTCTGAAAAGAAAACTGCCACACACTGTTTTCTCCTTTGGAGAACAACATTTCCACCTTCGGCCTCATCCGCTCATTTGAATACCCTTGCATATTCATTACTTCATTTGCATGATCTATATTTGGAATTCTAGAAGGGTGGTTGGAGCAGGAATAAGATCAAGTTGGCTCACGTCAGAGATTTTTCACAGATGTGCTCTATAAAGTTTAAGTTGCGTAATAGAAGTTACTGAGGTTTTTTGTGTGGCATGAGAGAGGCGCATGAAAGCCTTTCTCTTTATTATCTTTATCGATGAGGACCCCGATGGCTAAACTTTAAACATGTAGTAACATCTGGATTCCTGCAGGTGAACACCCCGACTAAAACCTATGGAATGGGAAAAGGTCGTGCTGCCGACCTGAAGTTCATCGAGGCGTGCGCTCGTCGGATCGTGCAAGTCTCTGATGGGTATAAGATTGTGACGGAGAAGAGCACGGTCCCTGTCCGAGCAGCTGAGAGCATCAGGAGGATATTTGAGGCAAACACCAAACCCAGCCTCAATCTGCAGGTGCGCCCCTTCTCATCTAAAACCCTCTCAGTCATGTAAACGCGTTACTGAAAGCCATCATCGCTGCAGGTGCTGTCAAACCCAGAGTTCCTTGCAGAAGGGACGGCGGTGCGGGATCTGAAGGAGCCTGATCGTGTCCTGATTGGTGGAGATGAAAATGCAGAAGGACAAAAGGCAATCAGAGCTCTTTGTGCTGTGTACGAACACTGGGTCCCCAAAGCGCGAATCATCACCACCAACACGTGGTCGTCCGAGCTCTCCAAACTGGTGAGAGACCAAAACTTTAAAAATAAAAATTGATGCTCCCATCAACAGAATTAAGAGGACACATACTTGTATCTATACCGTGCTTAATATTTAGATGGTTATGTTTTTTTTGCTTGTAATAATTGAATAATTTGATTTTTCTGATGTTTAATCAAAACCAAACGGGCAATTTTAATATTAAAAACATCATTTATTATTTGTAAAATGACTAAATTTGTCACTTTGGATAAAAAATACTTGAGTGATTTCTCATTGGCTAAAAAATAATTACAGTTATTTGCAAATATATGTGAAAAAAAAAAAGTTAAATAATTTTATGTAGAAACAAAAGGGACGGAAAAAGGAAAGAAGTAGACCAAGCCGTTATGTTTTTAGGGAGTATTTATTTGTAGATCAGAAAAAAAGTGGCTTTTTTTTGTGTCTATAGGCAGCAAATGCTTTCCTGGCTCAGCGAATCAGCAGCATTAACAGCATCAGCGCTCTGTGTGAGGCCACCGGAGCTGATGTGGAGGAGGTTGCCAAGGCGATTGGGATGGATCAGCGAATAGGCAACAAGTTCTTAAAAGCTAGCGTTGGTAAGAAACATGTCCACTAAATTACGTTTGATTTTAATATAGGGATGAAGTATTTTTGCTAAGCTTTGATCTCTGATTTGTGTGTCCAGGATTTGGTGGCAGCTGCTTTCAGAAAGATGTCCTCAACCTGGTGTATCTGTGTGAGGCGCTCAACCTGCCTGAGGTGGCTTCTTACTGGCAGCAGGTGAGATATCTTTTTGTTTTTAACTCATCTGATGTTCTACCAGCGCTGACCGTATGTGGATGAGGCATTAGCACTAGGACTGCCGAGTTCTAAACCTACCTGCAAGCGCCATGACCGTCAATGTGACGCTTATGTAATTATTCATATTTTGCGTTGTTATATTGCATAAATAAACTTTTACGCCACTAAATTTTTAAAGTAATACTAATGATAAAATGTTAAATATTTTTAAAACCTAGAATAAAAAAGCAAACACCAAAGTAAAATGATCTAATTTGTCAATAGCTGACTTTTTTTTCTGCATTTTGCGCTGCTGCTTCAAAAATGCTCCCGTTAAAAGTTAGCTAGGCTATATACCAATATGTTAATATCTCCCAGCTTTGCTCTCCGGTTCTGGAATACTTCTTTATAAACTGTAGACCATTTTATTCTCCACGGGAGTTTGCTTCATTCATTCTGGCTGCTGTTTACATTCCGCCATGCGCAAACGTGCACGAGGCCCAACGCGCGCTCGCGGACCAAATTCTGTGTGTGGAGCAAAACTTCCCGGACTCTCTAGTTATTATCCTTGGGGATTTTAACAAGGGAAATCTGAGCCAGGAACTCCCAAAGTACAGACAGTTTGTAAACTGCCCAACCAGGGAAAAGAACACACTGGATCACTGCTACACTACAGCCAGTAAAGCCTACAAGGCTGTTTCTCGAGCTGCTCTGGGCTTCTCTGATCACGACATGGTTCACCTCATCCCGGCATACAGACAGAAGTTGAAGCTTTCTAAACCTGCAGTGAGGACTTCCAAGAAGTGGACCAGCGAAGCTGTGGACGAGCTTCGTATGTGTCTGGACACAACAGACTGGGGTGTGTTTAGAGCTGCCACAGATAGTCTGGATGACTACACAGACACAGTGACGTCATACATACGTTTCTGTGAGGACAGCATCATTCCATCAAAAACCAGGGTAAGATTTAACAACGACAAACCCTGGTTCACACCCAGACTAAGACAGATCAGGAGGGAAAAGGAAGCAGCTCACAGAGCCAATGACAGAGAGAGCTACAAAGGCGCTAAGTACCGGTTCTCGAGAGAGGTACAGCAGGCGAGATCCAGGTACAATAAACGTCTGAAGGAGCAATTCTCTGTCAATGACACCGCCTCTGTCTGGAGATCACTTCGGCAAATTACAAACTATAAGCCGAAAGCCCCACAAGCTGCTGATGACTTACAACTGGCAGAGAAACTCAACACCTTCTATGCCAGGTTTGATGTCTCACTCTCCTCCCCCCTCACTGATCAACAACCTTCAGACACTTTGAAGCCACTCCCATTCCCACCCAATTAACAACAGAGGTCACTCCAGCTGACCAGCCCTCCCCCTACACTGCTTTCTTGGTGACAAAACAGGATGTGCTCAAGCTCTTCCGCAAGCAAAACCCTCGGAAAGCTTCGGGCCCAGATGGTGTCTCCCCGGCCACCCTGAAACACTGTGCTGAGGAACTGTCTCCAGTTTTCACAGACATTTTCAACACCTCGCTGAAGACATGCCACGTTCCAGCCTGCTTCAAGCGGTCCACCATCGTTCCTGTTCCCAAGAAGCCCCGTATCACTGGACTTAATGACTGCAGGCCTGTGGCGCTTACGTCTGTAGTCATGAAGTCATTCGAACGCCTGGTCCTCCCTCATCTCAAGCACTTCACCTCTCCCTCTCTGGACCCTCTGCAGTTTGCCTACAGAGCCAACAGGTCTGTAGACGACGCTATCAACCTGGCCCTCCACTTCACCCTGCAGCACCTGGACTCCCCGGGAACCTATGCCAGGATCCTGTTTGTGGACTTCAGCTCTGCATTCAACACCATCCTCCCTACCCTGCTTCAGGACAAGCTCTCTCAGCTCAACGTGCCTGACTCCACTTGCAGGTGGATTACTGACTTCCTAACAGACCGGAGGCAGTGCGTGCGGCTGGGGAAGAATGTCTCCACCTCTCGGACTATCAACACAGGATCTCCACAGGGCTGTGTCCTCTCTTCCCTGCTCTTCTCCCTGTACACCAACTCCTGCACTTCCAGCCATGACTCTGTCAAACTGATCAAGTTTGCAGATGACACCACACTCATTGGGCTCATCTCTGATGGCGATGAGTCGGCCTACAGGATGGAGGTAGACCGGCTGGTGTCCTGGTGCAGCAACAACAGCCTGGAGCTCAACGCTCAGAAGACAGTGGAGATGATCGTGGACTTTAGGAAAGTCACAGCTCCCATTACCCCCCTTGCACTGACAGACTTCTCCATCACCACTGTAGACTCTTTCCGCTTCCTCGGCACTACCATCACACAGGACCTAAAGTGGGAGCCATCCATCAGCTCCCTGATCAAAAAGGCCCAGCAGAGGATGTACTTTCTGCGGCAGTTGAAGAAAGCCAAGCTGCCCGCCCAGATGTTGGTGCAGTTTTACAGAGCCATCATCGAGTCTGTCCTCACCTCCTCCATCACCGTGTGGTACGCTGGAGCCACAGTCAGGAACAAACACAGACTGCAGCGCATTGTGCGCTCCGCAGAGAAGGTGATCGGCTGCAGCCTTCCATCTCTCGAAGACCTGTACGTCTCCAGGACTCGGGGGCGTGCAGGTCGGATAGTAGCTGACCCTTCCCACCCTGGACATGGACTTTTTGAGCGACTCCCCTCGGGCAGGAGGCTCCGGTCCATTCGGACCAGAACGTCCCGCCACAAAAACAGCTTCTTCCCTTCTGCCGTTGGACTTATGAACTCTTTATAACCTGGATCCCCACATCTCTTAGTCACCTCCCTCTTGTCACTTCACTATCTTTATTATTTTCTATTATTTTCTATGACATTGCACTACTTTTCTTTTTCTTCTGAGCACTCTTAGTTTTGTAAAAATTATTATTATTTTTATTTATTTTATTTTTATTATTTTTATTTTATATGTTTGCACACCAGTACCAGAACAAGTTCCTAGTCTCTGATGTTTTTCACTGACATGGCAATAAAAGCATTCTGATTCTGATTCTGATTCTAAACTGAACTTTCAAGACTTATCTAGAAAACTTGGCAGACTTTATTCAGACAACATTTTTCTTTCTCTCTTCATGGTGTCTCTTCAATATTATCTCACTCGACCTTTCTAAAATGTTTCTGTAATGGCGTCAGAGTCCTCCATGTCTTTCTCCACAAATATAAACACACACACTTATGTGTCAATAAAACACATTGCCAAAGCAATTTTTTTTGTTGCCATAGCAAGAGGTTGTTGCTATGGCAATGTGAGCTTCCTCTCAGTTGCTGCGGGGCGCAGCAGGTTAGAGGAGAGAAAACGCTTATACATTTTAAAATGTTAATTTTTAGAACACAAAAACTACATTAAAAAATAGAAAACATATATTGTATTAAAAGTCATAAATGGTCAAGCCACCTAGGTTGTGTTTATTTATTCTAATTAGCATAATAAAGGGACGTGGAGTCAAATTGACGGCTGCGGCGGTCCTAGTGTTAAGCTCTCGCCTGTCTGCCATCTCTCAAACCACTCAAAGGATTTGAATAAAACTGCACACAGTTACTCAGCACCAACTATAGATGAATGAAGTTTGTGACATGAAGCAGGCAGAAGCATGTTGTTCAACATCTTGTTTCTCAGGTGATCGACATGAACGAGTACCAGAGAAGACGTTTCGCTTGCAGGATCATCGACTGCCTCTTCAACACTGTAACTGGCAAAAAAATAGCTCTGCTGGGATTTTCTTTTAAAAAAGACACCGGCGATACCAGGTTAGAATAACTTCTCTAGTGTGCCACCTTTGTACCAAACCAGTTAAGCAGTTACTTTACTCCAATTGGACCGGCGCCATGAGCACAATGTGATCTTTAACCCTGCGTAGAGTTGAAGCTTTTTTGTGTTTCGCAACTTCAGGGAGTCGTCCAGTATCTACATCTCCAAGTATCTGATGGACGAAGGAGCCAAGCTGTTCATTTATGACCCCAAAGTTCTTAAAGAGCAAATTATTCATGACCTGTCGCAGCCCAGCATCTCGGAGGACAACCCAGAGAGAGGTGTGTGAGTTTTGAAGCATCTCTACATGTTGATCGGAGCTTTTTAAATAAATGTAGAAATCCAAGTTTTAACTACTAACTACAGCCAGGACGAAAGAAACCTGCTCCCCTTCTGGAAGTGTGGGTGTAGAGAACAAAATCCATGGCCAAGAACAATCCGGTGCACAAACAGTATCCAAATACTGTGCAGGAGAGCTTGTAAATGACTCAAACATGCATGAATGAAACACTTCAGGAATGTTTTTTATTTCACCAAACTGGTAAAAGTGCAGATGAAACATTTTGATTTGTCATTTAAGGCTAAAAGGTTCTCACCCAATGTCTGAGTGAGAGCCCAGCCACTCTGCGGAGGAAGCTCATTTTGGCTGCTTGTATCTGCGATCTCATTCTTTCGGTCACCACCCACAGCTGGTGACCATAGGTGAGGGTAGGAACGTACATCGACTTGTAAATCAAGAGCTTTGCTTTTCGGTTCAGCTCTCTCTTTACCACGACGGACCGATGCAGCGTCCTAATTATTGCTGACGCTGCACTCGCTGGTGAGATGTTTTGGGCACGTCCCACCTGGAAGAGACCAAGAGGCAGACCGCGGACCCGCTGCAGAGACTATGTCCTACAGCTTGCCAGGGAATGACACGGGATCCTTCCGGGTGAGCTGGAGGATGCAGCTCGGGTGAGAGAGGCCTGGGGTTCCCGTCTGAGGCTGTTGCCCCCGCGACCCGACCCCAGATGAGTGAAAGACGACGGGATGGAACGGCTAAAAAGTTTTAATTTTTTTTTTGGTTAATTTATTTTATTTGGAGGATAAGCCCCTTGAGATGTAACATCTCATTTTTGAGGAGGTCCTCAACCTAACACACATGTTTTTGGGGGATGGGAAGAAACCGGAGGAACTGGAGGAAACCCAACATACACGTGTAGAACATGCAAACTCTGCACAGAAAGGCCAGTGTTTTCAAACCTTGTTTTACCAGTCTTTCTGCTCATCAGAAAAGACTGGTCTAGATGTTAGTTGCTTCTTCCAGTTTAATCCTGATTCTGGAAATCAATAGAAAGACCAGTTTCTGATTTTTGACCAACATCTCAGAGACTTTGGTTCGGTTACTTGTCTCCAATCAGAGCTGGTTTCACCTCTACCCTCTGGTTGAGTCTAAAGACTAGATTCCTAGTGGTCTGACTCACTCCAGATAAAATCATCGGGTTTCTAAAGTCTAGTTTAGACATCAGACTTTTTAATTTGAACAATGTTTCCTAGATTATAAAAGCTGATAATCTTGTAGATTAAACGTTAACGTTCACATATAAATTCAGGATTATGTTTCTAACCAGACGTGAAATAAAACTTGAAGTGATCATTGACACCAGAAATAACAATAAAGGAAAAAAAGACCCAAAATATATTTTTTTTATCAGTTTAAAATACAAATAATAAATCAGATTATTTGCAAAAGATTAGATTTGAAAATGAACACCAGCCTGAAACGAAGAAGAGAAGGAAGGAAGGAAACAAGCAAGGAAGGAGGGGTGTGTGCCGGGACACAAAGGCGTGGCTAAACTTTGTCCTCTTATAGAAGTTCTTTTTATCTTACAGACTTAGATTAAGTGGATTGAATATAATATAGAGTGCGGTCTGACAGATTTATTGGGATATTTCTAATAAATAGCGATTGGTGAGCAGGACGTTGCAGATGGATTTTTTTTTTGTCTGAAAGTCCATCCTCCAAACACAGATCAAGAGTTCTTAGTTTTCTATCTGCATTTTAAAATGCAAGACAAACAAAGTAAGAAATCTACGTGATTCATTAATCACATCAAATTTTATGAGTTCACTCTAAAAAGCAAAATACTGGAGGGGAAAAACCCCAGAATCAGGTTCCTACATCATCAGGATCATGTTTATATGAGGGCTGCACCGTGCCGCAGTGGGTAGCACGGTGGCCTCACAGCAAGAAGGTCGGGGTTTGACTCCTAGGTGGGAGAAAGGGCTTTGAACACTGTCCTTTCTGTGTGGAGTTTGCATGTTCTCCTTGTGTATGCGTGAGTTTTCTTCAGGTACTCCAGTTTCCTCCCACCCTCCAAAAACATGCATGTTAGGTTAATTGACCAATCTGAAATTGTCCCTAGGAACAAGTGTGTGGATGGTTGTGTGTGTGGCCCTGCAACAGACTGGCGACCTGTTCAGGGTGTACACTGCCTCTTGCATTGAATCAGGCGGGATAGGCTCCGGAACCCCCATTTCTCGTCAGGGATAAGCAGTTCAGCTGATGATATAAAATGTTAACAAAAATCTAGTTTTTTCGTAGACTCACCGGACTAAACATCAGCTGATTCTTAAAATTTTACACGTATCTTAATGTGAGAAAAAAAAAATTATCTTAGTTTGAAGCATTTTACAAATAAAAGCCAGTTTTTACATGTATTTTAGATGTTACTTCAAGTGGCGGAAGGAAAGAGCAGGAGATCGACAGACGGATTGATGCAGCATCATCAATATCTAAGATGCTGATCGATTCGTCGTGGTAAAGAAAGAGCTGAGCTGAAAAGCAAAACTCTCAATTTACGAGTCAACCTACGTTCCCAACCTCACCCATGGTCACCAGCTGTGGGTGGTGACCGAAAGAATGAGATCACAGATACAAGCAGCCAAAATGAGCTTCCTCTGCAGGGTGGTTGGGCTCTCACTCAGAGATCGGGTGGGGAGTTTTGTCATTTGGGAGCAGCTCCGTGTCGAGCCTCTCCTCCTCCGGGTCGAGAGGAGCAAGATGGGGTGGTTCCGAGCGCTTCACTGGTGAGGTGTTTCGAGCACGTCCCACCAGGAGAAGACCAAGAGGCAGAACCTGGACCTGCTGGAGAGACTATGTCTCACAGCTGGCCGGGGAATTCTTCCGGTTGAGCTGGAGGATGCAGCTGGGTGAGAGAAGCCTGGGCTCAATGTCTGAGGCTGTTACCCCCACGACCCGCCCCCGGTTAAGCGGAAGATGATAGAATGGAACTTGACTTTTTTTTTTTTTTTTTTGATAAACTCCTTTTTTTTTGTGCTTCTTTTTTTTGGGCTGAAAAGCTTCTTTTCATGGAGCTTTTCAGCCAAGGTCTCCAGTTCAGTCAGGGCCATCTGCAGTGGCAGACGGTCTGCATGGCCCACCGATGTGTTCTTTAACATGTCCTGCAGAAGTAAAATAAATTGTGCAGAAGTGCTTCAACATGTTTTCAACAGTTATGATCATCTTTGACAGTGTCTGAGTTGGTGACCGTGACCTCTGATCCCTACGAAGCTTGCCAGAGTGCACACGCACTAGTCATCTGCACGGAGTGGGACATGTTTAAGGTCAGAATCCCATTCAGCGGTCTCAGCCTCTCCCATAACGTCTAAACGTTCTGCTTCCTGTCTAATCCCTCCACAGGAGCTGGATTATGAGAAGATCTATAAAAAGATGCTGAAACCAGCTTTCATATTTGACGGTCGTAGAGTTCTGGACCATCTGCACGATCATCTGCAGTGCATCGGTTTCCATGTGAGTAAACAGGAAAATCTCAGCCTCACATTCAGAGATGAAGAAGGTAACAGAGTTTTCTCCGTGCTGCAGATCGAGACCATCGGAAAGAAAGTGAAGGCGACACGGATCCCCTACACCCCAGCAGCCACCTGTCCTCGTGCTCCTGCCTTAGAACCGGCAAGCAAGAAGGCCAAAGTTTAAACGTGCTTTCTGCTCGTGAGGTCCAACACATTTCCCTCACAGCCTCCTACCCTAGCAGAGGGAGGAGGTAAACATGGCTTCCTGCCCTCACTAGAGGGTGGGCTTTACTGAAACTCTGGATTATTTTTAGATGAATCATTCCATCAAATACGTATCATGTACTCAGAGGCTTTTATCTCCTGCACTATGTAATCATGTTTTAAAGGTAGGATGGAAGATCTTCTAATCACATCCTAGAAACTCTTTGTGAATACTTGTCCGGTGGTCCACATTGACCCACATTGGTCTTTTCTGATTTATTCTGGGTTTGTGTCTCCAACCAATAGAAATACTTATAGTCACCAAAACCAGGAAGTCAGAGCGATTTACCGGCTTTGGTCCAATGATTTTTTTTCTCACCATACAAAAATAATTGGCCGAGGTGTTCAGTGTCCCTGGGATTCTGCAGCTTTTAAAAATAAAAAATTTTTCAGAGCACCAATTTGTAACAACAACAAAAATCAGATTTAGTCAGTCAGTCATCTTCTTATCCGTCTGTCCCTTCCAGGGTTGCTGGGGGTGCTGGGAGTTAGATTTAAATTGAATCAAATTTTATTTGTAAAGTACTTTTCGAACACAAAGTCACACAAAGTGCAAATAAAAACGTAAACATTAAAATCCAGATCATTAAAAAAAAAAAACCCAAAAAAAACAGTAAGTCAAAAATCACACAAAACACTGAACACATCCTTGAACGATCACACAGCCCCCCAACCCTACCCCTCATACACCCATCCTTCCTCAACCCCCATTTCACCTGAACCGCTAGCTACTGTCTCTCTAACTAAAATAAAAATAAACATCCGGCCTGATGCTGCGAGGAAACAATAACTGGGGATCGATCCACATCAGAAGTCGGCCAGCCCATGACGGCAGCAGCCAAAACCACAGGGGTCCACCCAGCCCCAAGACACACAGTCACACACAGAAGCCACCTGGCTGAAGTGAGGCACCTGGATCACCCAGGCCAGTCAGACCCCCACAGAGAAGACCCCACGGACTGAGCAGGCAGAGCTCGTGGGATGGAGGATCCCCATGAGGAAACAAGGTCCCATCTCGTGCTGAATCAACTTTTCAGAACTTTCTAACTTCTGTGAATCATTTCAGAATGATTCAGTGGTTTTGGAAAAAAAAAATTGTGCAAGTATTTCTGTCGTATTTTTTTTGTATCTACAAACGGGTGTTTGCTGCAGCAGTGATGCAACAAGCTACAGTCTGCTGAAGCATTTCACGCACGCGCTTCTCTGTTCATAACTACATGGAGTCATAGATCTAAGATATATATATGTTATATTTTTCTCTGGAGGGTCCTCCACATTTCCTGTTTGCTGCTTTGTAATGTCATTTTATCAGCTGCATTATTTGTCTGGTCGAATCCTTCCTCATCATGTCTTTATCTGCACAGCACAGTGTGGAGTCTGAACCAGACACACATTCTGTGAAAAATAGAATGTTTTCATCCACATATTTTCTGTTTTCCTGCAGCAGAGATTTTTTTTTTACCCAGACTGATGGAAATATTGACCTGCTTAATAATGTGGAACAGATTTCGGGGTTTTTTCTTCTAATTTGGCTCAACTGACCCACAAAAAAAAATCTTGAGAGACAAAAAAATCCAGATAAACCAAAGAAATAATCTTGATGACTCATAAATTTCATTTGCATTATAATTCATAACATTTCATATTCTTCAGTGGACGCTCCAAAATCCTAATTCTGTCTGTTTGTGTGCATGAGATGTAATGAGAATTTATTTTGAGATGAAACATTTCCGAGGATCTTCCATACCACCTTTAACAGAAACTTAAATTTTTATACAAACTTTTTAGAAAATATTTTTATAAATCATCGTATCATTGAATGTTTACCTTAAGCGTCAATGCAATAAAGTTTGATCTATCATCTGGGCTGCTTGTCTTTTTTTTTTTTGCTTACACAGGATGAGGGTTACTTCAATACCTCAACCACATCTTCAATCCCAAAAAAGCTCCCAGACCAGCTAACAATTGTAATTAATAAATTAATAATCACTGGATGCTTGGGTTTGTCTGTGAGAGAAATTAATGTAGAGAGAAAAGCAAAAAATACGTCGGGGGAGACGGTGGCTCAGTGGTAGAGCGTTCGCTCGCAGACCGGAAGTCAACTTAAAGTTTGCAGGTTTACATCCCACTGAGTTCACATTTAGGGTCCTTGGTGAAGACACCTTATCCCCCATTTCTCCCACCATTGGTGCCGTCGTGTTAGCCTGCTGCGGTGTAGGAGTGCAGCACACAAATTTACTCGATGAGGGATGAATAGAGTAAAAATAAAATAAAAACAGACTCAGAGATTTTATTACATAAATATACATTTTAGTGATTTAACTTCCATCTCAATCTGGAAAGCAGGTCACAAAAATCCACCTGAATCCTGTTTCCATAAATCCTAAACAAGCAGCGAACATCAAAGCAGACCAGGGTCAGGAGGTTCCAACCATCGTTCGGCTCTAAGAGGTTGAAATAAAAATAATTTATGAGTTACTGAGAAACAACGTGTCATGTAGCTTATGATCTAACAAGAAACATCCGATGTCGTTCCTAAACGTTTCCATCTGGACATTGATGAGATTTATTTTAGTCGTTTTATTCTTAATTCTTTACAAATTTGTCCGTGTTTGATCAGAAGAAATAATCCAAGTAAACTTGAAGGATTTATCTGAGGCTGAGTTTGAAAACATTTCTCATTCAGTTGCTTCTGTTTTTCTTTTTTTCAGCAGATTCTTCAGGAAGAATTCACCTGGAAGAAAAGAAATGAAAGTTTTCTATTATTTTTATGTCTTGACAGAATGAGTTGTAGCATTATGATGTGAAACATGATGCGTTTTAATATTATATAGAGTATTTGTTCTGTTCCGTCGTCTTCAGCTTATCCGGGGCCGGGTCGGGGGGGCAACAGCCTCAGATGGGAAGCCCAAGTTTTTCTCAATCCGGCTTCATCCTCCAGCTCACCCGGAAGGATCCCGACTCGTTCCCCAGCCAGCTATGAGACATAGTCACTCCAGCAGGTTTGGGGTCTTGGGTCTGGCTCTTGGTCTCCTCCCGGTGGGACATGCCCGAAACACCTCACCAGCAAGCCGCTAGGGGGGCATCCTGACCGGATACCCAAACCACCCCATCTGGCTCCTCTCGGCCTGGAGAAGAAGCGGCTCGACATCAAGCTCCTCCCGGATGGCAGAGCTCCTCAACCGATCTCTGAGTGAGAGCCCAGCCACCCTACGGAGGAAGCTAATTTCGGCTGCTTGTATCTGTGATCTTATTCTTTCGATCACCACCCGGGGGTGGGAGGGGTGAGGGTGGGAACGTAGATCGACTTGTAAATCGAGAGCTTTGCTTTTCGGCTCACCACAACGGATTGATACAATACAGTATCACATCACGTCATTACTTCTTCTTCTTTCCGCATCCCGGCATTTTTTTGGGGGGGAGGGTACACCCTCTCTGTCCATCCTCACCTGCTTTATATGAAGATCGAACCAGCGGTCCACTGGCCGTGTAAATAAAACCCATTTCATTCCCAACTTTCTCCCAGTGAGCGAACCTTTCAGGAGTCACGTATTCTTCCACCTTAAAAACAGAAACACGTTTAAATTGTATCCAAATGGTTTAGATCTCATAGAACCGGTGGGATGTTTGACCTTAAGGTGGCGTTTTGTGGGTTGCATGTACTGGCCGAATGTCAGACAGTCCACACCTGCATCTCGTAGCTCTGCAAGCAGAAACACACAGCTTCATCAGAAACTGGTGAACAAAAAAAAAACTATGTGTGTGTTACTTTACACACCAGTTAGTGTGTTCATTATCTGTTGATCGGTCTCTCCCAGCCCAAGCATGATGGAGGTTTTGGTCAGTAAACTCGGTTTGACCTTCTTGGCGTGTTTCAGGACGCTCAGTGATTGGTCAAAGTTCGCTCTGGGGTCACGCACAATCCTGCAAACACGTGACAAACACGTGAGCGTTTCAGAAAAGCTGAATGAGCGAGAAATCGATCATTCATTAACGACTGGCGCCGCCTGCTGGCTGGCAGGCTACACAACTGACGGGTATAAAATCAAACGTCTTCTTGGGGAGAAAAATGTTACTTTGCACCTTTGGAGCTCGCGCACTGTCTCCACGTTGTGGGCGTAAACGTCTAAACCCGACAGGGCGATCAGCTCCACAGCCGCCAGGTCACCGCGGAAATCAGGAGTCAGGCACTCAACGAGCATCTTTGAATTTCTGGACACATTTTTTTAAAAGTACTTCTTAGTTTTCGACACGGTGACGGAACGCTGATAAATCCAGACGGGGTTTACCTTTCCTTCAGGTGACTGACCGTCTTAGCGAAATGTGCCGCCCCTCCATCAGCGACGTCTGTAAAAAGGACATTTAAACGGATAATTTGAGAGTTTTGGGGGGGAGAGATTTAAAAATGATGTCTTACCATCTCTGTCCACTGAGGTCAAAACCACGTAGTCCAGCCCCCAGGCAGCAATGGCTTTTGCTGTGTTGTACGGCTCATTGGGGTCCAAAGGCGGAGGATGACGAGCTGTCTTTACAGAGCAGAACCTGCACCCACGGGTGCATGTGTCTCCCATCAACTGTGTGTAAAAAGAAGATTCTTAAACAGAGAAGAGGGTTCAACATTTTTTTTCTTTCTTGTCTCTCATAGTCCCAAGGACTAAGGAGGTGGTAGAATTAGAATTACCGTCTTTTGACCGGGAGAACCGGGTTCGATTCCCACTGGGCTAAAGCTCTCACTGGGACTATGGGACTGAAAACTTGAAGGACAAACAAATGCCCCCTGCGGGTCAGGGACAGGGTCCTGCCCCAAGTGGAGGAGTTTAAGTATCTCGGGGTCTTGTTCACGAGTGGGGGAAGGATGGAGCGGGAAATCGACAGACGGATCGGTGTGGCATCAGCAACAACTAGGACGCTGCATCGGTCCGTCGTGGTAAAGAGAGAGCTGAGCCGAAAAGCAAAGCTCTCGATTTACAAGTCGATCTACGTTCCAACTCTCACCTATGGTCACCAGATGTGGGTGGTGACCGAAAGAATGAGATCACAGGTACAAACGGCCAAAATGAGCTTCCTCCGCAGGGTGGCTGGACTCTCACTCAGAGATCGGGTGAGGAGTTCTGCCATCCGGGAAGAGCTCGGTGTCGAGCCGCTCCTCCTCCAGGTCGAGAGGAGCCAGATGGGGTGGTCAGGGCATGCCCCCCGAGCGCCTCGCGGGTGAGGTGTTTTGGGCACGTCCCACCGGGAGGAGACCAAGGGGTAGACCCCGGACCCGCTGGAGAGACTATGTCTCACAGCTGACCAGAGAATGACTCGGGATCCTTCCGAGTGAGCTGGAGGATGCAGCCAGGGAGAGAGAGGCCTGGGCTAACCGTTTGAGGCTGTTAACCCCGCGACCCGACCCCGGAACAAGTGGAAGACGACGGAACGGAACAAAATAACTTTTTTTTTAATTCACCGACAGATCAATGTGTCAATCCCAAACTTTCAATAGTGACCGTTTTGTACTCTATTTTTTAGCTGTGGGAAGACGTCACCATACTGTAGATACCCAATAGTGACACCTTATCATTGTTCCAAGAGTTATTTTCATAAATCATTTGGGGACCATTGCACGTGAATCATGGGGTTTGCATGATCCGTATCTGCAGTTCTAGAGACCTGGCAGGGGCAGGATGTTTCAATTTGACGTACGCCAGACAGATGTAGCACTGATTGTTTCTGAAGCTTATGTTATTTAAGGAGAGTCACGGTGGTTTTGATGAATCTCAAGTTTGCGTCTTGTACGTAACACCGTTTCTTTATAAAGGAGGTCCCTGATCTGCACCATGTGTTTACAAAGGGTCCTGATTGTGTGAAACCATGTGTTTTTCTGTTCTTAATCACTGATCAAACTGACCATGATGGTGGCCGTGGCCGTAGCATACTCTCCTCCACCCCAACACTCCCCGATGTTTGGACATCTGGCCTCCTCACACACCTGAGACAGAAGGAGGTAAAGATCAGCATGTTTTAGGGGTGAGGGTTGTCCCATTTTACTTAAATTTCATGAGAATAAATCTAACACTGACTGTGTGCAGGTTCAGGTCTCTCAGAGTGTTTTTTAGCCTGTTGAAGTTTTTTCCAATCGGGATTTCAGTCTTTAACCAAGGAGGAAGTCTCAGTCTGAAAAAAAAAAAGAAAAAGTTAACTTTACAAACTGAGCTGAAAAAGTTCAAAATGATCTTGACCGTAGGAGAGATAAAGAAGGTGGATGATTTTAAGTACTTAGGATCAATGGAGAGTGTGGAAAAGAGGTGAAGAAGCGTGTGCAGGCAGGCTGGAACGGGTGGAGAAAAGTATCAGATATGACGTGTGATAGAGGAGTTTCAGCTAGAATGAAAGGGAAAGTGTACAAAACCGTGGTGAGAGCAGCCATGCTGATTGGTCTAGAAACAGTAGCACTGAAGAAAAGACAGGAAGCAGAGATGGAGGTAGCAGAGATGAAGATGCTGAGGATCTCTCTGGGAGTGACCAGGATGGACAGGATCAGAGGAACAGCACATGTTAGAGGTTTTGGAGATAAAGTCAGAGAGGCCAGACTGAGATGGTTTGGACATGTGTAGAGGAAAGAGAGGAACTGCCAGGCAGGAAGTCTAGAGCACGGGTCCACAACCTTTTCTGTGCCATGGACCGGTTTAGTGTCTGATAATATTTTCACGGACCGGTCTAAAGGTGTAGCAGAAAAACTAAATAAGACCAGCCTGAAAAAACTGGTTTGTTTAAATAAATAATAAACTTAAATCCACTTTGTCTTCACAAGAAAATTTGTTAGCAGCATCTTTATAACATGGAAATATTATCTCTCTTCTAACACACTCTGGTTGCTATGGTGACGGTTAACGTACCTTTAAAATAAAAGACATCACAAAAATAAAGTGAATAAAAATACCAGTTAGGCTACTCAAAGTAAGACTACATCAACCAGAATAATAAGCCAAATGGAAATAATGGAAGTTATTTCTTCCTTCTGTATGGCCCGTTACTACATAAGCAACGGCCCGGTATTGGTCCGCGGCCCGGTGGTTGGGGACCATTGGTCTAGAGGAAGACCAAAGAGGAGGTTTATGGATGCAGTGAAGGAGGACATGAACCCAAGAGGATGCAGGAGACAGGGTTAAATAGAAGAAACTGACTTGATGTGGTGACCCATGAAGGGAAATGCCAAAAGGAGAAGAAGATATGTGAATCATGTACAGTATGTTTATAATGAAGTAGAATTTGGACTGAACCCTGTTTTATATGTTTATAATTAAATATGGTGAATTAAAGAGCCTGTTATTAAGGAGGATTTTAGTCGATTTTGGGAGTTTCTGTCCCTTTTTTGGGGTAGATTTAGGTATTTCTGGATGATACAATAAAAGAATCATACTTTTAAAGTAAACTAAAAGTCTCTGATTGTTCCACTTGTTTTTTTTTTTTCTGATCAGATTAATGTACCTTTCTCCTTTCTGTCTCTTTAGGTTTCCTCTGTATTCTGCCCACTTGCTCTTCTCTGAAAGTTCTCCAGATATAAAATCCTGTAGATCAGGTCCATCTTTACTAATTATTTCATTTTTCCGGTCGTTGACTTCTGAAGATTTCGCAGCAGTTTTATAAGCCTGTAGAGAAATGATCAGTGTTATTAACCAGCAGGCTGCAGGCCTTTAACCCCACAGCAACCATTACTACAGTAACCAAACTGTAACATGCTGTTTATTAACTCCAGTCTGAGAGAAGAAGTAGAATACTCACATGTGGGATAGTTCTACAGCTCAGCCAGATGTGGTTTGAAGGGAAACGACTGGCTACACAGCAGCTCTGTTTTAACAGCGCCATGACTTATGTCATTGATAACAAATATCAGTCAGCGATTGCTTTGGTCTGGTGCTGCGTTCAGAGTCAGAAAATCAGAGTAGGAATGTAGAGTGTTTTGATTTGGCTCCTTTTTTAGTGTATGGTTAAAATGTCCATTAAATAAGGATTTATTGGTTTTACATTTAACATCATTCTGAAATATTATATCTTGTTGTTTAACTTTTTGTCAAATTTGAAAGTGAATAAATTAATCTAGGTCGTTTCGGAAATGGCCCACTACACACTTGATTCAAGCTTAAATGAGAAGTGGTCGCCATTCTAAGTGCCATCCAAAATTTGGGCAACTTCAAAGTGCCCAAATAGATAGAGCCCTCAGGGTTCTATTGTGAGAATGAAGAGACGCAAAGAGTAAAAAATAAGAGTAAGTAATAATTTTTAAAATATCTATACAATGAGAAATGTAGAAAACATTACTTTAAATTACAAAGTCAACATTTTCACCCACTTTTCTCAATTTTCCACTGTCTGGATGAAGCCCATCTGCTCTTAAAATTACATTTATTATAATACTGGACATGTGCAGAGAGAGAGTACATAGGAAGAAGGATGTTGGGTTTGGAACCACCAGGAAAGAGGCCTAGAGGAAGACCAAAGAGGAGGTTCATGGATACAGTGAAGGAAGACATGAAAATAGTTGGTGTGACCGAAGAGGATGCAGGAGATAGGGTTAGACTTGCTTTGGCGACCCGTGAAGGGAAATGCCGAAAGAAGAAGAAGAATACAATGAGAAATATAGAAAGCATTGCTTTAAATTAAAAAGGCAATATTTTCACCCACTTTTCTCAAATTTTCACTGTCTGGATGAAGCCCATCTGCTCTTAAATGGCATTTATTGTAATACTGGACCAAAATGAACAGAATCAAATTGAGTTAAATGGCAAAAGAAAGGGAAATGTGTTCAAGAGGGGCTGGATTTATCAGGCTGTTCCACTTCTATTACCCTAGAAGGCTTTTCTTCCTCTGTTCTACCAAGCGGGTGTTCCAACAAGTGGCTGTTCCAGCTCTATTCCACCAAGTGGCTGTCCACTGACCAAGCTGTTCAGAAGCTTGGAGCACCACTAGAGACCCAAATAATCTCCAGCAGTGGAAATTTATAATTTAATAAAAGAATAAATTCTACTTCTATGTGAGCTCTGAGTGTTACTTCTTTTTCTTCTTCTTTCGGCATTTCCCTCCAGGGGTCGCCACAGCAAATCAGTTTCTTCCATCTAACCCAATCTGCTGTATCCTCTTTGGTCACACCAACTATCTTCATGTCTTCCTTCACTGCATCCATGAACCTCCTCTTTGGTCTTCCTCTAGTCCTCTTTCCTGGTGGTTCCAAATCCAGCATCCCTCTTCTGATGTACGCTCTCTCCTCTGCACATGTCCAAACCATCTCAATCCTGCCTCTTGAACTTTATTCGCAAAACCTCTAACATGTGCTGTTCCCCTGATCCTGTCCATCCTGGTCACTCCCAGAGAGATCCTCAGCATCTTCATCTCTGCTACCTCCATCTCTGTTTCCTGTCTTTTCTTCAGTGCCACTGTCTCTTGACCAATCAGCATGCCCGGTCTCACCACGGTTTTGTACACTTTTCCTTTCATTCTAGCTGAAACTCTTCTGTTGCACATCACACCTGATACTTTCGTCCACCCTTCCAGCCTGCTTGAACACGCTTCTTCACCTCTTTTCCACACTCTCCATTGCACTGGACTGTTGATCCGAAGTACTTAAAATCTTCCACCTTCTTTATCTCTTCTCCCTGTAACCTCACTTTTCCATTCGGATCACTCTCATTCACACACATGTACCAAAACAGAGTAATACAGTGTGTTACTTGATGTCTCTAAATCAGCTATGTATGAAGCCTTTCAGAACGATACGTGCGTGCTGACGTCAGTCAGGTTGCGTACATTTGCGTGATGACGTCCTTCCTTCCTCCTTTCCTCTGCTACCAGCGAGGTGAGGCTAAGCAGCTCGTAATACTCATGACTTTTATCTAACTCCATCTGAGCGTATTGAACCAACTTTTTCTATTTGTTTTCAACAATAACACCCGGATAGTAATAAACTTCACATTAGAAGCCATATTTAAAGTTTACTTTGTGTTTGTGATGAGAAATGTTAGAGTGGATTTCAGATGGTTTATATGAGGCCTGTTAGCTCTAATGGCTACCGGTGTTAAATAAAATGTGTTAAATATGGAGGGAAATATTAATTGCACAGTTAAAAGAGATTGTTTTAGATTATTATTCATATTTAAATAAAGATTTAGTTTAAATTTGAATAATAATATTCAATAAAAGAGAGATTGTAGCATCATGTTAGCATGAATGCTAACTACAGTCATTCATGTTTACCATAAACTCTATTAAATTAAATCCTTTTATGTTAAAATAAGTTGTTATTTCTGTTCAGAATGAAGACCATTCTCAGCAGTCAGACTGTCGACCTCCCCAACAATGGTGAGAATCTTTTATTCTGTTCTTATGGATGCAGACTGATGGATGAATCTGGGTTAATGTGGTGTTTGTGTGGGCTTTTTTTGTGTCCAGTTGAGGTGAGGTTAAAGGGACGAACAGTTATTGTTAAAGGACCCCGAGGCAAGCTCACCAGAGAGTTTAACCACATCAACCTGGAGCTCAGCCTGCTGGGCAAAAAAACGAAGAAGGTAAGACACATGGACAGTTTGACATTTTTGGGAATGTGCTGCACTGATCTGTTGTGATGGAGCTGAGCCATAAAGCAAAGCTCTTGATTTACTCGTCTACATTCCTACTTTACCAATGGTCATCAGCTGTTGGTGGTAATTGAAAGGAGATCAAGGTACTAGCGGATGAAAAGAGCTGCTACAAGAGCTCGGAGTACAGCTGTTGCTCCTCTGGGTTGAGAGAAGCCAGATGGGGTGGTTTGGGCATGCGGTTAGAATGCCTCCTGAGTTAGGTGCCTCCACTGGTTAGGTGTTTTTAGCACATCCCACCAGGAGGAGACCCAGAGGCAGACCCTTGACCTGCTGGAGAGACTGTTTCACAGCTGGACAGGGAACACCTCTGGATCCTTTGAGGTGAGCTGGAGGATGCAGCCGGGGTTTGAAAAGCCTGGGTTTCATATGTGAGGCTGTTGCCCCCACGACCCGGCCATAGGATAAGTGGAAGACAATGGAACGAACTGAGTGCGCTAAATTATTTGCTTCAGTGTTCAGATGAGCCATGTATAGTTTATTCATTGTTGAATAACTTGACTCAGTCACTGTAACTTTATGCTATTCTTTTATTGTATGCTGGGATTTTTTTTTCCAAAGCTGGTTCAAAATTGGAAACAATATTGTTGCTCTTAAATAGAGTTTGATATCAGTGCTGATTCAAATATTTCATGTCTAAGAACTAAATACCTCGGATCTGCTGCTAGGAAAGATTCTCAAACAGATGAATGATTTATTATCTGTTGTGTCATCAATACATACTCTACCAATCAGGAGTCCCAGCTTTGTAGTGGGACTGAAACTGGCCTACGTGGATGAAATGGCTGAACAACAGACCCTCTCCAGGTTTTGGTCAACCATGAACAATGTTTCATAACCCGTGCAGGAGGTCTTTATTCAAAGAAGAAGCAGTTTTAGTAACAGACTTTTATCCCAACGCTGCACTATAGACGGGCTTTGAACCATCAGACTGCATAATAAACGGTCTCAATGCATCTGGGAATCTTGATTATTTTTTGAGAAAAGGGAAGCTTGATTTTAGGTATGTGTTGATGTTGTGTTTTTCTTGATTTAGTTTGATCTGTTTTAGGACTGATTGCTTTATATGAGGGTGTGCAGCAGGTCATCTGAAATTTTCTGTGGGATTAATAAAGTTCATCTATCTATTATTATTCTAGGATCTAAGACCGTTCACGTTGTATTGTTACTTTTAAAAGGATAAGTGTTCCAGCTCCACTTGCTGTGTCTGTACAAGTAGATTGCAATGACCGCTCTCCCCGTCCTCCGCAGCTTCGTGTGGATAAATGGTGGGGAAACCGTAAGGAGCTGGCCACAGTCCGCACCATCTGCAGCCACGTCCAGAACATGATCAAAGGAGTCACTCTGGTGAGATAATTCTGCTTCGTAGTGGGATTACTTGGTTTTTCTGTTGGGACTAAACTCTTCATCCGTCCTATCTCCGGCTGCAGGGTTTCCAGTATAAAATGCGCTCGGTGTACGCCCATTTCCCCATCAACGTGGTCATTCAGGAGAACGGGACTCTGGTGGAGATCAGGAACTTCCTGGGAGAGAAATACATCCGTCGTGTCAGAATGAGGAACGGTAGGTCAGCTTTTTGTGTCTATGTAATCGTTGATGTAAAACTTCTTTTAAAATGTAGTTTTATTATTAAACTAAAACGTATGTTGTTTTTAACTAAAAATTGATCGATTGAATCGGTTAATCGGACACAAGTGATGTGTGACTTGAATTCCAACAATACCTTCATAGTTCACGTCTAGGGCCCTTGAAGAAGACACCTAACACCTGCCCCTCATTTTCCCACCATTGAGCCTGCTGGGGTGTAGTGCAGCACACAAATTTCCCGGTCAGGGATTAATAAAGTATATAAAAAAAAAAAATTGGCGTTTTTACCCATGTTACTTCAGCAACGTCTCCTGACTACAGTTGTCATAATCAACCAATATTGATCCATGTTTCACGTGCATCAGAATACAAAGCACACCATTGTTTTAACAAAATGAAAGGCTTTACAGTGCGGAAAATTTGTAGAGCAATCGCATTGGGTTGCATTTGATGTACCTCGAGTCAAAACCATCCGTATATGATGGAGACGAATGTTTTTGTAGACGTAACACGTGAAACGTTATTTTCATCTTATAATATTGCACAGCTGTATCAAAGGAAGTTCCTAGTCTCTGATATTCTCATTGACATGGCAATAAAAGCATTCTGATTCTGAAAGGAGAGAAGTCGGCCAGAAAATTCATGCGAAAATTTTTTTCTGAATTGCTGGTAAATATTAGGTTGAGTCTTTTAAAGAAATTTATTGTTTCATACCTGGAATTAAACTTTTTTTAAAGAAATGTCTCCCTTCAAACAACTTCTCATGACCTAATGTTTGATTCTGTTTGAATTTGAAGGGATTCAGTTTTTGTAAATGATCTTTATCAAACCAGACTGGTGATGATGTTTGCTTGTGCTTGCAGGTGTGAATTGCTCTGTTTCTGCCGCCCAGAAAGACGAGTTGATCCTGGAGGGAAATGACATTGAGTTGGTTTCAAACTCAGGTGTGTATATCTTTGTCTAAGTCTCATAGACGACAACACAGCTTTACATTAACAGCACAAGATACACGTTGTTCTTTAAGATCATTCTTAATCACTTGAACTAATGTTAAACAAGACATTGGGATTAAAAATCAGACTGAGTCACATTACTATGTAAAGTTAAAGACAGAGATAAACTTATGCCTTTATAGAAATCAGATATGGGGATTCAAACTTTAACAATCCCAAACTTCTGTTCACATTATATTAAAATCACACTGAGAATTAACACTGGATTAAATTACACATGACCTCTAATTATTCCACATTGTTGTAGGTCAAACTCATCCTGTTCTGAGGACGTTTTTAGTAAATCTGTAATCTTTCAGCACTGTGATCTGTGTGTGATGTTCATGTTCGACTCTGTTCCAGCCGCTCTGATCCAACAGGCCACCACAGTCAAAAATAAGGATATCAGAAAATTCTTGGACGGCATTTATGTTTCTGAGAAAGGAACAGTAGTGGAACCAGAGCAGTAGAAGTAAGACCTGCAGGAGTCGATCGACGCCGTCACCGCTGCCTGTCTCGTGCCAAAGCGCTAATCTAACTTTGCTTTTTTTTTTATTTTTTAACATCTTTCTAGAGGCATCTGTCTTCTTCTGTTTGTCACATTAATCATATTCATTTTACCCATGGGAGCAGTTTGATTGCAGCATGTCTTCATCTGTTTCGTGTTCGTCTGCACGTCTAAAGTCTTAAGGTTGCACCAAAACCGATATGTCTTTTTATCCGAGTGCTCACCAAAACCCAAATTATTCCAACTTTTAAAAAGACATTTAACTTTATAACATTCATCTCTTTCATTCTGACACCAAGCAATAGTTTCTTGAGTAAAGATGGATGATGAGATGCTCGTTATTCGTAATAAATGAACATTCCATTGAACGGTTGCTTCCATAATTAATTAATTTTGGATAATGGTCACTTTGAAGTGTCTCACGCTGATTAAACCATGATTGTTAAAGAAAGAAATATTACTTTGATTATAAGCACTTTGTTTTGCACACTTACCATTTAAATTGTACTTTTTTTTCATAAGACTAATCATTGGAGTTTTTTGGACCCTGCAAATGCGAGTCCAAGTGCCCTAGTAACAGCCTGCTAGTTGAATTGGAATTTGTGCATCCTTAGTCTTTACTCACATCTCTGTGGTATTTTAGCTACTAATTTTTTTTCTGGCCAAATCACTACTTCGTCGGTGCTTCCCACATGCAGGACGTCACATCTGGTTTCATGGTTTTTCTCATACTCACCTGTTTTTTTCTTCTTTTTTGCAGCGGCTTTGATCCAACAAGCCACCAGTGTCAAGAAGAAGGACATCAGGAAGTTCTTGGATGGTATTTATGTCAGCGAGAAGACCACCGTGGTGGAGGTTGAAACTGAATAAATCTTGACGTGTCCTGTTATGACCAATAAACTAATCTTTTCCAAGTTATTATCTGTTTCTTAATTATTGATTTATTCAGTTTTTTTTTATTAATCAAATATCAACTGGATGCAAAAAGAGATTAAAATCTTTGTTTTTGATTGGGTCAACATGCTGATGAGAATTAAAAGTGGTTAGACTAAGTCTAAAGTTGTGCTATTTGGCTCTGCGGTCTTCTCTATGATGGATGAATGCAGCATCGGACATCCGCATGTTAATTTATGCTCACTTTTGAATAAGATCCTGAGATATTTGTTCCTCCACTTTGGGTAAACTCTGTCTCTAACCTGTGAAGAGCTGCATTATAACACATGGTCTGGGTCTGAGTAACTACAGGCTGTTTACTTTCAGACAGAACTGCTCAGCAGGAGGTCTAGATGAAGACCAAAGAGGAGCCTTATGGATTAAATATATATATATATATATATATATATATATGGTACCATTTTTAACATTATAAAGTGTTTTTAAAGTAATTTCTTCTGATCAATATCAAGCAGATTAACATCAAGTAAGTAATGAGGTATAATGATTAGTGTTTTTTGTATTTCTACAAAAAAGGTGCATCAAAATAACATTTTTTTTTTTTTTAATTATAAAACACAAGATATAAAGGATTTAAAAATCTGTTCATAATTTAATGCATAAAGGTGTTAAAATGAAATGTAAATATAATTTAATTTTTAAATAAAAATAACAAATCAAAAACCTTAATAAATCCAGCAGCAGCATGCTGGTTCTCATTGAAATGAATGGATCTCTTTTTCATTGTGTCTACCCAAAAATTTGGACAGAATTTAATGCTGTTTTAGAAAAATTTGAACAATCTAACTGGAATAAAAACGTTTAAATTATTCAAAACGTTTAAATTCTAAATGAATGACATTGTAACATTTATATTAGAAAGAAACATTTGAGCAATCTACTTAAAATGCCTTAAAAACAACAAAATCTCTGCAGATCATTTATAATTTATCAGATCAAATTTAATCATTGTTTATTTCTAAAGACTGATCTGATTGGCTAAGGGATTATTTTAAAATTATTTTTTTGTATTTTATTCTATTTCCTGTTTTTTTTATTTACTTATTTGGAATTTCAAATGGCAAAATTTTAATTTAAGAAAGAAAAAAGTAATTTACAATTTATTTAAACAAAATACAGTGACGTAATTTGACGCGTTGTAAACGTCACATCTAAGCGACAGTTCTTCATGCAGCTTAGCCCGCCAACTTTTTTGGATGATTTGATTACTTTTCTGACATTAAAACTGTTACAAAAGAATTAAAAATGGTACGTAAAGTATTTTATTCTTTTTATATTCAGGTGAGAAACTGTTAATAAAATAAATTGATGAATAAGTGGGAAAATTACGAAAAAACGTGCAGCTTTTGAAACAAATTAAGAAGATTAGCTGCAGCTAAAAAAAACAAATGTCAAAATTGAAAGAAAATTCTATTTTATAATTGGGATTTTTTTTTTTATTTGATGGAC
The DNA here is from genome assembly GCA_902685375.1 of Neostethus bicornis. Classification (NCBI taxonomy): domain Eukaryota; kingdom Metazoa; phylum Chordata; class Actinopteri; order Atheriniformes; family Phallostethidae; genus Neostethus; species Neostethus bicornis. Next base: position 5,821,847 of record LR738542.1, on the reverse strand, counting down.
AAATAAGTGAAATTACTTATATTTTAAGCAGGTTTGTGTAAAATTTAAGATGGCATGTTTTGATGATTGAAGAGTTGCATCAAATTTCTGCACAGATCTGATTTATTTTTTAAAAAAAACCTAATTAATATAAATTTTAATGACTGTTTTCAGGATATCAGACGTTTTTTTACACCGACTTTAATAAAACCAGCGGTGCAGAAACCAGCTTCAAAATCAGAGGAAGATCAGAAAAAGAAAAAGAATAGAAATCAATCTGATGAAGAAGTGAAAAAGAATCAGAAAGACTCCTCAAAGGTAAGAAAATCCTTTTATTTTTTTGGTTAATCCTACTGATCATTCTGTTTTTTAACATGGCTGACTGATTATTTCAGATGAAAAACTCCAAGAAAGAAAAAGAAAGTGGAAAAAAGAGGAAGAAACATGCAGTGATTGTTTCTGGTAAGACGGATTTAATGCAGAATAAATAATACATGTGGGAAATTTTATTCCCTCATCCCCCGCATTCTCCGTCTGATGTGACGGAGAAGTATGTTAGAGTGGTCCAGGACATGTATGAGGACTGTAAGACAGTGGTGAGGTGTGCTGTAGGTGTGACAGAGGAGTTCAGTGTGGGGGTGGGACTGCACTAGGATCTGCTCTGAGTCCTTTGCTGTTTGCTATGGTCATGGACAGGCTGACAGACGAGGTCAGACAGGAATCTCCATGGACAATGATGTTTGCAGATGACATTGTGATCTGTAGTGAGAGGAGAGAAGAGGTGGAGGAAAAGCTGGAGAGGTGGAGGTTTGCACTAGAAAGAAGAGGAATGAAGATTAGTCAGAGTAAAACAGAGTACATGTGTGTGAATGAGAGGGATCCAAATGGAAAAGGGAGGTTACAGGGAGAAGGGATAAAGAGGGTGGAAGATTTTAAGTACTTAGGATCAACAGTCCAGAGCAATGGAGAGTGTGGAAAAGAGGTGAAGAAGCGTGTTCAGGCAAGCTGGAACGGGTGGAGTAAAGTATCAGGTGTGATGTGTAACAGAAGAGTTTCAGCTGAAATGAAAGGAAAAGTGTACAAAACCGTGGTGAGACCGGCCATGCTGATTGGTCTAGAAACAGTAGCACTGAAGAAAAGACAGGAAGCAGAGATGGAGGTAGCAGAGATGAAGATGCTGAGGATCTCTTTGGGAGTGACCAGGATGGACAGGATCAGATGGACAGCACATGTTAGAGGTTTTGGAGATAAAGTCCGAGAGGCCAGGCTGAGATGGTTTGGACATGTACAGAGAAGAGAGACCGAGTACATCGGCAGAAGGATGCTGGGTTTGGAACCACCAGGAAAGAGGAAGACCAAAGAGGAGGTTCATGGATGCAGTGAAGGAAGACATGAAGATAGTTGGCGTGACCGAAGAAGATCCAGCAGATAGGATTAGATGGAAGAAACTGACTTGCTGTGGCGACCCCTGAAGGGAAATGGCGAAAGAAGAAGATGTGGGAAATTTTAAATTTTGATGTAACTTTTAAAAAGAAGTTGGAAAGAAGCTTAAATGCATCTGAGATTTATTCGATTTAACTTTATTTAAAAAACACTTGTTTTCAATCACAAACTGCACCCACACTGGATGGAATTAACTTTAAAATTCATCTTCATTCTGATTATAAATCATTATGACAATCATTTTAAGAAAATGAATTATTGTGTTTTTTTTTTTTTAGTTGCCAATAATCAAAATAATTGCAATAAATTTTTTGGCTGCATCGATCACAAGAACCAGAAAAAGATCAGACTGAAACAACAGCATTTGTTGTTTCAGTCTAATCTCCTCACAGGAAGTATGATGTCTAACCTAACCTGCTGGCTGTGTTAATGCAAGTTGCTTCTCAGAGTTGCAGCTTTCAGGGTCGTCTTGTGTTTTTTTTTGGGTCAGACTCAGAAGAAGAACAGCTGGAGGAACCAGTCATGAAGAAATCCTCCAAAGAGAAAAGAAGTAAAACAGAAGCAGCGGCCAAAAACAATCCAGTGCAGTTTGTTTCTGAGACAGGTAAAGTGCTCACACACATTTATCTCAGGGTGTTTTCGATACACTGCCCTGTTAAAAATCAATTATTCTGACAATCGATTCATTTGTCTATTTTTCTGACAATCGAATAACTTGTTGATTATTTAGATAACCAATTAATTTGTTGATAATTAAATTGAATAATTGATAGATGTATGGATTATTGACTGAAACATTTATAAGTTTATTGGATACTGAATTAAATGATTTTTTTTATTGCTTATCGAATCAATTATCCTACAATCATTGGATGAATTATTCTATTAAAAATTTAATAAATTTTTTTATATTTTGTTGGAAAAGAAAATCAAAATGGAACAACTTTCTGAACAAAATTGAAATTGTGTTCAATATTAGTCTTAAAAATGTTTTTTATTCATTTATTTTTTTAAATTTACGTGCATCTTTAGTATTTCCGTCCCCTAAAAACAGTAAGTATCTCAACTCAGGCGGAGAGTGTCTGTTCCGTTCCCTCGTCTTCCGCTCATCCAGGGCTGGGTCTTGGGGGGCAACAGCCTCAGACGGGAAGCCCAGGCTTCTTTCACCCCGGCTGCATCCTCCAGCTTACCCGGAAGGATCCCAAGTCGTTTCCCAGCCTCGCCAGCGAGGCGTTCGGGCTCCTCTCAACCAGGAGGAGGAGCGGCTCGACACCAAGCTCTTCCAGGATGGCAGAGCTCCTCACCTGATCTCTGAGTGAGAGCCCGGTCATCCTGTGGAGGAAGCTAATTTCAGCCGCTTGTATCCCCGATCTCATTCTTTCGGTCACCACCCACAGCTGGTGGCGCAGAGTTTGTTCTGTAAAAAGTCTCTCAAACTAAAAAAAAAAATCCCTCTATTTAAAAACTGCTCCTTTTTTTTTGACCGTCTTTGGACTTGAAAATCATCGGTTTGCCGGTCGCTACTTCTTCTATTCTGGTAATTGCTCACTACGGTCACCTCTGGAGTCTGAAATAAATGTGACTGATGGTGTTTACCTGTGCCCATGTAGCAGAATTAAAAAACAAATGGATCACCAAAATAGTTAGCTGTTTTAATAACAGATTGAATCGTTAAGTTTTTTCAGGCCTAAACCCACATGTGCATAATTCCAGATTCAGACAACGATAACTTCCTGTCGCTGAAGAAGAAACCCAAACAGAACGGGACAGGAAGCAGGTCGGCTTCACAGAGTTCTCCACCAGAAGCCAAAACAAAGACTTCGGTGAAACCGTCCACCAGCCAGCCGAAACCACCCATAAAGACTCCAACTTCTGCTCCTAAATCACCTCCCAAACAAACCCCCATTTCGCTGCAGGACTTCTTTGGCAGCGGGAAGATTCATCGCTCGGACAGGAAGCTGGTTGCGAGCGCAAAGAGAAAAACAGTGAGTGGTTTGTTTATCCCAAAGTGTTTTATCACTATTCCTGGTATTAAACACAAATACTGTTTATAAGAGAAGGAGAAAGTTGCTTTTGTCTGCGTGCCATTTCTTGCTCCAAAACACTTCAGAACTCATGGGCTTCTTTAGAAAATTTTACCATTGTTGTCACGGTAACCAACACGTCTCTCTTTCCTTGGCTATGAGCTTTCTTAAAATAATTTATTTAATTTAGAAGCACCTTTAAAACGCTCGAGGATAGTTTACAACAATAAAATATAAAAGGCAGTGGGTGGTGACCGACAGAATGAGATCGCGGATACAAGCGGCCGAAATAAGCTTCCTATGCAGGATGGCTGGCCTCTCACTCAGAGATCGGGTGAGGAGCTCTGCCATCCAGGCGGAGCTCAGAGTAGAGCCGCTCCTCCTCCAGGTCGAGAGAAGCCAGATGGGATGGTTCGCGCATCTGGTCACCATGCCTCCCGAGCGCCTCGCTGGTGAGGTGTTTTGTTGCACATCCAAAGAGACCAAGAGGTAGACCCTGGACCCGCTGGAGAGACTATGTCTCCCAGCTGGCTGGGGAACGACTCAGAATCCTTCCGGGTGAGCTGGAGGATGCAGCCGGGGTGAGAGAAGCCTGGGTTTCCCGTCTGAGGCTTTTGCCCCCGTGACCCCGGAACAAGCGGAAAACGACGGAAAGGAAATAAAAGGCTTAAAAAAAATCACCAGTACAAAACAGTGTAGAAAGCAGGATGGGTGAGGCGGGGGAGTCTGAGAGAGAAGCCAGATCTGAACAAGTGAGTCTTTGTCTGGATTAATCGAGTGAAGCGGCCATCATAATTGGTTTGGATTGTTTCAACCCTTTTGAGATTAGACTTGGAAGTGTTAGAGGAGATGGCCGTCCAAAACGGATCAGATGGATCACCTTACTGGGTGAGAGTCAGAATATTAGAGGTAATATTTGTCAGGTTTGAATTCTGAACCGTATTAATTCGGAACAAAATCATTAACGTTCGGGATCTTTTTATCAAAGTTCAGGCGTTTTGCATCAAGTTCAGTCCAATCCGCCGGTCTGTTCCGACTCCTGAAAACCCTGGACACCGGAGAGACCCCCATGGAGGCCAAACCTAGACCATGAACCCTAACCCCCAAGGACGACAAACCCTGACCCGAACCCCAATCCTGACGGAGGACAGACCCTGACCTCCATGGACGACGAACCCTGACCCCAGACGGAGGACAGACCCTGACCCCCATGGAGGCCTAGCGGGCTTCAGTCACAGAAACCTTGTAACTTTGAACTTTTCCTTAAAAACTTTCTTTTGGATAAAAACACAAACAGTTTCATTAAAAGTTCTTTTCTGACGCAAGTATAATATTGAGATTTAGGAATCAACGCGTGTATTGAATCATCGGGTGTGTATTGATATCCAGCCTTAGTTATGGGTGACATCACACTCACTGGGTTCATCGCTTCTACAGTTCCGTTCCATCATCATCCGCTTGTTCCGGGGTCGCGTCACGGGGGCAACAGCCTCAAACGGGCAGCCCAGGCCTCTCTCACCCCGGCTGCATCCTCCAGCTCACCCGGAAGGATCCCAAGTCGTTCCCCGGCCAGCTGTGAGACATAGTCTCTCCAGCGGGTCTGGGGTCTGCCCCTTGGTCTCCTCCCGGTGGGAAGTGCCCAAAACACCTCGCCCACGAGGCGCTCGGGGGGCATCCTGACCAGATGCCTGAACCATCCCATCTGGCTCCTCTTGACCTGGAGGAGGAGCGTGTCGACACCGAGCTCCTCCCGGATGGCAGAGTTCCTCACCCGATCTCTGAGTGAGAGCCCAGCCACCCTGCGGAGGAAGCTCATTTCGGCCGCTTGTACCCGCGATCTCATTCTTTCGGTCACCACCCACAGCTGGTGACCATAGGTGAGGGTTGGAACGTAGATCGACTTGTAAATCGAGAGCTTTGCTTTTCGGCTCAGCTCTCTCTTTACCACGACGAACCGATGCAGCGTCCTAATTATTGCTGATGCCGCACCGATCCGCCTGTTGATCTCCCGCTCCATCCTTCCCCCACTCGTGAACAAGACCCCGAGATACTTAAACTCCTCCACTTGGGGCAGGACTCTGTTCCTGACCCGCAAGGGGCATTCTACCCTTTTCCGGGCGAGGACCATGGTCTCGGATTTGGAGGCGCTAATTCCCATCCCGGCCGCTTCACACTCGGCAGCAAATCTATCCAGTGAGAGCTGGAGATCACGGTCCGTTCTCCAGTGTATGATAAAACTCTGTGTGCTCCTCAGCCGTCCTGGGACTCAGACAGTCTGATCAGTGATGAGGAAATGGCCCGACACTTGCAGATGGAGGAGCAAATAGAGGTAGACTGATCACAGTGATGCGGACCTCGATCTATCCTCAGTTCTCACCTCCTCTCTCTTTGTTCCTCCTCAGCTGGAAAAGCAGGTCCACGACGACGAGGAGTTCGCTAAAACGTTGGCCATGTTGGAGGCGGAGCCACAATCAAAGAAGGTAAAAATGTTTAAGAGATTTGAAACTTTCTATAAACATCTCACACACTCTGTCTGGTCCTCACCCAGGTGTGTAAAACCCGGGATGAAACGCACGGCCAAACCTCCAGTGAGAAACCTTCCGGTACTCTGGGAGGACTGAAGAAGCCCAAACAGGAACCATCAGAGGACAAAACCAGCCCGTCACCTAAAAAGACTCCAGTGAAAACCAGTTCCAAACTGGCCATGATGAAGAAAAAAGAGGAGGAAGAGATTAAAATGAAAAAGAAAATCTCTCCGAAAAAAGAGCCTGAAGTTTCACCCACATCAGTGAAGAAGTTGACACCCAAGATCGCAGCCACGCCCACAGGCATGAAAATATCCCCAAAGAAACCTGAGGTGACCCCACTGTTTCCTGAGTAGAAATCCAACATATTCTCAGGATGATGGGGTTTTATATGTTTGTTTTTGTTTTAATCAGAGTACAGCAACCAGTCCAGACGACGGAGAGAAGAAAAAAAACACTTCTGCATTTAGAAACTACCTGAACAGAGACGGACCAAGAGCCCTGGGATCAAAGGAGATCCCAAAGGTGGGAGGCACGATGGTCTGTCTTCTTTACCAGCATGTCTGTGGTTTCTCTAAGGTGTGTGTGTGTGTTTTTTTTAGGGTGAGGAGAACTGCTTGGAAGGCTGCGTGTTTGTAGTAACGGGCGTTCTGGAATCGATGGAAAGAGACGATGCGAAATCTCTGATCGAGCGTTACGGAGGGAAGGTGACCGGAAACGTCAGCAAGAAGACTACCTACCTGGTCCAGGGCCGGGACAGCGGGGTGTCCAAACTGGAGAAGGTGATCCCTTGGACAGAAATATTTACTTACAAAGAGAAAAGCTTTTTGAGTATTGTGCCTTACCATCCATAACCCTGACACACACCACACCCTCCTCTACGATTCAATGGGAATCACTGATGTACTGTTATATAGTTTGATTTTAAAATAAACGGTGAAACAGTTTGTGTGGCTCTGATTAGGCGGAGAGTTTTGGGACCAAGATCCTGGATGAGGATGGTCTGTTGGAGCTGATCAAGACAAAACCTGGAAAGAAATCCAAATACGAGGTCGCCGCAGAGAGCGAGGTAAGTGCACGTTTAAACACGTCATGTTGTGAAATAACCTTGTGTTTAAACTTAGAAAAAAATCAAGTTGCTTCTATGATTAAAAAAAACGAGCTGCTTTTTAAAAAGAAGCTGTTTTATCAAATAAACTTGTAAAAGTTTCTACCATCATTAAATTTTATTCACACCTGAAAATCAGATTGAAGTGTTTTTCTGTTTCATTTGTATATTGGGTGGAGACGGTGGCCGCGTGGTTAGCGCGTTCGCCCGCGGACCGGAAGGTCGTGGGTTCGCGTCCCACGGAGAGCATGTCTAGGGTCCTTGGAGAAGACACCTATGCCCCACTTCTCCCACCATTGGCGCCGTTGAAGGGCAGCCTGCTGTGGTGTAAGGAGTGCAGCAAACAAATTTCCCCGGTGAGGGATGAATAGAGTAATTCAAAATAATCAAAATAAAAATATTTTAAAGAAATTTACGAGTTCTACCGTTCAGTGTTCAGACACTATCTGACCGCCAAGTTGTTCTTGGCCACGGATTTTGTTATCTGCCATGCCCAGCTCGCACTTCATCCCTCACCTAACAGGGAGTGACAATTTGATGTAAATTTACCAAAATATAAATATAAAAGAAAATGCATTAGTTTCCTTAATTTGATCTGCTTCAAGACTGTATTTGCTGTTTTAAACTAAATTTGTGCTGCGTTGTGCCCCGGCCTAATGGGCAGGATGCAAGAGAAAGAGTGATTAATATAAACTTCTAAAATAAATAAATGTGTCCCAACAGCAGCGGAGCAACCACGTCTTTACTTTGAATAAACTTTCTAAACTTTCTCAATCTCTAGAATCATTGCCAACATAAATCATATAGCTTGGTTAACCCCGTAGCCGAAGAACTACAAACATGGCTTACAAACCCTTGTGTTCATGTCATAGCATCTTCTCTGTTGTTTGATTGGGTAGAACGTTTCCCCATCTCTGCAATCAAAACCTAATGCCAGCAAGCCTTAATCTAGTCGTTGAAGTAAAATAAACTTGAGTGAAGTAACAATGTGGCACCAGCCTGAAAACTGTACCTCCTCTTTAAACACAAATGAAAGCTAGAATTTTTCAAATTTAAAATCCTGTTCTTCTAATTTGGTCAGTGTAAACCCTCCAAGACGAGGACCCCTCCCTCCCAGAAGTCCAAAACAACCCCCAAAGCCCAGAAGATTTCTCCCTCTAAGGGTAACTCCAGATCTCCTCAGACTCCGAGCCCGTCAAAGACCGGCCAGTCTCTAAAACGCGACTCCAAGACCAGCGATAGCAGCACTCCGACTGGAAGAAGCTCAGGTACATCAGTCCGGAGGGACCTGGGTCTTATGTCCTCACCACCACACGAAGACTCCAGTCTGCTTTGGGTGGATAAGTACCGCCCTCGCTCCCTGAAGACATTGATCGGTCAGCAGGGGGAGCAGAGCTGCGCTAACAAGCTGCTCCGGTGGCTGCAGAACTGGAGCAAAAACCAGAGCGGTTCCGTCAGCAAACCAGCAGGTAGCAGGAATGTGCTAGCATGCTAGGTCCGTTAGCCACAGGAAGTGCTAACGCAGCTTTGTGCTGTTCAGCAGCCAAGTTCGGAAAGTTCGGAGGGAAAGATGACGGATCAACATTCAAAGCTGCTCTGCTGTCTGGACCTCCGGGAATCGGCAAGACCACCACGGCAATCCTGGTCTGTGAGGTCAGTCACCCTCCGTGTCTGTGTGTTTGTCTCACTGTGTGTTCTTTGTGCAGCGTAATAGGTCTGCAGAAAAATAGGTCTTTCAAAAAATTACAAATCAAATCACCCATGGTCACCAGCTGTGGGTGGTGACCGAAAGAACAAGATAGATGATACAAGCGGCCGAAATGAGCTTTCTCCACCAGGTGGCTGGGCTCTCACTCAGGATCGGGTGAGGAGTTCTGCCATCCGGGAGGAGCTCGTTGTTGAGTTGCTCCTCCTCCAGGTTGAGAGAAGCCAGATGGGGTAGTTCGGGCATCTTATCAAGCTTGATAAATCCGGTTGATAACTTCTTTAACAGCGACACACTCGCAGCCAAAACTGTGGAGTATTGAAAACAATGAGAGAATGTGTTAATTACTGTGTGTGTGAATAATGTGTGTGTGTGTGTTCTAGGAGCTGGGTTTCAGTTACGTAGAAATGAACGCCAGCTGCACTCGCAGTAAAAACAGCCTGAAAGAAGTCGTAGCCGAGTCGCTTAGCAACACGAGCATCGAGAACTTCTACAAAGGTGATTGGTCCATTTTTATTTTATTTTCTTTCATATTAAAACACAGAAAACTGTTGGTTTTTATCAACATTATAGTGTTTTTTAAAGTTTTAAATGTACTTGTTTGGCCCGTCAGAGGGAGTTGATGTAAGACCTCCACGTCACAACAAGAGTGTAAAAAATAAACAGCAGCTTTTGGGAAAATTTTGGGGGAATAATTTTTGTGTAATCCATGCATCTGATTGGTTGATTACGAACTAACTTTGGTGCTACAGGACAAATGACGGCAAAAAAGTTTTGAACATTTGAGAATGTGTTACAACTAAAGTAACGGATTTTCTGTAAAAACTATTGTGCGACCGATTTAAACAGGCGGTTATCGCACTCTCACGAGACATCGTGAGAGTGGCGATCAGTAAATGTTGCCGATTGGCTCTCATAGATTTCTGTCTTGAGTCCGTCCACCAAACACTCTAATTTACAGAGTTTCTGTAAACACACCACCATGTGACATCACTGCACAGTGGAGGTGATTCTTCTACCTAGAGGAAGAAAGCAGAAACAGACCGTTTTTTTTTTTTCATTGTTTTTTGTGAATCATAGAAACTAAAAAGTACATTTTAATTATAAAGTTTTATTTAAGTGGAAAACATTAAAAAAATTATATCTGTGCCTGAAAGAGGCTACATTATGAACGACGTTCTCTGACATGTTTTTCAATTTAATATAGTTTATAATCAAAACATTGATTTTGACAAAGTTAACATGTGAATAATGAAAAAAAAAAATCTTAAAATTATGAACATTAAACAACAATTTTGCCAAAATGATAGATTAATCTTCTTTCTTGGAGGCTTTAAAATAAAATCTGTCTAAAAAAAAACTTAGTCGTGTCGTAGTGACAACAATAGTGAGTGAGTAATGGCTGCCGTGCTGGTGAAAGTGACTGGGTTGCTGCGCCCTGCTCCTCTAAACAGTCATTGGTTACTCGTTTGGTGTTTGGGTCAAAGTCTTTAGAGATGCTTCTCGACACCTGGTGGCAGCTGCATCAGAACATTCTGGGCCCTAACCGTCCCCTTCCTCTCCACTAAAGGCACGTCTCAAACTGTGAGCAGTAAACACGTCCTGATCATGGACGAGGTGGACGGCATGGCTGGTAACGAGGACCGAGGAGGAATCCAGGTGAGTCTGTCGCACCCTGTGTTAAACTTCCTCTAGCACCAGATGTTTAAACGTAATTTTTTATTTTTTATTTGTCCTGCAGGAGATGATCGGTCTAATAAAATCCTCCAAGATTCCGATTATCTGCATGTGCAACGATAGGAACCACCAAAAGATCCGCTCACTGGCCAACTACTGCTACGACCTGCGTTTCCAAAGACCTCGTGTGGAGCAGATAAAGGTATGATTCCTCTTCTTTCTGAGGTCTGATCACACGATGACGTTCTCACGTCTCGTTCATCTCAGGGAGCCATGATGTCCATCGCTTACAAAGAGGGCATCAAGATCCCGCCTCCTGCGCTGAATGAGATCATCCTGGCCTCCAATCAGGACATCCGGCAGGTACGTAGCCCCAGCAGCACCACCACGTCATGTTTCCTTACAGCTTCTCATGTTTCTGTAATTCCATCAGGTGATCCACAACATGAGCATGTGGTCAGCCAAAGACAAGGTGATGACCTACGAGCAGTGCAAGTCTGACGCGGCCAGCGCCCGGAAAGACATGAAGCTGGGTCCGTTCGACGTCTGCAGGAAGGTTTTCTCCTCAGGAGAAGAAACCGCACGCATGAGCCTCATCGATAAGTCCGACTTGTTTTTCCACGACTACTCGTTGGCGCCGCTGTTTGTCCAGGAGAACTACCTACATGTCCGTCCTGCTGCTGCGGGGTACGTCACAACACCACACACACTCACACACACACACAGATCAGATCACAATGTCGCCACGCCACTAGACCAAGAAGTTATTGCTCTGATAAAAATTGCTGATGCGGCACCGGTACCTAAAATATAATTTTCTGTACACATTCCTGCTGGGCACACACACACACACGGTCTAGTTTTTTTTAGGAACTTCATCCAATCAGAAGGAGAATTAAAATTCTTCTCTGATGTGATTTTTCTTCCAGAAGCAGCCTGAAGTCTCACCTGGTTCTTCTCAGTAAGACGGCAGACTCCATCAGTGAAGGAGATCTGGTGGACAGACGCATCCGGTCAGGACAGAACTGGTCCCTGCTGCCCACACAGGTAACACACATACACACACATACACACACTGTGGATACTAGAAGTCATTGATCAGTGGTCCCCAACCACCGGGCCGCGGACCAGTACCGGGCCGCATAGAATGAAGAAATAACTTCCATTATTTCCATTTGGTTTATTATTTGAGCCTTTATTTTAAAGGTTTTCTTGGTTCTTGATGACGATGTTTTAATTTGAAAAGTGACCGGAAACAAAGTTACGAAGCAGACTGGACTTTAGAAACACTCTTCAGGTTTCAGGTCAAAATGGGACTGTCTGGTTCCAGTAAAACAAACTCAGAACTCTGATTGATCTAGTCTTACTATGAGGAGACTAACTGGAATTTTTATTCACTTTGTTTTTGTGATGTCTTTTATTTTGAAGGTATGTTTACCGTTACCAAGATTTTTTTTTTTTTTTTTTATACATTTTTTTCAGGCTGGTCTTATTTTGTTTTTTTGCTACACCTTTAGACCAGTTCGTGAAAATATTATCAGACACTAAACCGATCCGTAGATCAGGAAAGGTTGGGGACCTCTGCTTTACTGGGTGTAGAGACCGAAAGCGGACGCACTTGGACGCGTTCGTTGCATCTCACGTTTAGAAAACCATATTATTCCTGTTGGTTCGAAAGCGTGTTTCGCCCATTCAGATTAAGAGAGGTGTAAAACTTTTGCCCGTTTAAAGGGTTGCGGAAATTAATTAGCGGTGTTTTACGGCAGTGGAGACGTCCACGTGTGATATTATCAGACGAAGCATCGGAGAAGTCCAAAGCTGTGCTGACTGGAGACCAAACGAGACACTTGTCAGACAAGGGGAGCCCCCCCCTCAGAATGGCTGCTTTATTTATACAGCTGTGGAAAATAAAGAGGTGTGTTTTACATAGTAGTGGGGAAAAAAGATTCTTAACCCCCTACTTCCAGATAAGAGGAGACGATAGGTCACTCCCCCTGTAGGACACTCTGTCTGCACTAAACATCAGCTTCAGTGTCAGACTGCTCCACCCTCACTGTGTGAAGGGGAGATGCAGGAGGTCTTTCCTTCCTTCTGGTGTAAGACTCCACAATGAGCAATTTTAACCATGTGTTATCTGTGTGTTTCTCTGTGTGTGTGTCTAGGCGATCTATTCCAGCGTGATTCCCGGGGAGCTGATGAGAGGCTACATGAGTCAGTTCCCAGTTTTTCCCAGCTGGCTCGGGAAAAATTCCTCCGCTAACAAACATTCCCGGATCGTCCAGGAGCTGACCGCCCACATGAGCTTAAAGTAAGTAAGACAGAAATCCACAACCAGCACACGGATCGTACACGAATTTAATCAGGTGGTGTACCTGATTAAAGAAGCACAAAAATCCACAGAATAGTCGTAAACTTCGTGGTTCAAAACCGTGGGAACAGTAGCTGGTTCTTTGATTGGCAGTAGATGGAACCAGAGAGGAGTTTTTGGGTCCCAATTTGTCTGTTTTGTTTCTACAGGACGTTGAGCAGCAAACAGGCCATAAACCTGGACTACCTCCACTACCTGAAAGGAGTTCTACTGGCCCCCCTACAGAAGCACGGGGCGGAGGGCGCGGCACAGGCCGTGCAGCTGATGGACGACTACCATCTGGTTCGGGAAGACGTGGATAACATCATGGAGATCAGCGTATGGGGCGGCAAGCAGGACCCCTACTCCAAACTAGACTCTAAGGTAACCAAGAAAACCCCATGACGACATGCATCCCAGAAACACTGCGTTTCCTAGAGCAGGGACGGAGGGGGGGGGGTTCAGCCTGTGAGTCGAGCTGGTTGAAGTGATCCACTCACAAATAAAAACCAGTCTCTTTTGGATCAGTTTTTATACAAGAAAAGAATTCACACGTATTTTCGGAGACCATCGGACACTCTGGAGCTTTAATATGACCTAACTCCTCCTTCCAGGTGAAAGCAGCATTCACACGAGCGTACAATAAAGAGGTCCACCTGACGCCGTACTCTCTGCACGTGGTGAAGAAGGGTCGACGTGGAGGCGGCGGCGGAGCAGAGCAGGAGGGGGGCGAGGAGGAAGTTGCTGCGGAGTCTGACGATGAAGGCGAGGGAGTCAAAACGGACGCTATGATCAAAGTAAGCAGTAACCATGGAAACGTGTTCTGTTTGATGATAGTAACTACATTTTAAAGCAAATTTCAAAAGTACTTTGAGGGGTCTCTGGAGGTAAAGTCTGTTTGAGGCTGGAAGTAAAAAAAATAGCAGATTTTAAGTAAAAAAATAAGATAAAAGTTAATTATTACATAAATAGTTCTGTTTGCGTTGTCTTCTGCTCATCCGGGGCCGGGTGGCAGGGGCAACAGCCCCAGGCTTCTCTCACCTGCTTTGGTACATCATCACCTGCTGATGTACCTTCTCTCACCCCAGCTTCATCCTCCAGCTCACCCGGAGGGATCCCGATTCGTTCCCCGGCCAGCTTGGAGACATAGTCAATCCAGCGGGTCCGGGGTCTGCCTCTTGGTCTCCTCCCGGTAAAATGTGCCTGAAACACTTCATCAGTAAGGCGCTCGGGGGGGCATCCTGACCAGATGCCTGAACCACCCCATCTGACTCGTCTCGACCTGGAGGAGGAGCAGCTCGACACCGAGCTCCTCCCGGATGGCAGAGTTGTCACCCAATCTCTGAGTGAGAGCCCAACCATCCTGCGGAGGAAGCTCATTTCGGCCGCTTGTATCTGTGATCTCATTCTTTCGGTCACAACCCACAGCTGGTGACCATAGGTGAGGGTTGAAACGTAGATTGACTTGTAATTCGAGAGCTTTGCTTTTCTGCTCAGCTTTTTCTTTACCACAACAGACCGATGTAGCATCCTAGTTATTGCTGACGCCGCACCGAATCGCCGGTCGATCACAGGTGGATTTTATTATTCACATTAATAGTGAATAAGAAATTAAAACGTGATGCTGTTCTACCGAATCAGGCCTACGTCTCTGTAAAGAGACGTTTATATCAGTAAAATTATTATATTTTATTTTAAACTGGGAACTAAACGTTTGAATTTCATGGTTTAAGTGTTTTTTGTGATTATTTTTTTTGTTTGTTTCTGCAGCAGAAAAAAACCAAACCAACAAAAGAGTCAAATAAAGAGAAGAAGAACGATGGAGGAAAAGGCAAAGGCAAGGGAAAAGGCAAAGCAAAGAAATAAAAACACCTGCACGAAAACTTTGATCTGACTTTATAAACTTTATAAACCTGAAGATAAAAAAAATCAGAAATCTGATCATTGATATAAACCTGCGTCTACACGCCATCATGTCTCCTCTGGACGAAACACGCTTTTCACGTGATGTAAATAAGACTGTTAGTTTTTATTCCAACAGAAATTAAAATCCGTGTTTTGATCGATGGTGAAAACTAATATTTCTTCTTATATAAACTGAAATTTTGTAAAAGATAAATATGACGTTTGTGAATTTTGGCTCATTGTTTTTATTTTAATAAAAGGTAGAAAACCATTTGGATTTTATTCGATTGTGCAAATCAAGATGTAAAAATAATTTAGTCGTAAACTTGGGTGGCTGCACGGTGGGTGGTCTCACAGCAAGAAGGTCAGGGTTTGAGGTGGGGTGAGGCTTGAAATACTGTTTTTAATCTGTGTGGAGTTTGCATGTTCTCTCTATGTATGTGTGGGTTTTCTCTGGTTTCCTTCCACCCTCCAAAAACAGATGTTAGGATGATTGGCCGCAATGAAAGTGCCCCTAGGAATGAGTGCGTGTATGTGGCCCTGCAACAGACTGGTGACCTGTTTAGGGTGTACCCTGCACCTCCCCTGAAATCAGCTAGGATAGACTCCCGCACCCCTCAATGCTGGACAAAACCAAAATTTGGTTTGATTCTAGCTTTACTTTGACCGAACGCAGTCTATCGACCATCTTTAATTGTGTAATTCCGTCTCACGCATATTGAAGATGAATACATTTTAAGAAAAGCAGTTTGGAACAAGTCGTCAGAGAGATTTGGAGCCAAATCTTTTTGTCTGAGTCACTGAATCCATGTTGAACTCGTTGATTGCTGTGTGGACTTTACTAATGAGTCATTTAGAGTGGATTAAAGTTGAACATGTTAAACTTTATCTTTGATTTGGCTTTTCTGTTGAAAACTTGAGGGACATCAAGTCTGAATAAAAACATGGCTGCTGTTTTTATTTGCAGTATGTGTTTCTAATCAATAAAAACGTTCCGTTCCGTCATCCATTGTTCCGGGGTCGGGTCGGGGGGGCAACAGCCTCAAGCGGGCAGCCCAGACCAGATGCCTGAACCACCCCATCTGGCTCCTCTCGACCTGGAGGAGGAGCGGCTCGACACCGAGCTCCTCCCGGATGGCAGAGCTCCTCACCCGATCTCTGAGTGAGAGCCCAGCCACCCTGTGGAGGAAGCTCATTTCGGCCGCTTGTACCCGCGATCTCATTCTTTCAGTCACCACCCACAGCTGGTGACCATAGGTGAGGGTAGGAACGTAGATCGACTTGTAAATCGAGAGCTTTGCTTTTCGGCTCAGCTCTCTCTTTACCACGACAGACCGATGCAGCGTCCTAGTTATTGCTGATGCTGCACCGATTCGCCTGTCGATCTCCCGCTCCATCCTTCCCCCACTCGTGAACAAGACCCCGAGATACTTAAACTCCTCCACTTGGGGCAGGACCCTGTCCCTGACCCGCAGGGGGCATTCCACCCTTTTCCGGGCGAGGACCATGGTCTCGGATTTGGAGGCGCTAATATCATCCCGGCCGCTTCACACTCTGCAGCAAATCGATCCAGTGAGAGCTGGAGATCATGATCCGATGAAGCAACAGAACCACATCATCCGCAAAAAGCAGAGATCCGATCCTGAGGTCACCAAACCGGATCCCTCCAACGCCTCGGCTGCGCCTAGATATTCTGTCCATAAAAGTGATGAACAGAAAACGTTCAATAAAACGTTTGATGATCAATAAAAACGTCCACATTAAAATAAGATATCACATTCTTTTTCTGTCAAATTTGATTTAAAAAAGTTTTATTAACAAATAAAACAGACACAAGAGACATTGAGTCGTAAACATTTCAAAACTATGTTACACAAAATAAAATCCATCATAAAAAAACAAACAAACATTCTTTTGTTTGGACAAAAATCGTAAACCGATGTTTTTTACGATCGGTCCACATCGCTGGTCTGCAGGTATTCAGAACAATCGGAGATTTTCTTCACCTGGTCGGCGCTCAATCCGATGGAACACATGGGACACACCTTCTCTGTTTCGAGCAACCTGGAACGCAACCACATGGAAACAAAGAACGGATTAAAAACTAGTCAAAATCAAAGCAGAAGTTTCGGAAAAATATTACAAACTTTTTTAAAACGCAAAGTCGAACCAAATTCATGAATGATAAAAACTCAGAAATATTTAAAGCTACATTTTTAAAATGCTTTTGACTTAATTGGATAAAAAAAAGTAAACTATACACATTGTTTGTTACAATTATTTTTTTCTTTATTTTAATTAAAAACATTGAACACTAGCACACAATATTTATCCAGGTGTAATAATATGGAACGCTGAGACTATTTAACCGAAACATCTTTCAGAGGTGTACATGATCCAAGAGTAATAGATGCCCTACGAACCAACTGAATAGTTCAACTATATACAGTATCGTGTGTGTTTAGATACTGCTCGGGCGGTGGCAGCCCACTGCCGTAAATTACTCCCAAAAAAGGACTGGACGTGGATATGAATAATGCATATTTAAGCAAAAGTCAACCCGGAAATATTGCATTTACTTGAAGTTTTTCAGAAAGCTGTTAAACTTACAGAAGAAACTGAGAGTAGAGAGCAGGAAATTCACAGTGAGGGCAGTGGGACCAGTCCTCTTTCAGCATGTGGCGACCCTGGTGGGCAGGAAAATGTCAGAAAGGAAACTTTCCTGCTTCGGGTTGAAGCTGTTGTTGTGTGTGGTTACCGTGGCGATGCAGTAAGGCAGGTTGTTCTTGCAGGAGATGCAGAGCAGATCGTTCTGCGGTAGCTGGACACCACAAAAGGGACACGGAGTCGTTTCTTCTTCCAGCTCCGACGTATCCGGACGTCTGGGGTCAAACACCAACGGGAAAATAAAAGTGAGACAAAAAGTTTTAAAGGGCGAGCGAGAAGGTGATCGTCACTCACCGAACCATGGCTTCGATCTTCTTACGATACTTTGCATCGATGTCGTTTCTGTACTCCGGTCTCATCAACATGGCGGCGAAGCTGAAGGCCGAGTTCTTCAAGCCGGCTCGGTGGCATTCGATCACAGCCGAGGTCAGGATGGGGACCACGTCTACACACACAGACATGAACGTACACACACACACACTAACAAACATCCCTGTCTGTGTGTTTCCAGAACTTACGTGCAGGAAACTTGCTGATGTTGTTGCTGACACGGATGAGCATGCGCGCCCCCTTCAGGTGGTCTCCCCTCTTCACGTGGATCTATATTAAGAAAACACACACATACATTGTATGCTTAAGATGCAGAGTCGTCTTTGGATAAGATACAAATTCTGTGGTCCGACCGATTTATCGCACAACCGAATCTAACGAAACATCGGAAATCTGCGAAAATATTTCCGATTGTCAGCGACGGTTTTCTGTCTGAACCCACATGCTAAACACTCAGATTTACAGAGTTCCTGTAAACGCACCACCATGTGACATCACAATGTACAGGCAACGTGGCAAATCCGATTTGTGGAAGAAAGCAGAAACAGACCTTTTTCATCTTGTTTGATTGTTAGAACTTTGACGTTTGGATTTATTTAAACAATACGTTGCTATGACGCGACACATTTGCTAATGTCGACAACTTTGTCATTTGTTTACATAATTTAAATGACTCGTGAACAATAAACCAAAAAATTGTAAAAATCGTCCAATCAATCGGATATTTTCAGCTCTTGCAACCTTTGTATCAGTACCGGTCTCTAGAAATCTGACTCATATGTGCAGATAAATGGCTAAATGAACGACTCAATGTCAGGATGAATTAATAAACAGACGGATCTGACCTTCACCAGCAGGTACGAATGGAGGATCATAAGATTCGTGGCCATTTCAGCAGGAATTTTGATCTTCTGGCTCTGCAGCTCCGTGTACATGCGGAACAGAACATCGTGGGCGTTTCGGTAGTTCCCTTCACAGAAAACACAGATTAATATTATAATTTGGTGTGCTTGACTCGGTGCAGAAAGTGTTTGTACCTGCACACTGATCTTCTCTTGCGATGATGATGGCGGTGCGAGCGGCGTCTCGGTACTGCTGCAGGGCCATGTAGAGATAGAACAGGTACTTTGCATCCTGAGAGGAAGAAAAACATCCTTATCTATTCATATCTTACTCTGATCACAGATAGTTTATGTTTTATTTAATGGAAGTTATTCAAAAACACAAAATTTATATAGTGGGGTACCACAAGGAAGCTGCTTAGGACCACTTTTATTTCAAAATTTTTACAAACAAGTTGGCTTTTTGTTTTAAAAACATTACATGCAGATGATTCAAGAATTTATGCCTGACACTGATGAAGTTTGTCAACAAGTTCAGAATTGGTTTCATAAAAATAAGTTGGTCAAAAATTCTGAAAATCTAAGCGTATGATGTTAGGATTACATTTCTTTTTTTTAATAGTTGTTTTTTTTGTCTTATCTCCAGTAGCCCCAAGGACGTCTTGGGCCCGTGAGGATCTAACCAGGTTCTCCCGGTCGAAATACAGTATCTCAACCACTTGCCCAACGCCCCTGGGACCAGGATTACATTTTTTGTTGAAAGACTCACTTGTTCTTAATTTTTCTGTTCAAGCCTTAATTGAACAAGTTACTGAGGCCAAACTGTTTGGAGTCACTGTACACCCAGGGTGCCCAACTAGCTGATCAAACTGATTTCAAGTCGACTGTCAGGTGTGTAAGAAAAAAAAAGGAAGTTCGTATTGTCAAACTCAGCGACTTTGACGCCACATTTAGCAATTATTCAGGCGCTCTAGTCGCTAGAGTCGTAAAAATTTGCGACTTTTTTTCAAAGCGTTAATCTAGCGACTTTTTCTAATGGTATTGTAGATTTTCAGAGTCTGTGACGTGGAAGCTGCGTCCATGAAGAAAATGTGTGTGTGTGTTAGAGAGAAAAAGCAAGCAAGCAAGCAAGAGAGAGGAATATGTCAGTGTGTGTTTGAGAGAAAGTGAGGAACTTGTGTGTGTGTGTTTGAGAGAGACAGAGAAGAACTAGTCTCTATGTGTGTATGTGTTTGAGAAAGAGAGGACCTTGTCTGTGTGTGTGTGTGTGTGTGTTTGAGAGAGAGAGGGACTTGTCTATGTGTGTGTGTGTGTGTGTGTGTGTGTGTGTGTGTGTGTGTGTGTGTGTGTGTGTGTTTGAGAAAGAGAGGAACTTGTTGGTGGGTGGGTGTTTGAGAGAGAGAGAGAGGAACTAGTCCCTATGTGTGTGTGTGTGTGTGTGTGTGTGTATGTGTGTGTATGTGTTTGAGAAAGAGAGGACCTTGTTTGTGTGTGTGTGTGTGTGTGTGTTTGAGAGAGAGAGGGACTTGTCTATGTGTGTGTGTGTATGTGTGTGTATGTGTTTGAGAAAGAGAGGACCTTGTTTGTGTGTGTGTATGTGTTTGAGAAAGAGAGGAACTTGTCTGTGTGTGTGTGTTTGAGAGAGAGAGAGAGAGGAACTTGTCTAAATGTGTTTGAGAGAGAGGGATTTGTCTGTGTGTGTGTTTGGGAGAGTGTGTGTGTTTGGGAGAGTGTGTGTTTGTGACGTCTAATGGTTGTGTAACAACAACAAAACATGTTGTGAGGGTAGTTTTACTGCAGGCTGGAAACAATCTGTGGGGGTTTGCGATGGTAACGCCAGACTGGTAGATCTCAGGAGGTTTGATACTTGAAAGATAGCTCTTGATTGGGCATTGCTGCTGTAGACAGTCACATGACTATTGAATCAAATTAAGTACAGTATGTGTCGGGTAAAGTGTTAACTAACATCTAACATCTGCAAAGATGTTAGTTAAGTCTTTACTTATGCTGCATTTAATTGTTGCACAACGATTTGGTCCAAATAAGAACTGAATCAAATTTAAATAAATTATAAATCCTAAAAGTAAAGCCGTTCGTTCGCGAAAAACTCTCCTTTTTCGCAAACAAACATTAATGAGATTGTATAAATTTCCAGAGTAGATTTTTAGAGTAGAGTTCAGAGAACTATAAGTAGTAAAAGATAGGACAACTTGTAAGTGGCTCCTTAAGTTCATGTATAGTTGGTACTGAATACCAAGTTGAAAACAGTGATAAATACCTTTGGGATGCCATCACTTTCCCCCATCAGGTAATCTATCAGCTGATTGGTTAAAGAGATGTCCTTGGCGTTGCCCACCTGTATGAGAAGACGTGCTTTAGATCAAACGCTCACTTTTATTTAAACACATACTGCAGCGGTCTCACCGTCTCTATGGCCAGTTCTATTGCAAGGTTGTCGTCAATGTTATTGCATTTCATGAAGTGCTTGAGGGCCTGCCGGCAGGCCGGGATAGAATAAGACCATAAATAAATACAAGTGATAAAAAATGAATTGTGTAAATAAGTGATGTCTCTTACTCTGTTGTACTGGCCGCACTTCTGGAAAAACTTTCCAGCCTGCAGGTGGTTCTTCTCTTCTTCAAAGTACAGAGCGATGCTCTGGTAATCCTCCCGTGTGGCGTCTGAGCCTAAAAACATCAGACAGAAAACTAAGCCAACTGTTCACCTCAGTAACGGAGAGCAAGATGAAGAGGTTAGTCTCAGACTGACCGATGATGTCTGCGTAGACTTCCATCTGGCCGTGCTGCTGGGCGAGCTGGAAAGCTTCGTCGTTGCACTGGGACAAAACCAGAAAGTGGATGGCTGAGCCGTAGTCGCTCAGACGCAGGAAAAACCTGAGACAAAAACAGTTTTAGTCACCAACAGGCAGTGGTGGATGAAGTACTCACTTTTAGTACTTAAGTAAAAGTACAGATAATTAGGCAAAAAAAAAAAAAAATACTTAAGTAAAAGTACAAAAGTAATTGGTGTAAATTTTACTTTTTAAGTAAGAAGTAAAAGTATTCGACCATAATTCAAAAGTTATTTTTTGTCCTCCAGGGTCACAGATAAATACTCTGCAGGGGCGGACCCAAGAAGAGGGGGGGGCGTGCCACCCCCGTCCCCCCTCTGGTCCACAGGAAAAAAAAAAGAAGAAAGGAAAGGGGGCTATTCAAGCTATCTCCTTCAGGGCCAGCGAATGGGCCACCAAAATGCAGAAAAATGACTCTTATTTTTCAAAATGTTCTGGGAGGGAGGCCCCCAGTCCTCCTATACTGGCTTTGTCAATGACATCACGCCCTCTCCCGCCAGCCCCCTTTAGAAAATCCTTGGATCCGCCCTTGCTCCGCGTAATCATGGCTCAACTTTTTATTTAGAAGTAAACACAACGAACAACAATCTTCTGACTCTTTTTAATTTGTTCTATATTTGATGCTAGTTTCTTGGTGCTGAATGAATGCGGAAAATGTTTACTCTTGATTCTGATTGTTCCTCGATTCATTACTTCTTTTCCCTCTTGGAGCCCGCAGGCGATCAATTGCTTTATCTACAGGTTGATTTTGGCGATGCGGCTTCAAAATGCGCTAAAAATTATATATTTTTGTATATTTTTCAAATTCCTAACCGAAAATGTAACAAAAAATTATAAACAGACTTTTAAAAAGTAGCAAAGTAAAAGTACAGATATTTGCTGTAAAAATGTAATGAAGTAAAAGTACAGATCTCTAATTTTACTTAAGTAAAGTACAGATATACTTTTTTTTTTACTTAAGTACAGTAACGAAGTACATTTACTTCGTTACGTTCCACCGATGCTGACGGGTAACGTTAGAACATTTCAGCTTAAATTGTGATAAAAAGGAACTACATTCCTCGAACTAGCTGGCATAAAATATTTTTCAACAGAGCAGGTATTTATTATCAGATGCGTCAGTCATACCTGGCAACCATCTTTGCTCCATCGATGCTTTGCGTCTCCCTGACGATGCGGACGGCGTCCTCTGGGTTGTTCAGGTGGTCCAGCAGCACACGGATCACGTTGTCCCAGTCTTTAGCGCTCTCATAAGCCTCAGCTGCTTCTTTGTACCTGGAGATAAAACACGTCCCACATCAGAGATCTTTCCAAGACGTCACCTGTAAATGGAAGAGGAAGGACTTACTTCCCATCGGCCTCTTTGGCCTTCGCATATTGAAGGTGGATCTTTGGGGAGGAGACGTTGGGAAGCAGCTCGCCTACCTTGGCCCTGGTGAAACAGAGGAACAGTAAAGGATCGTGCCTGGAGGAGTGGAGGTGAAAAGGTCTTACCAGTTCTTGCAGCGGATGTAAACAGACGCCGCTTTGTCGTGAAACTGTCCTTTTTCATACAGCTGAGCAGCTTCAGAAAATTGCTGGAAGAGCAAGAAGATGAAGAAAAAAAACAAGAATAAGTTCACGGTGGATCAAAGAGCCTCCGCCTGCACTGTGACGAACTGTGTTAATAAGGAATGATTATTGGATGGTCTCTAAATGGGAACTCTCTCATTCTCAGATTGTTTGACATTCCCAGGATAAAGTATTGATAGTCAAATTCTTATTTTTTTTTTTAATTTTCTCTACTGCTTTTCCAAATTTGGGTGGGTGCCGTACCCCATCCTGGAGAGTTTAGCAGCCAAGACGTAGGTAATAATAATAATAATACATTTTATTTGTAGTGCGCTTTACACTTTCAGAGAAAATCCCAAAGCGCTACATAGAAAGGTAAAAACAATAAAAACACCTTAAAAACCAAAATCCACATTCTGAAAACAAAGAATCATAAAATCAAAGATTAAAAGCCTTATTAAAAATGAATGTCTTTAGACCTTTTTTAAAAGTGTCCACACTTTGTGGGGCCCTGAGGAGTTCTGGGAGCTCATTCCACAGTCGTGGGGCAACGGCCTGGAAGGCTCTGTCCCCCATTGTGGTCAGCCTGGTCCTGGGCTGGTGGAGGCAGTGGGTGGAATTTGAACGAAGGTGTCTTGGGTTGATGTTTGGGGAGAGGAGCTCAGTGAGGTAAGTTGGGGCATTTCCATGGACACATTGGTAGGTGAGGAGGCAGATTTTGTAGTTAGGTTCAGTGACCTAACTGTGTGGTTACAGCGTTAGGTTCCACCTAACGCTGTCACTGGGCCACACGGAGACACACAACCAATCAAACGCTGGTTGATTTGAACCAACTAATTATAATGTACAAAAGAGATTTTGAAATCAATAATTTTGCATGTAGTGATCAGGATGGTAATAAAATGTAATATTTATCATTGGATTTTTATATCTGTATAATGAACGTATGACGTTCAATGATCAGAAAGACACTGTAGAAATGCAAATGTCTTGAAAATGTCTTATTCTTATGTGTGATCCGCACTACTCTTAATACTTCATTTCAATACTCTCAAATTTCATCCACGTCTCGTCTTTTCCTCACATCTTGGGATTTGCGTAGAGCAGTGACAGAGTTACCTTAAAGTTACACAACAGTCCACACACTCTGCCACTTGCATAAATTGCTATCTTTAGGTGTGTGCACGCTTTATAAATAAGGCACCTGATGTGTTTGCTGCTTGCTCGCAAACAGATTCAAAGTTGCATTTCCTGCCAGTCCAAACACATCCTTAAGTGAAGGACGAACAACGTGAGGCCCAAACGATCTGGTCTGAACAAAAAGTCCTTAAAACAGCTGCAGTTTATTCAAAATGCTGCTGCTCGAGTCCTAACAAGAACTGGAACATATGATCACATTAGAACTGAGCTCAAGTCTCTGGCTTCCTGTGGCTCAGAGAATAGACTTTAAAGCTGCTCTGATTGTGTTTAAGTCTCTGCATGGTCTAGCACCAAAGTACATCTGTGATATGTTAGTACCTTATGAACCATCTAGAACTCTGAGGACCTCTGGGACCGGCCTCCTGCTGGAGCCTAGAGTCAGGACTAAACATGGACCATCTAGAACTCTGAGGACCTCTGGGACCGGCCTTCTGCTGGAGCCTAGAGTCAGGACTAAACATGGACCATCTAGAACTCTGAGGACCTCCAGGACCGGCCTTCTGCTGGAGCCTAGAGTCAGGACTAAACATGGACCATCTAGAACTCTGAGGACCCCTGGGACCGGCCTCCTGCTGGTGTTTAGAGTCAGGACTAAACATGGACCATCTAGAACTCTGAGGACCTCTGGGACCGGCCTCCTGCTGGTGTTTAGAGTCAGGACTAAACATGGACCATCTAGAACTCTGAGGACCTCCGAGACCAGCCTCCTGCTGGTGCCTAGAGTCAGGACTAAACATGGAGAACAAACTTCCTGAGGCCGTGAGACAGGCCGACACTGTAACAATGTTTAAATCTAGACTGAAAACAGTTCTGCTTAACTGTGCTTTTGATTAATTACACTTTTTATATGTTTTAATTATTTTATCTTTTTAAACATTTTGATTCTATATGTTGTGATTTTCATGCTTTTTTTTCCCCTTCTTGTGAAGCATTTTGAATTACGTTGTGTATGAATTGTGCTACAAATAAATTTGCCTTGCCTTAAGATAGATTTTCCATAACCCAGACATGAACTTTGTCAGCCCTACAAAAATTGTTAAGCCTTTAAAAAAATGTCCAACCTAACAACAAATCCTTAAAAAGCATGTGTTTTTATTTAAAGTTTAAACTTCTGATAAACACACTTTGATTGTACGAACTTCCAGTGTTAAAGTATTAAATTCTATTTTAACTTCTCATTTGTGTGAAACTTTTATTGAGAAAATTCTACAACGTGATCTAAATAATAAAGCAAGGACAATTAGTTTTGTATAAAATATAATTTAACTCTCACATGGACTAAAGTTTATTCTGACTGACATGATATTAGCTCATGATCAAATCAAAAATTTGTTTGAAAACAACTGAAGCATGCCTAAAAATCATGTGGAATTGAATAAAAGTAATGAGAAACTATGAATAAATGTTTGGAGATACAACTAATTGCTGCAAATGTAACAAATTGACCAAGAAAAAAACTGTAATCCATTATTTATTCATCAACCCACAGAGAGACATGGTTCCTCTATACTTTTCTCATTTCTAATAAAAAAGATCTGAAGCCCCTCGCAGTGAGAGTAAGAATCTCCTTCATTTTCATGTGAGTCTACCTTCATGCTCTCCAGTATGGATCCACATTCCTTCTTCAGTGTTCTGCTGGGATGCTGAATGGCCTGAGCGGCCCCTCTCCTGATGTCACCCATCCTAATGGACATCCTGGCCACGCCTGCCTGACACGCTTCGTCATGCTCCTGGAACTCCTCAAAGAATTAATGATTAGAATCATACTAAAAGTCCGTGAATAAATTTCCTCTTACTTTGTTATTGTGTGTCATTCCTTTCTCGTAGTGAGCCAGAGCGTTAACGTAGTCCCCGCTAGCAGGAGAAGCAAAGTGTTAAAGCTCCGTTTCATTAGATTAAATCCAACGTGGCGGCTGGACACTCACATAAACTCCAGATGGACAGCGTACTCTTTAGAAATAAAAGGAATCTGGTCTTCTGCGAGTCTTTTTGCCAACATGAGAGCGCTGTCCCAGTGCAACAAGTCCCTCCTCATCTAAAACAAACACACTGTTACATACGAACACACATACATCCACATTTATACACACATATACAGACACTCATATACACACAAGAATCACACATTACACAAACTAATATGTAGCTTCACTTTTTGGAGCATGTTTTACATTCAGTTTGACTTGTACATCCTAGGACAGGCATGGGCAAACTACCGGCCGCGGGCCACATGCAGCCTGTTAAACGTTTTAATCCGCCCGCCGAACTTAAAAAATTTAAATAGATAAACCATGTTAATGTTTTATTTACCCTGCAATTCCAATGTTTACTCACTAGCTGGTGCACTCTAGTTATATTGGCTGTTTACGTACCCAATACACACATGTAAACAAGCGTGTTAGATGTTAAAACAAGCAAAATGTTACATCAAATGCTTAGATTTCTAACCTAGCGCCACTAAATGCATGTTTTTAAGCGCTATTGCACTAGATTTCAAACCTAGCGCCGCTAGATTTGAAATTTAACACTCTTGATGTAACATTTAGCGCTTGTTTAAAATCTAGCGCACCATTCTATCGGTCTACTCTAGCAGTTACCAAAGCATGCCATCCATCTGCTCCTGTTCCGGCCCCTTTGTCAAATGTTAGATCTCAATGTGGCCCACGAACTAAAAAGTTTGCCCACCTCGTCCTAGAATGACTTTACGCACCTCCAGAGCAGCGACCGGGCAGCATGAAGACAGATAGTGATCCTGTGCCAGGTTATAATCTCCTAGAAACATGGCCAAATGTCCTGCTAGCAGGTTCTTATCATCTATCCCCTGAAAAGATAGAGTGAGAGGTTAAACAGCAGAGGTGAAGAACAGTGTTCAGTAAGCGGTATGATAGTTACCTGGATGCTCTGCAGAGACAGCACCATGCCCACATTGCCACTCATACGATACACCTGGATACCCAGGTCCAACTCCATGTGAACCAAACAAGCTTTACCTAACTCAGTCCAGTCTGCTTCAGCATTCGAAGACTTACACAGAGTCCACGCCTCGTTAAACCTAAAAAAAACAAAGGTCATTTTATTTTACTCGGCTTTCATCTTCATATTTTCTCCCAAACGAGGTGAGAAAAACTCACATGAGAGGAGAAAACTGTTAGAAAAAAAAGCTAGGATCCCTGAATCTCTAGGGACCCAGTTTGTAGGACTGACCTTTTCAGTTTAAGGGCCAGAACGAGCTGCTTGCTGATCTCTGATTGTGGAGCTGTTGGTGCTCCAGAGGAGCGCTTGATGAAGGAGTGTGTGCTCAGAGCCACTTCGCTGGTCTTACCGCTGGCCGTCTGGCAGGTCAGGTCACCGTTATACAGGAGCAAAGGCTTCTGGGAGTAAAGGAGGGGCGTAGTTCCCACCAGCACCACCTGAGGTCCTGAGTACAGACAGAGACGTTTCATCTATTTACACTATCAGTGATTAATTATTGTAAAGATAGAAAGCTACAGACAAATAAAAATTATTGTCTGATATTTTCAGTCCACTTCCAAGCAGAAGCTGCATGTTGTAATGTTTTGTTCACAGCTGTCCCGTACCGAAACTTTTGGGTATGAATACATGTACCGTATTTTCCGCACTATAAGGTGCACCGCATTATAAGGCGCCACAGTAAATGCTGGGGTTACGTTATGCATTCACTAAATGGTGCTGCGCTAAAGGGAATGTAAAAAAAACAACAAAAAAAAAAGTCAGATAGGTCAGTCAAACTTTATTAACAGTTACAAAACAGCTTTCTGTTTTTACTCCCAAAATGAATAAACAGCTGTTTTATTATTTTCTCCGAGATAAAGTATTAGTATTTTCGTGACACAGTTTATCTTCCATTGGAGATAAACTCTGTTTAGTCTTACTTACTTGGCGCAGCGCATCCTCTTGCTTCCTCCACTTCCTCACCATTGATTCGTTGATGTTAAACTCTCTCGCTGCGGCTCTATTCCCGTGTTCCACTTCGTGACCGATCGCCTTGAGTTTAAACTCTGCGGTGTAACAGTGTCTCTTGGTAGGAGCCATTTCCGGGTCTTTACACAAAGACACAAATGGAAATGAGACGCCCTTTCATATATCCCAGCGTCAACCGCACCCTACTTCTTCTACGGGGGAAATGGAGTCGGCGGCTACTTACCGCAGTTGCGACACCTGTTGTAGCTCAATATTATTCCATACTGTATATAAGGCGCATCGTGGACGTTAGAGAAAATTTAAGGTTTTTAGGTGCGCCTTATAGTGCGGAAAATACGGTAATATTACTGAGTAGTCAAAGCTAGACTGAAGACGGAAGTGAGAATTTGTGAGCAGCTACTTCCTATTTGGCACACTTGTCCAGTTTATTCTATGGTCATTGGTAGAAAGGCTTCTCCTTACCATATATGGTGGTTTTATGTAGGGCATAGGTATGAACCTTGTCATCATCATAGGCTACAAACACTCCCCGATCAGCATGCCAGTTGTCCCACAGCACCCCTTTGATGGTGGGGGAGAAGTTGGGCAGCTCAAAACAGGACACTGTTGCCTGAAACACATTTAATATTTGTTAAATTATGTCCTTACTTGTTTTCATGTTGTTTTATTCAAACCTGACGACCTCATTGTGGAATCACTACCGTAAAAACTTTAAAGAGATGTAATTATGAACTGACGTTTGACGGGGAGAAAAGGAAGCCGTCGTTCTTGTCGTCGATGAATACCAGCCAGCTGCCGTTAACGTCTGGGAAGACCTTCCTCACACCGACAGCATGGTCATAGTTGCTCACAGTCTCCCAGTCTTCCACCAGGACACACGTCACATTACCCAACTGGGAAAGAAATAAATATAATTCACTTTAACTGGCAAAAAGAAAGAAGTATACTTAATTAATCCCTTAACGGAAAAATTTGTGTGCTGTATCGCACCACAGCAGGCTGCCATGACGGTGCCAATGGTGGGAGAAACGGGGGGTTAGGTGTCTTCCCCAAGAACACCTAGACATGAGCTCAGTGGGATTCGATCCCGTGAACTTCTGGCAGAGGTGTCAAAAGTACCAACATTTCCTACTCAAGTAGAAGTATAAATACCGAGTTAAAAAACTACTTTAGTAAAAGTAGAAGTATCAACTCAAGTTTTCTACTTAAGTAAAAGTAAAAAGTAACCTATTTTAAAACTACTTAAAGTAAAAAAAGTAAAAGTAATTTTCAGAAAAAAAGGAATATTGTTAACAAAAGCGTATGAACATATTTTTTAACTATTATCACATGCTTTAAGGAGCAGAAAATATGATAATAAATGAAAGTGTTTTGGTGAAACTTTATGAATCAGAATTATTTATTTCTTAATAATGGAACCAGCGCATGGAACCAGCGTTGCCAGGTGGGAGGTGCTGGATTATCGTACTAATGACGTAAAATTATCGTATTTTACAAAAAATATCGTACACCAAGTAAAACCACGCCCATTGACAAAATAACACCCTTTACATGCACTCGTAAGGCAGTGGGAGTGAAGGAAACACACAGGAGGCAAAATCCTTGGATTCTTTTTCTAAAATTTTAAGAACTGTAAAAATGAAAAAATAACCAGGGAAATAAGATTTTAAAAAAACAGTAGGGGCGGGACTTAGGAGACGGTATATATAAATTTATATTTATACATATCTACATATATATGTGTACATATAAGGTTTTTTAATATTAACCCAAACATCTTCATGATACAAAATCTAAGCGATGTGTAGTTTTAATCTCCTCAGTCAGTCTTTATAAACTAATCAATAACATTTTGGATGCTTTTAAGCACAAATACTTCATCCACTACTATTTATGGATTAATCAGTTCAATCAGCTTTGTTTATGAAGATAAAATAGTGCATCACAGGTCAAAGTTATTTTTATAAAAATACCATCTACAACATTTTCAGCAAAGACGTTTACAATAACCTAAGACTGAAAATAATAATAAAACATTTCTTTGCTGTTGTTGTTTTTTTTTTTTAAAAAAACTGATAATTCAATCAAAGTTCAGTGTTGCAGCATCAGAAACACTTTGATTTCCGAGCCCGAGTCTCAAACACGGAAATTGACGTCCTTGCTCTTTAAAAGTTTGTAGGCGGGGCTACTCGCCCCAAAGTAATGATTGACTGGACCTTTCAGCCAATCATTCATCTGTTCCTTTGTTTGATGCATTCAGGGTTCATAAAAAAAAAAAAATCCGACAAACAGTCGCGGCTTTATAACGGTGACAAAATGGAGAAAGTAGCGACTACTTTTGATAAAATTAACGAAGTAAAAGTACAGATAATTGCATAAAAAAGTAGTGAGTAAAAGTAAAAAGTAGACAAAAAAATAATTACTTCGTTAAAGTAAAGATAACGAGATTTTCTACTTGAGTAAGGTAACGAAGTAGTCTTACTTCGTTACTTGACACCTCTGACTTCTGGATAACTTCCCGTCCAAGAGCAAACGTTCTACCACTGAGCTATCGCCTCCCCCTTGGTGCCGTGACCCAGAACCAACATTAAACAATAAAAGGACTTTGGAATAAATAAAAAAAGGAGCTGATCGTTGATCTTTTTAAATGATTAGTCTTCATGCTATTCTTTGGTCAGTAATTAGTGAAATTTAATAAAATAACTTCAGTGGTTTTGTAAAAATGCATTCACAAAAGTGTTACGGAAGCACAGATGCATGGAAAACCTAACCAAAACACTAAGGAATTTAATTTTGAAGGTGGAAGAGGCATAAAGTAGGCTTTCCTTTTTTTTTTTCAAATCCAGAAACTTTCCTTACATCAGTCCCGTAGTAAAGGAAGTCTGCGGTGAGGGCGTGGCAAAGAATCCTGCCTTTCCTGTCATCCTCTGGGAAGAGTTTCATTTGTTTCTTCTCCTCTTGGTCTTTGGGTTCAATCTGAAATCAATCACAGTTTTCTCATTTTTGTTGCTTTTGTGAAGAGCGATGTGTGCTGTGCACGGTCGGTGTCTCACAATGTGAAGCTGGACTTTTCCTTCAAACAGCGCCGCGGCGTAGTCTGCGTTCAGATGCATGCTGGCTATTGTTCCTAAATACTCAACGTCCTTTAGCTTCTGAAAACCTGAAGACAAACAGATAGTTTTCAGCTTGGAACATGTGTCTGTGAGGAGTTTGCATGTTTTCCTTGCTTATGTGTGGAGCATCTCTCTCATACATCAACGAGAATAAGTCGACGTTAAAGAGTAAAAAGACATGCCTCTGCTCTTTAAATGTGTCTTTGGTTTTAAGACACAAAAATGACTAATCAGTTCATCTATACGCTGAGTTCCAAATAATTCCGCAAATAAGATTTTTCTGCAGAGGGACTTCCTGTTTGCTGCTTTGTAATGTCATTTTAGCAGCTGTACATTTGTCTAGTCATCAGAATCCTTCCTGATCATGTCTTTATCTGCACCCCACAGTATGGCCTCTGAATCAGATGCAAATTTCTGTAAAAACTAAAATTTTTTCATCCACCTATTTTCTTCTTTCCAGCAGCAGAAATATTTTTACTTTCCCAGATTGCTGAAAATATTGAACTGATATTCAATCTTGATAACACTTAAATTCCATTTGCGGAATAATTTGGACCTCATTTTTAATAAAATCCCTTTTGTGATTCGGAAGATATCACACTCATAAAAGGGTCAATGAATTTACACATTTCAGCAGACATACCTGGTTTGTGGTCGACCAAAGCATAAAACCAAGCTCTGTTGTTCATTCCCACAGCTACATGATATGGTCCCACTGCGATGAACGTGGGTTCTACCTCAACCTGTATGGCAACTGGACATTCCTGCAACATAAAGAAAACATATCATCTGTGCATAAAAACTGCTGACTCCTTTAGTCAAACGGGACTGCTGTGTTTTGTTAACATTTGTTGTCTTGCTGTGAACAAACTAACAAACATCTTTTGCGGTCAGGCTGAATATGTGTTAGTGACCTGATTGGCTTGATTTGTTTGAAGCCGAACGCAACAAGCAACGTCACATTCACTGGGTCGACCCCTCTTACAGTCACTGTGCAGAATCGTGCTCTCACCCCTTCCACTTGGTTAGAGACGGTGACCTCCAACAAGGAGGTAAGGTACGCTATCCGCGTACCGAAGCTGTCTCCGAGTATGGGTAGCTTTGTCAGGAAGACGTGAAGCGTTCCTTTCTGTGTGGAAACAGCAAGGAGTTGTCCGTCGTCGGTCCAGCTCAACTGATCCAAACCTAAAAAAAAGAGGAAAAGTAAAAGTGTGATGAACTCAGGATTTAAAATTGTATCTATAAAGTTACTGTGGAGATTTAAAAAAAAACAACTTACCTTTAGTTTCGTCATCTAGTTGAACTATGTTGCTGATTTCTTTGAGATCAGATAACTCGTAGACCTTTATGCTGCAAAAGAGAACAGATCTTTCATACTTTCATCATCAAGGACCTGGTTTTCTGAGAAGGGTGTAAATCTTTGGCTGAGGATGTATTTTTGCTGAGCTTCAAGACTCCAAATCCGAGACCATAGTCCTCGCCCAGAAAAGGGTAAAATGCCCCCTGAGAGTCAGGAACAGGGTCCTGCCCCGAGTGGATGAGTTTAGGTATCTTGGGGTCTTGCTCACAAGTGGGGGAAGGATGGAGCGGGAGATCGACAGATGGATCGGTGCAGCGTCAGCAATAACTAGGACACTGCATCAACCTGTTGCGATAAAGAAGGAGCAGAGCCGAAAAGTAAAGCTCTTGATTTATAAGTTGATATACGTTCTACCCTCACCTATGGTCACCAGCTGTGGGTGGTGACCGAAAGAATGAGATCGCGGATACAAGCAGCCGAAATGAGCTTTCTCCACCGGGTGGCTGGCCTCTCACTCAGAGATTGGGTGAGGAGTTCAGCCATCCGGGAGGAGCTCGGACTAGAGCCGCTGCTCCTACAGGTTGAGAGAAGCCAGATGGGGTGATTCGGGCATCTGGTTAGGATGCCTCTCAAAGAGACCCAGAGGCAGATCCCGGAGCCCCTGGAGAGACTATGTCTCACAGCTGGACATGGAATGACTCAGGATCTTTTCAGGTGAGCTGGGATCAGAGAAGTCTGGGCTTCCAATCTGAGGCTGTTGCCCCCATATCTGGCCCGGTTAAGCAGAAGACGATGGAACGGTCTACATATGCTCTGATTTGGGTGTAAGCAGGTTTCATAAATCAAGTCATTTATCTTTAGCAAAACAGTGGTGGCCTTCTTTTGAAGTACCTGTTGTCCCCACAAGTAGCAGCCTTGTTCAACGTGGATGAGATGGCCACACTGTTCAGACTATCTTTATGGTTGTGAGCCTGATAAAGCTCTCCTCCAATTTCTCTGATATGTGTGGAGATACCCACAAAATATCCATGGGCAAAGCCGATGATAATGTAGCCGTCACCATACCTGGACAGATAGGAGGCAGGGGTCAGAACTGAGATCCCAGCTATAATAATAAGGATATGTGTGAATGTTGGATGTGCACAGTACCAACGATAAGACACTATGTGACCGTAGCGTCGCTGGAACGTCAGCTCAATCGGGTTCTGAGGATCGTTGACATTAATCAGAGTCAGTATCTTCTTGTCCACAATCATGCTCACCTGAAAAATCAAACACAGCAAATTAACAAAACAACAAAAATGTTAACGACTTTATCGGCATAGATTTTCCCATGCAGCGTGCAAAATGGAATGAGGTCAAAAGAAATGGTGAATGCATTTTTTTGGGGGTTGCGATTGCATTTAAATGAGCATTTGAACAGATCACAATGCGAGGGGATGAGCTAAAAAACTGAAACTTTTGAAGTAAAAAGAAATCAGTTTATTTTGTGACCTTATAGTTACAGATTAAGTAGTTCACTACATACTAAAAATTTTGTTCTACATATATCATTTTATGCAAAAAATGTTTGTACTTCTGGCTCAGGACACTCTTGAAAGAGAGATTTATAATCTCAACCAAACAACCAAAGTTTTTCCATGTTAAATAAAGGTAGTAAATAAATAAATCACAACCAATTTTCACTGCTGAGTTATTTACCGTATGTTCACGACCATAAGGTGCATATAAAAGTCTTAGATTTTCTTCAAAATGAGCGGTGTGCCCTAAATGTGTAGTGAAACAACAAGTGAAGCAGATGAGCACTACGCTTGCTGTGATTCCGTGAGGTCTGACAAAGAAACTCCAACCGCTGGACATTGGCGTGAACTGGCCGTTCAAAGTGAGGCTACGAGCGGCGTGGGAGTGATAGATGACCAGAGGAGACCACAGCTTCAAGAAGGGTGAAAGGCAGCGCCGGGCGAGTTATGCCGCAGTTTGCCAGTGGATTGTAGATGCTTGGGCTAACGTGTCTGCTGGCACTGTTGTTCGAACTTTCGCAATAAGCCGGCATCATTTCCGAGGTGCCGCATGGTACAGAAAGTGACTCTGACAGCGAGGAAAGTGAACCTGCTATGTTAGATTTAGTGCAGCTGTTAGATTCTGAAACAGAGGATGAGGACTTGGATGGATTTGATAAATGACTTTATGATGACTGTAATTAATATTTACATAAAGACAACCAAACTCAGTTTTACTCCTGATCTATTTTTAAATATGCACACTTGTCTGCTTGTGTGTGTGTTGTTGTAAGACGTATGTATAGGATAGCTACATATATAAAACCTTCGCCCTATCATCAGGTGCACCAGGTGTGTTAAATATAGAACAAAAAAAACTGGGACTGCGCCTTTTAACACGGTGCGCCTTTTGGCCGCGAAAATACGGTATTTTACAACCTTAACATATGAATGACAACAATCAGATTTTTTTATTATTTATAAAGATCATTATTTTAGTTTTTTAATTTCAGACCAGTTGGAAATCGCCCTTTCTTAAACCTTTTAAATCGGTAATCAGTGTATAAAGTTATAGAAAACAAGCTCACCGTGTTTTCTCCTTGTGAAGATCTTTCATCCGTCTTCATTGTTGAAAAGAACATTTCAGCTGGCTCTCCATGAAGAGTGGTCTGACAAAAGATCAGAAGGAGAATCTTCAGTTCCATCTCTAAGGTTCTTTAAGTACACGCCACCAGTTTTTTTTTTTTACCTGTCTGATGGTGTCTCCCTCATGATTGCTGATGCTTAAAGAGTTGTCATCACTTCCCAAAGCTAGAAGATTCTGAGCGCTCCAGCAGCCACAGGTGATCTTCTTAGTGTGCTTACCTACCGTGTGGAGAGTTGTAAATATGTTATTACTAAACTCTTAACGTGTAGTTTGGTTGTGTGTGATGTACCCAGTATGGGAATCTTCCGAGAAGTTTGCTGATTGTAGAGCAACAAGTTTCCTTTAGTTGTTCCGACAGCCAGCAGCGGGCTAGTCTTTGACCATAAGATGAAGGACATCGGATCTTTGCTATAGATCACCAACAGTAAGGAAACAAGTTCAGAGTTAGAATACCCTCAGTATCTTCAAAATGAGGAAACATGGTGCCATCATACCTCATACCGCTGTCTATCTGGGATGTTTTATTGTTGCTGGCATCCCACAAATAAATGGAACTGGATTTGGCGGCTATGGCGGCCAAAATATCTCCATCTTTATCCCAGTCTAGTCCAACACATCGCCTAGAGAGAGAAGGGGAACACTTAGAAGCGATATGTGATAATCACACAGTCCAATAGTCCTGATTCATTTGGGAGTCAAGACGACATAATTTTCTGATTACACATAAAAGTGGAGGGGGGCACGGTGGTGCAGAGGGTAAGCACAGTGTCCTCACAGCAAGAAGGTCACAGGTTTCAGTCCCGGATGGGGACGAGGCTTGGAACACTGTCCTTTCTGTATGGAGTTTGCATGTTCGCCCCGTGTATGCGTGGCTTTCCTCCAGGTACTACAGTTTCCGCTCACTCTCCCAAAACATGCATGCTAGGTTGGTTGGCCACTACATGACAGCCCCTTGGAATGAGTGTGTGTGTGTATGGTTGTGTATGTGTGGCCCCGCAACAGACTGGCAATCTGTTCGTGGTGTACCCTGCCCCTCCCCTCGAATCAGCCGGGAAGGGTTCCGGCACCCCCTGCAACCTCGGAAGGGATAAGACGGTTAAGAAGGTGACTGACTGACTAAATGAAAACACAAAAACTAGATTCACATAAACAAGAAGGGAGGCGATAGCTCAGTGGTAGAATGTTCGCCCTTGGACCGGAAGTTCGCGGGATTGAATCCCACTAATTTTATGTCTAGGTCCCCTTGGGGAAGACACCCAACCTCCTGTTTCTCCCACCATTGGCACCGTTGTGGCAGCCTACTGTGGTGTATATGGAAATTGTTCTAATGCGTTCTTATTTTAAGATGTCAACACACGCTGAAATACAACAACTTTTGATCCATTTGAAAGGTTGGACCATATCAACAATGGACATTTAGGGTACACAACAAACCGCATAAAAAAACAAGAGTTTTACTTACCCTGGAAGAGTGAATTCAGTCCACATGTGGCCATGCCGATCAAATATCTTCACTGTGTTGTCTTGTCTGTAAGAATTTAAACTTTCAATCAATTATTTTCTATCTAATTTTTTATAGTAAAAATTAGAAGAAAAAAATAACACAAGGATGTCATGGCTGCCAAATCTGCCCCACAATGTAATTATATTCTATTATATTCGGCTTTTGAAGCTATATTTGTCACGATCCCCTTCTTGCCACCAGAGGGAGCCCTGGACCTTCCCTCATCACCTTGATTGGGGACACCTGAGGGTAACAGTAATAAGTTACAAAGTAAAGGAACTGTAATTTATGTATATTTATCAGAAATTAATCATTCAAAAAATATTAATTCAAATATTAATCAAATCACTGACTAAACTATATTTAATTTGCTTAACAAAAATGTTTTAACTGTAGAAATAGTAACAAATTAGATCACTCCGTTTCTCTAAAAGCAACACTGTGAGTGATTCTGTTTTACTTAAATGACATTAATCTCAACACTGGTTCATTTTCAGGATCATATACACTGTCTGTAGAGAGGAGTCAGAGCAACCTGATACTCGATATGATCATATTAAGCTTAATTTGTTCCACAGTTTTTAAGCCTGTTTAGATTCATGTGAAAAGGGCCTTGTTTATTTCTAAGAAATATTATTTCAATCTTTTTTTTTTTTGCCCCCTCCGTGTTTCAGTGTGACCTTCCGAGTGTAGACGTTATCGTTTAATATTTATTCACTGTAGAAAAGATTTAAAGTTGTCTTCTGGACAGTGTATTTTTCAATCAAGTCAAATACACTGTACAGACAACAAATTTGAAGCCCTACATATTAATTCAGATTACTCACCCGGCAACAGCGATATAATTTCCAAGACTTTTCTGCCATTTATAGAGCAAAGAAGAGCCTAACCAGGCTCTGTCAGCAAGGACAAAAACACTCTGTGGAGATAAAACCAAATGACTAAAACTGAAAACCAAATACAATCTGTACATTGTTGTAACACACTGTTCACATCAAGATAAATGAAAATGAAATACTAATCATTCATACCTTATATAGTATTAATACAATATGCATGGATATATACAGAGATATATTTAAACATTTACTGGAAAGGGAAGGAAGAAATAATCCTTACTTACTCCCATTATTCATTTTATGCATTCATATTAAACCAGATGCCTGCAGTCATACATACAATCAATATAAAATGCATAGAATTATTATTGATATTCATATATTTATATATAGTACAGTACAGTATGTCACAGAAGTCAGAAAGAGAGTACAGCCTCACATCCCTGCAAATATTTACATATACTGTATCTTTTCATCACTTCATAAAATTCTCTTTGAAGCTATTAAAAGTCGTTGGTGTAAAGTTTGTAAAGCCGTGTGAATTTATTTTATTGTCCCCTAAAACAACTAAAAATACGGACAAAAATAGCTCCACCTGTTACTAAGAAGTGATACAATCCCTTGTTGTTTGATTCGGATTACAATTACATTCGGGCACATGGAGACTCCTGCAGGCAGCAGTACAAGCACATGGAGACTCCTGCAGGCGGTAGTACAAGTACACGGAGGCTCCTG
The DNA here is from genome assembly GCA_902685375.1 of Neostethus bicornis. NCBI lineage: Eukaryota > Metazoa > Chordata > Actinopteri > Atheriniformes > Phallostethidae > Neostethus > Neostethus bicornis. The sequence goes on along the minus strand of LR738542.1, from coordinate 5,783,614 downwards.
CAGGCGGTAGTACAAGTACATGGAGGCTCCTGCAGGCGGAAGTACAAGCACATAGAGGAGGCTCCTGCAGGCAACAGTACAAGCACATGGAAGCTCCTGCAGGCGGCAGTACAAGCACATGGAAGCTCCTGCAGGCGGAAGTACAAGCACATGGAGGCTCCTGCAGGCGGTAGTACAAGTACATGGAGGCTCCTGCAGGCAGCACACGGAGGCTCCTGCAGGCGGCAGTACAAGCACATGGAGGCTCCTGCAGGCGGAAGTACAAGCACATGGAGGCTCCTGCAGGCAACAGTACAAGCACATGGAAGCTCCTGCAGGCGGCAGTACAAGCACATGGAAGCTCCTGCAGGCGGAAGTACAAGCACATGGAGGCTCCTGCAGGCGGTAGTACAAGTACATGGAGGCTCCTGCAGGCAGCACACGGATGCTCCTGCAGGCGGCAGTACAAGCACATGGAGGCTCCTGCAGGCGGTAGTACAAGCACATGGAGGCTCCTGCAGGCAGCACGTGGAGGCTCCTGCAGGCGGCGGTACAAGCACATGGAGGCTCCTGCAGGCAGTAGTACAAGCACAAGGAGGCTCCTGCAGGCGGCAGTACAAGCACATGGAGGCTCCTGCAGGCGGCATTACAAGCACATGGAGGCTCCTGCAGGTGGCAGTACAAGCACATGGAGGCTCTTGCAGGCGGCAGTACAAGCACATGGAGGCTCCTGCAGGCAGCAGTACAAGCACATGGAGGCTCCTGCAGGCGGCGGACCGGACCTAGAGGTGTCCGTAGACTTTGAGAAAGGACTGTCTTTTAAAGGACTGCTCTTTAAGTTATGTTTTTATTCAAATCCTTTTAAACCGTTTTTTATGGTGCGTCTGCTTTCCTGGCGTTCTCTGCCCAAGCCTAAACCAGTGGTCGGTTAGATAAGGCATACAGTTTGAGCCCAGACAGTCTGACCTCCCATCCTTTGAACCTCTGCAGCAATACTGGACTCACTCATCCATCTGTCTCCCAAAGCCAATCTTTTGGATGTGACGTGAGTCTGTTCTGAGACGAACCTATCCATTTAAGTGCAGGATGGTCTTTCAGAGCGTTGGCTGTCTTCTTATAACCATCTTTGTGTAAAGCAACACTTAGTCTTGTCAGGTATTCAGAGAGTTGTTTGGCTTGGGTTGCCTGCCATGCTCTTCCGTGAAAGAGCCTTAATAGAAAATCTAACTCAACTGCTCCACTTGTTTACACCTTAGACAGTGGTGTATTAATGAGTCCCATGAACAAGGGGAAAGCATGGCTGCACAATGGCCTCACAGCTAGAAGGTCAGGGTTTGAGTTCCGGAGTGGGGGTGAGGTATGAGTCTGTGGTATTTCTGTGTGGAGTTTGCATGTTCTCCCCAATTTTGTTACAGAGGAACAGCTATTATTGGCTGTATTTATATTTGTTTAAGGGGACAATAAATGTACTTAATAAAGCAAATGAAAAAATAATAGAAAAAAAATAATAAAAACACAATTATTTAACTGAAAAAATTATGATTCAAATCTGTAAAAAACAAACTATCAGTTATTTTCTGTTTTTCTGTAAACGGTTTTAATTCAAAATGCAAATTTCAACACATTAAAATCCCATTTAATTTAACAAAATACGTATATATAATAAAATCTTATAAATATGAACATTTTAAAGTAAAAAAAAGAGTAAAAATGTACTTTAAACATTCACTAAATGGGTTTATTTGTATTACATATACAGCGGTAAGAAAGAGAAGACTAATAAACCCTCTAAATGTCTCAATAATAAAGTAAAATTGATATTTTAATTTAAAAATGTGACTTGTTTTGATATTTTTTGTCATTTTTTTTATATTTATTTATAATTGTTAGTTTACTAACGTTAGCTTGAAGCTAAACTAAAGCTAACGCCTAAAATACAAATAAACTCAACATTAAATGGAAAAACAAACAATATAAACATCTTTATGTTCTTTTTACTTACCTTCATGTTGTTATCGTTTATTTATTTAAAAGTTGAATTAGGATTTTTATATGAAATAAGCTTCTGAAAAAGAAAAAACACAAAATAATCCCATCATGCTTTGCTGCTGAGCGTCCTCTGCGGCGTCACCATGACAACAGTAACACCTAGCAACAGGAAGAAAATGGAGGATACAGAAAATAGAACAAAAATCACACAAACACACAAAAAAATAGTTTTATGATGGAAAAAAGCAAGTTTTTGAAACTTGTATACTTAAATAACTTAAATAATTCCTGCCCTTAGACTCTCCTTCTCGATTAGAAAAGCTTCTAAAAAGAACCCAAAAAGTGGGGAATAAAAAGAGGGAGGAAAACACGAGTGATTTTATTTGTTATTAAACCGGGAAAAGATTCCGTTCCGTCATCTTCCGCTTGTTCTGGGGTCGGGTCGCGGGGGCAACAGCCTCAAGCGGGCAGCCCAGGCCTCTCTCTCCCCGGCTGCATCCACCAGCTCACCAGGAAGGATCCCAAGTCGTTCCCCGGCCAGCTGTGAGACATAGTCTCTCCAGCGGGTCCGGGGTCTGTGCCTTGGTCTCCTCCCGGTGGGACGTGCCCAAAACACCTCGCCCGCGAGGCGCTCCGGGGGCATTTTGACAAGATGTCCGAACCACCCCATCTGGCTCCTCTCGACCTGGAGGAGGAGCAGCTCGACACCGAGCTCCTCCCGGATGGCAGAGCTCCTCACCCGATCTCTGAGTGAGAGCCCAGCCACCCTTCGGAGGAAGCTCATTTCGGCCGCTTGTACCCGCGATCTCATTCTTTCGGTCACCACCCACAGCTGGTTACCATGGTGAGGGCGGGAACGTAGATTGACTTGTAAATCGAGAGCTTTGCTTTTCGGCTCAGCTCTCTCTTTACCACGACGGACCGATGCAGCGTCCTAGTTATTGCTGATGCCGCACCGATCGGCCTGTCGATCTCCCGCTCCATCCTTCTCCCACTCGTGAACAAGACCCCGAGATGCTTAAAGATGCCTAAGATTCCATTCATTTTTTTCCAAAGCAGTCCTGAACAAGAGGTCCATAACACAACCCATTAAAAACAATGAGAAGTGAATGTTTTCCCCTCCGGCTCATTCAAAAAGGGAGATAAATTGATTCACAGATTCAAGAGACTCAAGTTTAAAGTTCTCTGTAGGTGAAGCACAGTAGTGGTGGAGTCTTACTAACACTCCACATGGCTCTGACTCACATACAGTGTCCTAACACTTGTCAGGCCACTGTTTATGGACTTTAGTTTGGCAATTAACCCCGTTCTTCCAGATGTGCTGACCCTGAACATCCACAACCTAAGTATGTAAGCGTCATTCTCCTCCTAGATTAGGGGTTTCCTCACCAACAGGACCCAGGTAGTGAGGATAGGAAAGCTTACATCTGTACCACTGATCCTCAATATCGGAAAACCACAGGGCTGTGTGCTCAACCCCGCACCTTTCACCCTTTTTGCAAATGACTGCGCTGCAATCCATCCCACTGTGGTGTTCAGAAAACATCCTCATTTTGAACACCAGTTAGACAACAGAAGTGACAGTGGACTACAGGAGGTCCAGGAAGGATCCTCTCTGCCTCAGGGAAAGACTGTAGAGCAGGAGTGTCAAACTCCGGTCCTGGGGGACTGGTGTCCTGAAGGTTTTCTGGAGTTATTCAGAGTTTTAGGGATGTGGACCCAAATGCAGGACATCAAATAAGGTTTATTAACACAATTCAGGTAAGTCTGTAAAGCAAAGGGCACAGGATTAACTCAGGATTTCAAAAGTTCAACTAATAACCAAGTTCAAACATGGTCACGCCAGAGGGAGCTGCACTATGTCTTTGTAGATCTTGAGAAAGCGTATGACAGGGTACCTAGAGAAGAACTATGGTATTGTATGAGGAAGTCTGGTGTGACAGAGAAGTATGTTAGAGCAGTGCAGGACATGTATGAGGGCTGTAAGACAGTGGTGAGGTGTGCTGAAGGTGTGACAGAGGAGTTCATTGTGGGGGTGGGACTGCACCAGGGATCTGCTCTGAGCCCTTTGCTGTTTGCTATGGTGATGGACAGGCTGACAGACGAGGTTAGACAGGAATCTCCATGGACAATGATGGTTGCAGATGACATTGTGGTTTGTAGTGAAAGGAGGGAAGAGGTGGAGAAAAAGCTGGAGAGGTGGAGGTTTGCACTAGAAAGAAGAGGAATGAAGATTAGTCAGAGTAAAACAGAGTACATGTGTGTGAATGAGAGGGGTCCAAATGGAAAAGTGAGGTTACAGGGAGAAGAGAGAAAGAAGGTGGAAGATTTTAAGTACTTAGGATCAACAGTCCAGAGCAATGGAGAGTATGGAAAAGAGGTGAAGAAGCGTGTTCAAGCAGACTGGAACGGATGGAGGAAAGTATCAGGTGTGATGTGTGACAGAAGAGTTTCAGCTAAAATGAAAGGAAAAGTGTACAAAACCGTGGTGAGACCGGCCATGCCGTTTGGTCTAGAGACAGTGCCACTGAGGAAAAGACAGGAAGCAGAGATGGAGGTAGGAGAGATGAAGATGCTGAGGATCTCGCTGGGAGTGACCAGGATGGACAGGATTAGAAATGAGTATATCAGAGGAACAGCACATGTTAGAGGTTTGGAGATAAAGTCCGAGAGGCCAGACTGAGATGGTTTGGACATGTACTGAGAAGAGAGACCGAGTACATCGGCAGAAGGATGCTGGGTTTGGAACCACCAGGAAAGAGGGCTAGAGGAAGACCAAAGAGGAGGTTCATGGATACAGTGAAGGAAGACATGAAGATAGTTGGCATGACCGAAGAGGATGCAGCAGATAGGGTTAGATGGAAGAAACTGACTTGCTGTAGCGACCCCTGAAGGGAAATGCTGAAAGGAGAAGAAGAAGAAGAAGAAACATGGTCAGGCAACCAGGGTGACCTGGCTGGAAGGGATGGTATGACCCGACAGGAAAGTCTGGGGTCATTGTCCTTAAACAGATGGCAGGGTGCACAGATGTGTGGAACCAGGAATCATCCTCAGGTGACCCTAATCAGGTGGATTAGGAATATCCAGGGTTCCCTCTGGTGGCAGGTGTGGGAATGACAGTTTTCCATGTGTTCTTGATCTACACATCTTGAACCAAGTTATTGGGTCAATGTGCCAAATTTTGACTGTTGATTTCACTTATTGCATCAGCTGAATTGAACCAGGAACATGTGGAAAACCTTCTGGACACCGGCCCAGGACCAGATCTTGACACCCCTGCAGTAGAGTATTGACAGCATAAAGTTTCTCTGCATTCACATCACTTATAACGTCTTGTAGACTGCTAATACGTCATACTTGATGAAGAAGGCCCAAAATCCTCTTTTCTGCCTCAGAAAGTTGATATGCTCTGGACACTCTTCTCCCAACTTCTGGTGAACTTCTACAAAGACACATTCAGAGTATTCTGTCGCTCAGCATAACTGTGTGGTATGGCAGCTGCACTACACAGAACAAAAAAATATGGCTCGGGTGGTGAGGACTGCACAAGGTATTGTAGGCTGCCAGATCCGGACTCTGTCTACGGCTCACGGGTTCAGCAGAAGGACAGACGTATGGCAACCAACACCTCACACCCAGGATACGAACTGTTTATACCTCTCTCAGCGGTAGAGGACCATCAACACAATCACTTCATGGCTTAGAGACTGTGAAAGCAATCCCACCACCGCTTTCCATTCCACCCTTGCACACCCAACGGACCGGCACTAAGAACACTTTACAGGAACGCTCACTGTAATGACAATAATTACTATAATACTGCACCATCACTTTAATTATTCTGTAAATAATCATCTAATACCTCTAATGTTGTCTCACTGTACAGTGTCAATTTGTGCTGTTTTCAATCTTACACTTGTTTTATTTAATTTCTACTTTGTATCTCTTTTTTTTCTTTTACTTACAGCAGGCGTAAGTCAGCATTGTGACAATAAGAATCTTTTGTCTTGAAAGACATTTCTCAGTAGAACACTGAATCCAGTGAGCATAAAGTCTATGTTAGGACATCTTTTACAGAATGTCTCTATAGTCCAACGCAGAGGGGAATGTTGCTGCAAAAAGTCTCTTCCTGGCTTTGAAAAAAAAGACAACTTATTTCTGAAATAAAAACTTAATTTCAGGCGCAACATTTTAACAAAAGAATAGCATAAATTTTAAAACACAATTCATCATGACAGAATTTACAACTTCAATACTTATGCCATTTGGTGTTACAAATTGAGGACTAGTCTGTTAATCTTGCTTCTAGACGATGTCAACTTGTGTTTGTTTTCTTTAAGACAGAAGTTTTAATTCAGAAAAACTATTGCAAACAACACTAAGCACATTTTGCAAATTACTAATGGCTTCAGTGAGAGAAAAGGCAAAGACATAAATGATTATGTCATCTGCATAAAAATGAATGTTCACATTTTTTACATTCTGTCCTACGTGATTTATATTAATATGTTAATATTCATATCTATTAATAAGGATTTAAACCCAGGCCAAAACTCTACTAATTGCATTTAGTTAGATTGGTATATTTCAAAAGGGGAAAATGCAATTTCATAAAACACATGACTACAACATGAGTTAAAAAGCCAGAATTAACCAAGGAGACTATTTTTGTCCTGCAGCCCCCTGCCATGATGTCAAAGTGGCAGTAAAATGGACAAAGACAGACATTGTCAAGCAATATACAATAGACAACAGACTTTCGAGCGTCTATGTAAATGTTCTCCCAAGCTACTCTTGCAAATGTTTAATTCAATTCAATTTGATTTTTATAGCCCAAAATCACAATTTTTTTGTCTTAACGGGCTTCACATTGCAGATTTAAAAAGAACAGAAACAAGAAAAAAGAATAATGCATAATAAACACATTACACAGCAAAAACTAACAAATATAGTTCTAGCTAGACAATTTTAGCACATTCCTGCCCTTAGACTCTCCTTCACGGTGAGTAAAAACTCCTAAAAAAACATCAGTGGGGAAAAATTAGAAACCTCATGGGGATCCACACAAAAGAGAGATCCCTCCCCGGGACAAGCATCCAATATGTCTAAGACTATTGTTTAAATATTATCTTATTCTACTTTTTATTCTGAAGTAGATGTTCTTCATCCTGACATAAACGGGATGGTTAAGCAAGCAAATGCTTTATAAAATGATTTATGTTTAATGATGTCTGGGTTTTTTTCCTCACCGAGGAGAAGGGTCAAAGGATAGGAGTGTTTTTGGTCTGTTTAAACAATAATATTAACATAGATTTTGTTGGGTTTTTTTTTGTTCATTTTACAATGTGAAGCCCACTGAGATTGGAATATTGGAATATGTACTGTATATAGTATTTGTGTATTTACTATACATTTGTATCATTACTCTATAAGTGTACCTCCACTGCTGACCCATCAGATGGCAGTTTTGCTCTTATAAACCACGTCTTCTCAGCATGTATTTCAGTCTGCTTTTTCAAAGCAGTGAGAACAGCAACTTCATGTTTTCCATCATCTAAAATAAATCAAACACTGACATGTTTTTCCTCTTAAATCACAAACTAAAGACAAACTTTGACATTTTAATGACTAGTGACTGCTGTTATTTTAATAAAAAGATGACAATTGTTTTACCACACGTCAGGATGGGATAAAATACCTACTGTGTGACACCGAGGCAGGATACACCCTGCTGACTCACTTCTCATTAAGATGCACAGAGGGGAGCAGCTGAATAATTTTCATATGAAATAGTAAAAATAGAACAGCCAAATAGTTTGTGGGACAGGCAGAGTGATAAAATATGAATGTTGGAAATGTTTTAACCAGGAAGTAATCTCCACGGGGGCTGAAGTCTGTGTCTCTTTTTAAAAAGTCAAGTAACTTGTGTTTGGTTGTGTCACAATTCTCTGGTAAACCTGAAACGTACGTAAATAATTTATCAGCCCTTTTCAATACTTACGTTGTCAAACTTCCTGTTTTTGCAGCTGTAGTTTTCTACATTTACACTTAAATATCAATATATCTTCCTTAAAATTTGTACCCGATTGCTGACACAGTAGATCATCTCCAGTCCTGTCCTGGGCATCTCCAGGCTGAGGAGGCCTCAGGTAGACCTGACCCCTGGTTGATTCCTGGCCATCCTGTCCTGCTGCCCTCATCTCATCTTTTTCATCTCACCTGTTCCCCCAGCTGCCGTTCATTTCCATCACAATTACGCCTATCTGTTATATTGTCATGATTTTTTTTCATGACGGAGGTGAGGTAGGATGCTGAATCAAAGCCAAGTGTAACCATTTTATTAAGAATAGAAAGGGTGAGGGAATGGAGAGTGTGGAAAAGAGGTGAAGAAGCGTGTTCAGGCAGGCTGGAACAGGTGGAGGAAAGTATCAGGTGTGATGTGTGATAGAAGAGTTTCAGCTAGAATGAAAGGGAAAGTGTACAAAACCGTGGTGAGACTGGCCATGCTGTTTGGTCTAGAGACAGTGGCACTGAAGAAAAGACATGAAGCAGAGATGGAGGTAGCAGAGATGAAGATGCTGAGGATCTCTCTGGGAGTGACCAGGATGAACAGGATTAGAAATGAGTACATCAGGGGAACAGCACATGTTGGAGGTCTTGGGGATAAAGTTAGAGAGGCAAGACTGAGATGGTTTGGGCACGTACAGAGGAGAGAGAGAGACTACTTAGGAAGAAGGATGCTGGATTTAGAACCAACAGGAAAGAGGACTAGAGGAAGGCCAAAGAGGAGGTTCATGGACGCAGTGAAGGAAGACATGAAGATAGTTGGTGTGACCAAAAAGGATACTGCAGATAGGGTTAGATGGAAGAAACTGACTTGCTGTGGCGACCCTTGAAGGGAAAAGCCGAAAGAAGAAGAAGAAGAAGAAGAAGAAAGAGTGAGGGAATACAGGTAGGATAGTACAGCGGTTAACAAACCTGCGCAAGGCAGGAGAGTGTTTGCCAAAACATGAGAGTAACGGCAAGGCATGAGGGTGCGTGGCAAGGGAAGGCATGTGTCTCGGGCAAGGTATGTGCCTAAGACAAGGCTTGTGTCTCGGGCAAGGCTTGTGTCCAAGGCAAGTGTAACCATTTTATTAAGAACAGAAAGGGTGAGGGAATACAGGTAGGATAATACAGCGGTTAACTAACCTGGGCAAGGCAGGAGAGTGTTTGCCAAAACATGAGAGTGACGGCAAGGCATGAGTGTGCGTGGCAAGGGAAGAGAAGGCTAATTAAGGCTTGTGTCCCAGTCAAGGCTTGTTTTGGGCAAGGTACGTATTCCAATCAAGGCTTGTGTTGCTGACAAGGCTTGTTTTCCTGACAAGGTTTGTGTCCTGTGCAAAGCCTTGTGTCCCGGGTAAAGCTTGTGTCCCGGGCAAAGCTTGTGTCCTAGACAAGGCTTGTGTCCAAGGCAGGGTTTGTGTCTTGGGCAAGGCTTGTGTCCCGGGCAAGGCTTGTGTCCCAGACAAGGCTTGTGTCCGAGTCAAAGCTTGTGTCCCCGGCAAGGCTTGTGTCCCAGACAAGGCTTGTGTCCGAGTCAAAGCTTGTGTCCCTGGCAAGGCTTGTGTCCCAGACAAGGTTTGTGTCCGAGTCAAAGCTTGTGTCCCCGGCAAGGCTTGTGTCCCAGACAAGGTTTGTGTCCTGGACAAAGCCTTGTGTTCCGGACAAGGCTTGGGTCTCAGACAAGGCTTGTCGCACACTCAAGGCTTATGTCCCAAGTAGGCATGGTCAGACCAGACTTTGGGAAGTGCGGAACAGAGACGTCACCACAAATCCCCACATTAGGAAGAGACAATATGGACCAGGAGTGAAAAATTAGGGCAAAGGGCTGAACAAAAGAGGAGAAAGTGCCACATGGGGGGAAGATCATGACACAATCCTAAGTACATCAGGATTCCTTCATCTTAATGAGCTGTCTTACTTTTTGTTAGGAGTTTTTCCTCAACAAAAAGGAGGCTCTAAAGTAGTTTTCTTTTGGCTGATTTCTGAGGATTTTTTTGTTATCACACATAGCTGTCTTTCTATAACAGGCTTTCCATCTTCTTTGTGTATTCTTGTAGCTGTCCTCCACAACAGAATTCTGCGCCACTGAGGCCACCAGAGAAGGTCACCTGCATTATTTCTCCCGGTATGAGCCATTTATTAGAGCCGTTATGATATAAAGTCGAGCCAGCTTTAAATTACAAGCACTCAGCTGGCTGCTGCACCAGGGTTGAAATGCCTATAAATTTTGACAATTTCTCCACTTTTTACACACTACTTTTACCCCACAAATACTTCAACCTGATGCCAACTATCTCATGCTTTCTAACTCTGTGAAGAGGAATGAGCTTCTGGGGAGGGGAGTTCTCCGCAAGCATGAAGTCAGGCAGTTTATGCAGAGTTTAGGTTAAAAAAAATCCAACAGAAACTAAAATAAGATGACACCAAGATGCCAAACAATATGCCTCTTCCTCCTGCCCTTTATCACAGACTTCATTCATATTGAATGGTTGAGATCACTATGGGATAGCTGGATTGATGCAGTCATACGTGTACGGTTTCTAAATTTATTGCTAACATTCCATTCAGTCGTCTTCCGCTTATCTGGGGACGGGTCGCAGGGGCAACAGCCTCAGACGGGAAGCCCAGGTTTTCTCACCCCTGATGCATCCTGTCAGGGTGTGGAATGCAGGTGGAAGGAGGAGGACCCAATTGCAGACAAGAAACATGATTTATTGAACAAATAAGTCTAGTATTGCTGTAAAGAAAAACACACGGATCAGTGGAAATGTCATGAAGTTATTGTTCAAAATGTATTTCATGGTCAGGCAGCCAGGAAAACCTGGCTGGGATGGAAGGTATGACCCGACACCTGAAGTCAGGCTGCCTATTTAAAGACAGCTGGACAAAGTCCTTCAGGTGTGTAATATCAGGCGACACGACACCTGAAGGAAAGACAGGCTGCCTATTTAAAGGCAGCTGGACAAAGTCCTTCAGGTGTCTAATATCAAGCAACCCGACACCTGAAGGTAAGACAGGCTGCTTATTTAAAGACAGCTGGACAAAGTCCTTCAGGTGTCTAAACCCAGGCAAACCCGACACCTGAAGGTAAGACAGGCTGCCTATTTAAAGGCAGCTGGACAAAGTCCTTCAGGTGTCTAAACTCAGGCAAACCCGACACCTGAAGGTAAGACAGGCTGCCTATTTAAAGGCAGCTGGACAAAGTCCTTCAGGTGTCTAAAATTAGGCAAATGAAGGCCGCAGATTACTCTGGTGGTGGGCGAGGAAACCACGACACATCCTCCAGCTCAACCGGAAGGATCCCGAGTCGTTCCCCGGCCAGCTGTGAGACATAGTCTCACTAGTGGGTCCAGGGACTACCTCTTCGTCTCCTCCCGGTAGGACGTGCCTGAAAAATCTCACTAGTGAGGCGCTTGGGCGGCATCCTGACCAGATGCCCAAACCACCCCATTATTGCTAACATGATTGCAAAATTTTTTAATTGAGCTTATTGTGTCAATTTCCAAAAATGGGTTAGTGGAGATAGTTTTTTTTTTTTTTAGTTTTCAACTTTCATACAGTGCGGACTTATAATAAAACTCAAGACTCTAGAAGAGCTTTTTTAAAATAGAGTTTAAAGGACTGAAGTAAACTTCTAATTGGTAGATAGATATGAAAACCTGGAGGTGATATGTTAAGTTCATCTATAGTTGGCATTGATAAAACTCAATAAAACTGTGGGAAGTTTTATTAAATTCTAAATTCCCTTGGTTGTGTGATTCTGAAAACATAATCAGTTCATCTATGGAGGGGAGGCAATAGCTCAGTGGTAGCGTATCCACCTGTGGTCTTGTAGAAACTGGTTCAAATCCCGCTGAGCTCATGTCTAGGTGTCCTTGGAGAAGACACCCAACCCCCTGTTTCTCCCACCAATGCAGCATATAAATGTCCCCATTAAGGGTTGAATATAATATATTTTGTATTGTTGGTGCTGAGTAGCTCTAGGCAGTTTCATTTAAATCCCTTCATTGGTTTGGAAGATATTATATTCCTAAAAGTGTTACGGAAGCACAGGGTGCACAATGCTTCCTCTACGTTCAATGCGTGGAGGCATAGAAAAGGACAGACGTGCAGCCGTGGCATCAACTTTCTTTAATACTCTTAATAATCTGAATTTATGGTACAAAAACCACCAAATGACTACACATGACTTACTTTGTGAGCAATTTTTACAGTAGAATGCAATAATACATCCAGATTTAAATCATTTACATAATATATACAAGATTTATAAGTAAATCTGGAATGTGTTTGCTTAAAATCCCATTAGCTGCACAGATGAGATGGTACACCTCTACGGAGAGTTACCCTAAAATAAACAGGCCTGGATAAACATCAGCACAGCTGTGGGGGGAAAGAGGGTTACTTTTTTATGTCGCGTTGACAAATTTGCTCTTTTTTTTTTTGCTCCTGGGTTGCTTTTCTTTCAGCTGGGAAACAAAGAGAAGACGGGATCCGTCATGTTTGCATGTAAAGCGCATCCTGTGGGCTACATCAGCTCCACATCTGTCAGCTCAGACAGGATGCCTGCTCCCACTCTGACAGTGTCAATTTTCCCTCATTATGCTGCACACACAGTGCACAAAGTGTGCACAAAGGAAGCATTTGGCATGTGGATGTAATATTCAGCTCTCCTGTCACAGCCCATGAGTTCAGATGTATGAGTGTGTTAGGCTGATTTATGTTACCCCCCTCCAGTCTGATACTTCATCTGCTGCAGCTTCAGATCTAATAATCCTCCCAATATGACATCAAGCACAATGCTGAAACCAATAGGATTAGATTTGGGGTCTCTTAGTTTGGTTGAATTTCAGCAGGGAGTGTCCAGTTCTACTTCAAACCAATACAGGGGTGTGTGTGATGAGTTAGAGCGTGTCTCTTCTTTCAGCCTTTCCCTCTGGGGGGCACTACAGCAAGTCTGTTTCTCGATTTGCTTCTTCTCCTTTCACACCAACTACCTTCATGTCCTCCTTCTCAACGTCATCAACAAACCTCCTCTTTGGTCTTCCTCTAGGCCTCCTGCCTGGCAGTTCCAAACTCAACATCCTCCTGCTGATACATTCTTTCTCTTTCCGCAGGACATGTCTGAACCATCTCAGTCTGACCTCTCTGACTTTATCTCCAAAACCTCTGACATGTCCTCTTCCTCCAATGCCCTCACTCCTGATCCTGTCCATCCTGGTCACTCCGAAGGGAACCTCGGCATCTTTATCTCTGCTACTTGTTTTTTTTTTAAAACAACATGACAATTCTCACTACGTTTCTACTATTTTCTCCTCTATCACACATCACACTTTATTTTCAACTTGTCCAACCTGCCCACACACACTTCTTCTGTACTTTCCTCTGTAACCTCAAAGCAAATACCGAATCAAAAGAACTCTCTTTTTTGGGCTTGAAACCACACCTCTAGTTTGGTCATTGATTTTCAGATAGGGTCTCGCTCCTTTTTGGAGGAAAGAGGACTGTTTCAGATGTTTAGCTACCCATGGATATTTTGAGAGCCGCGGCCTCATCGAGATCTGCAACCAGTTGAAGATGTAAAAAACCAGAAGTAAACTGGAAGTGAGCAACCGGTCGCAATACCTAAAACTAAAACACATTAAACGAATAAAAATACACTTGTAGGTTTTAAAGTTACAGATTTTAAGTAAATGAATGTAGAGCAGGTGCGAAAAAAACGCTAATTCGAACAGAATGATTGGAATTATGCCAGGTCACAGATTTCGTCAGGACACCACATTGTAAACAGTGAACCCAGTAACTGCCTCCATTGAGACCTCCATGAAGTTTTGTTTTTTATTATTTTCCTCCAACTGAATGGAAGGAGTTTTGTTTAAGTTTTTTCTTCTCGAGAAAGCTCGCCCTAAAGCGAGAAGTGACCATATTCTGTTTAGTTTGATCAACTGTATGGAAAGACCTACGAGACACCCGGTTGTGATACAGGGCAGAATAAGTAACATTAAATTAAATTGTATGAGTGTGTGCGCGTGTGTGTGTTGTGATGAAATGGAAAAATATAAATGAATACAAAGCAGCAGGATATTGAGGATTCGGAAAAGGAAACGGAGGGGAGATTCTCATTTGAGATAAAAATGAACTTTCTATCTCTGAACATCCAACACAAGCAGATACACACACACAGAGATAGATAGACAGAGAGAAGGAAAGGAAGATTGGGGACAAAACAAGCACTGCGTTGTGAAAAAGAGTCTGTTAAACTAACCTTGTGCCCTTGAGGGAAATATTCCCAGCAGGGATTATCACTGAGCCGCGGTGTTATCATCATTATTACTCTGGCTGTAAAACTCATTAACACTAAGAATGGACCTCAATGGAAAAACAGAAAAAAGCAATAACAACAGAAGAGAAAGGAGGTAACGGGAATAAGTCAACAACGGAATGTCAAACAATATGTTTTCCCCTGTCCTATAAGTTTTATCAGTTCAGCTATTTTAGGTACTACTAGAAAAACAATCCCATTTTAGGCTCGCTCTAAACGTTCCTTTTTTTTCCATTTTTTAACACATTTAATTTGTTAGCGTCTCAATCCTTCATAAACCTGCATGTTTAATATTCTTTCCAAAAAGAGAGATTTATTAATACATGAGGACGTTAAAATACTTTAATACTTTATAACAAACCCAAAGTGTTTTGTATTTAAAGCTCTCCAGGTTTTATGTTAATCTGTCTTTTAAAAAAACTGTGTGGTCTTAGTTGATAACCAGGGGGAACACCATGAAGTCCTATAACTTCATGTAGGGTATAGGATAAGACATTTTCACTACCTATGAACTTATAAATATGATCATTTTCTCTTTTAAAGTTGAAGTTTTTCATGTCAGAGAGTATTTGGTAAATCATTTTTAGTCAGTGGTGGAACGTAACGAAGTAAATGTACTTCGTTACTGTACTTAAGTAAAAAAAATGTGTATCTGTACTTTACTTAAGTAAAATTTAAGACCGGTACTTTTACTTTTACTTCACTACATCTTGAAGCCGCATCGCCAGAATCAAAAGAAGCAGTTGATCGGGAGAAGAAGTCATGAATCGAGAAACATTTTCTGCATTCATTCAAAAACCAAACATCAAATATAGTACAAATTAAAAAGAGTCAGAAGATCGTTGTTTGTTGTGTTTACTTCTAAATGAAAAGTTGAGCCATCATTACACAGAGCAGGGGCGGATCTAGAATTTTCCAAAGGGGGTTGGGGCTTTGACAAAGCCAATATATAGTGACTGGGGGCCTCCCCCCAAAACATTTTAAAAAATAAGTGTCATTTTCCTCCATTTTGGCGGCCCATTCACTGGCCCCTTCTAGAGGATGGCTTAACTTGTCCCCTTTCCTTTTATATATATATTTATATATTTTTTTTGTGGACCAAAAGAGGTGGGAGAGGGGGGTCACACCCCTGCAGAGTATTTTATCCTGGTTACCATGGTGACACCCTATAGCACAAAAAATAACATTTGAATTATGATTGAATACTTTTACTTTTTACTTAAAAAGTACAATTTACACCAACTACTTTTGTACTTTTACTTAAGTAGATTTTTTGCCTAATTATCTGTACTTTTACTTAAGTACAAAAAATGAGTACTTCATCCACCATTGTTTTTAGTAGAATTAATGAACCATACTATAATTTAGGCTAGCGCCTAAGCTCTTTTAATGGGACACTCTTTAAGCATCTGCAAATTCAATGTACTTCAGAAGACAGATGTTTTAATACTTGAGGATGTTTAAAAATTCTTAACACTTAATAACAAAATTCAAAGTGTTCTGTATTTAAAGTTTCTCCCCCTTTTTGTCTTAGAAAACGTGTGGTCTTAGATATTGGCCAGGGGGAACTCCGTGTTGTTCTATAACTTCATGCAGAACATTTTCCTAATCTCTAAAGTAATAAATATGATCATTTGTACTTTTAATGATTAATGATCATCTTTTCTTGTCAAGTCAGAAAAATATGACATAAATAAGCTATTGATTAACCAATTAGGAATAAAAATTTGACTATTAAGAAGAGACTTCATACAGTTAAACTTGTTCAAATTCAACAAAACCATCAATCTGCACCTTTTATGCTAGAATACACTCGTTTAAAAAGAGAATTTAATAGAAAAAGTTGGAATAGTTGTTGCGTAGAGTCATAAAATTCCATTTCAGTTAGCACTCATACACACACACACAAACAGAACAACAGAATAAAATAATAAACTCCCTCTTAGTTCCTTACTCTAGCACGTTGTGCTGATTATGTCAAATTTCTTTCTTTTTATCTAACGGATGGAAACAGTGGATACGCGCTGCATTAAAATAACAAGGAAAGGTTTTAAAATAGCATCAATCCACAGCATCAGATATGACTGAGCGTAAAATGATGAGGCAGGCTCGACAGTCTTTCTCTGTCTCAGCTGTTTGTCAGCAGAAATGGAAGCTGAGTGCAGTGCTGCATCTGTGTGAGTGAGTCTGTCCTTCTATGTGACCCAAAAAAAAGCATGTGGAGGGAACAAAATAAAAAAATAAAAATCCCCAGCGATACAGTTTTTTCCTTTCAGATTTCCGTTAAGAGCGCCTTCATTTAGAAAAAACTGTGAGCACGATGGGTGAAATCTGAGAACCTGAAATCACTTTGCTGTTCTCAGAGTTTGTTCAGTTTTACAAAGTAGACTGAAGTTCATATTTTCCACCTCTGACGACCACCACGCACGCCCCGGCTCTGCCCAGACACAAAGGAGCCATCTGGAAGACAGAGAAGACATAAAAATACAAACTTAGAATATTATTACAAATAGTTTTAGTTTTGGATTTGTTTTGTCAGTAGGTCACTTTCTTAATCGTCTATCCCTAACGGAGTGCGGGAGCCCAACTTGGCTGATCTAAGACGAGGGGCAGGGTACACCCCGAACAGGTCACCAGTCTGTCTGGGGCCACATCATTGCAACCATACACACACACACTCATTCCTAGGGGCAATTTGGCACCGGCCAATCAACCTAACATGCATGTTTTTGGAGGATGAGAGGAAACCAGGGTATTTGGAGAAAACCCACGCATACACGGGGAGAACATGCAAACTCCACACAGAAAGCACAGTGTTTCAAGCCTTGTCTCCACCTAGGACTTGAACCTACAACCTTCTTGCTATGAGGCCACTGTGCCACCCACTGAGCCACTGTGCTGCCCAGAATTTGTTTTGTATTGTGTTTAAAATTGATTAAACATAATAAACAGTAAAATAATCCATATAGTGATGCGTGCCCATGGTATTCACATGTTGTCCACCTCTCTCCCTCCTCTCTGGGAGAGAGCCCCATTCAGGACTCTGCGTTCCTGTCCTGGGCATGGCCACACCGAGAAGACCTCCGCACTTCATCATCCCCGCTCCATCAGGATGAAATCCATCTACTCATCTCCATCCAGGGCATCGCTGGGCTGAGGAGTCCCCCGTGTAACCATCAGGATGAAGAACATCTATTGACTTCTTTAGATATTTAACTGTAGATTAGAATAAGCTAATATTTAAACAATAATCTTTGACACATTGGTTGCTCATCCTGGAGGAGGGATCTCTCTTTCATGTGGATCCCCACGAGGTTTCTTATTTTTTCCACACTGTGGGTTTTTTAGGAGTTTTTCCTCACCGAGAAGGAGAGTCTAAGGGCATAAATGTGCTAGTCTTGTTTAGTTAGCATTTGTTAGTTATTTTTTATTGCTGTATATTTGTGTTCATACTTTGTACATTCCTCTTTTTCTTGTGAAGCCCATTGAGACGGAAATTCTGTGATTTTGGGCTATACAAATAAAATTGAATTGAAATTGAATTGAATTAAACACTGCCAGAGGCCACCTGATCTTTATCTGCATGACTGGACAGATGTCAAGGTTAATAATAAGGATGACCTATATGTTCATTCAAGGTAAAAAGTCAAAGTTTAATCAGGTGAACACAAAATCAGCACACACTGTGACAGTGCGTTCTGTGCATCCCTGCAAATACACATCAGATGGAACAAAATCTGAAATGCATTTCCTTAAAAACCCTCCACAACAGCACCGAATTCTGATCACTAGAGATCCGACAGGGCTGCACTCTGAGGGATCACAGACCCACACGAGCAGGAGACACAAATCGTGTGTGACGTGCGCCACCATCGCAAGCCGTATCAAAAGGATAAGAAAAGAGAAAAGCTCCATCTTGAGAAGATCTGAGAGCATAAATCTACAAGCATGAGTAAACATCTGCATCACTATGCACAGGATCATCCGTTTTAGCACAAGTCAGTGCATGCCAGGTCATTCTGCCTGACTGAGGATGGAAAAACTAGAAAGCAGAAAGCTTTAAAAGGCTCCAATAAAACTACAGTTATAAGTATTCACTCTTTATTAGAAACTAGTCACAAGTAAAACACAGGATGTGTTAAAATATTATGATCGACCAGGTATGGATTAACGAATAATGTTTCCACTACAAAATATTCAACCATTTATCTCGTGTTTAGCCATCCTGTGAGGCACATTGGTCAGCACCATGTAAAAATCTCCACGTGCTCATCTCAGTTTTCCTCTTCTCCTTTCGGCATTTCCCTTCAGGGGTCAGCAAATCAGTTTCTTCCATCTAACCCTATCTGCTGCATCCTCTTCGGTCACACCATCTTCAAGGCTTCCTTCACTGTGTCCATGAACCTCCTCTTTGGTCTTCCTCTAGTCCTCTTTCCTGGTGGTTCCAAATCCAGCATCCTTCTTCTGATGTACTCTCTCTCTCTCCTCTGCACATGTCCAAACCATCTCAGTCTTGTCTCTCAAACTTTATCTCCAAAACCTCTAACATGTGCTGTTCCTCTGATCCTGTCCATCCTGGTCACTCCCAGAGAGATCCTCAGCATCTTCATCTCTGCAACCTCCATCTCTGTTTCCTGTCTTTTCCTCAGTGCCACTGTCTCTAGATCAGGTGTCACCAACCTTTTTGAAACTGAGAGCTACTTCAAGGGCACTGAGTAATGCAAAGGGCTTCCACTTTGATAATACACTTCTGAAATAACAAAGTTACACAGTGTACCTTTAATTTGATATTATTATTAATGATATTCTATGTGAAGACACTGATTGTTAACGATCCATCACAATAATTATTTCAGTATGATTAAACAAAAACAGATACATTTCAATATGCAAGATCCAAGTGTTTCATTTTCAAATGATCACTTCCACAACATTTTACAGGAAATCTTTTTCAATTTTTACAACAGTTATTAAATCATAAACTCTGAACCATGTTTGTACAAATGATCTATTATGTAAGATTTAACAAAAATCTACTCCTTTCAAAATAAGGACGGTGCGACTGTGCGTCGCCACAGTCGCACCGCAGATGAGACGCACACAGTTTTCTTTCACGTCAGTAAAAAAGAACTCTTCCTCCCATTCACTGTGAAAATGATAAGTTTTCTTCCTTTTTTCTGTCATGTTTTTGTGGGTAGAAAACACGTTTGTAACCTCATCTATGCAGCGCTCACGTTTACATTTTTATGTATTCATTTTTAAATTTACATCACTGTAAATGAATTTCAAAAAGATTAGCAACAGAATTAAATCAAATTTCAGACAGTGCTAATTTGTGATTAGTGCTATTTTTAGAACTGGCCTGTGGGCAACTGATGCGGTCGCTGCGGGCGACCTGGTGTCTTGGTGACCCCTGCTCTAGACCAAACAGCATGGCCGGTCTCACGATGGTGAAAGAGTTTCCTTTTATTTTAGCTGAAACTCTTCTGTCACACATCACACCTGATACTACTTTTCTCCACCCATTCCAGCCTTCCTGCACATGCTTCTTCACCTCTTATCCACACTCTCCATTGCTCTGGACTGTTGATCCTGAGTACTTAAAATCTTCCACCTTCTTTATCTCTTCTCCCTGTAACCTCACTTTTCCATTTGGGTCCCTCTCATTCACAGACATGTACTCTGTCTTACTCTGACTAATCTTCATTCCTCTTCTTTCTAGTGCAAACCTCCACCTCTCCACCTCTTCCCTCCTCTCACCACAGATCACAATGTCATCTGCAAACATCATATACTCGTGCTCCTCTCAGTGACGGACCCAAAACGTACCTATGTGCACACCAGGATCTAAAGCTGCTGAACGACTTAATTCAGCCACAAACAGTCTCCTCTACCTCCTGCTGCTGCAGGAAGGACAACATGAGCTTGGGGGTAAATCCACATTTATATAAACATGCAAACACACAGGAGGAGAGTTGGAGTAAAGCCAAGTGTGTGTGTGTGTGTGTGTGTGTGTATAGCAACTTCAGTTATTTATCCCCTGTTTTATTCAGGTTAACTCACCACTAAGGTTATTAGAAGACACGTCCGTCTCCATTGGACGGCGGGACAACTTTATTACTATAACTATTAAATACTTTTTTTCTTTTTTAACTGAGTTCAGTGTTAGGATGGCACGGTGGTGCAGTGGGTAGCACAGTGGCCTCACAGCAAGAGGTTTGGGGTTCGAGTCCTGGGTGGAACGAGGTTTGGAACACTGGTTTTTCTGTGTGGAGTTTCCATGTTCCCCCCATGTATATGTGGGTTTCCTCCAGATTCTCCTGTTTCCTCCCATCCTCCAAAAGCATACATACTAGGTTGATTGGTCACTACCAAATTGACCCCAGGAGTGAGCGTGTGGGTGAACGGTTGTGTGTGTGTTTCCCTGCAACCGACTAGTGACCTGTCCAGGGTGTATCCTGCCTCTCGCCTAAAATCAGGCCTGAGCGTGTGGGTGAACGGTTGTGTGTGTGTTTCCCTGCAACAGACTAGTGACCTGTCCAGGGTGTATCCTGCCTCTCGCCTAAAATCAGGCCTGGTTAAGGTTCAGAAAAGGCGTTCAGTGTTTCCTGTACCTGAGTCCACTCGTTGGTCTGAGGGTCGTAAGCTTCCACAGTGTTCAGGTACACCTGTCCATCGTACCCGCCCACCGCAAAGAGACGGTCGCCCAGGAGACAAACACCGACCGCATCTCTGCTGATGCTCATGGGGGCAACCGCTGTCCACACATCTGTTTGAGGGTCATATCTGTATAGAAACACACATTATTCACACACAAAGATCGTGAATAAGAGTACAGAAGCTAAAATGACATA
This sequence comes from Neostethus bicornis, assembly GCA_902685375.1. Lineage (NCBI taxonomy): Eukaryota > Metazoa > Chordata > Actinopteri > Atheriniformes > Phallostethidae > Neostethus > Neostethus bicornis. Next base: position 5,762,425 of record LR738542.1, on the reverse strand, counting down.
AATATTTATATGAAAAAAAAGAGAGTAAGTACCAGGGCTGCAATGGTCGTTTTTCGTTTACACACAAAAACCAAAACAAATCAAATAAAATTTTACAGACACCTGAAACAACAGTAATACAGATACTATCTATGTACGTATGGTCGACCCTCACCGTTCCACACAGTCACTTAACCGAGACGCCAAGGATGAGGCTGGAGCGTCATGACCACCGATAGCGTACAGGAAGCCATGCCATGTGGCCACTCCCACGCCACCACGTCTTTTAGCCATCGGAGCACAGCTGCTCCACCTGCAAATTAGACAACAAAGTTCTCTACGTGAGCGCGCAGACTCATGAGAGAGAATTAAAAACCTAGAAGATGAATTTTCTCTGAAGTCCTCTGGGAAACATTAACAAACATTTTTCCGTTCCGTTTCGTCATCTTCCGCTTGTTCTGTGGTCGGGTCGCCGGGGCAACAGCCTCAAACGGGTAGCCCAAGCCTCTCTCACCCCGGCTGCATCCTCCAGCTCACCCGGAAGGAACCCAAGACGTTCCCCGGCCAGCTGTGAGACGTAGTCTCTCCAACGGGTCCGGGATCTGTCCCTTGTTCTCCTCCAAGTGGGACGTGCCCAAACCACGCCGCCCGCGAGGTGCTCGGGGGGCATTCAGACCAGATGCCCCCACTACCCCATCTGGCTCCTATCGACTTGGAGGAGGAGTGGCTCAACACCAAGCTCCTCCCAGATTGCAGAGCTCCTCACCCGATCTCTGAGTGAGAGCCCAGCCACCCTGCGGAGGAAGCTCATTTCGGCCGCTTGTACCCGCGATCTCATTCTTTCGGTCCCCATAAACATTTTTTTTATGGACATTCCCTCATCACCCTGATTAGGGACACCTGAGGGTGATTAGTCTGATGACACACACCTGTGGATCCTGGTGCATATTTAAAGGTAATCACTCCAGACGTCTTTGTTGGGTGATCATCATTACCATACCTTCCAGCCAGGTCTTCCTGGCTGCCTGACCATAAGTTGCATCTTTGCACTCTGTTCTATTATTTGAAGTTTATCCTGTCCCCTTTGCCTTACAGCTTTACTGGACTTTTGGTTAATAAATCCTGTTTTGTTGTCCTGCAATTGGGTCCTCCTCCTCTTTCCTCATCCCCACATCCTGACAATACGGTATTAATTTGATCCAGTATTTTCTTGCAAATAGATACCCTGAAGAGCACTACCCTGCTTACAGCACAGTCATTAAAGAGACAAACTTCTAAAAGAATCATTACTGCTTTATCTTTACTGAACCTTTAAGTTGTAAGTTTATTTAGGAAGCAATAACAAAATAGTTGTCAGCATTTGTTGCCACAGTAATGGCCACGAAACCTGCAACGCATCGTCGCCTTTACAGTGGAAGAAACTGACAAACGCTTAACATTATGGAAGTTAAATAAAGTGTAATTTCTTAGGCAAAGGGCGACTTTTACAGGTTTGTTTTTGTCCAGACGATGATGTGAAATTTTGATTCGAAGAAATAAAGTCCATCGTTTTTTTTTTTAAACCTTTTTGACTGTAAGAAATAAACAGAAGTGTAAAATGTATCAAAAAACTCCAAAGCTCCAAACATTATGATAAGTAATTATCATATTGTTTGTTTTAAAATTCTATTACTATGGTTACCAGACACAATGGATTAAAACATTGAGGCTATTTAACCGGAACATCTTCCAGAAATAATGGGCACCCTGCAGCCAATCAGAATTGAGTATTCACACTGAACCTACTATGAGCTGAATTTATATAATTGTAACTTGAAATGATCATTTTAGATGGTAAGAAAATACCAACAATCAGAAGAAAAAAGTAGGAAAAAGGTGATTAATTTCCTACCTGTTTGTGTGGGGGTCAAAGCACTCCACGGAGCGCAGGCATGACGAACCGTCACGTCCTCCAACCGCATACAACCTGAGGATGGCAGGACGAGATAGTCTGAATTACCCTTTTTTATGAATTTTGTAACACAAATAAACTTGTCTCTGTGGACAGGCACACACAGATGACTGCTCACAGGTAGGCGGTATGTTGATGTATGCGTGGTTGTTGAAGTTGGGTTTAGGTGATGCTGGCCAAAATATTGCGCGAGGGCCATATGTAGTCCTTTTAAACTTTTAATCAGGTCTACCAAACTTGAATATATTCAAATACCGTAATTTCACGGCTATAAGGTGCATATAAAAGTCTTAGATTTTCTTCAAAATGAGCGGTGCGCCCTTTTGTGCGGTGCGCCTTATGTGTGAGAAAAGGCGGACCTAAAAGAAAACGCGGTGCTCGTGAGAAAAAGCGGACCTAAAAGAAAACGTGGTGCCCGCGAGGCGGACCTGAAAGAAAAGGCATGAGAACGTTAAAGAGTGAAGTGTAGGCGGCGTGGGAGCGATGGATGACCGAAGGAGACCACAGTTTCACGAAGGGTGGAAGGCAGCGCCGGGCGAGTTACGCTACAGTTTGCCAATGGATTGTAGATGCTTGGTATAAAGTGTCTGCTGGTACTGTTATCCGAGCTTTCGCAAAAGCTGGTATCCTTTCTGAGGAGCCGCACAGTACAGACAGTGACTTTGACAGCGAGGAGCGAAGTGGACCTGCTCTGTTGGATTTTGCGCAGCTGTTCGATTCAGAAACAGAGGATGAGGACTTTGACGGATTTGAATAAAGACTATTACCGGTAATGTGCTTGTTTAGTATCGTTACTACTTAAATAAAGCACAACCAAACTCAGTTTTGCTCCCGATCTAATTTTTAATACGCACATTTGCATGCTTGCGTGTGTGTTGTTGTAAGGCGGTGTGTGACTGAGACTGCGCCTTTTCGTACGGTGCACCTTGTGTGTGTTAAATACAGCAATGGCGCACATAACTGAGACTGCGCCTTTTCGTACGGTGCGCCTAATGGTCGTGAAATTACGGTACATTTGAGGCGGTGGCTCATTGGTGGAGCGTTTGCCCCCTCGACCCTGGTTTAGGTAAATCAGAGGTAGTAGTTGAGGGGTAAACCATGAATAAATCAGACATACTGGTTGTTATTGGGAAAATAATTTGAGCAACACGCTTCAACCAACAGTCCTGAGACCTCTTTGGGTGTGTTTCACTTTTCCATGAATGTGATGTTTGACTGTAGAACAAGCAGATTGGACCAGTCAGGCAAGTAATGAGCTTCTGCAGAACCCAAGGCGCTCACAACACATGCACACTACTGCTGGGCACGGTTGGCACAAAGCAGACATTCGGTGTTAATTAGCATCGATGGAGCATTTTACGCTGGTAGCAAAAACAACAGAAGTTATTAGGGTTGAACTGCTGCAAATGAGGAGCCCCGAATGCATTAAAATCTGGATCATGTGTGTAACTTCACCAGTTCTGCCTGATATGAGTGTATCTTGAGGGGGAAAAGAGATTTTCTACTGGAGATCCTGTAATCTGTCACACAGAGTGATACACTGGGAGAAATGTCCACATGTGAGGGGTTTTTCTTGGTAATGGGTGATTTATTTATGACCTGCAGCTATCTTTGCTTGCAGCCATTTCTAAATTCAGACTTGGAACAGTCGTGATAAAAAATAGAAAAAATGTTTTTTGATGCATTAACATTTGATAAAGAAATAATTTGACTAAATATTAACTTCAATGTGAAACAGTTCTGTATTGCATATAAATGTTTGGAATCTCAGCCCCTCCCGCACCCCCATCCGTTGGGTTTGGTAGACTGTGACAGAACCCATAAATCTACTTTAACCGATTTTCTAAACTTCGGTTTGGTTTGATGGTTCAGTTCTTTTGTTTGGTTTGTCGGGGAAAATATTTAATATTTTAAACTCGCAACATGCTCTGGAAGTTTTACAGGAATAAAAAATCCCTTCGTTACCAGAGAAATGAGTGTTTCCAAAAGAATCAGAGGTGCTTTAAGGTCAAAATCCTGGAATTTTTTTTAAAATGAAACAAACACATTTTCTATTTTATTCTACAAACCCCTACATTTTACTCTGCAGCACCACATAATTTCAGTAATGACCAGTGAAAGTGTGTAGGAACTGGACCTGCATGCCAAATAGGAAGTAGTCGCTTAAGTGCCCATAGACATCTTTTGAAAAATTGGAAGCCATTACTCAGTCATTGCTCAGATTTTTTTTTTTCTGTTAAACATGCTGTAGCTCAAACTATTTCAGTTTGTGACTGAACAATCAGATGCACCGATGTTTGTGTGTCTGATTGTGTAGCAGCTTTTCGCCCTTCATAGCGACTTCTGACAAGTTTTTCTTGTCAAATTTTCAGATGTAACTCTGGCTATGTGAAATCTGATTTGACCGATTTGACTTATATTTAACAGGAATCCAGGCAATGAGATGGATTGACTGCAGTTGGACTCTCCGGTGGCAGGTACATTAAAAAAACTCGCTTCTTGTTGGCAATGTGGCTGGCATACTAGCACCAATGATTGAATATTTCTAACTCCAAAAATCTACCTAGTGCTTTCCGTAAGAAAGGAAACTGCGACTGAATTGGCTTCATTTGTTTGCTGCCAAACCCTATGAAAAAACTCATACTCACATGGTCCACCACCTATTTCATGTCACCAGTTATTTTATACGGTATTCTCACTTGGAAAAAGAGTAAAGGAGCATCCAAAAAAAGATCAAAGCAAAGCTACTGCTCCTCTACATCCTGAGCAGATAGAGGAGGATGCTTGGGCATCTGGTTAGAATGCCTCCAAGGTGAGGTATTGTATCAAAGGGTCACCCCAAGGAAGATCCAGGACACAATGAGATACCGTCTTCGGGCAATTTAGGAACATCTTAGGATTCATGAACCTCCTCTTTGGTCTTCCTCTTGTCCTCTTCCCTGGTGGTTCCAAATCCAGCATTTTTCTTCCGATGTACTCTCTCTCTCCTCTGCACATCCATGAAAGTACTTTAAAAAATGGCTGGGAAGAAGAAAGTTCCTCTCTCATCTCTGGTGAGAGATGAAGATAAGAGAGCACAGGTGAGAACCTGTGCCCTGAGGTACCACCCATTTCCATCAGAATGAACCCCATCGACAGGATTCTTCAAACGTATAGCTGTGGAGTCATTAAGGAGTCCAAGGTACATCGCCTTTCCATCCTAAGAGGCTTTCTTTGTGTCATTGTCTTCCGCTTATCCGGGGCCGGGTCGCAGGGGCAACAGCCTAAGACGGACCCAGGCTTCTCTCGCTCCAGCTGCATCCTCCAGCTCACCCAGTAGGATCCCGAGTCATTCCCCGGCCAGCTGCGAGACATAGTTTCTCCAGCGGGTCCGGGGTCTGACTCTTGGTCTCCTCTCGGTGGGATGTGCCCAAAACACCTCACCAGCGAGGCGCTCAGGAGGCATCCTGACCAGTTGCTCGAACCACCCCATCTTGCTCCTCTTGACCTGGAGGAGCAGCGACTCTACTCCAAGCTCCTCCTGGATGGCAGAACCGGGACACTACATCAAGTGTCAAACGAGAAAAAAAAAGACTTGCGATAATTTTTGACCTCTAAAATATTACTTACTTTCCACAGAGAACAGCCACTCCTACTGTGCTTCTTGGTGTCGACATACTAGCAACAAAACTCCACTGACGAGCCTGGGGGTCCCACCTTAAAGACAAGGGGAACAAAAAGATTAGTAACTTTATGATTGGAATGTTTTTCAAACAGAACAAGTTCAGTATAAAGTACAACATACTGCTATCTGTGAGTATACAGCTACACTTTTTGAAAAGAAAGCTTAAAAGAATTTAAGAAGTTATTAAAGTTTTACAAGAAAAGTCTTTTATCTCTGTGGAAGTTTTTAAAAAGACTAAATTATGTCACAAAGTAAATTCTTCTTCTTCTTTCATCATTTCCCTTCAGGGGGCGCCACAGCAAGTCAGTTTCTTCCATCTAACCCTGTCTGCTGCATCCTCTTCGGTCACATCAACTATCTTCATGTCTTCCTTCACTGTATCCATGAACCTCCTCTTTGGTCTTCCTCTAGTCCTCTTTCCTGGTGGTTCCAAATCCAGCATCCTTCTTCCGATGTACTCTCTCTCTCTCTCCTCTGCACATGTCCAAACCATCTCAGTCTGGCCTCTCTGACTTTATCTCCAAAACCTCCAACATGTGCTGTTCCTCTGATCCTGTCCATCCTGGTCACTCCCAGAGAGATCCTCAGCATCTTCATCTCTGCTACCTCCATCTCTGCTTCCTGTCTTTTTCTCAGTGCTACTGTTTCTAGACCAATCAGCATGGCGGGTCTCACCACGGTTTTGTACACTTTCCCTTTCATTTTAGCTGAAACTCTTCTGTCACACATCACACCTGATACTTTTCTCAACCCATTCCAGCCTGCCTGCACACGGTTCTTCACCTCTTTTCCACACTCTCCATTGCTCTGGACTGTTGATCCTAAGAACTTGAAATCTTCCACCTTCTTTATTTCTTCTCCCTGTAACCTCACTTTTCCATTTGGATCTCTCTCATTCACACACATGTACTCTGTCTTACTCTGACTAATCTTCATTCCTCTTCTTTCTAGTGCAAACCTCCACCTCTCCAGCTTTTCCTCCACCTTATCCCTTCAGCTGGTTCAAAATGCAGCAGCAAGACTATTAGCAGGAACTCATAGAAGAGATCATATTACTCCCGTGCTAGCGTCTCTCCATTGGCTTCCTATTGAGTTTAGGATCAAGTTTAAAATCATCTTACTAACCTACAAGGCCCTAAACGGCATGGCTCCATCTTACATTAGTGAACTTATAGTACCTTATCAACCAAGCAGAACACTCCGCTCACAAAATGCAGGGCTGTTGGTGGTTCCTAGGATTTCAAAAAGTACAGTTGGAGGTAGAGCCTTTAGCTACCAAGCTCCAGTTTTATGGAATAAGCTCCCAGCTCAAGTGAGAGAGGCAGACAGTGTTCCTACATTTAAAGGGAGGCTTAAAGCATTCCTGTTTGAACAAGCTTATCAACAGGCCAGATAGAAACAGATTCAATTAGCTGATATAATTATTAGTTGGCTGCTAGATAGTAAAAGCTGGGGAAAGTATGGTACATTGGGGTTCTGTCCTCTAATTCTATCTACTATTCTCTGCCAGACTGTCTTAGCTCTTTCCCCGTAGCCCCTACTCTAACCCTCTACCCTAAACCCCTGGCTTTCTATCTCATTCATTGTTCTAAATTGTCTGTTTATTTAGAATTACACTGCTAGTTGGTACAATACAATTCACATGTTGTCCACCTCTCTCCCTCCTCTCTGGGAGAGAGCCCCATCCAGGACTCTGCGTTCCTGTCCTGGGCATGGCCACACCGAGGAGACCTCCGTGCTTCTTCATCCCCGCTCCTTCAGGATGAAATCCATCTACTCATCCCCGCCGTGGGCATCGCTGGGCTGAGGAGTCTCCCGTGTCTCCATCAGGATGAAGAACTTCTACTCATCCCCGTACTGGCCATCTCCGGGCTGAGGAGTCCCCCAGTGTTTCCATCAGGATGAAGAACATCTACTCATCCCCGTTCTGGACATCTTCGGGCTGAGGAGTCCCCCAGTGTTTCCATCAGGATGAAGAACATCTACTCATCCCCGTTCTGGACATCTTCGGGCTGAGGAGTCCCCCAGTGTTTCCATCAGGATGAAGAACATCTACTCATCCCCGTTCTGGACATCTCCGGGCTGATGAGTCCCCCGTGTTTCCATCAGGATGAAGAACATCTATTGACTTCTTTAGATATTTAGCTGTAGATTAGATTAAGCTAATATTTAAACAACAATCTTTGACACATTGTTTGCTCGTCCCGGGGGAGGGATCTCTCTTTCATGTGGATCCCCACGAGGTTTCTTATTTTTTCCCCACTGATGGGTTTTTTAGGAGTTTTTCCTCACCGAGAAGGAGAGTCTAAGTGCATTAATGTGCTAGTCTTGTTTAGTTAGCATTTGTTAGTTATTTTTCTTGTTGTGTATTTGTGTTAATACACTCCTCCTTTTCTTGTGAAGCCCATTGAGACGGACATTCTGTGATTTTGGGCTATACAAATAAAATTGAATTGAATTGAATCCCTCCTCTCATTACAGATCAAATAATCTCAAATACATTCTGGAAATATCCAAATTAAGATGATTTATGAGGAAGTTTGTAGATAAAGTTTTGCTTGTTGTTTGATATTGTGTTGCTTTTTATAAATAGTTGAAAGCAAAGAGAATGTATTTCATTTTGTTTCACTAATTAAACTAAGTATACGTACTAATTAAACTTCCTCCAAGTCCTTTTCAGACAAATTAAGTTGAAAAAAGTGTGAAGTTAATAATTATGTTCTGCTTGTTTCTACCCCCTCTTTTCTTGTACGCGTATAAGTTCCTGTGAAAATGTATCTATTTATTTCCTCCACATATTGTAAGAATTAACTTCAAACCTTTCTACTGTACTGAGGTAGCTCCATCCGTCATGTCCTCCCACTGCGTACATAGGACCCTCCAGGACCGCCACACCTAGAAAAACAAACCTGGTTAATTATAAATCCTCATTTTCTTTCTTTAAAAGAACCTCAGACTTTTCTACAAAAGAACTACGTGTGCACGTTTATCCAGGACGGGCAGAATTAACAGCGTGCTGACACTTTCACACGGAAGGGATTTATCTGGCAGAACATCTGCAACGCCAGATGTGGGTGTAAATCCCCTCCTCATCTCAGACACGTGCATGCATTGATAAACACGTAGTAGCACTACAGCACGCCTTATTAAATTTTGTCATTGTGACAGAAGGCTTGAGCAGTGTGTTTGTGAGTGTGTGTATGTGTGTGTGACTGTGCAGAAACAATCGGGCACAAACTCAGTTGTATTGAAAAGTGACTATTCAGCAGTTTAAAGCTTTAAAACAAATCAAACAGACCCCTTTTCAGCTCAATGATAGATAAATTAGTACCTCCGCCAACAAGGTGATGTCTTGGGGAGTGTGCAAGTGTGTGTGGGTGAACAAGAACTCAAAGAATTATGGGTGGAATTTCATCAAGTTTTCAGAATATATCTACAAAGGGAAGTTGAAGTTCGGGAGTAGTTTACAGGTACTCTTTAAAGTCAAAGTCGTGTTTAAGAGGCGGAGCAGAGAACTCCAACATTAAAAACCCTATTGATTATGCTTGTTTATTAATCTACACCCAGTGCTGGAAGTAAAAAGAGGTAGCCTCTTTCCGTAGAACATGGGGGAGGTGACCAGGGTCACCATTTGGGTCCAAGGGTGGATTAGAGGTTATGTTTAAAGTCTAAAGTTGTGTTTATGAGGCGGAGCAGAGAACTCTATTGACATTAGAACCCTATTGATTTTGTTTGTTTATTAATCTACAACAGACATGAGCAAACTACAGCCCGCGGGCCACATGCGGCGCGCTAAGCGTTTTAATCTGGCCCGCCAAACTTGAAAAAATGTAATAAATAAAGAAACCTTAAACATGTTTTATTAATGTTTTATTTTTCTGTAATTTTGATGTTTAGTCACTAGATGGCGCCAAAGATACAACAACACTGCTCCCATTAAAATGTGTGACTTTGTGATCCGCACGCTGTCAAAATAAAGAATGTGCACAAATATGGAAAGCCACTGGGGCCACGACACGCACATAAACAAGCGTGTTAGATGTTAAAACAAGCAAAATGTTACAACAAGCGTTTAAATTTCAAACCTTTTTAAACGCCATTCAACTAGATTTCAAACCTAGCGCCTCTAGATTTGAAATTTAACGCTCTTGATGTAACATTTAGCGCTAGTTTAAAATCTAGTGCGCCATTCTATCGGTCTAATCTGGCGGTTACCAAAGCATGCCATCCATCTGCTCCTGTTCCGGCCCCTTTGTCAAATGTTAGAACTCAATGTGGCCCGCAAACCAAAAAAGTTCGCCCACCCCGATCTACACCCATTGGCTGGTGGGAAAAAGAGGCAGCCTCTTTTCGTAGAACATGGCGGAGATCTGTGCGGAGTGGAAGAAATTTACAACCAAATACAAGGTGAACCCTTAAGTTCATTTATGTTTGGTACTGAGTCACTGCAGGCAGTTTAAATGAAATCCCTTCTGTGGTTTGGAAGATACAGACGTACGCAAGAACCTGTGACTGAATGACCTGTGTGACTTTACTTTTGGTCGCGTGACCCTGAAAAACCTAATCTATTCTCTTGTGGTTCCCTCACAAACCACCAGAGGGAGCCATAGACCATCTCACCTTTCCCCCAATTCTACCTAATCTGGACCACCTGCGCCTCATTCCTCTGCTGACTGTTTAAAGGCAGCCTCACCAGCATTCCCTGTCGGGTCTTCATGCCTTGGCTGACTCCCGACCCAACGGATATCCTTTTGAAACTGAGATTATCTCTTTGAAAACTTTATTGATCCTTTTTGACTCATATTCCTTTGCTTACAGCTTTACTGATCCTTGGTTAAATAAATCTTGTTTGATGTCCTGCATTTGGGTCCTCCTCCTTCCACATCACACCACTATTCATTTATAGTGGGTACTGAGTAACTGTGGGCAGCCTCATTAGAATTCCTTTGGAAATTGTGTTCACTAAATTGTTACAGAAGCACAGACAGACACTGAGTGCTTAGTGCTTGTTCTAAACTCTTTTGGCGAAGGCAAAAGAAATCGACTCCATTACCTAAGCCGTGCCTGTGTGTAGACATAGGAGGCATGACGCTCCACGTTTTGCTGTGCGGACTGTAACACTCTACAGTATTGAGGGTCTTCAGTCCATCTCGGCCTCCGACTACATAAAGGCGGCCATTGAGAACACCCACACCGAACTGTAGTCTCCGTCCACTCATGCTGGCCACTTGTTTCCATCTGTCCCGACGCAGACAGTACTGTTCGATACTCGTGGCCCCTGGTTGAGACAAAAAAGCAGAATAAAGCTGTGAGGTATTGTTTTTTTAAATAATAACTCTATTATTGCTCTTATTTTACTTATGGACAGAACAAATACTTGGTAAATAAACTCTACTTGTACAGCATTTTTCACTGCGTTGGTGCCCAAAGTACTTTACATCGTAGCTCCCATTCACCTATTTACACACACATTCATACCTGATGATGGATGCTACCATGCAAGCTGCAAACTACAAGCAGGAGCAATTGGAAATTTTGGATGTTTTGCTCAGGGACACAAACTCCGAGCATGGGATTGAACACGCGACTCTCTGGTTACAGCACGCTTGCCCTACCCACTGAACCCTCCTTCCCCATAGTCAACTGACTATGTTTGTGTTTGAACTTAAATTGATGACACGGCCGAACTTATTTCACTGGTCATTCATAGTAGATGTTCCAATGAACTGGGTTTAAATCGAAACAATGTCCAGATATCCTAACTGTCCCAACAGCTCCAGATCGCGACTGTAATTGAAACCTTCAAACCATTTTTCGGATTTGAAAGTGCCTTCAGTTTGTGTCTAAAAAAATGGAGGTAAGCTCTCACAACTTGAAAAGCTATAAAAGTTTAGGTAAATTTTGTGAACTAATTGGCGTAGTTCAGTGGACAGATGGCGTCAAGTCACTGACAAAATTAAATCAATCTTCTTCATTTAAAAAAAAAAAAAGTTTTACCTTTGGAGGCGTCCATCCCCCCGACAGCAAACATGGCCCCAACAGTGCCCTTACGGGGCCGGGTGCGAGGGCTCTGAAGCATGGGTCGGCACTTTGGTAAAAGGTGATACTTCATTCCTTCCATCAAGAGTCTCTGACATTCCACGCTGTCTCGGAGGAGTGGGTTGGACTCCAGGTCTGCCAGGAACTAAGGAAGCAAGTAAGTAAATAGTTTTATTTATTCAGCATTTATCAGATAAAACATATATAAAACAATAACAACAGGGTCTGTAAATGGGTAGATTCAAAGATGCCAAGTTTTTGGAGTCAGAAAGAGGGAGACTTTGAGGGGGGGCCAAAAGGAGGAGGGGCTTTGATTTGACATGACATCACATCCGCCATGACAGTTGGCATAAAAAAACCCATTAGCAGCTGAAAAATTGTGCGTCTTACGTGTGCTACCACCTAGCGTTATGTATCAGCACGAAGAGGAATTACCACCAGGAATACACCCCTGTACTGGTTGTTTACGCTTTGTTTTGCGGCTCACGCACATACGTAAACTGTCACATGACCTAAGTTCCCGGATGTCCGACTTCTTCCATACATTCACCAAAAACAATACTGACAATAGACCGGGCAGATCGCTATTAGTGTCTTTCCGATGCACCGCTACTGCAGCAGGAGATGCCATGTGCTTAGCCTCATTATACCTAATCATGTTGATGGAATGCACTAGTGTTCATTATGCGGGAGTTTTGTTAGCCTTGGCGGGTGAGCATGAGATAGGTTCTAATCGCGGGTGTCTCCTGCCCAATGTGGGACACTTGGAATGTCTGTAGATAAGGACATTCTGTTGACAGATTTTCACTTCCGAGTTCAGTCAGTCATCTTCTTATTCGTCTATCCCTTTCAGGATTGCGGAGGTGCCGAAGCCCATCCCGGCTGATTTAAGGTGAAGGGCAGGATGCACCCCGAACAGGTCGCCAGTCTGTCGCGGGGCCACAAACACATAGCACACACACACTCATTCTTAGGGGCAATTTTGGCACCTGCCAATCAACCTAGCATGCATGTTTTTGGAGGGTGAGAGGAAACCGGAGTAATCGGAGGAAACCCAGGCAAACACGGGGAGAACATGCAAACTCCACACAGAAAGGACAGTGTTCCAAGCCTCGTCCCCACCCGGGACTCGAACCCACGACCTTCTCGATGTGAGGCCACTGTGCTACCCACTGCGCCACCGTGCTGCCCCACTTCCGAGTTATTCAGTTTAATGTTGCTTGTTATCTGATCATTGATTTTGACCATAACATTTGTAATGATTTTTTTTTTTTTATCAGTAATAGAGTTAAACAAAAAAACAAACAAACAAAACAAACAAAAACATGTCAAATTACTTGGAAATTGGCCTTTCTTGGTGTTGGGATTGTTCTAAAAAAACCAATAGTCAGTCAGGTTCCACTTTGTACTGTGTGTATCGCTTTGCACTCGTCTTTAGTTTCTATAGCAATGCGACACTAATGGAGACCGAAGCACATGCAGGGTGTTCGTACGTATGTGTGTCTGTTACCATGTTTACACTGATTGAACCCCTTTGAGACAAGCTTCCTCTCATCTCAAAGCGCTGATTCAGATGATTAGATCAGATTCAACCAATCTCACCTACACACACATAGTGATCCTCTGACATACTATCACACTAATCTGTCCTCAGCATCTCATCAGCTTTGTAGGTAATATCTTCCAACCCCATCTTACACACACACAGGGTGAAGAACGAATCCTTCATTCCACCAGGCTGTTTTTTAAATTACATCTAGAGGAAGCCGCCACCTGAGAGAAGCATGGGTTGTGGTTTGTGTTCCCTGAACTTGATTTACATTTAAATTGATGTGTGATTGTGTGTCTTTGTGTTTGTGTGTACTAGTATATGGCTTTGCTGGAATTATAAGCTGTGTTTTAGGGGTTTTAATCTTTCTCTGTGTGTGTATTTTTTTTATGCAGGGTTGAAGCGAGATGAGAGATGTTTCATTGAAGGAGGAATAGGTAATGACATCTATTTTCATGTCGGCTCAGCTCCATAAAAGCAAAGATTTGGTCACTTATTAATAAATCCACTTCCACAGCCAGACTTGGAAAGCCTGAAACAAGCATGGTAAATGGATAAGCAGCTTACACGCCGGGTCAAATCCTCCTTCTGCACACTATCACAAAAGGACAAATTATTTCCATCCCTTTTTTGTGCCTCTGTTTCTGTGAGTGGATGCACAGAAGCAGGGCAGACATTTGCTTGTCCTTCTCTGCTGTGATTTATCCTTCGTGCTGTGAAGGGCTGAATGTGGAGGGTGAGATAAGACTGGGTCCTGTGGGCGTCCCACCTTCTCCTCTGTTGTCTCTCCACCTCACAGTACGTGCAGGGAAACTTGTGTTATCGTTGCTTGGGAGGAACAGCATGGGCGCTGACTAGTTATGAAAACCTACTTCACACATATATAAACATCCTCTCTACGTGGATCAGGTTCTAGTATCTTTGTAAGTCATGCTCCTCATAAACACAGTCAGGGTTAAAACCAAACCATTACAGATTTGGCCACCGTGCCATTATCAACGGTCAAAGTAATATAACTGTATCTACTATTTATTTGACAAACAACTCTATGGAGAGTGATCTAGCTAATTTGTTTCTTACTTTTTGGAGGGAGTGACACATGTAAAAATGTGGATTTGACAGTAGTAAAGTCATTGCTGCACCTGAGGCTCTAGAACAGGGATGCCCATTGCGTCGATCGCGATCAACTGGTCGATCGCGATCAACTGGTCGATTGCAAAGGCATTATGGGTAGATCGCTTGTCATTGAAAAAATTTTAGAAGAAAGTTGGCGCCAGCCTATTATCAACCTCACAATGACCTGCCCTGAATTCAGCCGCTAAAAAGAAAGAAGAAGAGTTGCCAAAATTTAGGTACTCTTTTTTTTTTTTTTTTTTTTTTTTTACAAAAAAGTGTCAATTTAGCGGCTTTTCTGCTGTCACTGGAGATTTTTGGAGTCTGTGACGTGAAATCACGTTGTTAAGCCTGTAATCAATAAGCAGCCCGCTGTGCTGCTGTGGCCCCTCCCCTTCGAAAAGCGTTGTGAGAGTGTGTGTATGTAACAAATGGTGTTGTAGGGGTAGTTACAGCAGGCTGGAAACGTTTTGTTGGGGTTTGCAATGGTAACATGGGACCGGTAGATCTCCGAAGGTTTGATATTTGTAGAGTAGATCTTTGGACAAAAAAGGTTGGGCACCCCTGCTCTAGGATATACTGCCACGCCCCGCTTCCTTGCCTGCCAGGAGCAGAGCCTCCTTGGTAACCACTAGATTAGACCGATAGCATGGTGCACTAGATTTTAAACTAGCGCTACATGTTACATCAAGAGCATTAAATTTCAAATCTAGCGGCGCTAGGTCTGACATGTAGTGCGATAGCGCTTAAAAACGTTCATTTAGTGGCGCTAGGTTTGAAATCTAAGTGCTTGATGTAACATTTTAATTGTTTTAACATCTAACACGCTTCGTGTATGTGGCCTGATGGCTTTCTATATCAAACAGTGCGCCATCTAGTGAGAAAACATCAGAATTGCAGGGGAAATAAAACACCAACAAGGTTTTATATGTAATTTTTTTCAAGTTCGGCAGGCCGGATTAAATTGTGTAACGGGCCGCATGTGGCCCGTGGGCCGTGGTTTGCCCTCGTGCCTAGGCTAGACAATTAAGAAGGTGACTGACTGGTTTATCATATCGCAGGTGCGCCTGTGATACCATTTATCATTCTGAACAGTAAATCAAACGTGCTGAAAGATGCCAACTTAACAAGCAAACGATTACAGAGAGTTCCTTTTCAAAGGCGGAGTCAGCAAAGAAAGGTTAAAAAACAGGGATAAAAAGTCCCATTCAAAGACGGAGTAAAAACTTAATTTATTATCACATCTGTGATGATATTCATGGCTAGGGAGTCGTTGATGTCATCAGTCAGATGTACAAATACATTAAACCTACAAATTTGTTTAGTCCCTGTTTGACAAACCACAGATATTGTGCTTAAAATATAATGCAAACAATTTTTGCAGCTTACAATCTGTCATTTTGGGAGAAAAAGTTCTTTTACCTTCATTCATATACATTTTTTTTTCTGAAAATAATTTTGTTTTCTTATTCAACCAAATTCATTTAATAAGAAAAGAACTATAAATACAATAAAAGTTCAAATGAAATATTCACAGTATGTAGATTAAACTATTCCTCTGTCTGGGATCACCGTTTATGTGCACGAATATGGATATCCAATTTATTTATCTCTAAATCTATGCTAGAACAATTCCAGGTAATGCAAGCGAGTCGCTAATAAATCATGTTAGCCATTTGCAAAGCATTATGGTATGGCTCTACAGATGATGGATGAATTCTCCAATAACAACCTCTCTCATTTCAGCCCCTGATATGCTCCGGCTGATGATTATTATGTCCTTTGTATCCACACTTTTCATGTCACTGGTCGAGAGACCTATAATTTATTCTTCTTGATTTAATTAATAATAGTAACCTTGGACGGCACGTTGGCGCAGTGGGTAGCACAGTAGCCTCACGACAAGAAGGTCAGGGTTAGGACGAGGCTTGAAACACTGGCTTTTCTGTGTGGAGTTTGCATGTTCTCCCCATGTACGTGTGAGTTTCCTCCAGGTATTCCGGTTTCCTCCCACCTTCCAAAAACATGCATGTTACGTTTATTGGCTACTGTGAAATCGCCCCTAGGAATGAGTGTATGTGTGGATGGTTGTGTGTTTGTGCGGCCTAGCAACAGTCTGGCGACCCTGTTCGGGGTGTGTTTTGCCTCTCGCCTGAAATCAGCCACGATGGGCTCTGGCACGTCCCGCGATAAGCGGTTCAGAAGACAAAACGAAACTAATAGTCACTTTGAGTTATGACTGAAACTTGCAACCATGTGGATCTGTGGTCCATGTTTGTTTAGGTCAGATTAAAACCATAACTCCGTTTCATGGCTTTCAAGCAGCATCTACTGCTGAGACATCGCTTTAACAGATCATCCCCAACCAATCAAATATTTTAATCAGATTGATTGGGTTTGTACGGTAGTAATGGGGAGCAGGTATTAAGGATATTAATCCAGTCAATTGATACCCTTTTGATGCGTAATCACACATCAGGCTGGATGAAAAGCTGAGTAATTGGTTTAAGAGTATCGATCTGCAGTCTGCGTGAGGTTTATATGTCACTTCATTGGCATTTCACGCCTCATAAGGTGGCTGAATGTTGATTCATCTGTCAATATGACGCGGTGGTGGTGGAGAGTGTCACATTAAAACAGCAGTAAAGATAGAATCAGTCCGAAGATTTCTGCCTTCTTCCCTTTCTGTGAGCCAGGGCTAGTCTGCTGCCGCCATCCATCTTTTCCATGATTATATGTTGCTGCTTCTTGAGTTTCCAGCTGACCGGGGCAAAGTCATCTATCCAAGCTGTTCATGCTTCATGTGGCACTTCAAGCAAAGAACAACGAGACGTGGAAACATTCAGAGATGGTGGAACCACTTGGGAGCAGATTGTGAAGATTTCTAACAGTTTGTTTCTCTATAGTTAGAAAAACCAAACAAGGTCTGCCATTAGGGGCTTTAAGTAGAAATATTTTGAAAAATTTGACCAGGAATGAGGACATCAGGACAGCACATGTTAGACATTTTAGAAATGACAGCAAAAGAAACCGGACTGTGGCACAACATAAAGGAGCTCCCCATGCCGCAGACTTCTCATCTGGCCTGTAGTGCTGTCTCCATGCAGCCGTGATGATTACCCACCATAGGTCTGGTTTCCCCCATTGTCCTGCCGAGCTTTAACCTTTTGGTTTCCGCCATCGTCTTGCCGAGTTCCAACCTTCTGGTTTCCGTCATGTCGAGCTCGTACGCCTGATTCCCCATTTCGTCATGCCATGCTTCCAACCTCCAGGTTTCCACCATCATCTTGCCGAGCTCCAACCGTCTGGTTTCCCCATCGTCTTGCCGAGCTCCTACTCCTGGTTTCCGCCATTGTCTTGCCGAGCTCCAACCTTCTGGTTTCCCCCATTGTCCTGCTGAAGTCCAACCTACTGGTTTCCTCCATTGTCTTACCGAGCTCCAACCTCCTGGTTTCCCCCATCGTCCTGCCGAGCTCCAACCCTCTGGTTTCTCCCATTGTCTTGCCGAGCTCCAACCTCCTGGTTCCCACCATTGTCATACCGAACTCCAACCTTCTGGTTTCCACCATCATCCTGCAGAGCTCCAACTTCCTGGTTTCTACCATTGTCTTGCCAAGCTCCAACCTCCTGGTTTCCCCCATTGTCTTGCCAAGCTCCAACCTCATGGTTTCCACCATCTTCCTGCCGAGCTTCAACCTCCTAGTTTCCACTATCTTCCTGCCAAGCTCCAACCTCCTGGTTTCCTCCATCGTCTTACCGGGCTCCAACCCTCTGGTTTTTACCATCGTCATGCCGAGCTCCAACCTCCTGGTTTCCTCCATCGTCTTCCCAAGCTCCAACCTCCTAGTTTCACCCATTGTTCTGCCGAGCTCCAACCCTCTGGTTCCCCATTCGTCATGCTGAGCTCCAACCCTCTGGTTTCCCCCATCATCCTGCCGAGCTCCAACTTCCTGGTTTCCACCATCTTCCTGCCGAGCTCTAACCTCCTGGTTTCCACCATCTCCCTGCCGAGCTCCAACCTCCTGGTTTCCACTATCGTCTTGCCGGACTCCAACCCTCTGGTTTCCACCATCGTCCTGCTGAAGTCCAACCTATTGGTTTATCCCATCGTAATGCCGAGCTCCAACCCTCTGGTCCCCCCATTCGTCATGCCATGCTCCCACCTCTGTTTTCCACCATTGTCCTGCTGAAGTCCAACCCTCTGGTTTCCTCCATCCGAGCTCTAACCCTCTTGTTTCCTCCATCATCATGCCGAACTCCTGCGCCTGGTTCTTTCTCTGGTCAGTTTCCACTGTTAAGTTTGGTTCTACACTTTCTCAAATAAACTGGTTAAATCTGGCCTTGCATTTGGGTCCTATTTCACCGTCTTCAAGAAAGAAGGAAATGAGATTCTTCCAGAGTATCAATGTTTTTGTGCGTACGTGCGTACACACAAAAGTTTCAGCTAGACAGAGCAGAAAAAGGCACAGTACTAACCAAACTCCACCACTCAGAACGATGGTAGTATCTAGAAAATAAAACAGTGATAGTCTGACTAATTGCCTGGACAGGATAGAGAAACAGACAGAAATCAAACTTCCTATTATAGCTCAGGAGAAGTAGAGACAATAAGATAAATTTGGGTATTTTATCTGCAATGTTTGAAAACAAGTCATTCATTCATCCAGATAATACAAGGATTTACAGCCTTTCATTATTACGTTCCTTCATTCCTCTGATTCTCCAAAATAATTTTTGCTTTGCTCTATAGAAACAGGTTTTGATGATGAGAAATGTCTGGTGTTTTGTTCACTGATGCTGCAGAAGCAGACGAGCAGGAGCTTTTCTGTAAACGATAGATCCTTTTAGATTGGACACGGCTTTTTGCCAAATCCATCATCTCTGGAGGATGGCTCTATCCAGCGGAAAGCTTAGCTACTTATGTTGTGTGAATCAGGCTCAGCGGGTGGTCGGGGAAAAATGCATGTTCACTCTATTACGAGAACATCCCAGACCACCTGTGAATTGGGACTGAGCACTCAGATCTAATGTGTGCTGCGCTCTCTGGGTACTGCTGCTCATCAATCATGCTTCAGCAGGCTGGGGTTACAACAAGGTAAACAGCTCGTGTGGAGAGAAACGAGCTTCAACACGATAGAGAAATAATCTATTCAGCTTTTCCTTCCTTCCATTTATGCTCCATTACCAGCTCATGTTTTACAACCATAAAACATGAAGGAAAAAAGCAGGAACAGACTTTTAAAAAAATTCTTAATCCTTTTTTTTAACAAATAAGCAAGTTTTGTTATTACCTCTGCAAGGGGGGTTATGTGAAGCGGAATGTATGTGAGTGAACAAAAGATAACTCAAAAAGTAAGGGTGCAATTTAAAGAAATATTCAAGATATATTCACAATTGTAAAATGAAGAAGTAATTCAATTTCAGGGTTAATCCGGATCACCGTTTGATTTTAGGAGTGTTATAAAGGTTCTGTTTAAAGTCTAAGGTTGAGGTGCCCATTACGTCGATCGCGATTGACTGGTCGATCGTAAAGACATTATCGGTAGATCGCATGGCATTGAAAAAAGTAAAAAAAACAAAAACTTTAAAAAAAAAGTGTCAATCTAGCGGCTTTTCTGCTGTTATTAGAGATTTTTGGAGTCTGATTTGCAATCACGTTATTAAGCCTGTAATCAATAGTGCTGCTGTGGCCCCTCCCCCTCGCAAAGCGCTGTGAGTGTGTGCGTATGTAACAAATCGTGTTGTGGGGTAGTTACTGCAGGCTGGAAACGATCTGTTGGGGTTTGCGATGGTAACATGGAACTGGTAGATCTCAGGAGGTTTGATATTCGTAAAGTAGATTTTGGGACACAAAAGGTTGAGCAACTCTTATCTAGCGTCTTTCTTGTGTCATAGAGTGCATTAACCCACGTGACTAAAACCCGGAAGTCGGGCAGGATCAGGATGAAACTATTAAAGCAATATTTTTTGTTGACTGGTGGTGAAGATCCTTATACAATTCTAAATAATTTATTTTCAAACACTTGTCTCATTCTGGCACTTTAAGAGGCGGAGCAGAGAACACTAGAACTCTGATATCAATGGAAACTTTAGGATGTGTCAAGTTCTTATTGGTTCTGTTAGTTTTTACATCTGCACACATTGTCTGGCAGGGAAAAGGGGCGGTCTGAATAATTTGACATCATTTTAATGTTAGAAAATATAGTTTGAGTTTAGATTTGTAAAAATGTGTGCGAAGGTCACCATGACTTAGCACATTTGTTAACACTAACGACTAAACAAGGACTCGGGATGCCTTCCGAGCGCCTTGCTGAAGAGATGTTTCGGGCACATCCCACCAGGAAGAGACAGAGTGGCAGACCCTGGACCTGCTGGATAAAATATGTGTCACACCTGGCCAGGGGGCAATTCAGGATCCTTCCAGGTGAGCTGGAGGATGCAGCTGGGGTGTTGCGAAAAAACATGGCTTCCATCTATCTTGTGGTAATAAACTGAAAAAAATTTATCAAATTAAATTATTTTTTTTAACCAGGCAAATATTGATCCTTTAATAGGGAAATTACTTTGCTGTATTGCACAGCAGCAGGCGACCACAATGGCGCCAGTGGAGGTAGGCGTGTGCTTCAGGGGACACTTAGGCATGGGCCCAGTCCTAATTCAAGGATGGACATTCTACCACTGACCCTACCCATCCACCCTAACTTTCTTTGTTAAATAATTTTCAATGCTAAGTTGTCTAATTTAATATTGTTTGATTTTTGTGCAATAATTTGTGCAGAAATTCAGCCGATTTATCGATTGGAAACGGGCCTTACTTACCCTTTAAATAGTTATCATCATTCGGTTTCAAAAAATGACAATCAGTCGGGCCGTAGTTCTTACCTGTGGATGCAGCAATGGGAGTCTGATGTGAGCGAGCAGTGTGGGTAGGTGGCGCTGACGAGCAGGAATGTCATGGCGCACCCAGGTTAGTAAAGAAGACACTACGGTTTCTTCATTGGAAACGTTGATGTCGTCAGATGTGAGCATCCTTTCCACTTCCTCCACCGGAAGGAGAAGAAACTCCTGACCTCCGATTACTTCCATAAAGTTGTCCTGTTGGAAACACAAGTTTTAAAATGAAAATGAAATACTGTATGTTATCAAGAAAACCAGAAAGAAATTAGACATTAAAATAAGGGTAAGATCAAGGTTTGAATATGTTTTTTTTTTTTTTTTTTAACAAAATGAGTTCACTTATACGCAACATTAAATTGGTAAGCGTGGCAGATCTTCAGAGGAAGCATTTATCACTAGCAAACTATGTGAATAGAAATGTTGTTTTGTTAGTGTAAAAACTAATTTATCATCCGAAAGACGCGAAGAAACAGATTCAATGGCAAATCAAGCATTAAGGCATTTTTAAAGACAGACTTTTTGGGAAAATCTGAACATGGTCCATAAATCTCGGC
This sequence comes from Neostethus bicornis, assembly GCA_902685375.1. Classification (NCBI taxonomy): domain Eukaryota; kingdom Metazoa; phylum Chordata; class Actinopteri; order Atheriniformes; family Phallostethidae; genus Neostethus; species Neostethus bicornis. The sequence goes on along the minus strand of LR738542.1, from coordinate 5,740,679 downwards.
AGGTTTCTTTTAGATTTGCTCGAGGTTAGTAAAGACATTTATTGTTGTGTTATTTAACTTCAGTGCACCAGATTTTTTTTTTCCTGTATAATAAGATGGTTGTTACCAGTTAAAGAGAATTCTATGGATTCAGTTGGAGCACTACAGTAGACTTTGGTGTGGCACAGTCTGCCACTGGTTTACACAGTAGTTAACCCTGGTCTTCAAAACCTTCTCTGCAAGTCAAAAAAATTCTGAATCTCAAGCCGGGGTTAATTATATTTTGCAAATTAGTATTTATAAAATATTTCCAAAAGTTCTGTTGCTTTCTTTAAAAGCTTTTCTGACAACTGCTTCTAAACTTGAGCTTCCACATCTTAGCCAGCATTTGTTGCCGAGTGGACTAAAATCAACAGAGGGTAAAGACCTCTAGAATCTGAAAGTGAACGTCAACAAAACTTTTGCTTCAACCAATAAGATTTTGAGCTGCCTATCATTTTCAGGAGGCAATACCTCAGGAGTATAACGGAAATGGACCGGAAATTCTCCGGAAGTTCGCGGGATTGAATCCCACTGAGCTCATGTACAGGTGTCCTTGGGTAAGACACCAAACCCCTGTTTCTCCCACCATTGGTGCCATCGTGGCAGCCTGCTGCAGTGTAATGGTGCACATAAATTTCCCCGTTGAGGGATAAATAAAGTATATTTCTTTGCTTCTTTCTTTCTTTCTTTCTTTCAAAACTGCTGATTGGCTAGTTAGACGGCATACTTCGTTAGCTAGCGTACAGAGTCACAGGTGCGTGACGTGACTGAAAATGTTGTCTCGTTGCTGTAATATTTTATCATCAAATAACTGAAGAAAGAGAACAAATTTGGTGGCTGATTTACTTTCGAGATCATTTGCAGAATGGACTATTCAAAAGTTGAATAAAGTAAAGAAATCCGAGCAGCATGGGACAGGTCCAGATGTGTGGAAAACGTATGGACAGGCTGGACTTTAAGTTTTGCAGAGGACAAAGAAAGATGGATTTTATCTACAAATAATTCAAGCTGATGAAGTGTAAAATGTTGATATATTCTTGTATTTAATTAACGTTTTGAGGACGCTGCATCGGTCCGTCGTGGTAAAGAGAGAGCTGAGCCGAAAAGCAAAGCTCTTGATTTACAAGTCGATCTACGTTCCTACCCTCACCTATGGAAAGAATGAGATCGCGGGTACAAGCGGCATAAATGAGCTTCCTCCGCAGGGTGGCTGGGCTCTCATTCAGAGATCGGGTGAGGAGCTCTGCCATCCGGGAGGAGCTCGGTGTCGAGCCGCTCCTCCTCCAGGTCGAGAGGAGCCAGATGGGGTGGTCCAGGCATCTGGTCAGGATGCCCCCGAGCGCCTCGCGGGCGACGTGTTTTGGGCACATCCCACCGGGAGGAGACCAAGCGGCAGACCCTGGACCCGCTGGAGAGACTATGTCTCACAGCTGGCCGGGGAACGACTTGGGATCCTTCCAGGTGAGCTAGAGGATGCAGCCGGGGTGAGAGAGGCCTGGGCTGCCCGTTTGAGGCTGTTGCCCCGCGACCCGACCCCAGAACAAGCGGAAGATGACGGAACGGTCATGGATGGTTTTGTGCATCACGGCTGCACAATAAGAAACTTTCTCACTGCTAGATCGTGACTCCAGCGGTTTATTGAATAATTTTTCATCTATTTTTTTCCTGCATTATTTTCTGAGGGGTAGATTGACCAAGATGGAACGCTATTGAAGGTCTGGGTATAGAATGCACACCCCACCACTGGATTTAAAGATGCTTTTATTGGCATGACCGACACTGTTTCAAAGATATTATGAACGAAGCTGCAAACAACATGCAAATGAGACCTTTTTTTTTTTTTTTTAAATGAACAAATAAAATATGGAAATGTAATTACTGGAGCATGTGGTTTTGGCCGTGGCTGTTCTTTGTTATCTTAACGAAAGTGATTCCCGGCTGCACCAGTAAACCAACAAATCCTCACCTCTAACACACAAAGAGGAACAATGAGAGACCTCCCCTCATCTCTCACCTGGGTGGAGGAGTAGATATACTCTATCTCATTCGCGAGCTCTTGTACTTCTATAAATTCTGCCTGTAAAACGCAGCGAGAGCGACTTACATACACAAACAACATTACCCGAATAAATAAAACCAACTTTACAACATAATCACCTGAGATAAAACCTTCATAAAACCCACTTAGAGTCACAGAAGAACATTGTTACTGACAGAGAAACATAGGGTGAGGCTGGCTGCAAATGAGCCATGTAAAGACGGGAAGGGAACAAGTACAGAAAAAAGAGTAATCAAGATGATGAAAGAGCTTTTTGGCTGTTCCCATGGCAACTATGGGCTGAAAATGTCTTTGTGATTGGATGTGTGGAGCATTGTCGCTCAGGAGTCTATTTGTCACCAAGGATGAAATGCGGTTTGGACACAGACTGAAATCTTGCAGGAAAGATGCTGAATGTACTTTAACAAATCAAAAAATACATCTTTGTTATTGTGTCTCATGGGCTCTCTGGATCACAAAAATCTGTCTCAGACACTAATGCAGTGTTGTTTTCGTTAACGATGACGACAACAAAATGATTTTGTTGACGAAGCTTTTTTTATGACCATGTCATAACGATAACAAAGAAAAATGCGACGTTTTGGAGATGAAAATGTGACAAGATGAGAATGTAACAAAATGGGCGTCAGACTTTCATATTTCTGTCTGAGAAAAGAAAAAGCATAGCGGCCCTCCAACCCGCCCCATCCCTCCCACACACACACCCACACAATGCTGCGCATTCACACCGTCTACACAACACACCTGCAGCCACGAGGAAGTAACATACAGTGGTGGCAGCAGCAACAAAGGGGCTCGGTGCCCGGAATTTAAAAGTTTTCCACATATTTTGCGCAAACACCATACTGATTTCAATCTAATACTAGATTGACCACCATGATTAGGGACATCTGAGGGTGATTTCAATCTAATGCTAGATTGAAATCAGCATTGTAACTTCCTAGTTTGTTTAGTTGCGCTAACGACTGCTAAAGACGGCAGCACAGTGGTTAGCACGTTCGCGCGCGGACTAGAAGGTCGCAGGTTTGCGGCCCACAGAGAGCACGTCTAGGGTCCTTGGAGAAGAAATCTAACTCCCGCTTCTCCCACTATTGGCGCCGTCGAAGGGCAGCCTGCTGCGGTGTAAGGAGTGCAGCACAGAAATTTCCCCGGTGAGGGATGAATAGAGTAATTCATTATTAATATTATTATTATTATTATTTAAATGCATTCCAATGTTTACTTTGTTTACAGAGTTATTAAAAGATGTCATTTTTAAGTATGAATAAGTTACAACGTTCCTCACTCACTGAAGAATTTCTATTTTTTTTTTGTTGTTTTACTATGTTTGATGTTTTGCGCAAGTTAAAGCTTAGTTTTAACTTACGCAGTTTTTTAAAAAAAAACAAATAACCTGCATCATTCTCAGTAATAAAGCCACGATTGTTAAAGTAAGAATTTTTTTTTTTTACACTAAAACTAGACTAAAAACGTTCTAAGTCTTCCTGACGAAAACTAGACGAAAACTCTTTTGGGTTTTCGTGATTAAAACGTGACTAAAACTAAAATATATTAAGATGACGAAAACGTGACCAAAACTAATTTTTGTTCCAAAGACGAAGACTAAAACGAAAACTCAGATAGCTGCCAAAACAACAACACACCAATGCTAATTAGTTTGTAAGGTGAGCCAAATTAAAAACTTCAAAAGATGCACATTCATCACTATTCAGCAGATCAATGGTTTCAGGTAAAAGAAGAACGATCTATGTGCTGCTGAAAAGTGTGTCGATTAACGGAACGCCTTGGGAAACCTTTGATATTTTACTAAAACGTAAGCATTACCATTATACTGGTAAGAGATTTGAGTCTGACTCAGAGCCCTCACGGTGACGTGCAGCTGAAGACACAATGTGGAAGGAATCTCCCAAACAAATATGTCAGATCAAAAGAAGAGCTGCCAAAATTACAAACAATGCCCCCAAGCAGAAACAAGCAGAAATAACTCTACTTATCGATTCACACTGGGTTGGTGAAAAGTGCTACCTCGAAAGAGATAAGCTTTATCTGTCTTACTAACTTGGTTTAAATAGGTTTTTTGGATTCTGACCAACTAGCTAATGCAGCCGAGGATCTGACCGCCAGGGTCCTCGTCGTTGGCTGCCACCCATTTCCTCCTTCACCCGACCCCTGTGGCCCTTCCTGCAGGTGGTGAGTCCACTGGAAGGGCGGCTCATGTCCCCTGTATGGGATGAGCCTGGCCGGGCCCCATGGGTAAAAGCCTGGCCACCAGGCGCTCGCTCTCCCACCCCATTCTCTGGCCTGGCTCCAATGGGGGCCCAGGTGACTCGCTTCTGGGCAAGGGCAACTTGGCCATGCTTGATCTCTTCATAGGGGTGTTTACAAGTCGATCTACATTCCAACCCTCACCTATGGTCACCAGCTGTGGTTGGTGACCGAAAGAATGAGATTGCAGATACAAGCGGCCGAAATGAGCTTCCTCTGCAGGGTGGCTGGGCTCTCTCTCAAAAATTGGGTGAGGAGCTCTACCATCTGGGAGGAGCTTGGTGTTGAGCCACTCCTCCTCCAGTTCGAGAGGAGCCAGATGGGGTAGTTTGGGCATCTGGTCAGGATGCCCCCTCTGAGCGCCTCGCTGGCGAGGTATTTCTGGCACATCCCACCAAGCAGAGACCAAGAGGCAGACCCCGGACCCGCTGGAGAGACTATGTCTCACAGCTGGCTGGGGAGTGACTCAGGATCCTTCCGAGTGAGCTAGAGGATGCAGCTGGGGTGAGAGATGCCTGCGCTTCCCGTCTGAGGCTGTTGCCCCCGCGACCTGGCCCCGGATAAGCGGAAGACGACAGAACGGAACGGATTCCGACCGCAGCACAGCACGGGTAGTTTATCTCCATGCATTAGATTTCATTTGATAGATTTTATTCGATATATTGAAAGCGAGGCTATTCAAAGTGACTTTGTACGCACCAGAGTGTAGGCATCTGCAGCTCTCTGCAGGTCATGACAGCCCTGAGCATCAGCGTAGGAACGGATACCGAGGCAGTTGGAGGGGTGGAGCTGCTTCATGAGGAAGGAGCAACAGGCTTGAACCACAGAAGATAGCTGCAATAAGCAGGATGCAGAGAGCAGAGACTCAATGGTGTCTTCCCTCAGCTCCAGACGACCTGTACAACACAAAGACAGAAATATTGGTTAATTACACCTGTGAAAAATTGGATATGCAAGATATTCTTTAAATGTTTTAAAGTGTAACAGCAGCTCGTTTTCTGGTGAGAATTATGTAACTTTTTAAAATATTTGCTAACGAGCACTTTTTGAACTATTTTATCTGTATGGATACAGATTTTTTACATGCTGCATCAGCAGAACGTTTTCTTCAAAATGTATTTTTTATATTTAGTTAGATTCATTTATAATTTTCCAGGACACAATATGAGGACTGTATGTCTCATGAGTGGCCCTGGAAACGTCTATGAAACACACTCTACCACTTTGATGAGTGGTACACACAATGGATGGTACACACAAAACCATCCAGTAAGATCTCAGAAAGTTCCATAATACAGTATATGAGTATAAGTCAGGACAGTAGTCTGTTCCCCCTCTGTGTGCTGTTTACCCCCTCCCTCTTGTCTGTGTGTGTGCAACAAGTCACACCTGAAACTCATCTACTCATCCGCTGGAGCATAAATGGATCAGTTTTTGACACACTCTTCGCCAGATTGTTTGTTTATTATGCTTGACCTGTTATCCAGTTTTCGTCTACAGCTCCTACATCAGAACGTGCTTAATTAATCTGTTTTTGTCTTTTTTATTTGGACTTTTTATCAATCTAATAAATGTGCTTGTGATTTTTCATCTGAGCATGTCTGTTGTGTCAAGGATATATTTTTGCTCCACATTATGACTATATTTATATTCTATTTGGCAAACTTGGATTATTTGTACATCAAATTTATGTATTTTTTCAGCAATTCTAAAATCCAACCTGTCTTTTACTTTACGTTTTTACCAACGTCGACACATGCCCTGGCCCATGCTCCTCAGATTTCTTTACTTTGTTCAACTTTTTGAAAAGCTAATTTTTAAATAATATTGAAAGTAAATTAGCCCCCAAATCTTTTTTTCTCCTCCATTTGTTATTTGCAGATTATAAAGCAATATTTGCTGATAAACAGTTAATTTTACAGAAAGAAAACAATATTTCCAATCACATATGCCACTACAGGCGATGGATGCTAAGTTCGGTGCTATGCTCTGTGACTGTCCAATCAGAAAAACTGAAAATGATGACGTTCCCTAAACCTTCAAGAAGGTTTCTAAACGATCTACAGAAACCAGCTTAAAATCTGATTGGTTGAAGCAAAAGCTTCATTGCTGTTAGCTTTGTGTAGAAATGACTGGCAAAAAATATTTTGAAAGGCTTCAAAGAACCTCCACTAATTTTAGACAACCCGGCAACAAATACTGTCTGAAATGCTTTCATACAAAAATGTAAAGAAAATGTACAGACCATTTGGAAATATTTTATGAACATTAATTGCTGTGATTAATTAGCAGAAGACAATGGAATGGAACCAATTTTTCATTCAGGTATTATTGTAGAGCAGCAGAGAAAGCTTTGAAAACAGAGCCCACCCCTGATATACATATATATGTGAATGTAAAGAGATTGGTACCTGTATATGCATACTGAACTAGGCTCCACAAAGCATCAGGGTCGACCCCTTCCATCTTCACCTCGTCTTGCTTAGCCTCCAAGACATCACTGGTAAACATGGCCGCAAAGTAGTCTGACACAGACGAGAGGACCAGCCTGGAGGAGAACGCAGTGTCAGGCATCAATCAGAAACGACAGAGGCTAGTAGTGTGAAACAGACTACTTTGATATTATTGATGAGATAACCCTGAACTGAAAGGGAAAGCCTGCAGGAGAGTGGAAGGAAAAGATGTTGAATGGCTGATAGCACACATAGAGGTCAAATCAAAATCAGTCTTTAAGAAGATCAGAAAAGAGATACAGTGGCTGGTTGAAAGGAGAAAAAATAGCTTGAAGAGGGGGAAGTCGGCATGAAAAATGTGGGTCATGTTTGGTAGGGCAGGTCTCTGAGGCATGACTGCATCACGGCGGAAAGCTGCAGTAGAAGTGTGAAAGTCAAACTAAAGAAACAGACATAAAACAGAAAACACAGGGAGGACTCATGTCACAATTGTGGAAGTATTTAGTATTTTGTGATTTCTAACAATTTGTGAAATTAAAACTTGATCAATTTGTATCTAACCCTTACTCTAACCCTGATTTTTAAAGAGTCCCAGAAATACACTTCAGGTAGTTTGATGTCTGTGATTTTTATCTTGAGCGAATGTCTTGTGTCTGAGAATATGTTTGTAAAAATTCCCATTCCCATAATTACCAAGTAATTATTAGATCAACATTTATCTGTCATGATCCCCTTCCCTGCCACCAGAGGGAGCCCTGAACCTTCCCTCACCACCATGATTAGGGACATCTGAGGGTGATTGGTCTGATAACACACAACTATGGATCCTGCGGCCTATTTAAAGGCATTGCCCCAGAATTCTTTGTCTGGTCGTTGTCTGGTCGTCGTCATCACCATCATCCCTTCCAGCCATGACTATAAGTTTAATCTTTGAACTCTGTTATATTATTTGAACTTTTTGATCCTGAGTTAATCCTGTGCCCTTTGCCTTACAGACTTACTGGACTTTTGGTTAATACATCCTGTTTTGTTGTCCTGCATTTGCGTCCTCCTCCTCCTTCCACATCCTGACATGATCATTTTAATCTTCTGTCAATCTCCATGTGTGATGGCCACATAAAGGTTCTCAAGTCCCTGAGATGAAGGTTTACCAGCTGGTTACAGGGCGGATCTACCTAATTGGAGAGCGCCACTCGGCTCTATTAGAGGTGAGATCTGTTTGGTTAAATTAGACTTAGTTAAGTTGTTTTGTTGGAAGCGGTTTGATCAGCCTTTATTTAAGTCCGAGCTATTTTCAATCCAGAGGGTCTATTTATTTGAGTTCATACTCAAACCTTTATTTGGAGTCTAGTTACTTTGACCTCTTTTATGGTCTTTAAGCATTTAAGACATTTTTGGGTCAAATAAAAATAACTTTTTTTTTTAAATTTTATATTAACCTCTGTTTGACTGTTCTTCATTGCATGACCCATCACACCGGGTCTGCATTTCAACATCTTGTTTTTGTTTTCCACTTACCAGAGTCCCCTAGGGGACTCCTGTGGGGGGTGCTCTGGGAGTACAGAGTCTCGGAGCCTTTGATACGGGCTGTCTGGTCTCTGTACAACCAGTGCCAGAGCTTAGTCTGTAAAGCCGGCAGTTTGTCGATTACATTTCCAGTTAGAGTTGGACTCCGCCAAGGCTGCCCTTTGTCACCGATTCTGTTCATCACCTTTATGGAGAGGATATCTAGGTGCAGCCGAGGCGTTGGATGGATCTGGTTTGGTGACCTCAGGATCAGATCTCTGCTTTTTGTGACTGATGTGGTCCTGTTGGCTTCATCAGACTGTGATCTCCAGCTCTTACTGGACCGATGTGAAGTGGCCGGGATGGGAATCAGCGCCTCCAAATTCGAGACTATTGTCCTCGCCCGGAAAAGGGTGGAATGCCCCCTGCAGTTCAGGAACAGGGTCCTGCCCCAAGTGGAGGAGTTTAAGTGTCTTGGAGTCTTGTTCACGAGTGGGCGAAGGATGGAGCGGGAGATCAACAGGCTGATCGACGGATTGTCGTTAATTAAGCTAGATATACACACATTTAACCAGTTGTAGAAAATATTCTACAATTATCAGCTAATTATTTGAAATAGTAAAGTTCTGTTGTAGCTGCATTAAGCAGGTACACGTGAGGCACAGTGTGCGTAAATTGATCTTACTGAAAACGGTCTGTCTCTGCTTTCTTCCTTCATGTCAGAGCAGAGTTACCATTGTCTGCAGAATATGTGATTTCACATGTTAGTCAAACTCTTTAAATCTGAATTTTTGGCAAATACATTCAGACAGAAATCTATCGCCAGCAGTTGGCAATAATTTTAGATTATCAATATATCGTAAGAGGGTAGCATCGACGATTTTTAATTGGCAAACTGATAAATTGAGCCTTACTGCATAAATTTGTCTTCATTTGTTATAACTCTTCTTAAAGTTTAACACTATAACAGATCCATTTAGTGGCATGTGAAGAGAGAAAGCATGATTTGGCAAACCTGCAGGGAACATTAAACGTCAGTCACACCAGCTACTGTGATAATCATTCTAATATAACGCTATAAATCCCTCACGCGGCCATAAATGAGCAGTTCACATCAGCTTGCAGCAATGTCACAATTTATGATTATTTAGCATTTGTCATAGTTAGTATTAACCTGCGCCTGTACTCTGGTCAGAATTTTTTGTTGTTGATTTGTTTTGACCCAGAAAGGTCTTTTTTCAAAGGTTACCATCAATGTGTTGAGCTAAAATTTACATTCTTAAGAGAAAGAGAAGGATGGAGAGAGTATGGCATGTCTCTACCTTCATGTCTTAAGGTCGAAGTAAAACCTAGAGCAAGAAGGGTGTGAAAGAGATGCTGCGTAATGGAAATTAACGAAGATGGAGGACACGAACACATCATCTAAATGTCACTCCCAAAAGATAATTATTTGCTTTTCTCAGCAGTTCATTAACCTTTTCAGTCTCTGTTAAGTTCAACACTTGCACAATGCGGCATCAAATATGATACAGAAGTGCAATAAGCTACATTGTTAAAAGCATTTGCCTACAGACCCAAATAATCAGATGTTGGAATCATTTTCATGGACACCAGTGTATAAAATCCGTTGGTATGTATGTACGTATGTTGTTATCAGAAACATCGTGAAACAATCAGTCACGTTAAAACCTCAGTAAATTCTTTTTACAACTTGTACAACCAATTCCCTGCTTCTTCGATATTTCAGTCATTTGGTTTATAAGAATGTGGAAGTACTTGGGAACTACGGTGAAGGCGCCAACAGGTGGTCGGCCAGGTAAGCTGACGGAACAGGGTCAGCAGTTGCCGGGAAGAAGATGTTTCCAATTTTCCGCAAAGTCAATCTTTACAAACCTTCCATCTTTATTCCACCTTGATTAGCTCAAGAACAGTGGAGAATTTCAAGAAAGGAGAGTCAATGGCAACCAGTTGCTTGCCATGCAAAGAGCTTGGATGCAGTGGTTCCATAGCAACCAGCAGTGGTGTATTGCAAATAGCACATAGGCGTTAAGCTCCACCTACATCAGTGTTTTTCAACCTTTTTTAAGCTAAGGCGCATTTTCTTATTGACAAAAATCTTGTGCCAAGTAGAATCACCCATCTGACTCCCACCTGGGTTCAAGGAGTCTTTATGTGGATGTGTTGTGCTGGAGCAAAGTTAAAGGCAAGAAAATGGAGACACAAGCAGTTTCTACATTGGTTGTCATGGGAACGTAAACTCCCTGTTTAACAAACGAGAAGAGTTGGAGGGCTGGTGAAAACCGCCAGGACCCTCCGAGTGCACCTTACAATCTTGATTGTGCGACATCAGAAGTGATTCCTGTCTGAACAAACCCGGCTTCACTATGGTGCATGGTGCTTTAAATGCAACAAAACTAAAAGTGGTGGACTTGTGGTGTTTGAGAACAACAAATGGTGCTGCTCGAGGCCAATTTACAGTGAAGGATATGAGTTGCCGTCGAGATGTGGAGCTTTTAGCGGTCAGTTTACAACCTTGTGAAGTGCCACAGGAGTTTTCCCACGTCATTGCAATGGTGGTCTACATTCTGCTCTGCTCACAGAACCGACAGTTGTGTGTCAAGTTCACCTAGCGGCTGTTCCACCAAGCAACTGTTCCTCGAAGCGGTTCTACTCCATCAAATGGCTGTTTCTCCAAGTGGCTGTTCCTCGAAGAGTGTTCCACCTTTGTTCAACCAAGCAGTTATTCCCCCTCCACCCGACTTGGCACCGCCCATCGGCTGTGTAGAAGCTAAATAGACCTCAAGGAGCCCACCACTCCTTTTGGATTGCGCTACTGGACAATCGAACTTCCCCAGTAGGAGATTAATGAAGTATCTTGAATTGAATTTGCATTTTGTCCTCTAGGAAACAGCTGTTAACATTTGCATGGCTTCTTGTGCATCCACAGTTGCACGTCTTAGACCTCAGCGAGTGTTCAACATGCTTGCACATGTGTGTACATTTCAATGACAGTGGCACAAAGACCCTGACATATTGCCAGAGGCAAGGAAGAATGTGTCTACCTGTGTGTGGGGGGTCCAGGTGAAGCTGTCAAAATACACTCCAGTCAGCAGGAAGTCACCATGTAGAATTCTGGTCATGTACGTCCTCTCTCTGACACACACATAGCTGATCTTTCATGTGGGTCTCTGACCAGCTACACACAGCACTGTAGTGTTCAGCCACAGTTGCATAGTCCTTGTGTATTTTATAGAACAGAGGAAAAAGACAAACTGAACTCCGGAAAAAGAGGGCAGAAGCTGGAATCTGTTTTTCTATCCGTTGGTCTCTACAACATGCGGAACATCCTTGATCGCCTAAAAACAACAAGGAGGTCATGAGAAAAATCGTAGTTCACTACGTAGTAGCATACATTATTACGCTTGATTTTAGAATAAATTATTTAATTTAAATTCAGTTATTCTATGTTTGTTCTATTAAACACTTGGTTATTTTTTGCACTATTGAGCATTTTGGAGGAATAGACTTTATTTGTCATGCTGACACGTGTGGTTCTAACAAAAAGCCTGTGCTTTGGAGAGTACTTCCCCAGACTGGAAGAGACACTTTTACGCTCTTTAACGCCCACGCTTTGTGGAATGTGACGACTGAGACTAAAACCTCCCATTTTTTTGAATGTGCAACACAAACTTTAAATTCTCTTAATGTCCCAAAAACATATGAAATTCAATATGGTAAGGGCGGTCCAAGTGACCGAGAGGCAGAGGAGAACGAAATAGTTTCCATGCATGCGGTTAACAAGCACGAGGGAAATTTTTGACTGGACAACCTCGCCTGGCTGTAAATCAAATGAGAAGATTTCATACTGTGCTCATAACCTTTCTTCAGTCAGTCATCTTCTTATCCGTCTATTCCTTTTGGGGTTGCGGGAGGTGCCGAAGCCCATCCCGGCTGATTTAAGGCGAAGGGCAGGGTACACCCCGAACAGGTTGCCAGTCTGTCGCGGGGCCACACACAAGCAACCATCCACACACACACATTCATTCGTGGGGCAATTTGGCACCGGCCAATCAACCTAGCATGTCTTTGGAGGGTGGGAGGAAACCGGAGTACCCGGAGGAAACCCACGCAAACCCGGGGTGAACATGCAAACTCCACACAGAAAGGACAGTGTTCCAAGCCTCGTCCCCACCCAGGACTCGAACCCACGACCTTCTTGCTGTGAGGCCACTATGCTACCCACTGCGCCACCGTGCTGCCCATAACCTTTATTTTAAAACAAACCTCTCTGAAAGTCCAAAGGGCACACTGAGCTCCGTTCGGTGGGAGTAAATCTACTGTAACTAAGTGGGCCAGCAAAGGTAGAAGACTCTGCGAGCTTGATAGAGCTTGATAGAGTTTCAGAGTGGTCTTTTAGTGGTTTACAGACAAAAAAAAAACAAAACATAAGACCTGATCTACAACAACCTAAAGGCAAAAGAGGTGAAACTTTAGGGATTTTAGAAGAGCGAGGAGCCAGCTGCCAGGTGGAAAATACAGAAATAAATTTGTGAGGCAATTTATTTGTGTTCGAAGATGGCAAAAATTTAATATGTTTATCTTTTATATCATCCATTCTGAAGGTAAAGTTTTCAAAGAACCCTAAAAGATAAACTAAGAGTGGGGGTTTCAGAGTGTATGTCGTTAAGAGCAACCAGTGTTCTGTGACACATTAGTGTTCCGTGGGAGCTCATCAGGTGATCGGAATCTACTGGTGTCTTCCAACGATTATTCTGATTGATCTCAAGGCGTTTGTGTAAAAAAAAGGCATCGAAGCGTATTTATTTATGTTCATCGTATGAAATCTTGTCCTTTTATCTCATTTATTTATTTTTGTCTTGTAACCATAGCAACCGTCTCTTCTCTGCTTTCAGGTTGCATGCTGTTGTCCATCCCTTCCAAAAATAAACCACCTCATTGATCGTATTTCTGTTTTTGAAACATTAAGAGAAAACTTAGGTTTTGGTTTTAAGCAGATAAAAAATGTGGATTCGAATAAAATCTCACATTTTCTGCAAGACATTAAAGAGTAAAAAGTAACTAGACTTTTTACTTGAAAGAAGAATCCTAAAAGATGACAAACTATGTTTTGATGTGTTGATTTGATTCCTATTCAGAACACTTTTAATGAGAATCACTATATTGTTAAATTAGGCGACTATAGAGAATCGTTATTAACATTTTTAGTTGTTGGTGTGCCTCAAGATTTTTTTCAATGGAAAAATGTACCTTGGCAAGAAAAAGATTGAAAAACACTGATTAACACAAGGGCCGCCACAGCTGTCAATTTGACTGCACGTCACTTTAATCTGCTAGTTAGAATAAATAAAACACAACCTAGGAGGCTGACCTTTTATGACATGTTTTCTATTTTATTATGTGTTTATTGTGTTCAAAAAATGAACATTTCAAAATTTATAAGCATTTTTTCTCCTTTAACCTGCTGCGCCCCACAGCAGCTGGGAGGAAGCGCGCATTGCCATAGCAACAACTTCTGCGGGAAGTTGTTGCTATGTTGTTATGGCAACAAACCCATTGCCATGGCCAAACATAATTGTGTGTGTTTATATTTGTGGAGAGAGACAAGGAGGACACTGACGCCATTACAGAAACATTTTAGAAAGATTGAGTGAGATAATATTGAAGAGACACCATGAAGGGAGTAAGAAAAATGATGTCTGAATAAAATCAGACATGTTTTCTAGATAAATCTTGAAAGTTCAGGTTAACATATTGGAATATAGCCAATTTATAACAAAGGACATTTTTGAAGCAGCAGCGGAAACTGTGGAAAAAAGAAATGATCACCAAATTAGATAATTTTACTTTGATTTTTGCTTTTTTATTCTAGGTTTTAAAAATATTTAACATTTTACCATTATTATTACTTTAAAAACCGAGTGGTGTAAAAGTTCATTTATGTAATATACCAGCACAAAACATGCATAATTAATTACATGAGCGTCACATTGACGGTCAGGGCGCTTGCCGGTAGATTTAGAATGTGGCGGCCCTAGTGTTAAGAAGACATGGAGTTACATATAGGTGAAGAAGAAGTGCTTTTTATGACCTGAAAACCTTTTTTTTTCCATCACACACATATTAAATTGATTCCCAACAAGTGGAGATATCTTAGACACACACATCTGTAGGTGCCTACACACACCACCGGGTCTTTGTCACCATCTGTGCTCGAGGACTCAATCAAACAAGGCCTAGTAGAGAGGCAGTGACAGAACTGATTTCTTTTAGGACCACAGATGGACCCCACATGCCCACAGAGGAAACGCAGAGGTGGATTCAGGCACGTGTGTGTGTGTGTGTGTGTGTGTGTGTGTGTGTGCTCTGAGGGATGTATGACTCACAGACTCTGCTGACTATGTTAAATATAGTATAGAAAATGGTCAAAAATAAGAAGGAAAAATGCATGACTGTGACTGTAAAATATGAACAGAGTAAAAATAGTATTTTGGGTGCAGAAAATCGGTCCTCTGATCCCATATTTTTAACGGTTATCTGTAATATTTTATTTATTATAAAAGATAACGTTCTTTTTTGGGGTGATCCTCTCGCTCCTCATTTAGTCCAATCCGCTGGGAGCGTACACAACACAGCATAAATTTTCATTTGAGGTTTCGAGGCACCTTTGGTTGAACAAGTCTAAAAATCTAAGCTGTTCATGTATAGTTGGTAATGAGTAACAATACAATTGGAGTTTAATTTAAAATCCCTTCAGTGGCTTTAAAAAACACTGTGCTCACAAAGTGTTACGAAAGCATGGACACACCAACTTACGGATGGACGGGCCGAGTGCTTCATAAACAATAACATGCCTGAAAGGATTCCTCGATTAAATAATGAAATTCGATTTAAAAATTTCTCAATATTTTTTTGTGCCTCGAAGCTTCCTTTTATTGTCTTTCAATATTCTCTTTGGGATGCTGGGGTGGAACTGTTGGCACTGAGTGCATGTTTCCACTGTACATGACACATCCCTGTAGCTTTAGTGTGCACTAATAAGAGAAGTTGGCACAAAAGTGTGGGAATGTAGTTCAAGCATCAAAAACCAAACAGTAAAAAATAGACAAAATAAATGAGATAATCAGCCCTAAGTAAGTATTTATTCTTTAGTTCTACGATAAGTAACATTAATAATAATAATGTATACTTTATTGATCCCTCGCCGTTGTAATTTGTGTCCTGCATTACACCACAGCAGGCTTCCACGAAAGCACCAATGGTCGGAGAAATGGGGGCTTAGGGCGTCTTACCCAAGGACACCCAGACAGGAGCTCAGTGGAAATCGAGCCCGCAAACTTCCGGTTAACTTCCGGTCAGAGGGCGAACGCTCTACCACTGAGCCACTGCCTCAGAAGTTGTAATGTTCTCTCCATCAAAGGACACCTTGGGAATGATGCAGCACATTTTTCTCAGCAAGAAGTTTAAGTTCAGAATGTTGAAGCTCACGTTTTTGCAAAAAAAAAAATTTCACTTAAAATACTTGTTTGAATGAATGAACAAAATTTTTAGGGTACAAATTAAACTGATGTCAATTAAAAACATTAGACTTCTTTATTCTTTTAAAAGTCTTCTGTTAAGTGCTTTGTACATGTTTTTCAACGTAATTCATGATTCTATAAATAGAATCAAATATTTATTTTAAAAAGACATATAAAGACCGACAGCCGCCTGCTGCAGTGCTCCCTGTTACTTAAGCATTTAACCGCCAACTTTCGCTGAGTTTCTGTCCCTTCTTCTGGCTATGTTTTCTCTCTTTCTGAAGATTTTATTTTGAGCGAACTTTGGACGTCATTTTGGACTTTGTTTGTGTCAGACTGGAGTTAATTTAGAAATTGTCCGGCTAGCTCCCAACGGCTAGCTAATTATGAGTCATTCTGCCCTTAACATGAATGTTGACGTGCGCGACAAGTTGCGACCAGCTGTGACCAGCTGCGGAGAAGGCGAGGGTCTAGAGAACCCATTGTAACCCATTGTGACCCGGAATGTGTCCGGAATTGTGATGCATTCCGGACTCCAGCTTTTGGATTGCCAGGTTGGACACAGTGAGACCGGATGGGGATGCCGGTAGATAGCGGTGAGGGGGCATTGAGGCGCTAAACACCTGGTGTTTGCACTGCAGCACTCAAATTTCCCTTTAGGGATTAATAAAGTATATTCAACTCAACTCTAAGTACACCTTATGTGATCCCCCAACTAATCGAACAAAAGAATCGATACATCAAATGATTACTGATATAATCAAAGACTGCAATGGCACTTCCTTTTCAGGGTAGTATCCAAGCATGAGCAAAGTATGTGCTCTAAAACCTTTAATGATTATCTAAGACTGTGGGTATGGCAGACTGCTGATAGTGTGTTTCTGTCTCATTGGCAGAAATTAAAGTGTGTGACAGCTTTGTAGTGACATCAGATCTGCATAAATAAAAAATATTTAACTGAATTCAAACCTATATTGAAAACTTAATTTGATACCACACCTGTGTGCAGGTATCCGTCTCTCTCCAGCCACCAGCACGACGTCACAAAGCTTCTTGCTTCTCAGGTAGCCTTCCATTTTGCGGAAGGTGACATCCGCGTGGGACATTGCGGTGAACGTGGTCTCCTCGGAATACACGCAGGGCTCCATGGACACGCAGGAGGACAGCGTTGCACTGCTATTGGACGTCCTGTGAAACCAGCAAACACACACAGTCAATATGGGCACTAAGACATACTAAAACTGTAAGACAGTAGGACTAACATTCAAGTCCTGTCTATATGAAGCCCAGCTGCTACATCCGACCAACACGACCTACACTGAGGCAAACAAATATTTGAATATTTTTTCATTACCCTGAAAGACCTGCTGGTACGTGTTTGAAAACTCCACCTTGTCATGATCCCTCACCTGCCAGCAGAGGGAGCCCTGAACCTTCCCTCATCACCCTGATTGAGACACCTGAGGGTGATTATTCTGATGCCGCACATCTGTGGACCCTGCTGCCTATTTAAGGGCAATCACCCTGGACTTCCACGCAGGGTCATTACCATCTCTTCTGTTATTCATTCTTAAATTGGGGCTCCATGAGGTCTTAATGATTCTCGATAAGTGAGAAAGCAGTCCAGAACCACATGCGAGGAGCTGGTCAATGACCTGAAAAGAACTGGGACCACCGTTTCCGTGGTTACTGATGGTAATACACTAAGAGGTCACGGTTTAAAACCAAGTTCTCCTGCCTCCACCAGCACATGTCTAGGCCTATCTTAAGTTTGCCAAAGATCAGTTGGATGACCCAGAGAAGTCATGCCGTATTTGGATGAAGAAGAATGAAGAGAATCATTCCAAGACCACCGTCTCTACTGTGAAGCATGGGGTGGGAGCATCATGGTTTGGGGTGATTTCTTTTTCTTTGCATATGGAACACCTCCATAATTTTTAAGTGGGAGAACTTGCAAAATAACAGCATAATATTTAATACTTATTTGTTATTTATTCTAATACTTATTTGCCTCACTGCACAGTATGTTGCGGAAGCAGATGATTTAATCTGTAATCCTAGTCCAAGGTACATTGTGTCTGAAGAGGATTTCTCCTGCAACAGTGTTTTTCTTCTTTTCTCCCTCCAATGGGCTTTTCAGGAGTGTTTCCTGGCTTGAAGAATGTGTGTTTCAGTCTGATTGACTATGTGTGAAGCCATTTGAGACCATTTTTTGTAAGACTCGGTTATGGAAATAAAATTAAATTGAACTGATGCCAATTCTCTTTTGTTCAAGACAAAACCCCCCGTCTAAAGACAGCGCTGCACCTTACTATTGCATTTCCTTTCCTATTATTTCCTCACCGTCCCACGCTCCAGCAGGGTTAGTGTGAGTTGCCAGGAGCATACAAAAGCTCTTTAATGCTGCAATCACTGTGAGTAAATGGGCAGTTAAATTTAGTCCATTTACTCACAGAATCAGCCAATTAAGCGACCATAGGCGCAACGGTGTACAGCACACAGTAATTAACTTTGCCACAACAAGAACCGGTTACATTGTGTCCATAACAACAAAAAAAAAGCAGGGATCAGATTCAACACGACTGCAAGGTTTTATTTTTCAGTGAAAAGCTGAAGAAGTGTGTATGAGTGGATGTGTGTGTCAAATATTAAGTGGCTAAGCACAGAAAGTCTGTGATTTATCAGCCGTTATGTCCTTCCAATCAGCTTTTAATTTAGAAGAGATGAAGCTTTGCTTCAGCTTTTAATCTAACAGTAGAAGTGGCAGGACCAGCCCTGGAGCTCAGAAAGAGACCGATTACAACGCCATGGTCGGGAGACTAATCACACTCTTAGAGATGTGGATGTACTGTATAACCTGATTTAATAACCCCATATCGCACTAAAGCTATCTCAGGGGGCTTCACACACCCTCTACGCAGGTCAGGGTTGCGGTTTGCCAAATGAAGGGCATGGTCTAAAAAGTTTGGTAACCACTGTTCTAAATAATTTGTTTGAAAACTCACCCAAGCTTTTGAGCAGGCAAGAGACGATATGTACCCTGAGTACACCATACTACACCTTACCCTACCCACAAAGACACACCGTCATTCACACTCACTCCTAGGACCAATTTTACAATCTTCTTCTTTCGACATTTCCCTTTAGGGGACGCCACAGCGAGTCAGTTTCTTCCATCTAACCCTATCTGCTGCATCCTCCTCTGTCACATCAACTATCTTCATGTCTTCCTTCACTGTATCCATGAACCTTCTCTTTGGCCTTTCTCTAGACCTCTTTCCTGGTGGTTCCAAATCCAGTATCTGAATCCTGACTTTATGTCCAAAACCTCTAAAATATGCTGTTCCTCTGATCGTGTCCATCCTGGTCACTCCCAGAGAGATCCTCAGCATCTTCATATCTGCTACCTTCATCTTTGTTTCCTGTCTTTTTCTCAGTGATACTCTTTCTAGACCAATCAGCATGGCCGCTCTCACCACGGTTTTGTACACTTTCCCTTTCAGTTTAGCTGAAACTCTTCTATCACACATCACACCTGATACTTTTCTCCACCCGTTCCAGCCTGCCTAGACACGCTTCTTCACCTCTTTTCCACACTCTCCATTGCCCTGGACTGTTGATCCTAAGTACTTAAAATCTTCCACCTTCTTTATCTCTTCTCCCTGTAACCTCACTTTTCCATTTGGATCCCTCTCATTCACACACATGTACTCTGTTTTACTCTGACTAATCTTCATTCCTCTTCTTTCTAGTGCAAACCTCCACCTCTCCAGCTTTTCCTCCACCTGTTCCCTCCTCTCACTACAGATCACAATGTCGTCTACACATTCCTCTTCAGATACCCAGTTTTACAATAGTTCGTGTTTCTATGTCTCCGTCCAACTAATGTCGGAGCATTAAGCACTTGGGTTGTTCATGTGTACGTCCGTGCTTACGTCACAAGATATTTTCCAAATCACTGAAGGAATTTTAATAAAAATGCCCACAGTTACTCAATACCAACTCTTGATGAACTACTTAGTTTTTTGAGATTATGCAACCAAAAGTCAAGATTATGCAGGTTGAGATCACGACCGCTACCCCTCCCAAACCAGTGAAGGGCTTTTAATGAATCTGTTCACAGTTACTTGATACCAACAATGATATATAACGGCAGGTGGAGGCATATCGTTTGACACGTTGACGTCAATTTATTCTTGTTTGATGAATGGGAGAAAGCTGGAATAACCGTGAGAAAACCCAGATGTAAACATGAAGGTTTATACCATGCTTTGACATCATAGTGCTCACCAACACATCACCATACCCCGTTACAAAAAACATTATCTCTAATCAAAGGATGAACCTATAACCAATACATCAATTTTGGTATCAGAGGGATTGCACTTGAACCCTGCCCCAAGTGGAGGAGTTTAAGTATTTCGGGGTCTTGTTCACAAGTGGGGGAAGGATGGAGTGGGAGATCAACAGGCGGATCGGTGCGGCATCAGCAATAACTAGGACGCTGCATAAGTCCATCGTGGTAAAGAGAGAGCTGAGCCGAAAACCAAAGCTCTCGATTTACAAGTTGATCTACGTTCCAACCCTCACCTACGGTCACCAGCTGTGGGTGGTGACCGAAATAATGAGATCGCAGATACAAGCGGCCAAAATGAGCTTCCTCCGCAGGGTGGCTGGCCTCTCACTCAGAGATCAGGTGAGGAGCTCTGCCATCCGGGAGGAGCTTGGTGTCGAGCTGCTCCTCCTTCAGGCTGAGAGGAGCCAGATGGGGTGGTTTGGGCATCTGGTCAGAATGCTCTCGAGCACCTCGCGGGCGAGGTGTTTCGGGCACGTCCCACCGGGAGGAGACTGAGTGGCAGACCCTGGACCTGCTGGAGAGACTTAGTCTCACAGCTGGCCGGGGAACGACTTGGGATCCTTCCAGGTGAGCTGGAGGATGCAGCAGGGGTGAGAGAGGCCTGGGCTACCCGTTTGAGGCTGTTGCCCCCACGACCCGACCCCGGAACAAGCGGAAGATGACAGAACGGAACGAACGGAATGGGATTGCATGTGGAGGTCATAATTAAGCTGTAATCTGGTAAAAAGCTAATTTTCCTTTGATCAATGCTCTTTTCTTTGCTTCCTATTCAATCAACCTTAGACAAGCTCAGGTGGAACTCATACGAATATTCTCAGAGAGGAAACTGTGGCATAAAAGCAAATAGAAAGAAAACTTGAGGTAATATAACCATGAGCCGTCCCCGGTCTGTCCAAAGCTCCTCTAGTTGGTACATCTTCTACAATCAATAATTTTGACACTTTTGCAATTTGGTTGTGTACTGTTGCGCTTCTACTTTTTCCGCTCCTGACAGTTATTGATTCTTTCTGTCTCGGAGGGGGTATAATTCCTCCTATTTATTATGTTTTCCTTTTTGTTTTCCTAATAGACTACCTCACGCACCCATGCATCTGGATGTACGTCATTGTGTGTTTATTTTAACCCGTCCTGGTCAACGTTGTGACGTGCAGAATGGTGGCACGTTTAACTGAACAGATTAGCTTTGCCAAGTGAATCCCCGATTGAAGTATTTATCTTTATTACCAACGTTTTATCCAATTTTCAGGGTTTTAATTTTCTTTCCTTTTGTGTCTTTTCTTTAGTCCCAGGGACGGCTTGGGCCCAGCGGGAGTCAAACCAGGTTCTCCCAGTCGAGAACCTGGGCCAACGCCCCTAGGACCTTTTTATCCAATTTTACTATGATTTGTCCATCCAGCTATTGACTGAACTGATTGTTGAATTTGAACGCACAAAGGGGAGCCAAAGCCCATCCAATGGAATTCCAAGGTTTTCCAAAATCCTACCAATGGCCTGAAAGAGTTAAAGCGAAGCACAAAACCAGGCTGTGAACTCTAGAGACATAGAGGCCCAGATCTATGACACGAGGCAAGTGCCAAGAGACTTTCCAGCACATAACTGCAGGGTGTAAGAAGCTGGCAGAGAAAAATTAGACCATGGAAGCTGGTGGCTGGTATGTATAAAGAAACATCTGTATGGAAAATGAACTGAAAATCTTGAGGTAAAAGTGGAACCCACCTCCGAAAGTGGTAAAAAAATGACAGACAAGATCTTGTGGTACTTCCAGATCCAATCAATAAAGTGCATTCAACAAGAAATAATTACCTTTATGTGAAAACAGCAAGAGATCGACAGGTGAATCGGCGCAGCGTCACCAATAACTACGACGCTGCATCGGTCCGTTGTGGTAAAGAGAGAGCTGAGCCGAAAAGCAAGGCTCTCGATTTACAAGTCGATCTACGTTCCAACCCTCACCTATGGTCACCAGTTGTGGGTCGTGACCGAAAGAATGAGATCGCGGATACAAGCGGCCGAAATAAGCTTCCTCCGCAGGGTGGCTGGGCTCTCACTCAGAGATTGGGGGAGGAGCTCTGCCATCCGGAAGGAGCTCGGTGTCAAGCCGCTCCTCCTCCCGGTCGAGAGGAGCCAGATGGGGTAGTTCGGGCATCTGGTCAGGATGCCACCCAAGCGCCTCGCTGGTGTGGTGTATCAGGGACGTCCCACCGGGAGGAGACCAAGAGGCAGACCCTGGGTCCGCTGGAGAGACTATGTCTCACAGCTGGCCAGGGAACGACTTGGGATCCTTTCAGGTGAACTGGAGGATGCAGCCAGGGTGAGAGAAGCCTTGGCTTCCCGTCTGAGGCAGTTGCCCCCGCGACCCTACATCGGATGAGCGGAAGATGACAAAATGGAATGGAACGGAAAAGGTGAAAACATTTCCACTGTTGGAAAAGGGGCGGGGCTCTCACTCAGAGATAGAGGGAGGAGCTATGCCATTTGGGAGGAGCTTGGAGGAGAGCCGTTGCTCCTCCAGGTCAAGAGAAGCCATATTGGGGATGGTTCAGGCATCTGGGTAGGATGCTT
Organism: Neostethus bicornis; assembly: GCA_902685375.1. Taxonomy (NCBI): domain Eukaryota; kingdom Metazoa; phylum Chordata; class Actinopteri; order Atheriniformes; family Phallostethidae; genus Neostethus; species Neostethus bicornis. The sequence continues at coordinate 5,717,918 of LR738542.1, read as the reverse complement.
CCCAAGCGCATTGCTGGTGAGGTGTTTCGGGCACGTCCAAATGGGAGGAGACCCAGATGCAGGCCCTGGACCCACTGGAGGGACTATGTCTTGCAGCTGGCCAGGGAACACCTTGGTATCCTATAGCGTGAGGTGGTGGATGCAGCCGGGGGTGAGAGAAGACTGGGCTTCCCATCTGAAGCTATTGCCCCAATGACCCGGCCCCTGGATAAGTGGAAGACGACGGAACGGAAAAAAATAGAGCTACTTTCGTGATAAGGAGCATGCTACATGGATTCACACACCCAATTAGGCTGGTGTGTGTTCCTGCTGATCTGCTACAGGAAGACTCCTCCTACTTCCCACTCAGTCCACTCCATCCATCTCCTGTCTTCCCTTTTTACTTCTCCAGCTAATCTTATCACTTCATTCCACCTCATCACATCATCCATCTGTGCCATTTCCTCTCTTCAGACACTGTACAACCCTCTACGGGAAGCTTTTTTGGCTAGCATTCCTGCCCTCAAGTGTTTAAGTGTGTGTGTGTTGTGTGTATGTAGATGAATGGCGTGGCTAAATGCTGCCTGGAGGACACTAGCTTTGAAGTGGGGGGGACACACACCGCCTTCCATTCCCCTTAACTGAGCCTGGCAGCCACTCAGCATGGATAAAGAGAGATAGAAAAGAAACCGTGTCTCACCATCGAGCCAGATTGTTTTTTTTAAACTCAAGCAAAGACACACATTTTCTCGTCCTTCAGCTTGTCGTACCCTGCCCAGGTCCCTCATTCACACAGGCACATTAGCACAAGTAGACGAGAGGGTAAACAGATGGCTGAGGGGTGAGAAGAAACGAACACCAGGAGTGGTGGGAAAGTTTGAAGGCAGATTAGAATAGTCAAGCTGAGCGTAGATTTCAAACACTCTGGGATTCTGTGTGCATCGTTTCCATTTGGGATTCTGCCATACGCATATCACGGGGTACACCAAAGCTCTCCAGAGGGAAACACGCACGCTCACGCACACATGCAAAAACAAACGACTCAGGGTTAGGCATGTATGGAGCAACAAACTAATCTCTGTGTTGTTATGGCAACCATAAAATGTGGGTTTATATTTGTGGGACCATTCAGCGTAAATACCCAATGGAATCAATAGAAAATCAGACATGTTTCGTACATGTGCTGAAAATATTTTATGCCATTTCTTCCCTATCGTTATTTCCATTTGCATGTGAATTAAATATATTATTATCTATCTGTAGATGAACGGATAAGATCGAGAGCCGAAGGCGTAGGAAGAACATAGCCCAAAATGAAAGAACGTTACACGTTAAAATATACATCAACATGGGCTTCTACAGACAAGTCTTTGAAACGGTGTGTCTGTGTGCTCGTGCACGGCGTTGTATGAATCATTTATGGTTTATGATGTGCATCTTGGGGATCATCAGCAGGACTTTGCCAAACACATCATGCTGTCTGCTTCGCAAACACACAAAAAAATCTAACAGCTGTTCAAATTTTTCCCATAGCTTTTAAACGCTTTAACTCGACTCATGAAAGTTGGGGTGCTGTAATTGCCTTGTCTTGTCTCCATGGTAACTATTAATTAAATGTCCTCATCACACCACTGCGCCACAACAGATAAATTAATTTAAAACATGTTTTTACACATGTACGGGAAACCTGAACCGGAAATTGCAAACACACAATCCGCACGACATAAGGACGGCTCACTCGAGTGTAGCCTGTTAGTATTTTATGACGTTCAAATTAGAAAGGATTTTTTATAAGGGAAGAAATATGCGAATCCCAAACGTATGCAATCCAATTGGGGTGCCTGGGTCTAGCTCAGGGGTGGGCAAACCTTTTGGTTCGTGGGCCAAATTGAGTTCCAACATTTGACAAAGGGGCCGAAACAGGGAGCAGATGGACGGCATGCATTGGTAACCGCTAGATTAGACCGATAGAACGGTGAGCTAGATTTTAAACTAGCGCGCTAAATGTTACATCAAGAGCGTTAAATTTCAAATCTAGCGGCGCTAGGTCTGAAATCTAGTGCGATAGCGCTTAAAAACGTGCAGGTAGCGGCGCTAGGTTAACTTTGTTTTAACATCAAACACGCTTGTTTATGTGCGTATATTGGGTCGGATGGCTTTCCATATCTGTGCCCACTGTTTATTTTTATAGCGTGGGCATCACGGAGACACACACATTTTAATAGGAGCAGTGTTGTTGTTTTGTCAACAAAGTCAATAAATCTAGAATGCGCCATCTAGTGATGAAACATCAGAATCGCTGGGAAAAAAAATTAACAAGTTTTATTTATTTAATTTTTTCAAGTTCGGCGGGCTCAAGAATCTAACACAGTTGGATTCTTGAAAATCTAACTGTGGATTTTCTGGAGGCTGGGTGTGGATTGGTCTACCGGTGGAGGGCAGCATTGCGCACTCGAGCGTATAGCCTGCCGGAAACGACTTGAAGAAGAAGAAGAAAATGTTTAACGGACCATTGTTTGCCCATGCCTGGTCTAGCTTTTTTTTTTCAATTTTAACTTTACGTGGACTAACACACCTGGCACAGTGGAAAGCAGTACAGTCTCAGTCAGGCCACAAGTTTTAGCCCCACTCAAGATATAGACCCTCATTTGTCAAAGCTGTGCACTAAAGGACATAAATTTCAGAAAAATTGAGGAGGAAAAAGTGGAAATACAACAACACATGGAAGACCTTCACGACACCGGCCCTTTAGGACCTATTAAGGCTGCAATGGGATGCAGCCTTAACGTTAACGCATTCCTCTTCTATATGTGCCCGACATGAACAAAGTATTTTGCTAGATATATTACACACCCACAGAACAATTGTAAACCCAGACGTCCATCAGTGATAAGAGCAACCGTTGTGGACACTTGTCATAAAATGATACCCATGTCTTTTGGGCCTGCCTTAAATGAACAGGTTTCTGGACACGTATTTTCAAGACACTCAACCAGGCAAATAGTACGACGTTATTACCTAATCCAGTGCTGGCTAATTTTGGGCTAACTCTGTCTGGACCTTTTAGGAATACTTGTAATTTGGCTTTTTCTACAGTTTGCCAGCCGATTGATTTTGTTCAAATGGAAGCTCTCTGAGACCCCCCCTCAAATGACCAATGGGTTGTTAGAGAGTCATAAAGACATGCTTTATAACTTGCAGCTTAAAAAAGCTCAGGTTCTCACTCCAAAGTTCTACAAGTATGATAAACTCTTGGATTACTCACCGAGGGGGAAACAGTCTGATCCCCTCCCCTAGTCTTTTTTTTTCAAACTTATTTTATTCTTCTGTCAGTGTGTGATCAATCATTGATTTAAACAAGAAGTATTTTCTAACACACACACTTTTTTTGTGTGTGTGATTTTGTAAATGTGTCATAAGCAGGGGATGGATCTGTTGTGTGTGTGTATGGATGTGTGTGAAACCTGAATATGGGTAGCTTGGGTTTGGAATGGGGAGATACAGAGCTGTCTCAATGTTTTAAAAATCTCACCTCTTTATGTTAATATATTCACAAAGTTCATTAAAATTGGAATAAATTGAATCAATTGAAGCCTGTGTTTTTTTAGAGATTTAATTTATCAATTTAATTCATGGCAGCTTCATGGCGCAATGGGTAGCACAGTGGCCTCACAGCAAAAAGGTCGTAGGTTCGAGTCCCGGGTGGGGATGAGGCTTGGAACGCTGTCCTTTCTGTGTGGAATTTGCATGTTCTCCCTGTGTTTGCGTGGGTTTCCTCCGGGTACTCTGGTTTCCTCCCACCCTCCAAAGACATGCATGCTAGGGTGATTGGCCAGTACCAAATTGCCCCTAGGAATGAGTGTGTGTGTGTGGATGGTTGTATGTCTCTGGCCCCTCAACAGGCTGGCGACCTGTTTGGGGTGTACCCTGCCATTCGCCTTAAAATCAGCCGGGATGGGCTTCGGCACCCCCGTCTGGGAAAGACGAATAAGAAGATGACTGAAGACTGAATTTAATTCATCAATCATTCTAAATCCCTCCCACCTTCTCCATGAATCTGTGGACCATCTGAAGAGCAGCTTCAGCAACAGACTCCTGCAACCCCACTGCTCAAAGGAACGTAACAGAAAATCCTTCTTAGATTAGATTAGATTTACTTTATTGATCCCACACTTGGGAAATTCTTACCATCCTCCATCAAACTAACCTTTCACTTTCAAACCTGTAATTACTTGCCATTCACAACGTTTTTGAGATTGCATGAATGTAACACTGCAACACTCAAACTCCCCTTCGAAGATAAATAAAATATTTTCAGTTCAATTCAATTGAATTATTTTCTTTCAGGCTTATTTTCCGCTCTGGGTTTGGTACCATGGTGGGTCCAAAGGTCCACAACTTGAAAACTTTGCATGACATAAAGTTCATTGATTTTATTCTCAGTTTTTTAGTGTGTGTGTGTGAGTTTAAAGTCAGTCAGTCATCTTCTTATCCGTCTGTCCCTTTCGGGATTGCGGGGGTTGCCGGAGCCCATCCCAGCTGTTTTAAGGCAAAGGGCGGGGTACACCCCGAACAGGTCGCCAGTCTGTCGCGGAGCCACACACATACAACCATCCACAGACACACTCATTCCTAGGGGGAGTTTGGCACCGGCCAATCAACCTAGCATGCATGTCTTTGGAGGAAACAGGAGTATCCGGAGGAAACCCACGCAAACATGGGGAGAACATGCAAACTCCACACAGAAGTGACAGTATTCCAAGCCTCGTCCCCACTCGGGACTCGAACCCACGACCTTCTTGCTGTGAGCCCACTGTGCTACCCACTGTGCTACCGTGCTGCCCTGAGTTTAAAGTTTTCAGATTAATTTAAATCTTAATTTAATGATCTAAAAAGAGTTTTTATCTGACCTGCAGGAGCTGGAGTCTGTTTCTGGAGGGTTCTCCTCTGCGACCCCCGCCGCTGCCTCCTCCTCCGGCTCATGATCCGGGGGGTCGGGTATCATCTGGAGCCCCTCACCGGGTGGAGGCTCCATGTCTGTGACCGGACGGGAAACCCAGGAGAACGCCGCGGAGGAGCTGAACGACCGCGTGGCTCCGCTCCGACTTCCAGCCGCTTCTGTAAACTTTCCTCCGCCGCTGTTACACAGATTAGAACCCGCACTACCGCTGGATACCAGTCCGCTGTGACTGGGCGGACTGGGGGCGCTCCCACTGCTAACTGAAGGACAATCCGCGGCGGGGCTTCTCCTCGCTGCCAAATAATCTCCTCTCGGGGAGGAGTGAGGCGGAGGAGCCGCAGGGTGACCGAACCACCGCCATCTGATCCGGAGAATCTGCTTCACATCGAACTCCTTCCGGGAAGAAGAGCCCGAACCACCGCTAGACATTCCACAACACGGGGGGAGAGTGGGAGGAGAGGGGGTGAATATTTATCCCCAACACCCCACTGCGATACACGCGCTGCGTCTCTCCTGGCAACCACACGCGTCTTATACATCGATACTGGAGAAAGGAGCGGAATAAGAGAGAGAGGGGGAGGTAGAGAGACTGAGAGAGAATGAGAGAGAGAGGGAGAGTCAGAGACTCACAGAAAGAGAGAGAGAGAGAGCCATAGATGTTCCATTTCTGATCCACCAAGCAGCTGTTCCAGCTCCACCCCAACCAACTCAGCACCACCTAGCAGCTGCTCGGAGCTCTCTCTTGGGCTGTTTGGAGCTACCGGACACACAAATCCCCCTAGTAGAGGATTAATAAAGTGTTTGTTTATACGTATATTATGTGTGATTCCAAATTGATATTCATATTCCTAATGTAATTTTTCCCCCAGTCAGCAGGGGGAAGCAAAGCAGAAACACGGTCTGTCCTTAAGGCAGAAAAAATCCCATCTGGATCAATGGTCTGCACGGTTAAAATAAAAAATCAGTTTTAGGTAAGATTATGGTTTTAAACCCAAATATGGAAAGAAAGAGGAAGACAAGGAAGACACTGTTTGAAATTGTATTTGCGAAGTACTCGAAATACCGAGTACTTCGAGTTCCAAGTACTCGAAATACTAGAAAGAAGAGGAATGAAGATTAGTCAGAGTAAAACAGAGTACATGTGTGTGAATGAGAGGGATCCAAATGGAAAAGTGAGGTTACAGGGAGAAGAGATAAAGAAGGTGGAAGATTTTAAGTGCTTAGGATCAACAGTCCAGAGCAATGGAGAGTGTGGAAAAGAGGTGAAGAAGCGTGTGCAGGCAGGATGGAACGGGTGGAGAAAAGTATCAGGTGTGATGTGTGATAGAAGAGTTTCAGCTAAAATGAAAGGGAAAGTGTACAAAACCGTGGTGCGACCCGCGGTTTGGTCTAGAGACAGTGGCACTGAGGGAAAGACAGGACACAGAGATGTTTGTAGCAGAGATGAAGATGCTGAGGATCTCTCTGGGAGTGACCAGGATGGACAGGATCAGATGAAGGGCACATGCCAGAGAGACCAGACAGAGATGGTTTGGACATGTGCAGAGGAGAGAGAGTACATCAGAAGAAGGATGCAGGGTTTGGAACCACCAGGAAAGAGGACTAGAGGAAGACCAAAGAGGAGGTTCATGGATACAGTGAAGGAAGACATGAAGATAGTTGGTGTGACTGAAGAAGATGCAGCAGACAGGGTTAGATGGAAGAAACTGACTTGCTGTGGCGACCCCTGAAGGGAAATGCTGAAATAATAATAAGAAGAATTTACTTTGTGACATAATTTAGTCTTATCTTATATTTTTCCACAGTCTTTAAACCTTAGAAATAAAAGACGCCAGAGCCTAACCTGGCGGAATTAAGACGATAGACAGGGTACACCTCGAACAGATTGCCAGTCTGTCACGGGGCTACACACATGCAACCATCCATGCATACACTCATTCCTAGGGGCAATTTCAGAGTGGCCATTTAATCTAACACACATGTTTTAAGAGGGTGGGAGGAAACCGGAATACCCGGAGACAACTCACGCATACATGGGGAGAACATGCAAACTCCACACAGAAAGACCAGTGTTCCAAGCCTCGTCCATCCTGGCACTCAAACTCCGACTTTTCCTAATTTGTATTTATTATAAATTGGATTTATCATTTAGTTTAAGAAACCTGCTTTTAAAAAAAACATTTCTATCTAGTTACCGCAGGTTGAAATAATAAATTCAGGAGCTGGTGTAAAAACAAAGGATGCCATCAGACTGAACAAACTGGTAAAAAAAGCTGGACATGTGATTGGCTCACCTCTTGCCTGCATGGAGGAGGTGACGAGGAACAGAATGAAAGCAAAACTGTCATCAATCATGTTAAATCCCTCCCACCTTCTCCATGAATCTGTGGACCATCTGTAGAGCAGCTTCAGCAACAGACTCCTGCAACCCCACTGCTCAAAGGAACGTAACAGAAAATCATTCTTACCATCCTCCATCAAACTATTTAACCTTTCACTTTCAAACCTGTAATTATTTACCATTCACATTGTTGTATGAAATTGTATGAATGTAACACTACAACACTCAAATTTTCCTTTGGGGATAAATAAAGTATTTTCAATGAATTTGTGTCTTTCAGGGCGGCACCGTGGCGCAGTGGGTAGCACAGTGGCCTCACAGCAAGAAGGTCATGGGTTTAAGTTCTGGATGGGGACGAGGCTTGGAACACTGTCCTTTCTGTGTGGAGTTTGCATGTTCTCCCCGTGTTTGCATAGGTTTCCTCCGGGTACTCCGGTTTCCTCCCACCCACATGCATGCTAGGTTGATTGGTCGGTGCCAAATTGCCCCTTGGAATGAGTGTGTGTGTGTGTGTGTGTGTGTGGATGGTTGTATGTTTGTGGCCCCGCAACAGGCTGGCGACTTGTTTGGGGTGTACGCTCCCCTTCGCCTTAAAATCAGCCGGGATGGGCTCAATCCTACCCCCCCTGCAATCCTATAAGGGAAAGACGGATAAGAAGATGACTGAAGACTGAATTTAATTCATCAATCATGCTAAAACCCTCCCACCCTCTCCATGAATCTGTGAACCATCTGAAGAGCAGCTTCAGCATCAGTCTCCTGCAACCCCGCTGCTCAAAGGAACGGTACAGAAAATCATTTCTGCCGTCCTCCGTCAAACTATTCAACCTTTCAATTTCAAACCTTTAAACTTTCACTCACAACAATTTAAAAAATCATGTTGTGTGACATTATATTGTAATACTGCAAGCACTCAAATTTCCCTTTGGGATAAATAAAGTTTTTTTTTTTTTTCAATTCAATTTCAAGTTCAGTGACAGATTGGCTGGTACAGGTTCAATCTGACACTGATAAATTTTGTTAACAGAGTTTGGTAGAGAGATAATGGTAATAATCACGTTTCTCTCGGACTGTGGTGTATAATTTGTAGTGAGTGCTGCGTTATTAGGATGAAATATCTTCATCTGTCTATTTGTCTGTCTCTGTAGAATTTTTCTGAAATGCCTCCACAGAAATTTCGAGGCTGCATCATTACACGTTCATCACAGAATCATAAACGTAATGAGGTGAAGGATGCATCCACTCCATCATTTTCTCGATGTCTGCCTTTTTTTTCCTCCGCACCTGAAGGCACCGTCCTCTTTCTTGGTCTGTCCGCCAGATTTCTCGCCTGCAGTCTCTAATAAGCTGGACCCCGTGTCTGAAACAGAAAAGAGCCACCATTACTTTAAACCTCCTCCGAGGGGAACCTGAGTGTCCTTGAAAATGAAATCTCATTCCCAGTCACCATCAGACGTGGACACATTCTGTTTGTGTCCATCTCATCACCTTCTCCACATTCATGATCACTTTCCTTTCTTCCATCTGCAATGCAGCTATTCAAAGGAAATAATGATCACCGGAGAGCAGGTGATATGGCATCCATACACACACCCAGGGAGTAGCCACTGAAGATCCTGGGGTGCACTGCAGCCGTGGAGCGGGTTCACTGAGTGTTCTGGATGGAGTCCCAGCGACAGGACGGGAAAGATGCTTTAGGAGAAGCACTCCAGTGAAAATCAATAAGTCAAACAGCCGAGGTCAGATGGTGAATTACACAGATGGGAGATGTGTTACTCATAAAGTGAGAAAGCAGACTGTCGTTTCTGACTCTACACTCGGGTTTTCCGTAAATAAAAACCGATAGAAGCGGGTGAAAACGGCCTTGTTTAACTTTTATCACTTCTGTCTGCCAAACCCCTGGGATGCATGGCTGCTCTTCAACTTTTCAAATCTTCTGAATTGGGACCACAATGCGGTTTCATTTAGGATCAATACAAAGACAAAGCACTTGAGAAGACAGACATACACAGACAGATGTCTTCTGCTTATCCAGGGCCGGGCCGTGGGGGCAACAGCTCCAGCTGGGAAGCCCAGTCTTTTCCCACCCCAGCTGCATCCTCCAGCTCACCCGGAAGGATCCCTAGTCATTCCCCGGCCAGCTGTGAGACATAGTCTCTCCAGCAGGTCCGGGGTCTGCCTCTTGGTCTCCTCCCGGTGGGACTTGCCCGAAACACACCACCAGCGAGGCACTCGGGAGGGCATCCTAACCAGATGACCGAACAACCCCATCTGGCTTCTCTCGACCTGGAGGAGGAGCGGCTCAACACCGAGCTCCTCCCGGATGGCAGAATTCATCACCCGATCTCCGAGTGAGAGCCCAGCCACCCAGCGGAGGAAGCAGGGTAGAGAATGATGGAGCGGGAGATCGACAGGCCGATCGGTGCAGCGTCAGCAATAACTAGGACACTGCATCGGTCCGTCGTGGCAAAGAGAGAGCTGAGCCGGAAAGTAGGGCTCTTGATTTACAAGTCGATCTACGTTCCCACCCTCACCTATGGTCACCAGCTGTGGGTGGTGACCAAATGAACGAGATCATGGATACAAGCGGCTGAAATGAGCTTCCCCCGCAGGGTGGCTGGGCTCTCACTCAGGGATATAAATATAGGTTGTAAAAATAAAATTGCTTTAATTGTTTTTAAAAAACAATGCATCAAGGCTCTCAACCATCAGGCGAAAGGCAGGGTACACCATGAACAGTTCGCCAAAAATTCTAAAAACAACACGTTCACAATTTTAAAACATTTTCAACCCTTTTTCTTCCACTGAAAGGTAATATTTTAAATATGTCTTTATACCTAAAACCCCTGAAAGGGGTCCATAGCTGTGCCAAACCAATTTCTATGCAGAAGTTTCTCCTTTTTTTCCATGTGAGTGTCCTTTCCTTCAATAAATCTAAACCTTATTAAGTAAATTGTTTTCTTGCCCTGCATTCTGATGTGATGACTTGATTTTTGTCCGAGTATATGTCCTCCGTATTAATTTGGCTGCTTTAGCCGCCATGTCACCTCCAGGCAGGAGTGGTGATACATTTACATCAATATGAGTTCTGGGAAATGAGACCGCTTTCCACATTTCATTTATGTGCCGGCTTTAAAGAGCCCTTCTAATAAAGAGCTGGATCCCTTCCTGCGGAGGAGTGTGTGAGCAGCTGTTTAAAAGGATGAAGATTTGAGTTTTAAAGGGAGGGATTCATGCAAAATCAATTTTTTTGGACGTTTCTACCATTTTTAAATGTTATTTTTATGTAAAACAAATCAAAATGTTTGAGTAATCTGCAGGCTCTATTGTCCAGGTTTTGGATGCTATTGGTTCCGGCTAACCGGTTGCTTTTGGACACAGATTTTGTTTTCCACAACAGCAACATTCAAACGCAGCAGGAAGTGTTTAAGAGCTTTGCTCCGACTTCGTTTCTCCTCTCAGGTACTGCTCTCATCCCCTCACAGTCCGAGGCATCAGGACTGAAGGGGTAGCGAGAGGAGGGGTAATTTCTTCTCCTTCTTCTTTTGGCATTTACCTTCAGGGGGCGCCACAGCAGGTCAGTTTCTTCCATCTAACCCTATCTGCTGCATCCTCTTCGGTCACACCAACTATCTTCATGTCTTCCTTCACTGTATCCATGAACCTCCTCTTTGGTCTTCCTCTAGTCCTCCTTCCTGGTGGATCCAAATCCAGCATTCTTCTTACGATGTACTCTCTCTCTCTCCTCTGCACATGTCCAAACCATCTCAGTCTTGCCTCTCGAACTTTATCCCCAAAACCTCTAACATGTGCTGTTTCTCTGATCCTGTCCATCCTGGTCACTCCCAGAGAGATCCTCAGCATCTTCATCTCTGCTTCCTGTCTTTTCTTCAGTGCTACTGTTTCTAGACCAAACACCTCGGCCGGTCTCACCACGGTTTTGTACACTTTTCCTTTCATTTTAACTGAAACTCTTCTATCACACATCTCGCCTGATACTTTTCTCCACCCGTTCCATCCTGCCTGCACACGCTTCTTCACCTCTTTTCCACACTCTCCATTGTTCTGGACTGTTGATCCTAAGAACTTAAAATCTTCCATCTTCTTTATCTCTTCTCCCTGTAACCTCACTTTTCCATTTGGATCCCTCTCATTCACACACATGTACTCTGTTTAGGAATTTACAATGACAAAAAACTGAAAACTGAATCAGTCAGTCATCTTCTTAACTATCTATCTGTTTCGGGGTTACGAGGTGTGCCGGAGCCCATCGCAGCTGATTCAAGGTGAAGGGCAGGGTACACCCTGAACAGGTCGCCAGTCTGTTGCGGGGACACAGACACACACACATTCCTAGGGGCAATCATGTAGTAGCCAACCAATCTGACATACTTGTACATGTTTTTGGAGGGTGGGAGGAAACCGGAGTACCTGGAGAAAACACGCACATACACAGGTAGAACATGCAAACTCCACACAGACAGGCCAGTGTTTCAAGCCTTGTCCTCACCCAGGACTCAAACCTACAACCTTCTTGTTAAGAGGCCACTGTGCTACCCATTGTGCCGCCTGTGAAACTGAATAAAAGTATAAATTTTTTGGGAGGGGAGTGGGATGAGGATGCGAAAATTGCATTTCTGAGCAAGCAAAAAATAACCATGTTTATGTATAAGTGCTACAAGATGAGAATTATTACCCCCCCAAAGCACAATACCCCTTCTTTAAATCAATGCATTTCCGCTGCACTCCAGATAGAAACGTGGCCCTGTTACCGAGGAGTGGGAATGGGGCTCAGAGGGGGGATGAATCTGAAGACTGAACGAGCTCCAGTCTGATTCAGTGGGATCTAATCATTGGTCACTTGGTGGGAGCCTTTTCGTGTGGACTATGTTATTGGTCTCTTGGCTGCTGTAGTCCTAAACCATCACTCAAGTGTCTCCGGTGCAACTTTACGACTCTACAACCTTCTGAGAACACGCACACACACATACATACAAATGACACCATCATGTCCCATTCAGCAGCAGGGTCATTAATCATGATGCTGCTGCACGTTCCCGCATGCAGACGGAACATGCATGTGAGGAAAAGCAGCTCAGCCTCTCTAGCCTACTGAAATGGTAACGTATAGCCAAATAAAAGCAGAGAAAGCTGTCGTAAAAAAGACTTTATGGCACCTGAAAATGAAAGATAATCTGTGTGTGATGATCAGCACATCTCTCATGACGGATGTTCATTCTCAAAAGTCTTCCTTCAAATTTTTTTCTCATCTTTTCTGGCTTTTTCTATTCAGAATAAAAACCTGTTCCCAGGCTTTCTCCTCAATCTCTTTCCCTCAACCTCAATTTTCTGCTCTCCAACCCTTCCATTATGCGGCAATACACAAAGGAAAGCACGTGTGTGTGTGTATGTGTGTGTGTTTGGTATTTATTTCCTAAGGTGTGGACCTGCAGGATGCTGCAGAAACCATCAGTCTCCATGTACAGCATCCATCCACCTCCACGCTAACCTCATGCCCACTATGCATTCTGCATGCATCTGCACAAAAACACAGTCGCACTTCAATTCAAGTCACAGCAAACACACATTTTGTTTGTGTAACCGTTGTGTGGGTTGGTGCTGTGGCTGCGGGCGAGTCCATCCGTCCTTGAGAGTGAAAGCAAGCTCAGAGCGGCCGAGCAAATAATTACCTCCACACGTTGTTAAAGCATCTCCTCCACACATAAAACAGAAGTGTCATCGGTGTGTGCGTGGGATTGAAGTATTATTGATCTGAACATACGTTACTCGATACGAACGACACCAGACATGTGAGTCAGAAAGAGACAAAAGAGACGTTTGAGTTTTTTTAAAACATAAAAAAAGGGGGGAAAAAAAACTGGCTTGAAAACTTTTAAAGTCCATTTTAAAAAATTAATTGTTGCTCTAATTTTTTCTATTTTCTTTTTTGTTCTTGTGGTTCCAGAGACAAATCCGTGTAGTCCCTCATTCATCCAGGAGTGATCCATAGTAGAAAAAGTTTCAAAAAAGTCTTCAAGACAGTTTAATTGTTGATCGAGACGTTTCGACTTCCATCCGGAAATCATTTTCAATCTGAATGAAATGGACTGAAAACTGGATCTATTTATACTAACCTGAGTAAAAGGTAAAAAAAATAGTAAGAACGGGCTCAACCCATGAGCCTGTGTTACCTAGGATGGCCATGAATGGCTCCTATTGTAGCCACAGACCAGTAAACAAACCTATTATAAAAATGCTAAAAGCCTAGTTAATAGAAATTCCTGCTAACGAGAGGTGTGAAACTGGGTCACGAGGTGTCATCTTTAGTCCATGGCTTCAAAAGGCTGCTGTAAATCCCGGGCAAAACGTATCTAACGCCTCCACTCCGATTCAGTGAGGGACTCTCTTTCATCACAAAGATGGCTTCCTTTACCCCTCTTTCAAACCAACCTTTCTCTCTACTTAGAATCTTCACCTCACTGTCCTCAAAAGTGTGTTCCTTCCAGAGACGGCTTGAACACAGTGGGAATCGAACCAGGTTCTTCCAGTCGAAAGACAAAAACTCTACCATTAGGCCAACGCCCCCTAGGAGCAACGTTTTTTTTTTTTGTCTTTATAATGTTTTTTTTATGTGTTCCTGTGGTACCAGGGACGATTTGAGCCCGGTGGGATTCTAACCAGGTTCTCCCGGTCAAAAAACGGTAATTCTACCACTAGTCGAACGCTGCCTGGGACCCACTTTTGACAGAGCTTTACTTGACCTTCTTATGATGCGTCTAAATCCATTTAAGTCGTTTGGTTCACAAGATTTTTTATAGATCTTATTGACCCAGGCATCTCGGTCCACGTGATCTGCTTGTAGTTATTTTCCAAAATTAAATTATTGTATCCAATAATCAATGCTTTTGAAGTCTTTAATCTTTTTTGCCTTGAAATTTGACAAAAGAGTCAAGTTATTGGAAATGTAGTAAAAAGACAATATAATCGTTTTTGGGGGGTTTTGGTCATTTCTTAAAAGATATGTGTCGGACTCATTCATGCGTGTGTGAATGAGAGGGACCCAAATGGAAAAGTGAGGTTACAGGGAGAAGAGATAAAGAAGGTAGAAGATTTTAAGAACTTAGGATCAACAGTCCAGAGCAATGGAGAGTGTGAAAAAGAGGTGAAGAAGCGTGTTCAGGCAGGCTCAAATGGATGGAGGAAGGTATTAGGTGTGATGTGTGACAGAGGAGTTTCAGCTGAAATGAAAGAAAAAGCGTACAAAACCATGGTGAGACCGGCCATGCTGATTGGTCTAGAGAGAGTAGTACTGAAGAAAAGACAGTAGAGATGGAGGTAGCAGAGATGAAGATGCTGAGGATCTCTCTGGGAGTGACCAGGATGGACAGGATCAGAGGAACAGCACATGTTAGAAGTTTTAAAGTCAGAGAGGTCAGACTGAGATGGTTTGGACATGTGCAGAGGAGGGAGAGAGAGTACATCAGAAGAAGGATGCTGGATTTGGAACCACCAGGAAAGAGGACTAGAGGAAGACCAAAGAGGAGGTTCATGGATACAGTGAAGGAAGACATGAAGATAGTTGGTGTGACCGAAGAGGATGCAGCAGATAGGGTTAGATGGAAGAAACTGACTTGCTGTGGCGCCCCCTGTAGGGAGATACCGAAAGAAGAAGACTCTCCTAGAGTTCACCAAAATATTGAAAACATTTTGGGAGAAGTTTTAACCCCGGGTAGGGTAATAGAAGAAAAAACTCAGAAGAAAATAAAACTTTTAATGATGAAAGGACAAATTAATTTGCATTTACCTCTGACCAGAGGGGGTTACCAGTTTGTCTAATTTGTGGTGAAAAACTGTCCAACAATAAAAGGTCAAATGGAGGACGTTTCCTAAATAAACATGTAGCTTTTTATAAAGACCCCCAACTCTGTGATTTTTACTTTGCTTATAGGAATTTAAAATGTGTTAATTTAATAAGTAAACTTACATTTTTCTGAAATATAAATGGGCTCCATGGATTTAATAACTAACACACTATTTTATAAATTTAAAGATGTATACAAGCTAACATCATCAGAATTCAAAAGTGTTTGTGGCTCCAAGTGTCGGAAACCGGATTGAACTGGTGTTAAAGGTCGCTGACCTCTGATCCAGTGGGTCCCAGGTGTTTCCCTAAGCCTTCTGCTGGTAGGATAGATAACACTATCTGTCATAATAGAAGGCATCCTTACCAGATGCTGAAACACCTCGTGGGTCTCTGCAGGATGTGGAGGAGTAGTTTATCTCCTTGTTGCACCTCATCCTGTCTATAAGGGAAGAACTGTGCCACTAAAACCATTTCTAAAGCTTGTATTCATGATCTTACTCTCTGGGTCATCATCTAAAGCTGTTAGCAATGCTTGTGGGTGTTGTTTCTTAAAAATTGATTTATTGATAAGTCTTCTTTATTTGACCTCAGTTTGAACTCTGAAAAAAAAATGCAACTTTTCTTAGATTTCTTTTCAACCATAAAATGAAATTAGTTGAGAAAAGGTAAAAAATGAAAGTCGAAAAATGAATGGTTTGAAAGAGGTGTGAAGGAAGCCATCTTTGTGATGAGAGAAAATCCCTCACTGAATCGGAGTGGAGGCATTAGATACATTTTGCCCGGGATTTACAGCAGCCTTTTGAAGTCATGGACTAAAGATGACACCTCATGACCCAGTTTCATGCCTCTCATTAGCAAGAATTTCTATTCACTAGTCTTTTAGCAATTTTATAATAGGGCTCGTTTACTGGTCTGTGGTTACAATAAGAGCCATTCACGGCCATCATAGGTAACACAGGCTCATTGGTCGAGCCCTTCTTACTATTTTTTACCTTTTACTCAGGTTAGTATAAATAGATCCAGTTTTCAGTCCATTTCTATCAGATTGAAAATGATTTCCGGATGGAAGTCGAAACATCTCGTTCAAGAATTAAACTGTCCAGAAGACTTTTTTGCAACTTTTTCTACTATGGATCACTCCTGGATGAATGAGGGACTACACGGACTTACATCAAGAGCGTTAACGTTTAAATCTAGCGGCGTTTGGTCTGAAATCTAGTGCGATAGCGCTTAAAAACATGCATTTAGTTGTGCTAGGTTTAAAACCTAAGCGCTTCATGTAACATTTTAACATCTAACATGCTTGTTTACGTGCGTGTATTGGGACCGATAGCTTTCCATATCATACAGTGCGCCATCTAGTGAGGAAACATAAGAATTGCAGGGGAAATTAAACATTAGCAAGGTTTATTTATTTTAATTTTTCAAGCCAGATTAAAACATTTGACGGGCCTCGTGTGGCCCGCGGGCCGTAGTTTGCCCATGCCTGGTCTAGTCTCTTCAATTGAAGTCTAGGGAAACTGAGACTTTTTGGAGCCACAAGCTACTTCCTATTTGACACGCAGGTAGAAGCAATGACAGTCATTGGGGAGGACTCTGACTCAGATGCAATATTTAACCAATTTATTTTTAAAAAAAAGGAAGAGGCCAGGGAACAGAGACAGATACATCCAGCCTGATAACTAACTTGGGCAGGCTTAGGTGCCAAGGTTAGTTATGGGCAGGCTTGGCCGAACCAGACGTCGCAGGACTAAACAAGGACAAGATCCAAACAAACTTTCAAAGGAGTGAAGGGCGCCCCAGTTTAAATAGCAAGAGGGAAACAAAATACAATTGACAACAGCTGTGAGGAATTTTTTTTTCCGTATGTTTTATTGATCCCTCACCAGTGAAATTTGTTCACACCACAGCAGGCTGCCAAGACAACGGGGGGTTAGGTGTCTTCTCCAAGGACCCTAGATGTGAACTCAGTGGGAATTGAACCCGCAAACATCCGGTTAACTTCCAGTCCACGGGCGAACGCTCTACCACTGAGCCACTGCCTCCCCTTTGTCCAGGCAAAGGACAGAAGAAGAGGAAAGAAAAAAGAACCAGAAGGAGGGGAATCATGACACTTAGATTTCATCCAATGCTCCTCTATTATTTTATAACAATATAAATCTCAGCGTGAGACTCCATTGCCCTTCTTAGTACCATCTGGGTGAGCGAGGACTGTACCAGATGCCTGGCTTCTGATGGATGTCCCACTAACATCTGGACCTTGGCTAATTTTATCTGTGTTTTTGTCCTGACTTCTGAGCCCATAACCTCATTTCATCTGGTACCTGCCTCACCGGTCTGCTGCACACTACAAATACAAACTATGTCATAGATTTAAATTAGCACGTATTTAATCAACATTTCTAGAATCATACTGCTTGTCCATCCTAGGACCCAATCTCATCTCAAACTGCGTCTTCAAGATGTTTCTTTTTCTTTGAATAAACACCAGTAACCCACACTTGGTACCAGCGCATCATTCCTCAATGAGAACTTGGTTGCAACTCCTTTGTTTAGTCCGTTCCGTCATCTTCTGCTTATCCGGGGCCAGGTCGCGGGGGCAACAGCCCCAGACAGGAAGCCCAGGCTTCTCTCACCCCAGCTACATCCTCCTGCTCACCCGGAAGGATCCCAAGTCGTTCCCCAGCCAGCTGTGAGACATTGTCTCACCAGCAGGTCCGGGATCTGCCTCTTGGTCTCCTCCCGGTGGGGCGTCCCTGAAACACCTCACCAGCGAGGCGCTCGGGGAAACCACCCCATCTGGCTTCTCTCAACGAGGAGGAGGAGCAGCTCGACACCGAGCTCCTCCCGGATGGCAGAGCTCCTCACCCGATCTCTGAGTGAGAGCCCAGCCACCCTGTGGAGGAAGCTCATTTCAGCCGCTTGTATTCGTGATCTCATTTTTTCGGTCACCACCCACAGCTGGTGACCATAGGCGAGGGTGGGAACGTAGATCGACTTGTAAATCGAGAGCTTTGCTTTTCGGCTCAGTTCTTTCTTTACCACGACGGCCTGATGCAGCGTCCTAGTTATTGCTGACGCTGCACCGATCCGCCTGTCGATCTCCTGCTTAATCCTTCCCTCACTCGTGAACAAGACCCCGAGATACTTAAACTTCTCCACTTGGGGCAGGACCCTGCCCCTGACCTGCAGGGGGTATTCCCCCCTTTTTTGAGCAAGGACCATGGTCTCAGATTTGGAGGCGCTGATTCCCAGCGCCTCCTAGCCCTTTGTTTTGACCTCTAGACTAACACAGAATGAGTTTTGAATAATTTTGGTGCTCAGCCATGCTGATTTTCGCATATTCCGCAGTAAAAGTTTATTTTTGCCGACAAAGGAAAACCTCGTACTTACAAAAGAAAGCAGCTTTCTCGCCTCCTGCTTTGTAAACATAAATGACCCTTTTGAAAACAGCTTAGAAAACCTTGAGGCTACCGATTGTTACAACTACATTTTAGAGTTGTGATAAACCTTTCACGTTTGTACCATTTGCTTTTTTCTTATGATGGCTGTAAAAAGGCCATCACCACACCACATTTTGGGTTTTGAGATATTGATCAAATAAAGGACCCTGTGAGACTATTCTCATGTAGAAGGAAGAGCTGACGGGGAGAAACTTTCACCAATGATGGTAGTTTTTTATATGAGCTGCCCACAGCCCGTTTTAAAATGAGCTGTCTGTTTGTTTTTATGGCTTTTGAAGCTATGCTGCTTCCAAATGATTGTTTTTTTGTTTTTGGTTTTTTTGCTTTAAAGAATTTGACCAATCACCATCAGCCAGTGATTGTTGCTAGGTAGATTAAAATCAGAGGCGCTTCCTTTATTATGGGACTTTTTTTTCATCACTCAATTGTTAGTAGAGTAAACAATACTGTTCAGTAGAAATTTTAATCTGTGGAATTTCTAATGGATTTTTTCAGTATTAATTCAGAATAATCTATTCGTTTTATGACCATAAAATAGCATCATTTTAATAACAATAATAATTAATAATTCATTTTATTTAAAAGCACTTTTCTAGAAACTCAAGGACACTGTACCACAAGAATAAGAAGAACAGTAGATAAAACTATAAAAGACGTCATGTCAAGAGACATTTATTCTTTAGGAATAAAGAGGATTATACAGAGTAGACAAATTTGAAGAGATGAGTTTTAAGTTGACAATTGAACAAACAGAAAGAGTTTAAGTCGCGGATGTCGGGGGAAGTGTGTTCCAGAGTTGGGGAGCAGAGCAGCTGAAGGCTCTGCCCCTATTGTGCAAAGACGGACAGGGGAGACATGTCATGATGTGGAGCTGAGGCCAAAAATATACCCTTGACACAACAGACAGGCTCAGATGAAAAATCACAAAGCAGATTTATTAGATTGATAAAAAAGTCCAAATAAAGAAGACAAAACAGATAAACTAGGTAAGTTCTGATTAGGAGCTGGAGCCAAAAACTGGATAACAGGTCAAGCATGGTAAACAACAATCTGGCAAAGAGTGTGTCAAAAACTGATCCATTTATGCTGCAGCTGATGAGTAGATTAGTTTCAGGTGTGACTAGTTGCACACACACAGACAAGAGGGAGGGAGGAAACAGAACACAGAGGGGGAACAGACTACTCTCCTGACAAGACAATAAGATGGATGGATGGATGTAGACAATTTGAGAGAACAAGAGGAGGTACCAATATGGACAAGATCGGACAGGTAAGAAGGAGTAAGTTATGGATGGCTTTGAAATAGAGAGTGAGAATTTTGAAAATGATTCTGGATTTGATTGGAAGCCAGTGAAGTTGCTTGCTTGCTTGCTTGTAGAATGTTGCGAGATACCAGTGTTGGTATATTACGCCTAACAGGGAACCGAAATCCCCTGTGATTTCAAAAATAAAACTCGATCATTGCTCTAGAGAGCCGGGTTTTTATTTAAGGGTCTGTTTGATACGGATGGAGTAATACTGAAAGCATAGGTGTGAAACGTATGGCTCACATTGATTTTGTCTTCTGAACCACTGATCGCTAACGAGGTTGCGAAGATACCGGAACCTATACCACTTGATTTCAGACAAGTGGTATAGGTGAACAGGTCACCAGTCTGCTGCCCCACATTCCTCGGGGCAATTTTTCACAGTGGCCAATGAACCCAGTCCGCTTGTTTTTGGAGGGTGGCATGAAACCAGAGTACCTGGAGAAACCCCCCACATACATGGAGAGAACATGCAAACTCCACACAGAAAGGCCAGTGTTTCAAGCCTCGTCCCACCCAGGACCCGAATCGTATCGCATTAGATTAAGTAATTTATTGAGTGAATAAATGGAAAAACGTGTGTATTTTATTTTGTGGTTTAGAAAGTCCATGAACCAAATAAGATAAGAGTGGTGGTCCAACAAGGTTTCATAGTGAGATGGTGAATATTTGACTTCAATCGTCAGCTACAATCAGTTAAAATCCCATTAAAGTTGGTTTTATTATCACGTTTTCCGTCTCTTTCTATCAAAACACTTTGATTCCGTGTGTCTCCTTTTTACAGATATGAGCCCTCATCTGCAAACAGACAGTGGTGTGAAAAATTGATGGTGTTCCACTTTAAAGTTGGAGTTAATGGAATAAGGAATGCCTTCTGCTTCTCATGGTCCTCACAAGCGGAGACGTTTGTGGTCTGCAAGGATTTATGGCACTGATTTAAATAGCATGCAGACCACCTTTAGCTGGTAATTTCACTCTCATCCTCCATCCTATCAGTCAATAACAGAACACAAGTGAAAATCTGATGAAATGTAGAGCCTGTGGCTATCAAGCCACTGTTTTATGGGAAAAAGCTTCTAGTTCATGTTAGGGAGGCTGACACATTCTCTCCATCCATGTTTTAGGATTAAAATATTCATATTTGGAAATGCTTATAAAAACAGAGTCAGCTTAATATTTGCTAGCAGTCAGCCAGAAGCCAGGAGCCAGGAGCCAGGACCTGGGGGGACACGGTGCACACGGACTGTGCTTTCTGGTTTCATCTGCTTCAAAACCCTTCGTTCAATACATACACCATACATTATTCTCTACCTTCTACAGTAAAGTCATTAAATATTTCATTCCTCTCTCATTAGTGCAGTGCTTGCCACAATGTAGGGATGGAAGGTAGGACCTAAATGCATATCAGTCAGTTTCAACCACTTTATCGAGTACAGGAGGGGTCAGGGAAGAAAGAATTATACTTTATTCATCCCTCAACAGAAAAATTTGTGTGCTGCATTACACCGCAGCAGGCTGCCACGACGGCGCCAATGGTGGGAGAAACGGGGGGTTAGATGTCTTCTCCAAAGACATCTAGACATGAGCTCAATGGGATTCAATCCCACAAACTTCTGAAGAACTTCCGGTCCAATGGCGAATGTTCTACCACTAAGCAATAGTGGTCAGTGGAGCTATTGTTCTACCACTGGCTAGCACCTAGCTTGCTAGCCAACCTGGCTAGCCTGCTAGCCAACCTGGCTTCCTGCTGGCCAACCTGGCTAGCAGGCAAACCTGGCCTGCTAGGCAGGCCAACCTGCTAGCCAACCTGGCTAGCAGGCTAGGTGCTAGGTGGATAGCAGGCTAGGTGCTAGGTGGATAGCAGGCTAGGTGCCTGATAGCCAACCTGAGCAGGCACCTCTCCTGGGCAGGCTTGCTTTCCAAGTCTTGTTTCCAAGTCTTTTTTATTTTTTAAGGTTGAGGCAATAAAAATGACGTCCTTAGTGCTTTGTTTTGTTTAGTTAATAGTTGTATAGTTTGAGAAAAATCTGAAGAAAAGCATGATATCCCACCCGTGTTTTCTTGGCTGTAGATCCTCATTTTCTGCATTTGGATATTTTTCAATGCTATAAATGAACGTATAAATGTGTGAATGAGAGGGACCCAGATGGAAAAGTGAGGTTACAGGGAGAAGAGATAAAGAAGGTGGAAGATTTTAAGTACTTAGGATCAACAGTCCAGAACAATGGAGAGTGTGGAAAAGAGGTGAAGAAGCGTATGCAGGCAGGCTGGAACAGATGGAGAAAAGTATCAGGTGTGATGTGTGACAGAAGAGTTTCAGCTAAAATGAAAGAGAAAGTGTACAAAACCGTGGTGAGACCGGCCATGGTGTTTGGTCTAGAGACAGTGGCACTGAGGAAAAGACAGGAAACAGAGATGGAGGTAGCAGAGATGAAGATGCTGAGGATCTCTCTGGGAGTGACCAGGATGGACAGGATCAGAGGAACAGTACATGTTAGAGGTTTTGAAGATAAAGCCTGAGAGGCCAGACTGAGATGGTTTGGACACGTGCAGAGGAGAGAGAGAGAGTACATCGGAAGAAGGATGCTGGGTTTGGAACCACCAGGAAAGAGTCCTAGAGGAAGACCAAAGAGGAGGTTCATGGATACAGTGAAGGAAGACATGAAGATAGTTAGCGTGATCGAAGAGGATGCAGAAGATAGGGTTAGATAGAAGAATCTGACTTGCTGTGGCGCCCCCTGAAGGGAAATGCAGAAAGAAGAAGATTAAAAATGTACTTTTAGAAACAGACTGATTTAGAAAAACTCCACATTTGTACTTATTTTCTGTTTTATAAAATGTGTTTCATAAGATGTTTTTTTTTGGTCCCTCCAGCGTGCTGTTTAAGATGTTTAAACTCCTTATCGCTATAAATTATGTAGTTCCTTCCTGAAACATCCTCCACTGTTCACTGACCGATATCCTCCTGCAATTATCTCCCATCCATTACCCTTTCTTCTCATCCACTCCAAAGACAGACGAGTATTAATTATGTGTCTCATGCGTGCAACTAATATGAGGCCTGAATGCAGATTGGGATGAGTAGTAGTAAAATAAAGATAAGAAGAGAAGGAAACAGAGATTGGGAGGATGCATGTGTGAACTGGGGAAAATTCAAATAGCCAACAATTATATCCATCTTCTGGTTTGACTCAGGGAAACACACATTTAGTGTTCACACACACTCATATAAACAATCCCATCTGATCATATTTCAGAGCAAAAGCCTCCATCCTGCTCCCTCTGCACCAAGCCGGACTGATACACATTTACCGCCATGTTCTATTAATATAAGCTGCAGAGAAAAAGTCTATATCTATATGTGTGTATATGTGTGTTACATGCATTTATATGCACATGGGATTTTGGACCGTCCGAGTGTGAACCAAACTATCCAATTACTTTGATCCATGTCTTTTTGTCCTTTCTTTTTGCCTTTAAGCACATCACCTGGTCCCATATGCACGCACACATGCAGACTCACATGCACAAACATAACATAATGGCCAGGGTCTGGCTTGCCAGTTCTGCTTCTTCCTAATTGCCTGAGAGGAGGGAGTCTGCTGAAAAGAGAGAGAGCGGGAAAAGGAAAAGTGAAAAATGTGAATACATTTGCTGAGCGGTGCATCTGTTAGGCAATTCTAAGGTACGAAGAGGAAAAGTGAGGATGGGGATCAGAGAGACCATCTTTTATGGGAAATTGTTGTGACTGTGTGCATTTTATGTGACATTCTGGGTTTTGGTATACCTGCTAATATCCTGACAAATGCTTGCAGGCAGACGTCAATGTGAAGGAGTCTTGGTTTGTGTTTAGCAGATTTGGTGAGGGTCATAGTTGCGTCAAAAGAAGGAAATGATCTCAGAGTAAATATAAATAAATGTGACACCTTCTGTTAGCTCAGTATTTTAATATTTACTTAAAAATACCGGTGTTAAAAATGTGTTCAGATGGGATTCAGTCTGAGTGTGATGTTCACCACTCAGTTGTGTCACATGTACTACACATGATATCCAGTATTAATATGTTTCGTTTTGTTTTCAGAACTGCTTTTCTCCAACAGGGTCGCTTGGGCCACCGGAGCCCATCTCAGCTCATTAAAATGTAATTTCACAATTTTTCCGTTCTGTCATCTTCCGCTTGTTCCAAGGTCGGGTCGCGGGGCAACAGCCTAGCCCACTTTCACCCCGGCTGCATTTTCCAGCTCACCCGGAAGGATCCCGAGTCGTTCCCCAGCCAGCTGTGAGACATAGTCTCTCCAGCAGGTCCGGGGTCTGCCCCTTGGTCTACTCCCGGTGGGACGTGCCCAAAACACACTCACCCGCGAGGCGCTCGGGAGGCATCCTAACCAGATGCCCGAACCACCCCATCTGGCTCCTCTCGACATGGGGAGTAGCGGCTCGACACCGAGCTCCTCCCAGATGGCTCCACCCGATCTCTGAGTGAGAGCCCAGCCACCCTGCAGAGGAAGCCCATTTCGGCTTGTACCCGCGATCTCATTCTTTCGGTCACCACCCACAGCTGGTGACCATAGGTGAGGATTGGAACGTAGATCGATGTTTTTCCAGAACATGATTTTTCCAGAACACAAATATTTTTTCCACTGTACAGTTGAGTTTAACTTCACAAATCTTCCAGGTACAAAGTAAATGCAATTCAACTCATTTTTCTGTGTTTTTTAATTGAATTGAAAATACTTTATTAATCACGAGGGGATATTTGAGTGCTCCAGTTCAAAACAGAGAACAGAGAACCAAAACAGAACCAAAAAAGTACCTACAATCAGAATCAGAAATTACTTTATTGATCCCATACTTTGGAAATTTGTGTGATACAAAACTAGTTACCTGTTATTCGCATTCAGCCTGTTTGCATACAGTAGATTCAAAGTTTTATTGTCCCTAGTGGGACAGTCCACGTAATGAGTGAAGTCTACAAGTGATCTGTTCATGTTGATATTATTCTTTGGAATAATTGTGATGATGAACTTAAATTATGTTCCAATCTTTTCTGTTTAAAGAAGAAATTTAAGTTGTTAATGCTTAAAAAATATGCAAGTCTTGATGGTTAAATTCAAGCTTATACATAATGAATTTAAAGTAGCAATTGTATTACTTTTTCATTTGATGTTCTAATTTTCATTTGATGTGTTATGATGGATTTCTGAATATTTACTTAAATGTTTTTGCTTTCATGATGATATGAAAAAAGGGTCGGCGTAGTAAGTGTAATAAGTAATAAGCATAATAAGTGTTTGCTTCAGCCAATACCTTTTCTATACAATTTAAAAAAAAAAAAAAAAAAAAAAACTTTCTTTAATGTGAATTTACAATGTGCCTGAAATAAATAAATAAAAGATATGGTTGAAGTCACCAGTTATGTTACAGGAGTTAGGCTGTTGTGTCCGCAGGCGGGAAACAGTGGATAATGTCACCAGCGGTTTCAGCATCAGCCAACGGTGGAACATAAACAGTCACCACCACAACTGACGTAAACTCCCTCGGCAGATAGTAAGGCAGAAATTATTTTCTGTGCCGTTGAGCAGTGGGGTTGCAGTAGTCTGTTGCTGAAGCTGCTCTTCAGATGGTCCACAGATTCATGGGTGAGGGTGGGAGTGGTTTTTCATGAGTAATGACAATTTTGATGACAGTTTTGCTTTGCTTTCTTTCTGATGACAGTATTTTTAAAATACTGCTTTGGTTAGTTCATATTAAAAATAGGATTGAGTGAATGTATGAGGTTGTCTATGTCTGTGGCCCAGTGATGGACTAGGGAGGAACGTCTGCATGTGCAGGAATAATTTAGAAAGCAAAAATTGTATGAGAGATGCATTGATATGACATACTGTGGAAAAACTGTACTGCAGAAACTGTGAGACGCCATGAAAACATCACTTTATTCAAAATTTAGTTTCATTTCCTATTTTTCTTAGTCTCCACAAACCGCCATGGGAAATATTTTGCTCTCTAACTTTTTAACGCTACTTCTATTTAACAACCTTTGCCAGTTTTTTACTGTTGCAGGCTAGTGACCTGTGCAGGGTGTACCCTAACTTACGGTAATTCCATTATAGTGCAGATGAAGCCCATTTGTTATATTCTCTAAACATGGCTGATTTAACCTGTAAGTCACAGTAATGTGTTTTTTATGAATCGGTTTTGCAGAAAAACACCAAACAAGCTTTGCATCTAGAATTAAATCCAAAAATCAAAGATAAAGAAAGTACAGCAATAATCCTGCAAGCTGTTTTATGTGAACCTCATGTTTACATGAATCACATGTCAGACAGAAAAACACCAGTCCTAAACCTCCAATTGGTGTGTGTATGTGTGTGTGTTGGCTTGTTTTGATGCTGATAAAATTGCTGAGGCATTAAGTTTGTAGGAGATGATCCACATCCTGAATTATTGATAGAAATGAAAACAATTCCATGTTTTCTTTCAGCGCTCGCTCTGCTCCTCTTCGGATTCACTCCGACATCAAACATTTGGCTGTTTAATGGCTGCGTAATGACAGCAGTTTAACACACACACACACACTAATCTACACTCTCTCACACACACATATCTATTTACATATGAATAACACATTCATACACACACAAATAGACATAGAGCTGAGCCGAAAAGCAAAGCTCTCGATTTACAAGTCGATCTACGTTCCAACCCTCACCATGGTAACCAGCTGTGGGTGGTGACCGAAAGAATGAGATCGTGGGTACAAGCGGCCGAAATGAGCTTCCTCCGCAGGGTGGCTGGGCTCTCACTCAGAGATCGGGTGAGGAGCTCTGCCATCCGGGAGGAGCTCGGTGTCAAGCCGCTCCACCTCCAACTCGAGAGGAGGCAGATGAGGTGGTTCGGGCATCTGGTCAGGATGCCCCCCGAGCGCCTCGCAGGCGAGGTGTTTCGGGCACGTCCCACCGTGAGGAGACCAAGGGGCAGACCCCAGACCCGCTGGAGAGACTGTGTCTCACAGCTGGCCGGGGAACGACTTGGGATCCTTCCGGGTGAGCGGGAGGATGCAGCCGGGGAGAGAGAGGCCTGGGTTACCCGTTTGAGGCTGTTGTTCCCGCGACCCGACCCCGGAACAAGCGGAAGATGACGGAACGGAACAAATAGACATACTGTATACGCACACATATAAATACAGACTCAAACACACACACATAAATATGTGCACACATATTGATACACACACCTAGATGGAGAATTAAAATTGAAATGATGGTAACTTTTCCAGTTCCCTCTGTAATTCCAACACGTTGCTTTCTCTTCCCGTCCACTCACTTCCTAAACGGTCCGAGTGGAGCAGGAAGATTAAAACAGGAGGAACTGAGGGATGGAAAGAGAGCAGCAGAGCGTTTATGAGCAAATAAAGAGCAGCTCTTAATAATTTACTCTGCCCTGCAGACATCAGCCAATCACAAGCCATCGCTCTCTTGGAAATGAGGCAGTGAAAGAGACGCAGAGAAGGAAACTGCTGCTGCTGCTGCTGGGAAGACGGAGGAGAAAGCTTCATCCTGTGGAGACTGTGAAGATATACACCACACACACGTACACACTGATAAACACAAATTTACACACACTAATAAACATATATTACGCATACACATATCTGGGTCATTTTCAAATTTCTTTCCATTTTAGCTAGTGAAAAAATAAAATATAAGTATATCCACAGGTTCCTACTCTCTTTTGTTTTTGATAAAGGATTGATTTAGAGACCCAAATCTGCCGATGACCCCTTTTTTTTTACAGATGTACTTTTAATTACATCTGTATGATGTATTAAGTTACCTTTGTTACAGTAACAGAGTGGACAAATTTTGTTTCTTCTGTTCACTACAGCTAGGAAAGTTGATGTATTATCACTCACATTACATCATTTAAAACTATTTCACAAATATTATCACCAGTAAATGGCATTTCTCTTATATTCTAGATAATCTACAGTATATATTATGCTGGTAACAGAGAAGACATTTCAGAATGAACCTTACCCTTTTTAAGATTTGAAACCTTCATAAACCTTTGCCAAAATACTTTAGCCACATGGCTTCTTCTACGAAAGTTACTTCCTGTCTGCAGCAGTGAATCCTGGTGGCAGTTATTGGAACTTGATGAACATTATGATGTACAATATGGTAACAGAGTAAAAGTAACAGAGTGGACATCATATTGAGGGACAGGTCTTTTTGCGTGTATTATGTCATTTTTTGGTAACATTTTCATGCAAACAGTTAATAGGGTCTATAACCTTAGATGACCTTGTTTATTTAAGGCAAAAAATTAATATTTTTTATTACAGAAAAGATTCTTGATATGCTACTGAAAGATAAGCATTTTATTGAGGGACTTTGAAATTTGGCTGGGTAGAGATTTTTGATCATCACAAAGTGAATAAAATATTTATCCTATGACAGTTTTAAATAAATGTGTATGCAACATTATAGTAGCAGACTTAGAATTAACAGTGAAATCAACTTTTCAATCATTTAGATAACTGAAACGTTGCCCTTTCAGGCTAGGACACAAAACGGAAAGAAATTTGAAATTGACCCATACATATGAAGACACGTCATAAAAAACAGGCATTCCTAGAAGTTGTCAACAGATTATCTTGAAACTAATTGCTTCATGACATGAGGGTCAATTATTTCATTCCGCGCCATCAGATTTTGGACACGATAGAAAATAAAATGCTTTAAGCTCTAAACACAGACACAACCTCCTTATTTTAATATCTTATCGTTTTCTTTAATGTTTCATCAAAAAAAGAACAAGTAAGATCGGACCAGAAATGTCTGCATTTTCAAGGGATCGGCCCCTGTGACGATTACCGACCAATCACACACACACACACTAGTCAATGTAGATGAAGTGTCTTGCCCGGAAACACAGCGACAATTTAATCTCAACGGCTGTCCCACTGTGGCACCTGGGGTTCTTGTGATCTCCCATCCAAGTACTGCCCTGACCCAACCTGATTAGTTGCCGAGGTCTGACAGGATCAAGCATTTCCCTTCAGGGGTCGCCACAGCAAGTCAGTTTCTTCCATCTAACCCTATCTGCTGCATCCTTTTTGGTCACACCATTAACCTCCTCTTTGGTCTTCGTCTAGTCCTCTTTCCTGGTGGTTCCAAATCCAGCATCCTTCTTCCGATGTACTCTCTCTCTCTCTTCTGTACATGTCCAAACCATCTCAGTCCGGCCTCTCTGACTTTATCTCAAAAACCTCTAACATGTGCTGTTCCTCTGATCCTGTCCATCCTGGTCACTCCCATAGAGATCCTCAGCATCTTCATCTCTGCTACCTCCATCTCTGTTTCCTGTCTTTTCCTCAGTGCCAGTGTCTCTAGACCAATCAGCATGGCCGCTCTCACCACGGTTTTGTACACTTTCCCTTTCATTTTAGCTGAAACTCTTCTATCACACATCACACCTGATACTTTTCTCCACCCGTTCCGGCCTGCTTGAACACGCTTCTTCACCTCTTTTCCACACTCTGTACAGCCTAAAACCAGGTTTACTTCATAAATACAGTAAGTGGATTTTTCTCACTTGAATAGTTGCTCTTCTTAAAGTTTAAAAGTTTAAAATTTGTATAATGAGGTACAGAAGCACAGAGTGCCATATTTTTCTCAATGCAAGAAGAGCCAAAAAACAATACTTAAACAATTATCAGTTTGGATTATTATTGAGAGGTAGAAAGTGGAACATTTAGGTTATTATCGGAAGAAACAAAACCTGAGGGACAAGCCTTCCCTGCATTCTTTTGGGGTCTCTGGAATCAGAACAGTGGCTTTGTATTTAACTCTAAATCTAACTAGCATCACAATACCAATCTTGGAACTAAAAACTTGCCTTTAATGCTTCCCATCACATGAATAAATGGGCACAAATAGATACCCGTGTATTTACCACCCAGGGACATGACTCACGTTTTTATTAAGCATGACTTGGTGTCTGAATAACTGTGGCATTGAATCTGCACGGCGAGTCAAACTCAGGTTATTGTTGGATAAAAGCAGCGTTACGGCATGAAATGTCCTCAGAATACCAATGAGATGAGAGAGATGAGAGGAATAAGTGGGAGGTCTTGTTGGACAGGACTAAGCAGTGGCAGGTGGGATAATTACCTGATGGGGAACGTTTAGAGGACGCTGCTAAGCATCCGAGCAGAACTGACCTGCAGTGCTTTATATTTTAGCATATGGGGGTCTTTAGCATGCATCTGGTGAGCTGACAGAGAGGGAGAGAGGAAATGAAATAGTGTGATGACTGAAGAGAATTTGGGATGTACAAGAGGAACAGAGAGATTGGATATAAATAAAATAAGTCCTAAAATATTTGTCCTCTGGAAAACAGTGGTGAAAATCAGGGTTGTGTTTATTCAATTATACAGGTTTGCAATATTAAGTACGTTATGTAATGTAATGATGTCATTATTGGGTGTAAAAAGTACATTAGAATCATGGTTCGGCATAGACTTTGATTTTGAGGTCACAGTTCAGTTATTTTTGGAAGAATATTGAACAAAATCCAAAGTTGTTTGGCTGGTTTTCTGTGAGTCTAGTAAACTATTTATTTCAGAGCAGTTAGCTAGGTCTCTAACTTTCCGTTCCGTCATTTTCTGCTTGTTCCGGGGTCAGGTCGCGGGGGTAACAGCCTCAAACGGGAAGCCCAGGCTTCTCTCACTCCGGCTGCATCCTCCAGCTCACCCGGTAGGATCCCAAGTCGTTCTTCAGCCATGTGAGACAGTCTCTCCAGCGGGTCCGGGGTCTGCCCCTTAGTCTCCTCCTGGTGGAATGTGCCTGAAACATCTCACCAGCGAGGCACTCGGGGGGGCATCCTGACTAGATGCCCGAACCACCCCATCTGGCTCCTCTCGACCTGGAGAAGCGGCTCGACACCAATCTCCTCCCGGATGGCAGAGCTCCTCACTCAATCTCTGAGTGAGAGCCCAGCCACACTCCGGAGGAAGCTCATTTCGTCTGCTTGTATCTGTGATCTCATTCTTTCGGTCACCACCCACAGCTGGTGACCATAGGTGAGGGTGGGAACGTAGATCGACTTGTAAATCGAGAGCTTTGCTTTTCGGCTCAGCTCTCTCTTTACCACGACGGACCGATGCAGCGTTCTAGTTACTTTAACTGCTTTTATGAAATTATTTGCTTCCTTTACAATTAGTTCCTTCCATTTTTACTGACGTTCCACTTTTCCTTTGGGTCACAAAATGTTAAACGTAAGGATGTGGGATGTGGCAGGAGGAGGACCCCATTGCAGGATAACAAAACAGGATTTATCAACCAAAAGTCCAATACGGCAAAAAGTCCAGTAAGTCTGTAAGGCAAAGGTCAAAAGGCAAAGGGCACAGGATTAACTCAGTATCAAAAAGTTCAAATGCTATTACAGAATTCAAAGATTAAACTTGTGATCAGGCAGCTTGGATGTGAAGCCCTGGCTGGAAGGGATGGTGACGATAACCCAACAAAGACGTCTGGAGTGATTGACTTTAAATAGGCACCGGGATCCACAAATGTGTATCATCAGACTAATCACTCTCAGGTGTCCCTAATCAGGGTAATGAAGGAGGGTCTAGGGCTCCCTCTGGTGGCAGGGAAGGGAATTATGGAATTAAATAAGCAATGACCAAGTCAACAATTTGATAATAGCATTGAAATTCAAGTAAATTATTGCTCGAATAGAAAAATTTAAATGTAAGAAGCTAAACGATAATAAATTTGAATCTCACTGACGGTAAACGCCAGACTTGCGAGCTAGCACCAGATCCTGTCTCTAACCTTCCAGGATAGGTCGTCCCTGCTCTCAGTCTCTCAGTCCTACTGTTGCAGTTTATTTTTTTGAAAATTTTCGCTTACTGTTTACAACAAATTTTTATATAGTATTTTATACCTTTTTTTTTTTTTTGAGAACACTTTAGAAATTAAGAACTGGATAATGGTTCTGCATTTTGTTCCAATCTTCTTCTTTTGGCATTTCCCTTCAAGGGGCGCCACAGCAAGTCAGTATCTTCCATCTAACCCTATCTCCTGCATCTTCTTTGGTCACACCAACTATCTTCATGTCTTCCTTCACTGTATCCATGAACCTCCTCTTTGGTCTTCCTCTAGTCCTCCAATACAGTACCAAAAATGAACCAAACCATGACCTCAAACTGAGCTATCTACCGAACTGTAAATCTGTGTACCATTATTTCCCTACATATAAGTACATTTTTTGTATTTTTTTGTCAATGCCTGACTAACGAGGCATCCAAGTCGTCTTAAAAGTTTAATTCATTTTAAAGATAAAACTCAAAGTGTCAGATGGGAACTTTATGCAAGAAAGCAAAACAGGAAACCACTTATGGAGAACTTTTGAGGACAAGAGTCACTAAAAAAAAAAAAAAAATCCACCAAATGAGTAAGAGCAGGAAATAAAAATGTCAAATATTGTTATTTCAAGGTACATAAGACCATTTTTTTAATCAATTTTGTGTAAAGATTGATCAAAATCTTTTGAGAATTTTAACTTTAAAGTTTATTAAAATAATCAAAGATGAGTGTTTTGAAATTATCGAAGTGTGACCGGAGTTCCTGAAAGTTTAAAAGTGGGAAGTTACGCCATGAGAAACAGTGATGCAACACTGTTTGTCTTTTTGAGCTTATTAGTCACCTTCTTAACCATCTAGACTGGCGACCTGTTCAGGGTGTACCTTGTCTCTCGCCTCGAATCAGCCAGGATGGGCTCCGGCCCCCTAGTACCCCCGCTTATTAGTCCTTCAGACTGAAAATTTCTTTTTATTTTTTAAGTAAAAAAAACTTAAAGAAAGAATGAGATCGCGGGTACAAGCGGCCGAAATGAGCTTCCACCGCAGGGTGGCTGGGCTCTCACTCAGAGATCGGGTGAGGAGCTCTGCCATCCAGGAGGAGCTCGGTGTCGAGCCACTCCTCCTCCAGGTCGAGAAGAGCCAGATGGGGTGGTTTTAGCATCTGGTCAGGATGCCCTCCCCGAGCGCCTCGCTGGTGAGATGTTTCGGGCACATTCCACCAGGAGGAGACTAAGGGGCAGACCCCGGACCCACTGGAAAGACTATGTCTCACATGGCTGGGGAATGACTTGGGATCCTTCCGGGTGAGCTGGAGGGGGCAGCCGGGGTGAGAGAAGCCTGGGCTTCCCATTTGAGCTGTTGCCCCCGCGACCCGACCCCGGAACAAGCGGAAGATGACGGAACGGAAAGTAAAAAAACCCCAAAAGACATTATAAATAATAATCTTGGACCAGTATTTGCTGAATAAATGCTGAGATGAACACATAAGAGGATTCGTTATTAATTTAGGTCATTTTTTGTATTTTATGAACGTGAATCTCTTGAGATCAGTTACGTAAGAGATTAATCCCCAGATTAAACTCAGGGTTTAAATAGCTACGTGATTTAATGAGTCCTTTTATCTCATTTTTATTGACTCTCTTTACTAATCAACTTTATTATGTTTGCATTATTTTTATGAAAGGATTTTTATTGGGATATTATATTGCTCTTTTCCTCTGAGACATTTTCATCACCCAGGACAATAAAAGCTAATGGGATATCCTATAAAGTTAAAAAAAAAGACTATTTAATGGAAAATGTCTGCTGGTAAGAATTTCCGTGTCCATGTACTTTGTGTTCAATCGTTTCTAAGATGTTTTATTGTGAGTTTTTCATCTTTTAACCTGCCTGTTTTGGAACAAACGGTCGGGAAGTCGAAGCAGAAGCACTCAGTCGTTTCCTTTAAAAAGCTGCAATCAGAAAGCATTGATTTTTTCCTTCATGTTAAAAATCTTTTTATTGACACGGCATTTTCTCAGTGGAAAGGTTACAGCAGAAGGTAAAAGAGGGGGAGGAGCTGGGATCAAAATTTCCCCCTCTTTCTGCAGGAAAAAGCCATAAATAAAACGCCTTTAAAGTGCTGTAGTTGGAATACACACATGCACGCACACGCATCCACACACACTCACTCATTTAAGTTTATGCATATCTACAAACACACACGTACATGTATGCACATGAAGTTTGCAGGTTCGCATCCTACTGACTGCACGTCTAGGGTCCTTGGAGAAGACACCTAACCCCCCGTTTCTCCCACCATTGGCGCCTTTGTGGCAGCCTGCTGCGGCGTAGGGGTGTAGCACACAAATTTTCCCGGTGAGGGATGAATAGATGAATAAACACACTCATTTAGAGATACTCTCTCTCTCTCTCTCACACACACACACACACACACACACACACACACACACACACACACACACACACACACACACACACACACACACACACACACATATATATTCCCATAGAAACACACGACCAAAGTCAAACCCTCACTCAGTTACACACTCATAGACACAAACACACACACGTATGCACACAGAAACACGTACAGTATGTTCACAATATGTTCAAAAACACACTAACACACATACACACACATACTCCCATGCAGAAAGTTTACACACAAACGTATGCACATACTAACAATCGATCATACACACACTCAAAGGAACTCACAAACACTCCCACACGTTTTAACTTAAAAGAATATACTGTACACACACGCACACACACACAAAAACATCCACACACTGTAAAGACCACCATTCATCAACCACTGTGCTTCACACGTACAGTACACACACACACACACACACACACAGAGTCAGACAAATCCACTCACATGCAAATGTACACACACACACATAAAAGCATTCATACATAAACAAACCCACTTTCTCTATAGCTCTCTCACACACACACACACACACACACATTGAAACACATTGACAAACATACTCGCTCACTCACACAGACATTCACACACATTCTCAAACAAACAGACTCACACACACATCAATTAGAAGCTTAAAATATTTTAAATCCACATTCTGTAAGAAGAATTTGTGCTGATTTTCATGGAAACAAAAAGAATAAAACCAGCCGTAGATGAGTAAAAGTCTGAGTTTCCGAGCGGCTCACCTTTTAAAGCATCGTTCATAATAATAATCTCTTTGTGGAAAGCCATCATAAAAGTCCTAAAGCTTCCGAGCCGATCTCTCTCAGGAGAGCCGGATGATGCTGACGCAGCAGTGAATTATAAAACTCTCTCCTCTGCTGATTAGAATAAAAAAAAACGTGCTGGGAGGCTACGTTTCTTTCCTCATCATCTCTTTCCTTCACCACATTCACCAGTTTACAAAGACACCGCATGGATTGTCATCATGTTAATGAGCAAGATATTTTATTCTAAAGCTCAATATGTCCACTAAAGACCTTACATCAAGTTTATACCCCGATAAATACAGCACAATCAGCAGAAAGATGAATAAGTCGACACCAACGCAACAATCAATACGTCTTCGCTAGTTGTTCTCGACCTTTTCTCTTTGACCCAGAAAACCTGATAAGTTCATCTAGAGCAGTGCTTCTCAATTATTTCCTGTTGCGCCCCCCCTCCCCCAGGAAGAAGAAAACATTTCGCCCCCCACTCTCCGCCATGACTATAATTAGTATCATTTGTCCATGAAATGGTTGATTAGAAATGAGTACCTACATCAGGGGAACAGCACATGTTAGAGGTTTTGGGGATAAAGTTCGAGAGGCAAGACTGAGATGGTTTGGACATGTGCAGAGGAGAGAGAGAGAGTACATAGGAAGAAGGATGCTGGATTTGGAACCAGGAAAGAGGACTAGAGGAAGACCAAAGAGGAGGTTCATGGATACAGTGAAGGAAGACATGAAGATAGTTGGTGTGACTGAAGAGGATACAGCAGATAGGGTTAGATGGAAGAAACTGACTTGCTGTGGCGACCCCTGAAGGGAAATGCCGAAAGAAGAAGAAGTCTATGAAATGGTTTTAAGTACAACTCTGCATAACATTGTATCCTCATTAACATTAAAGAAAACAAAAACAAACAACAAAAAAAAACAACGTACAACGAAGAACAGCTTTATTTACAATGTTTTTTAGTCTGAAACAGTAAAGATTTAAAGTGCATCCATTAACTTGAAATTTAAAAAAAAATTAAATTCTCATTTAAACCAGTGGTCCCCAACCACCGGGCCGCGGACCGGTACCAGGCCCTGGGTCATGTGGTAACAGGCCGCATAGAATGAAGAAATAATTTCCGTTATTTCCATTTGGTTTATTATTTTAGCCTTTATTATAAAGGTTTTCTTGATTCTTGACGATGTTTTAATTTGAAAAGTGACCGGATACAGAGTTACGAAGGAGACTGGACTTTAGAAACACTCTTCAGGTTTCAGGTCAAAATGGGACTGTCTGGTTCCAGCAAAACAAACTCAGAACTCCAATTGATCTAGTCTTACTGTGAGAAGACTAACTGGTATTTTTATCAATCTAATAAATCTGCTTGTGATTTCTTCATCTGAGCCTGTCTGTTGTGTTAAGGGTATATTTTTGACCTCAGCTCCACATCATGACAGCTAGTTAGTATTTGTTCAGCACTTTGGGAGAAGTTTTGTTTCTGAAACGTGCTTCAGAAATGAAGCATTTTTGAATTTTTGAAAATGGAGTCGATTTAAAGATCCAACCTGATGCAAAATAAATGTTTCAGAGTTTTCTATCTTCTAAAAGTGAAGTTTGAACATACACACCCACACATTTATATGCACACCCACATCCCGCTCGTTAAGAGTGTGTATTAAATCAACCTGTAACTGCAGCGTGTTTGCTGTTAGCTCAACATCCCAGATGTTTCACACTGCAGAACAAAGCCGAGCCCACCTGCTCACCTCCATGCATGATTGAAATGTTTGTTGGGCTAAACATGAAAGTGGAAACGTACAACAAACCAGACTAAACTACCGAAGTCTTGCTGGAGAACACTGCAGGTTATTCACTGCAACTTTTATGAGTTTAGAAAAATAAAAAAATAACGATGAATAAAAGGTGACCTAAAGCAATTTTTTGGTCGAGATAAAAGAACAGAAAATCTTAAACCTTAATGTGTCTCCATGAACCCGTTCAATACTATTGATTTAATCAAACTGTAGGTTTAAAAATCAAATAATACAGTTTGATGCCATTGGAAACGTTCCTTCTTGTATTCTGTGATTGTTAGCGAGCAATTTTTCAAACTCAAAGCTCGGAAAGTGATTTTCTGTCACCTTCATAAGCTTTTGATGGAGTCCTGAAAGCAGCGGACTGCTGTGGAGAAAAGATAAGGCTGCCAGGCTCGTCCCCGTCTGTACGCGTTCAATACAATCATTTTTTCTCAGAACCTGCACATGTTTGTGTTCATATATCTATCTATATAAATATATATATACTGTAGATGTATGTGTGTGTGTGTAATGTAGGTCTAAAATGCTAAAATTAAATAAAGGCATCATTAAACACAACAATTTTAGTTTCAGCTAAATACGTAGTTGTGTCATTGTTCTTCTCCTTTCAGCATTTCCCTTCAAGGGTCGCCACAGCAAGTAAGTTTCTTCCATCTAACCCTTTCTCCTGCATCCTCTTCAGTCACATCAACTAGCTTCATGTCTTCCTTCACTGTATCCATGAACCTCCTCTTTGGTCTTCCTCTAGGCCTCTTTCCTGGTCGTTCCAAACCCAGCATCCTTCTTCTGATGTACTCTCTCTCTCTCTCTCCTCTGCACATGTCCAAACCATCTCAGTCTGGCCTCCCTGACTTTAAAACCTCTAACATGTGCTGTTCCTCTGATCCTGTCCATCCTGGTCACTCCCAGAGAGATCCTCAGCATCTTCATCTCTGCTACCTCCATCCCTGCTTCCTGTCTTTTCTTCAGTGCTACTGTTTCTAGACCAATCAGCATGGCCGGTCTCACCACAGTTTTGTACACTTTTCCTTTCATTTTAGCTGAAACTCTTCTGTCACACATCACACCTGATACTTTTCTCCACCCGTTCCAGCCTGCCTGAACATGCTTCTTCCCCTCTTTACCACACTCTCCATTGCTCTGGACTGTTGATCCTAGATACTTAAAATCTTCCACCTTCTTTATCTCTTCTCCCTGTAACCTCACTTTTTCATTAATTCTCATAAATACCAGCCCATTTGGCGATAAACATGTCATTTTTTTTTACAATATTTCACGATTATTGTTTTGTAAAGAAACAATATGCTGCCAGGTTTGTTTGCCCCCCTTTGTTCCGACGTGTGACATGGCTTGTTATGTTGGTGCGCAGATGCACTCAAGCTTTTTTGGTGTAGTGTGCAGCGCTGACAACGCATGCCACTTGCGCAAACGGGGCTTCATTTTCTCAGAATTGTTTAGATGTGTCATGATCCTCCTCTTTCTGGAACATTTCCCAACTCCAAATCTGGTCCTCTGTCTTAATTCAGTACACCTCATTCCAATTGCTTCTCCGTGAGGTCTGCACCTGTGTCTCGTCTTCCCCCTGGTTATTTAACCCCTGGTGTTCATTAGCCACAGTCAGATCATCTACTGTGCTGCTTTTCTGCACTCCTGCTGCAGCCCTAATGGTGGTCCTCCAGTTCACCTGGTCTCTTTCACATCATCTTCCAGGCTGGACATATAGGCCCTCTTCTCTAACCCCTAATTTACTGCAATAAACTGGTTAAAACTGGCTATGCTTTTGGATCCTACATCTTCACCTTCATCACCACGTGAAAAGATTTTTGGCTGAGTGGGTGTTTTTTGCTTAAACCCCTCAAACTTTACTTATCAAAACAATCTTAACCCAACAGTGGCATGGTGGCACAGCGGTTAGCACTTTAGCCTTCCGGCAAGAAGGCCGAGATTCGAGTCCTACGGTGGACAATGCTTGAAACAATGGCCTTTCTGTGTGGAGTTTGCATTTTCTCGTTGTGTGCCTGTGGATTTTCTAATTGTATTCCGGATAGACTGGTGACCTATTCGGGGTGTACCCTGCCTCTCACCTGAAATCAGCTGGCATAGCCTCTGATGGATAAGCAGTTCAGGAGATGAAACGAAATCTTAACCCAACTTACACAACATAGTCTTATAACCCCCACCTCCAACAACTTGCAAGTGTAAGCTAACTTCAAATCCATCTTACTGGTGGGACTTTGAAATACCCAGGAACATTGGAAAGGTGCTGCTGTTGTGTATTTGTGGGGATTTACACAGAAGCAGTGGAGAGTAGAATGTAGACATCACAACAAATCTTGTGATGGACACACACTGATCTGTCGGTGAAATATAATGAAATGTACCGAAGTTCTAGAAAAATAGCCGCGCACCAGGAATCCATGACAGCCACTGGCTGGGCAACTAATTCACAGTTTGGTAGTTTAATAATGTTATTATTATTATCATTCCATTCCGTCATCTTCCGCTTGTTCCGGGGTCGGGTCGCGGGAACAACAGCCTCAAACGGGCAGCCCAGGCCTCTCTCTCCCCGGCTGCATCCTCCAGCTCACCCGGAAGGATCCCAAGTCGTTCCCCGGCCAGCTGTGAGACATAGTCTCTCCAGCGGGTCCGGGATCTGCCCCTTGGTCTCCTCCCGGTGAAACGTGCCCAAAACACCTCACCCGCGAGGCGCTCGGGCGGCAGCTTGACCAGATGCCCGAACCACCCCATCTGGCTCCTCTCGAGTTGGAGGAGGATGGCAGAGCTCCTTATTATTATCATAAACCATCTTCATGTGTAGCTTAGTTAATCATCTTTTTCACAAACTTGCCCAATTTTCTTAACCGTGAAAACTATTCACTGAGTTTTTGAGAGAGCTTTTCGTTCACAGTAGTTTTACACATTTATGTTCATAGAAATGATAAGAATGAAGTACTGTACATTTTCTTCCCAGTGTGGTTCAAACTAGAACTAATCTCAGAGGAGGGTACAGCGGTACATTGACTAGGTTAAACATAAACAAAAATATCTTTCAAACTCACTTTTGGAACCTTGAAGCTTGTTGTCATCCTCGCTGCTTTCACTCTCTTTCTGAGAAACTGACAGGAAGCGCAATAGGAAGTGAAGTTGTTTTTTGCAAGACACGTTCTTTTTGGCTTCTTTTATTGAAGACATGAGAAAAACTATGAAGGTGTCTTCTAGAGATTCTCCTGTGGACCAAGAAAATTATTTTTGAGCATTTTTCATTGAGAAAGAAGATACAGAACATCTGTGGGTAACAGACACAGCGTTATTCACCACCATGGCAAAAGTAGCTCTGGTTAAAATTTTCATTCTTATTGTTCTCACGTTCATCGTCTGCCTGCAGGATATCTTTTCATCACACCACGGTAGGTACAAAAAAAAACCAGCTTTGTTCCTATAGACAAATTTACATTAAAAAAATTCTGAACCTTTGATAGGTTCATTGGAATCATTATCAACCGTCCTTCGTTAGGTTCTGTTCTCATCTGATTTCTGCTAACCTTCGAGCCCTTTGTTCGGCCTTTCTGTTTTAATGTAAAATTCAGATCTGTTTTCTAGAGATAAAGAATCTCTTCACCTCAAACTGACAGCTGTTTGAAGAAGTTTCCTCAAAAACACAGACATGGCTGCTTTAACCTTTGTTGTCCTGCTGTTTGCCTTCAGTGTTTTTACTTTTCGTCTCTCCTCCTGCTTCCTGTCAGATACAAACTGGAGGCAAAAAGCTTCCATTTTAAGATCTCACTCTGATTTCTGACTCGAGAGCACTTTGGTCTTTGCCTGCCTCACACTGACGAGGGACCTCGCTGAATTTATGCTCTTTCCTTTCCAGTGAAAGTGAACTTGCACTGCCTTTCCTGTGAACGAGAAGATCAGGTGGAGATGAATGGAAGAACGAAGCTTGGAGAAACTAGTGATCACAGAGAAGGCTTGTGCGATGCACGTTGTGACGAGTGGAAGCAGATTTGCAAGCAGGAAGATAAAAATCACACAACAGGAGAAAAAATGGAAGGTGGAAGAGCTTTGAAAGTGTTCCTGTGTGATTCAGACAAAGATATGGATGAGCTTGACGAGATATCAGCAGGTACAGTATGACATCAACATGGCTGACTCTCTAGGGCAGGCATGGGCAAACTATGACCCGCGGGCCACATGCGGTGCGTTAAACGTTTTAATATGGCCCGCCGGAACTTAAAAAGTTTAAATAAATAAACTTTGTAATTAAATCTACGTTCCAACCCTCACCTATGGTCACCAGCTGTGGGTGGTGACCGAAACAATGAGATTGCGGGTACAAGCGGCCGAAATGAGCTTCCTCCACAGGGTGGCTGGGCTCTCACTCAGAGATCGGGTGAGGAGCTCTGCCATCCGAGAGGAACTCGGTGTTGAGCCGCTCCTCCTCCAGGTCAAGAGGAGCCAGATGGGGTAGTTCGGGCATCTGGTCAGGATGCCCCCCAAGCGCCTCGCGGGCAAGGTGTTTTGGGCATTTTCCACCAGGAGGAGAACAAGGGGCAGACCCCGGACCCGCTTGAGAGACCATGTCTCATAGCTGGCCGGGGAACGACTTGGGATCCTTCCGGGTGAGTTCGAGGATGCAGCCCGGGAGAGAGAGGCCCCACGACCCGAACCCGGAACAAGCGGAAAATGACGGAAAGGAACTTTGTTAATGTTTTATTTCCCCTGCAATTCTGTTTCCTCACTCGATGGCGTACTCTAGATATATTGGCTTTGTTAAGAAAACAACAATACCGCTTCCATTAAACTGTGTGTCTCCATGATGCACACGTCGGCAAAATAAACAGTGCGGATATATATGGAAAGCCATCGGGGCCAATACACACACGTAAACAGCGTTAGATTTCAAACCTACATTTTAAACCCAGCGTGCTAGACACACGTTTTTTTATGCACTAGCGTGCTAGATGAGATGAGGCTACCAAAGCATGCCATCCCTCTAATCCTGTTCCAGCCTCTTTGTCAAATTTTAGAACTCAATGTGGCCCACGAATCAAAAAGTTTGCCCACCTCTACTCTAGGGGTATCATTTTTAAAGAATTGCATAGGCCGTAGGGTCTCTTGTGTTCTTGCTCAGAGCCCTCACAATGCCTAGCAACAACTCTGCCCCGGAGACGGATTCACACATTGGATAGCTCAGTGTGTAGAGCTCAGTGTGTAGGGCAACCGCCCTGTAACCGGAGGGTTGCCGTTTCGATATCCTGCCAGGAGTTCATGAGTAGGTGCCCTTGAGCAACACACCGAAACCCCATTTGCTCCTGATGGTGATTTGTACCTTGCTTGGCAGCATCCCCATTAGGTATGAATGTGTGTGTGAATGGGTGAATGTGAGCTAACCACGGACTAACGGAAATTGGTGCCAAATTTCCTCTTGAGCCCACTCTGTTGTACAGAATCTGATCATGTTCAACTCTGTCTTTTGTGAACGAGAAGATCATGTGGAGGTGGTTAGTCCACGGACTAACCGTTCCGTTCCGTCATCTTCCGCTTGTTCCGGGGTCGGGTCGCTGGGGCAACAGCCTCAGACGGGTAGCCCAGGCTTCTCTCTTACCGGCTGCATCCTCCAGCTCACCCGAAAGGATCCCAACTCGTTCCCTGGCCAGCTGTGAGACATAGTCTCTCCAGCGGGTCCGGGGTCTGCCCCATGGTCTCCTCCCGTGGAACGTGCCCGAAACACCTCACCCGCGAGGCGCTCGGGGGACATCCTGACCAGATGCCCGAACCACCCCATCTGGCTCCTCTCGTCCTGGAGGAGGAGTGGCTCGACACCGAGCTCCTCCCGGATGGCAGAGCTCCTCACCTGATCTCTGAGTGAGAGCCCAGCCACCCTGCGGAGGAAGCGAACGGACTAACCGTTCCAGGCAAAGTCACTTTGTCAGTTTGTTTATGTTTTTTTGCCACTTTTGAGTTAAAAGAAAACAAATTCATCAAAGTAAACCCTAATTGGAGAATGTTTATCGGGATGGGTGTAACATTTCTACTACTTTATGTCCAATAAATGCTGCGAACTTGTGCTACGTGCGCGCGCAGAAAATGTCTGTGTGTGGAGAGACAAAGAGAGCAAGCGTGTGTGTGTGGGTGGTTGAGAGAAAGGAACTTGTCTGTGTGTGTGCGAGTTGTGAGGGTAATTTACTGCAGGCTGAAAACGATTAGTTGGGGTTTGCCATTTTAACGCTGGACTAGTAGCTCTCAGAAGGGTTTGCTAATTGAAAAGTAGACCTTAGGTCAAAAAGTGTTTCCAACGGATCAAATGGAATTAGCTGTTAGCTTCATCGCTGGCCTGAGCTAACCGCTCGAGTGGTTTTTGTGCATGTGTGAAAAATAGACGCGGCGGTTTTTGCTCATGAAAAAATAAAATAGATAACATTAAATTATTCATTGATCAACTTCTGACCTTTATGTTCTTCTAACACTTCTTTGAGCAAGGTAATCGCAATAGTCGTGGACCGGAAATCGCACGTGCAACCCGCTGAGGATTTTTCACGAACTGCGGTACTGGCTTCTGCGCATGCGCGAAACTCAAAATTTCAAGAGGTTTCAAG
This sequence comes from Neostethus bicornis, assembly GCA_902685375.1. NCBI lineage: Eukaryota > Metazoa > Chordata > Actinopteri > Atheriniformes > Phallostethidae > Neostethus > Neostethus bicornis. Next base: position 5,674,522 of record LR738542.1, on the reverse strand, counting down.
AGTTTCAAGGTTTCAAGAGTTTAAATAATAACAAAGTTCAAACATGGTCAGGCAACCAGTGTGACCTGGCTGGAAGGGATCCACAGATGAGTGGAATCAGGAATCATCCTCAGGTGACCCTAAACAGGTTTATTAGGAACCCGAGGTTCCTAATAAAGTGTGGAGAGTGTGGAGAAGAGGTGAAGAAGCGTGTTCAGGCAGGCTGGAACAGGTGGAGCAAAGTATCAGGTGTGATAGAAGAGTTTCAGCTAGAATGAAAGGGAAAGTGTACAAAACCGTGGTGAGACCGGCCATGCTGATTGGTCTAGAGACAGTGGCACTGAAGAAAAGACAGGAAACAGAGATGGAGGTAGCAGGTGGAGGTAGAAATGAGTACATCAGGGGAACAGCACATGTTAGAGGTTTTGGGGATAAAGTTCGAGAGGCCGGACTGAGATGGTTTGGACATGTGCGGAGGAGAGAGAGAGAGTACATCAGAAGAAGGATGCTGGATTTGGAACCACCAGGAAAGAGGACTAGAGGAAGACCAAAGAGGAGGTTCATGGATACAGTGAAGGAAGACATGAAGATAGTTGGTGTGACCGAAGAAGATGCAGCAGATAGGGTTAGATGGAAGAAACTGACTTGCTGTGGCGACTCCTGAAGGGAAATGCCGAAAGAAGAAGAAGAAGAAGGCTCCTAATAAAGTGAGGGATTAAGAATCCCTCCCCTGCCACCAGAGGGCAGGTGAGGGATCCTGACATGATTTGGTTTTGTTGTACGTCCCAAACTGTTTTCCTGTTTTGTGCTAATGTCATAGTGGGGTAATCGGCCTCGAGGAAGACTAAAGAGGAGGTTTATGAGGAGTGAAGAAGGACATGAGGGTAGTTGACGTTAGAGAAGGGGATGCAGATGGAGGGAAACTGACTTGTCATGGTGCCCCTGGGGGGAAAGGCCGAAAAGAGGAGGTGATAAAACGCAAGAGTCCTGCATTGTTTACACCCTGATTTAGTCCTTTCATCCACAGACTTGGAGGTGTTCGTGACGCTTCAGGTCAACCCCACAGAGACTTTGAATCTGACATTATTCGGCCGCAGTAATCATAGCTCGTTGCATTTTCGCCCACCTGAGCAAGAGAAGAAGGAGGAACAAGCGGATGGCGATGAACAGAACGAGACCCTTCATTGTTGGTTTCCTCTTCTGCCCTCACCTGAATCCACCAATCACAGCTGCTGTCTCCTCTGGTTTGCTAATCAAACAGTTTGGGGGGAACGCCATGGAAAACCCACACAGACAGGTTAGTGTCAGAAAGAGGTGGTGCTTCTTTCTTTACCCACGAGAAGGGAAACAATAGAAGACAAGAAAACTGTCCAATCTGTTTTCATTTCTGCTTTCTCTCCTCGGGTCTCAGTGGAAGCCATCTTTTTCAATTCAACAAATTTACTTCAATTCTCGTTCTCTTGACTACAATCTTCAATCTAACTTTGTTTCTGTCTCTTTTTTTCGCAGCGCTGACCTCCAGAACCGCACGTAATTTTCATTTCTACACCTCCTACACTCAGTTTTTTCAATCCATTCCCAAAGCCAATGCTCCATCACGCTCTCCAGAGTGTCATATGTGACCATAAAATTCTCATTTTTTATTTCCATTAATTCTTATTTCCATTTATGTATTTTTATTCCCTTTTTTTAAACACACCAAGTTAATTTTAAAATAGTTTTAGTTATAAATTTGTATTATGAAAAGAGAAAAAAAAATATTTCGTCCCATTTTTGTCTTCTAGAGGACAAGCAGTGGATCATCAAGATGATTTGTTTGGCTCTGATATGTCTGGTGGTTTTGGTCGTAGTTGCATCTGTGTTCAGTGAAATCTACTGGGAAAAATATTCTAAAAGTAAGACAAGAAATCATGACATGCTTGTTGTGACAAGAATTCATTTTAATCAAGTTTTTGTCCCTTTTTTTTTTTAAATAGGGGAAAATAAAAAACATCTAACACGAGAAAACATCAGAAGTCAGCAGATTGAAGGTAAATGAGATAAAAGTGTTCCTACTTTCAGGATCTATCAAAATGTGGATTACTATTATTGAGCCGAAAAGCAAAGCTCTCGATTTACAAGTCGATCTACGTTCCCACCCTCACCTAAAAAATGAGATCACAGATACAAGCGGCCGAAATGACCTTCCTCCGTAGGGTGGCTGGGCTCTCACTCAGAGATCGGGCGAGGAGCTCTGCCATCCAGGAGGAGCTCGGTGTCAAGCCGCTCCTGCTCCAGGTCGAGAGGAGTCAGATGGGGTGGTTCGGGTATCTGGTCAGGATGCCCCCCGAGCGCCTCGAGGGCGAGGTGTTTTGGGCACATCCCACTGGGAGGAGACCAACACGCAGACTCCGCACCCGCTGGAGAGACTATGTCTCACAGCTGGCCGGGGAACGACTTGGGATCCTTCCGGGTGAGCTGGAGGATACAGCTGAGGTGAGAGAAGCCTGGGCTTCCGGTTTGAGGCTGTTGCCCCCGCGACCCGACCCCAGAACAAGCGGAAAATGACGGAACAGAACTATTATTGTCAATAAAATTAATCCTCCTGTCTCCTGACTTATGTAAATTTTTGTCTGTCCTGTCTTATTCCGGCAAAAGATTTTATTTGTCTGAGAGGTGAAAATGTCTGCTGGACAGAAAAGGTCCCTGCCAAACACACAGATGTAATCAGCTGTTCCGTGTCACCCTTGGGTCCTTAACAACACCCAGCATTCATTTTCATCAGTCTTGAAAATGGCATTGATAATAACTCTCCCAGTAAATCTCTTTCTTCTTCCCCTTGAGCAACGTTCCCTCTAATTTTTTTATGAGTCTGAGCAAACACATAAGCTTCCTGAGCAGAAGGGGCGGAGCTAAAACTTTTCTCTTTTGTGACGTCAGCAGCAGTGACGCGCCACACCCCGAAGCAGCGGTATGAAGCAATTTTTTTCAGAAAGAAAGAAGAAAGAGATATGTTTCCGGAGCTCTGTCTCATTTCCTCATCTTTAGTTTAAACTAAGTTTTATTTTGTGCGCTGCATGGGTTTTTTTGTGCGCTATTAATCTACGAGCAGTGTGCAATTGCGCAGGCGCGCAGCTTAGAGGGAACGTTGCCCTTGGATCATTTATGGACTGATAAGATTGCTCTTACGGTCACTAAACAATATTTCTATTCACACATCTCACTGTTTACTTTACTTACTTACTTTATTAAATGTCGCGAGATACCAGTGTTGGTATATTACGCCTATTGGTGAGCACGGCTTTTTATAGGCTTACGCTGGTACGTTGTTTGATTATCCAATCAGATGGTCTGAATGTGATGATGTCATTTGCCCACTCAAAGATACTGGGTACAATAGGTTAAGATCAGCGGTAGAGCGCTCCCCCGCGGACCGGAAGGTCGCGGGTTTGATTCCCATTGAGACCACCGTCTAGGGTCCTTGGAGAAGACACCTATCCCCCGCTTCTCCCACCATTGGCGCCGTGGAAGGGCAGCCTGCTGCGGGGTAAGGAGTGCAGCACACAAATATCCCCGTTGAGGGATGAATAGAGTAATTCATTATTATTATTATTAAAATAAGATTGGTTGAAGCAAAAGTTTCGCTTATTAGAAGACTTTAGCAACAGATTTTGAAGGCCTCCAGGCAGACTTCAGTGGCTTTGACTCTTGTGTTTATGACCTGCTGCTTCTTCATTAACATTTACCATTCTTTTTCTGTTTTTATTACTAGATGTTGACAACCAATCGTATACCAGCGCCTGTACAGGTAAATGAGTCGTTTAAGTCATTTTCTTTCCCTTTTTAACTTTCCAACAAACTTATTTTCCACCAGGTTCCGTTTATCAATCGTCTCAGACGTGGCCGAGTAAGTGTAAAACAAAATGACTTCAATAGAAAACCGTTGAACATTTTTTTAAGCTACTTTCATTTTTAGGGTTGTCGCCCATTCGAGAAGCTGACAGTTGGGGTAAGCACACGCACAAGTTTACATCACATCTAAATGCTAACGTATGATAGTTCAGGTTTGGAAAATGCAGTAACAAGATAGAAGTGGGGTTCAGATGAGATGAGGTAGAAATTGGGCCCTCAAATGTCAGAGGAAAATTAGGGGCGGGTCCAGGCAGGGCTTGGGGGCCATCCCCCACCCCATTTTGGTCCACAAATAAAAAAAAAAAAAAGAAGAAGAAAGGAAAGGGGACTAGTCAAGCTATCCCCTTGTAGGGCCAGCAAATGGGCCACCAGAATGCAAGAAAATGACTCTTATTTTTTAAAATATTCTGGGGGAGGATTCTGGCTTTGTCAATGACCTCATGCCCCCCACGCCCCTTTTGAAAATCCTTGATCCGCCCCTGGAAATTCATGGGGAGTAAGAGAACTTGTACAGAGAATGTGGCTTGCAGTGAAGTTGTTTGAAGCATGGAATAAAATATGTATGCTCGTGTGGCCACACCAGCCTGTCAATGCCTGATCCCGTCAGACCTCAGAAGCAAAGCAGGCTGGGCTGGGGAGGACTTGGATGGGAGACCGCTGGAACCCCAGGTACCACAGTGGGGCGGCCGCTGAAAAAAATTGTTGTTGTGTCCCTGGGCAAGACCCACGCTGCCTAGTCTGGATCTGTAGTATGTATTATTGGTTGGTGATGGTCAGAGGGGCCGATGACCCAAAAAAGCAGCCTTGCTTCTGTCAGCATACTCCTTGCCAGCTGTTGCTACAACAGTGGCTTACCATTACCTGGTATGGCGTGAATGAATAATACATATGTGAAGCATCTTTAAGAATCTTGGAAAGCGCCATAGAAATACAATGCATTATTGTTAATGAAAAAATTTGCTTTTTTTAAAAAATTGAAATATATACCTTATTGATCCCTTAATAGGCAAATTTGTGTGCTGCATTACACCGCAGCAGGCTGCCACCTATGACGGCACCAATGGTGGGAGACACGGGAGGTTAGGTGTCTTCTTTAAGGACCCTAGATGTGAACGCAGTGGGAATTGAACCCGTGAATTTCCGGTTAACTACCCGTGTAAGGACGAACGCTCTACCACTGGGCCAGAGGACAGGCCCTCAGTCCATCCTACCTCTCCCAGATTCCAGGAACTATTTAGTGGACTCTGTTTCCTGTTGGTTTGGTAATAAACTTTTTCAAAGCGGAATGTTTAACCCTTATGTGAATTTTCTTTCCCCAAATTTACCAGAAGAGTTAGAGAGTCTTTTTGGTGAAAACACCCATCGAAGTTACACCGGTAAGCTCAATAATTAACTTTTTGTTTAGACAGTCTATTTATGTTTCTGTTTCTGAGGCCCTGTCCACACGTAGCCAGGTATTTTTGAAAACGCATATATTTTTATCCGTTTAGGCCTGCCGTCCACACAAAAACGGAGGCTTTTTTCACTCAAAACTGGCGTTTTTTAAAACTCCGTTTTTTTAAAAACTCAGTTTTTTGCGTTTGCGTATGGACATGCGAAAACGGAGATTTGCGTTTTAATGTGTCACTACCTGCGACAAGTAACGCACATACGTCATTCGTGTGCGTCCTTGTTTGAGAGAGGTGCCCTGATTGGATACCTCAGAACTTAAGTTTACATCAATACTGCCCACTACTGGTCTGGCATGCTCATAATCACACTCAGAAGCGTATTTATACGGCTCCGTGTGAACGAGGATATTTTGAAAACGGTAACGTGTGGACGCGAGCGTTTTCCTAAAACGGAGGACAGCAGATAAGAGTTTTCAAAAATACCCGGCTACGTGTGGACATGGCCTTAGAATAAAAGTTGAACTAAAACTGGCTCTTTAATTAAATTATTTTATTGAATTTCCATCATAACTGTTTGAAAGTTTATTCTTTAATTTCTTGCAGCTAATTTGCACCATCGATGCAATCCGCCCAATCTCACAGAGGAACATATCAGCTATTAGACGCAGAGCTCTATGAGGTGAATAATTACCAATCAAGTTAAAAAACAACATCGAATCCACCTCATGCTTAAAATAATCATCATTTGATATCAGATTATTCTTTCCAGTGTCAAACACACAGCATGGACTTTGGGTGAGGGGCCAGGATCAGATGTTCATCCCCATATTGTCCTGGGTCTTCTCCTGGTGCAATGCAACATCTCAGCATCCTCGGATCCATCCCGTACTGATCTCTGGATATGAAACAGCAGATTTCATAATGTTTTTCTCTCTATCTCTAAAGGAGAACCCTGCAGAGAAAATGAATTTGGTTCAGATGATGCAACTGTGTCGGTACATGAATCGATGCTTCACGTTGATTCATTTACTCCATGTCGCCATCTAGAGGTTAACTTTGAAAATCAACCAAATTCTATCACAGCGTCATCATGTTGACAAAAGTACTTGAAAACATGGCATAGGACCTCCATGAAAGTTTTTGAAACAAAAATGTTTGTGTAATTTTGTTAAAGGGACAGAGATCGAAGGAAAAGTAACAGAAAGAACAAAGTCGTTGTAGTTCAGTGTACACATTTTTATCATGTGCCTTTTTGTTTAAAATAGCAGTGGTTGTTAATAAATGAGGGGAAAAAAACCAATAGATTTGTTTCATTGTTTTTTTTTTATGAACACTAGCACCACCGCAGTCGTCAATTTGACTCCACGTCACTTTAATATGCTAATTAGAATAAATAAAACGCAACCTAGGACGCTGACCTTTTATTATTCTAAATATAGCTCTTGCATGTTTTCTACTTTATTATGCATTTTTTGTGTTCTAAAAATGAACATTTCAAAATGTATAAGCATTTTATCTCCTCTAACCTGCTGCGCTCCGCAGCAGCTGGGAGGAAGCGCGCATTTCCAACTTCCCTCAGAAGTTGTTGCTATGGCAACAAACACATTGCTATGACCACATTGGTCATAGCAATTGGTATAATAATAATAATAATAATAATACAAATTTTATTTGTAATGCACTTTATATCTCCAGTGGAGATCTCAAAGTGCTACAATGACCAAAAGAAACAACAAATAGCAAAATTACATAAAACCACAACACAAAAAAAAAACAAAAAACATTGAAAACTTTGTTGAAAAGCCTTTAGAAATAAAAATGTCTTCAGTTTTTTTTAAAAAACCTCAACGCTTTGTGGAGCCCTCAAGCTCTCGGGAAGAGCGTTCCAGAGCTGTGGAGCAGCTGCCTGGAACTGAGAGTTGGAACTGCCACGAGAGTTTGGTCCGTGGTTGGTGCAGGCAGTAGCAGGAGGAGGAGGAGCGCAGGTCTCGGACAGTGGTGTGGAGGGTTAGGAGTTCTTGGAGATAAACAGGTGCAGTGCCGTGTATGCACTGATGGGTGAGGAGGCAGAGCTTGTACTGAATTCTGTATTTAACGGGAAGCCAGTGGAGGGATTTGAGAATGGGAGTGATATGGTCATATTTGCGCCTCATTATCAGGGTCCGGGCAGCACAGCTCAGGATGTGCTGGAGCTTTTGTAAGCCCCTGCATGGGACCCCTACACGGAGGGCATTGCAGTAATCCAGCCTGGAGGAGATGAAAGCGTGAATCAACCTCTCAGCGTCCGGTTCGGAAAGACATGGATGTAGCATGTTTCAGCGAAGTGAGAAGAAGTTCCATTCCATTCTGCTGTCTTCTGCTTATCCAGGGCCGGGTTGCCGCGTCCCTGGACAGCTGTGAGACAGTCTCTCCAGCAAGTTTGGGGTCTGCCTCTGGGTCTCCTCCCAGTGGGATGTGCCCAAAACAGCTCACCAGCGAGATGCACGGGAGGCATCGTAACTAGATGCCCGAACTACCCTATCTGGTTTCTCTCGAGTCAGAGGAGTAAACCTATGACCACATTGACCACATTTATATTTGTGGAGAGAGACAAGGAGGACTCTGATGCCATTGCAGAAACATTTTAGAAAATTGTTGTCTGAATAAAGTCTGCCGTGTTTTCTAGATAAGTCTTGAAAGTTCAGGTTAACATATTGGAATATAGCCAATTTATAACGAGGATATTTTTGAAGCAGCAGCACAAAATGCGGAAAAAAAGTAGGCTATTGACGAATTAGATCATTTTACTTTAGTGTTTGCCTTTTTATGTGTTTGGAGCAGCATATGGACATGAATGTAGTTGGTGTGAGAGAAGAGGATGCAGGAGATAGGGGAAGATTGAGGAAATGGATTAACTGTGCCATTAACTGGAAAAAGACAAATGAAGTTGATTTTTTCAATCCAAAGCCAACCGAGCCGGAGCAATGTGTTGATACCCTCATTGTTACATCATCATAACACTCAACCAATCAGAGCTTTTTCCTCTAAAAACAAGTTTTTACAACAAAAAACCTTCAGCCGTTTTATTTATACAACATAATTAGATCATTACAGACAACGAGGAGAGATTACAAAGTACAGTTTATAATGTAAAAGATGTTTTAAATCACACTGAGACTAAAATAACGAAGTGTTTCACATAATTTAACAGAAAAACAGACAATGACTCGTTAAGAAGGAAAACCAGTTTCAACCCAAAGCTGGAGAAAATAAGCATTAAGGAAATTTATCCAAAGATTTTGTGCAAATAAAGCTTTATATTAGAATTAAATTTCATCAACACAACTTTTTAAGTGTTTTTAAGGATTCCATAAAGTCAGATCTACCTTCTGTAAGATGGATAATTAATGCTAATTTTTTTTTTAAATTCGTCTGTTCTCTATTTAGTTTTTCTAAATTTTTTTTGCTGTTCATCTTTACAGAGTAGCGTTTAGTGTGTGTTAGTGCTGTTCTGGCTCCGTGGCACGTTGGCAGGGATGATGCTGGATGTGGGAGATCTGGAGGATGGGCAGCAGTAACTGAAATGCATTCTGGATGTAGTTGGTGCTGTTGGAGCCCTGCAGAAAAAAAAAAAAAAAAGGTGGGATCACCATCTCAGCCACCTGTCAGGACGGGCTGCACAATAACGGACGAGATATCAAATCAAAATTATTCTGCTTTGTTTTGTGTTAAAATTAAAAATGCACAGTTAATTTTTTTAGTATTAGGGTTCCTGATTTTTTGCAGGTTGGATAGACTGATCAAAGACCATGAGAGTAAACCCAGACAGGAAATCGAGTACGGACACCCGTGGGCAGTTGGCTGAACACTGCGATCCTTTCTAGCACCACCTGCAGCGTCGCTAACATCGGTTGTCCTTTCCGTCGGACTTTGTCAGCTACGATAAGAGGGGAATCCCGGCATTGGGCACTCCAGGATCTCCCTACCACTTTCTCACGCCTACAAGCCTGGAGACCCTGGGGAGGTCATCCCCGCTTTGCTGTCTCGGCGTAGACTCAACAGAGGAGCAACAGATACCAGTTATAAGGCCAGGCTCATTTGGCGTAGAGCCAGGTCCTAGGGGTTGTTCTCAATGGTTGGTGCACCTGCTGTAATGATGGTAACAAAGATTCAGCCACAGTTTATCCCGTCTTGTAGCGTTTTCTCCCAAAAACAGAAATAAAATCTGCCACATTTATTCAAGCAGGGAAACATTGCTGCTTCTTCTTCTTTTTTCAGCATTTCCCTTCAGGGGGCGCCACAGCAAGACAGTTTCTTCCATCTAACCCTATCTCCTGCATCCTCTTTGGTCACACCAACTATCTTCATGTCTTCCTTCACTGTATCCATGAACCTCCTCTTTGGTCTTCCTCTAGTCCTCTACGTTCTTGGTGGTTTAAAACCCAACATCCTTCTGCTAATGTACTCTCTCTCTCTCTCTCGCTCTCTCTCTCTCCTCTGCACAAGTCCAAACCATCTTAGTCTGGCCTCTCTGACTTTAAAACCTCTAACATGTGCTGTTCCTCTGATCCTATCCATCCTGGTCACTCCCAGAGAGATCCTAAGCATCTTCATCTCTGCTATCTCCATCTTTGTTTCCTGTCTTTTCCTCAGTGGCACTGTCTCTAGACCAATCAGCATGGCCGCTCTCACCACACTGTCTCTAGACCAATCAGCATGGCCGGTCTCACCACGGTTTTGTACACTTTTCCTTTCATTTTATCTGAAACTCTTCCATCACACATCACACCTGATACTTTTCTCCACCCGTTCCAGCCTGCTTGCACATGCCTCTTCACCTCTTTTCCACACTCTTCATTGCTCTGGACTGTTGATCCTAGATACTTAAAATCTTCCATCTTCTTTATCTCTTCTCCCTGTAACCTCACTTATAATAATTTTTAATAAACAATTTTTAAAAATAAAATAAATGAAGATAAAACAATGCTATTTTACATATTTTACAAGTCTGTAATTGTAAAATAACTATGTTTTTTCTAGGTCTACAAGTAAAATCGAGTTTGGAAAATGTTCAGAAAGCCAGGTGTAAAGGGAGTTTTGTGAACAATGGGCACCAAAAAGAAGGTGTTAGTTACACCCCTTTTTCCACCATCTTTGCATCTGAAGACTTAAACAACGGAGATAAAACTGCTCACTATAAAATTTCTATGATGTATTTAAACTAAAAATTAAACAAATAAATGAGTATAAAATGCTAATTTAACATGATGTTTTAATTAGTTTCACTCCCATCTCACCTCGTTATCAGATGAAAAATTATAGGTAAATATAAAAAAGCATTATTTTCGTCTTTAAATGATTATTTTGTGATTATTTTTAAGATGGAAGTGATTTCTCACCTCTGTTAGAACACCATCAACAAACGGATTCAGATCTTCTGCTTTTTTTTCCGCCTGAAAAAGACATTTTTTTCTCAATAAACCGACTCATGAACAGACGGAAAAAAAAAAACACAGATAGATGGTCATATAGATGGTAGGGTACCCCAATAAGAAGTAAAGTATCAGAAAATCTTTTGGCCAGACACTCCACCTCCTTGCACATGGCACACGTCAACCTGAAATAAAAAGAAAATTACGTCAAAACACGTCTCTTTTCCCATTAAACCAGTACGACACTGGTACCTGGTGAGGATTTGCGCCTGGTCTCTGGCTGGTTTCTCAGACTCCTGGCCATGGAGGATAAGCTCTGCCACCTTATGGAGCTGCTCGATACTGCGGGCCGTCACCTCTGCAAGACTCCCGACTGATGACAGGTAGACCACCTGCAGAGAGCGCAGCGGTACGAAACCCAAACAAACTCATGAGTAAAGATCCAGTCTGGAAAAAAAAGAAACCACCGAGATGTTTTTACCTCAACAGATCTGCTGTCCTGCTTTTTGATTTCCTCTCCTTCACACTTTTCCTGCTCATCATCTTTAATCTCCTTCTCTCCAGGTGAAGCTTCTTCTGGTTTCTCCTGCGTTTCCCTGACAACGGTTTCTGCGGTGACAGGTTGTCCCACCTCATTCACCCAATCATGAGCCCTCATCCTCGCCTGGAGATGTAGGATTAGAAGCATCAGCTCAGATTCATGCAAATACATGATTACATACAGTACATGTGATCGATAGTGAGAGGAAGGAAGAGGTGGAGGAAAAGCTGGAGAGGTGGAGGTTTGCACTAGAAAGAAGAGGAATGAAGATTAGTCAGAGTAAGACAGAGTACATGTGTGTGAATGAGAGGGATCCAAATGGAAAACTGATGTTACAGGGAGAAGAGATAAAGAAGGTGGAAGATTTTAAGTATCTAGGATCAACAGTCCAGAGCAATGGAGGGTGTGGAAAAGAGGTGAAGAAGCATGTGCAGGCAGGCTGGAACGGGTGGAGAAAAGTATCAGGTGTGATGTGTGACAGAAGAGTTTCAGCTAGAATGAAAGGGAAAGTGTACAAAACCGTGGTGAGAGCGGCCATGCTGATTGGTCTAGAGCAGGGGACACCAAGGGGTCACCAACCGCATCAGTCGCCAGCAGGCCAGTTCTAAAAATAGCACTAATCATGAATTAGCTCTGTCTAAAATTTTAATTAATTATGTTGCTATTCTTTTTTAATTTCATTTACAGTGATGTAAATTTAAAAACAAATACATAAAAACGTAAACGTGAGCGCTGCAAAGATGAGGCTACGAACGCGTTTTCTACCCACAAAAACATGGCAGAAAAAAGGAAGAAAACTTATCATTTTCACAGTGAATGGGAGGAAGAGTTCTTTTTTACTGACGTGAAACAGTCACACCGTCCTTATTTTGAAAGGAGTAGATTTTTGTTAAATTTTACATAATTGATCATTAGTACAAACATGGTTCAGAGTTTATGATTCGATAACTGTTGTAAAAATTGAAAAAGATTTCCTGCAAAATGTTGTGGAAGTGATCATTTGAAAATGAAACACTTGGATTCAGCTCTCGCTGGATCGATTTGCTGCCGAGTGTGAAGCGGCCGGGATGGCCTCCAAATCCGTGACAATGGTCGTCACCCGGAAAAGGGTGGAATGCCCCCTGCGGGTCAGGGACAGCGTCCTTCCCCAAGTGGAGGAGTTTAAGTATCTCGGGGTCTTGTTCAAGAGTGGGGGAAGGGTGGAGCGGGAGATCGACAGGCGGATCGGTGCGGCATCAGCAATAACTAGGACGCTGCATCGGTCTGTCGTGGTAAAGAGAGAGCTGAGCCGAAAAGCAAAGCTCTTGATCTACAAGTCGATCAACGTTCCTACCCTCGTGACCGAAAGAATGAGATCGCGGGTACAAGCGGCCGAAATGAGCTTCCTCCGCAGGGTGCCTGGGCTCTCACTCAGAGATCGGGTGAGGAGCTCTGCCAACCGGGAGGAGCTCGGTCTCGAGCCGCTCCTCCTCCAGGTCAAGAGGAGCCAGATGGGGTGGTTCGGGCATCTGGTCAGGATGCCTCCTGAGGCCCCCCGATGTTTTGGGCACATCCCACCGGGAGGAGACCAAGGGGCAGACCCCGAACCCGCTGGAGAGACTATGTCTCACAGCTGGCCGGGGAGAGACTTGGGATCCTTCCGGGTGAGCTGGAGGATGCAGCCGCGGTGAGAGCGGCCTAGATTGCCCGTTTGAGGCTGTTGCCCCCGCGACCCCACCCCGGAACAAGCGGAAGATGACGGAACGGAACACTTGGATCCTGCATATTGAAATGTATCTGTTTCCTATCTTGTTTAATCATACTGAAATAATTATTGTGATGGATCATTAACAATCAGTGTCTTCATATAGAATATCATTAATAATAATATTAAATTAAAGGTACACTGTGTAGCTCCGTTATTTCAGAAGTGCATTATCAAAGTGGTAGCCCTTTGCATTACTCAGTGCCCTTGAAGTACTGTAGCTCTCAGTTTCAAAAAGGTTGGTGACACCTGATCTAGAGACAGTGGCACTGAGAAAAAGACAGGAAACAGAAATGGAGGTAGCAGAGATGAAGATGCTGAGGATCTCTCTGGGAGTGACCAGGATGGACAGGATCTGAGGAACAGCACATGTTAGAGGTTTTGGGGATAAAGTCAGAGAGGACAGATTGAGATGGTTTGGACATGTGCAGAGGAGAGAGAGAGAGTACATCGGAAGAAGGATGCTGGATTTGGAACCACCAGGAAAGAGGATTAGAGGAAGACCAAAGAGGAGGTTCATGGATACAGTGAAGGAAGACATGAAGATAGTTGGTGTGACCAAAAAGGATGCAGCAGATAGGGTTAGATGGAAGAAACTGACTTGCAGAGGACGACGGAACGATTATGTGAGGTTTCGTAGCCCAACTGGACTCAATTAAAAATCTATTTTTCCACATTTTCTTTGGCAAGAAAAATTTTGATTATCAAAATAAGTAAGAATACAGATTTAAAAAAGTTTCATTATTTTTAAACTTGTGGTCTGAAACTTGATGAGGATATAAAACACCCTCCCAAGGAGCCAGACAGGGTAGTTTGGGCATCTTTTAAAGAGGAGTGGGGTGTGTGCACACTCGTAAATAAAACATCTCTACACATGAATTCTCATTAAATTTCTGTTACCTTGTTAAGTTTATCTGGAGTTGCAGCAACATGAAGTTCAAACAGCAACTCAGTGAGAACGCTGACAAACTCCTCACCATCAGCAGCTGGAGACACACACACACACACACACACACCGTATAAACACAGTCACACAGAGACGTCTTATCTTCAATAAATCCAGAATGTGATGAAATCAAACATGTTTCATGCAGCCTTAGAAGTTTCATGCTTTGTGATGTTCAACCCAATTATTCTCACAATTAACACGTTCACACACACATGCAGATTGTGTGTTTGGATTGGTTCTTTTTGAGGCGGTGATGTGTGGGCGTTGCTTTGACTCTGACCCAGGATCAGGTATGGCCATCATCCCTGTAGGTTTCTGTTCTGTACATGTGTCACATCGGGCTTCTGAGACATCCAATGTGAAGCTGCTGAGATGTGTGAAAGTTTTTTTTCTTCTCTCCCTGATGTGAGAGAGATGGAACCCCGCGCGCTCAGCATTACTTCCTGAGAGTTCTCATACAAACATCTCTGCTCTTTATCATTCGAACGTTGAAATTTTCTAAACCAGCACAAATAATAAAACGACAATTCCTAAAATAGAATAAGATAACCTCAGTCCCAGGGGGCGTTGGCCCAGTGGTAGAATTACCGACTTTCGACCGGGAGAACCTGGTTCGAATCTCACGGGCTTCAAGCCGTCCCTGGGACCACAATATGGTAAGGACAAAAAAAAAAAAAAAGAGAACCTCATCAACAAGGCATTGGGGAAGCATCCTAACCAGATGCCCAAACTACCCTATCTGGATTCTCTCGAATTGGAGGAGCAACAGCTCCTGTCGAACGGCAGAGCTTCTCAATTTACATCCGAGTGAGATCCCAGCCATCCTGCAGAGAAAGCTCATTTCGGCTGCAAGTATCCGCGGACTTGTTCTTTCAGTCTCCGCCCACATCACAGCATTTTTATAATAAGAAATATCAAAATGTGTGAAATAAAACCATAAAAATGACTCATGTTTTTGTTTTATTTTGACGATGTGATTTGGTTGTTATGATAAATAATCCAAATAACTGATAGTGACGTTTGAGTTTTTGTTGTTACGGTTACCAGCCGGCATGTGGACAGGTGCAATAATATGGAACGCTGAGATTATTTAACCGAAACATCTTTTAGAAGAGTGTTTTATCTGAAAATAATGAACACCCAACAGCCAATCAGAATCGAGTATTAACAATGGTATATGATTTGCGAGTCAACTTGTATGAAACTGAAGCATCGCAAAGAACTGTTTTTATGAGACTTATTACCAGGGGCGGATTAAAGGGGCATGTTGGGGGGCGCACCCCACCCATTTGGTCCACAAAAAAAAAAAAAAAAGAAGAACAAAGGAAATGGGACTAGTCAAGCCATCCCTTGCAGCGCCAGCGAATAGGCCACCAAAATGCAGGAAAATGACTTATTTTTCTAAACGTTCTGGGTACTGGCTTTGTCAATGACCTCACCCCACCTTTAGAAAACCACGCCCCCTCTTTTTAGAGAATCCTAGATCCGCCCCTGATTACTGCGTGTGTGCTCGAGTACTACTTTACGAGAATAGCATAGGAAGATGGAGGAATATGTCTCCACCGTCGTAAGTACCCAACCCGAGTGGTCCATGATTAAGTACATAGACTTTAATAAAGATCTTTTAAAGTCTATTGTTACATGTATAAATAAATCACATGGATTTATTGTGGTATCAGCGATACCAATCTTGATATTGGTGCATCCCTACTTAAAACTATTTAGAAAGTTCGGCACAAAAAAATCTGAGCCCCCGTGGCTAAAGCACAGTCTACTACCAGATCCTAGGTCAGAGATCAGGCCAACCCCTCTGGTCAGCCAGTCTGAGTCACTCACAGAAACGGATGGAAGAGTGTATTTGGGAACTAAGATCACCATTATCCTTCGTCTGTTCTCCTTCCTCTTCTTCGGGATGTTTGAGGAAAATCTCTTTGATGAAAATCAGCTCTTTCTTCAGCTCGTCCTGCTCTTCCTCTTTCAGAGAGGACAGGAAGCTTTGGACCTAACGTGTGACACAGGATTCTATTTATCTGATCAACCACCACACTGTGTGTGTATGAGTGAGGTTCTACCTTCGCTTCACTCTCATTGGACAGGATCTCCAGGGCCTCCAGGTGTGACAAACCTTGGTAGTCATCGAAGAGAATCCCGTAATGAGCAGTGGGAGCGCTGATTGGCTGGTTGCTCAGCCGTGCTTGTTCTTTCTCTTTGGCTTCTTTTAGCATCTAAAATAAACCAATAGAAATTGATCCACTAGAGGGAGACATACTGGTGTGTGTGTGTGTGCGAATGTATGGCTGTTTGTTTATATGCCTGCATGTACGCAGAGTTTTAAATCATAATGGCGATTAGATTTTTCAGAATCAAAATATACTTTAATGATCCCACACATGGGAAATTTGTGTGTCACAGCAATAACTTCCTATCTGCTAAGTGAGTCGTTGTAGAGCCCGATCACGTACGGGAAGAAAGACTCCTGGTAACGAGATGTTCTCGAGCGGAGCTGCCTGAGCCTCTTGGAGAAGGAGCTCCGCTGTTCTTCCAGGAGTGGGTAGAGAGGATGGTCATGATTGTCCATGATGGACAAAAGTTTGTTCAGTGACCTCCTCTCTACCACTGCCTCAAGTGAGTCCTGTTTGCTGCCAATGACAGAGCCAGCCAGTCTGATTAGTTTATTCAATCCTGCTCGGGGAGCACTGCCTGCGATGGTGCTCCCCCAGCAGATGACAGAGTAGAACAAGGAGCTGGCCACCAGAGACCGGTAGAAGGTCTCCAGGATCTTGCACCACACATTGAAGGACCTCAGCTTCCTTAGGAAGTAAAGTCGGCTGCAAGTCTTCTTGTACACAGCAGTACTGTTGCTCCTCCAGCTCAGTCTACTGTCGATGGTCACTCCAAGGTATTTGTACTCCTCCACCACCTCCACATCTCTACCCAGAATGCAGAGCGACTGCAAAGCAGTCCTCTTCTTCCGGAAGTCAATCACCATCTCCCTGGTCTTGTCTACATTGAGCAGCAGGTGATTCTCTCCCGCCCACTCCACAAATCCGTCCACCACCCTCCTGTACTCCTCCTCCTGCCCACCGCTTATACACCCTACAACTGCAGAGTTATCAGAGAATTTCTGTAGGTGGCATGGATTCAGAGTTGTGCTGGAAGTCTGAAGTGTACAATGTGAAGAGGAATGGAGAGAGCACAGTGCGCTGTGGGGCTCCCACACCACTCAGAACCACATCAGTAGAGGTTTCTGAAGATCTGCAAGCCTCTCGACAATTCTCCACATTTCCTATTTGCTGCTTTGTAATGTAATGCTTTCGGTACGCGTCACAACGTCATCTAGAAAGATCACCAATCGAAATTGCTGTCTAACTTTGTCAGTCTGTCCATCGCCATGGCAACAAGAAAGAACTCAAACCAGGTCCCTGATGGCGTCCCACCTTCACTCTGAATCTTGAATCTAACCTGCTGTCTGTCTGCCTTACCTTTGTGAGTGTGTGTGTGGATGTGTGTGTACCAGGATGTGTATGTGTTTGTGTGTCCATGCCTGACTGAGTGAGGCCGTTTTCTGCATCAGCGTCTTTGTCTTCCTGAAACCTGGATCACTTTCAGCCAGAACAGTCATGGTTTTCTTCCCGATGAACTCTAATGCATCCAGGCCTCCGCTGATCACCGATTTACCCTGAAAACAGAAGTTTAAAATAAGATTTCACAAATTAAAAGTCTAAACTAAGAGAAAAATTATTCAAAAAGTAAACTTTTGGAATATTTCAGGTCTAAAAATATAAATTTATCAGAAAAAGTATCAAAAATAAAGTCTAAATTTTCAACTTGTTGTTTTAGGATTGAAGCTGTGGGAGTTTCTGTTTACTTACCGTATTCTGAACGGCGTGACTTATTGATGAGAAAACTCCTCTGCCTGAAGAGGGTGACTCCTCTGAGCCGACCCGGTCACCACCTCCTCCTTCCCCTCCCTGGTCCTTCTTCTCCTCCACTGACTCCTCTTGTGCCTCCTCTCCCACTGAGGTCCTGTGGAGGCGAAGAGCCTCTCCAGCTTTCACCTTGACAGACGTCAGGCTCTGACCTGCACACAGAAACAAGACTTCTAGTAAAACACTAACCATGAAGGAGTTGATATGCCTCGGCCTGCCCTGTACATTTATGACCTCAACATTTAAGCCCATAACTTTTGGTTATAGAGTATGACCCTGAAAACTCAACCTTCCATTCCACAGGGAAGTATTTCCTAATGTTTTTTTGTACTTCGAGCCACCTAAGCCAGGGGTGTCCAACTAGTTGATCGCAATCGACTGGTAGCCCGCGGACTGATTCCAAGTCTACCACCAGATTTGTAGGGAAAAAATATGAAATGAAGTCAGTAATGTTTACGCAGCGACTTTGATGCTATGTTTAGCTAGTGTCAGACCCTCTGGTCGCTACAGTGGCTAAAATTGCGTGACTCAAGTCAATCTAGCAGCTTTTTCTAGTTTTATTGGAGATTTTTGGTGTCTGCGATGTAAAAACACGTTATTATGCCTGAAATCAATGAGCAGCGCCTGCTGCTGTTGAGGCCCCTCGCCCTCGCAAACCAAAGTCAGATTAAACTGCTATGAAAATAGATGAATAAGAATATATAGGGACATAAAGAGGTAATTTGAAATAATCCTGTATGACAGTTATTCATTTAACTTCACTGTGCATGACACAGCATAAATCCCATTTAAGGTTATGAATACAGCTTAACACTTTTTTTTAGGTGGATTTACATATACAGTAAATGGTACTCCTTGAGTGTGAGCAACGCATGGACACTGAACCACTTTCTGCTTAAATTAGAATGTGGGCGTGGTGGAGAACAAAATCCATGGCCAAGAATAATCAGTCATTCGGATCGTATCTAAATATTGCACAGGGGAGATCGCCAGTTACACAAAAATATACAAATAAAATAGAAGACCACTTCAAGTGTGTTTCTGATGTGGAAATAAAGATCAAACAAGACAGAAACTCCAGAAAGTGTTTGAAGTATAAAATCCACCTCTTTAATAAGAAATAAGTCACTTTCTTAACCGTCTATCCCAAAGTCAGCATAGACAGACTGAACACTGATGAAGAGGGAGACAAAACGAAGCCATAAAAGATAAAAAAAAAAAAACATACCAACTGTGGATGTGGCACTGCTCAGGAGAGATTTTCCCCACGTACCCCATCCTCCCCAACCTTTTTCCTCTGGCGGCTGGTCCTCCGTCTGCATACACACAAACCGAGACAAAAATTAGATCAAATTGAGGACAATTTTTAAGCTAACCTTTTTTCTTTTACTTGAAAGTGGTGCTTTTTTGCATCTGAAAGAATGACGCAGGTCGTTTACTGTAAGGGAGCTACTGATTGGCTCAGGAGAGGAGTGGGAGGGCACTTCATTCAAACTGTTCTCCCACGCTTCAGGTTTACCAACAACAGTGGTTAAAATTTTCTTTTTTCTTTGTCACAACCAGTGGTTTACTTTTTTTTTTTGTACTTCTTATAGGTGTTCTTAATAAATGCTTTGAAGTTCAACAGTTGTGTAGTAAGGTAGAGAAGCGATGTCATCCCCAAAAGAAACTTTTAAACGTATTAAACAGTGATGTGAAAATTTAAAAAAAAAGGCCAAAAAGGGTCCAATACCGCTCTAAAACAAAAACACAAGCATTTAAAAGAACAGTTTTACATACGTTTTTACTTTTAAAGACCTGTAAAAGATGCAGTTCCAAAGTAGCGTGTAAAAAGCGACCTTTTACATAACAAAAAGTACCATAAAATGATGTTTTTAGATTGTCACATATCAAGCTATGGCGTTTTCCTATAATGTGAAAATATGAAATGTAGCTTGGAAAATGTCTCAATTAGATTCTCACTGTATCCATGAACCTCCTCTTTGGTCTTCCTCTAGGCCTCTTTCCTGGTGGTTCCAAATCCGGCATCCTTCTTCCGATGTACTCTTTCTCTCGCCCCCCCCTCTACACATGTCCAAACCATCTCAGTCTGGTCTCTCTGACTTTATCTCCAAAACCTCTACCATGTGCTGTTCCTCTGATCCTGTCTATCCTGGTCACTCCCAGAGAGATCCTCAGCATCTTCATCTCTGCTACCTCCATCTCTGTTTCCTGTCTTTTTCTCAGTGCCACTGTCTCTAGACCAAACAGCATGGCTTCTCTCACCATAGTTTTTTTTACACCTTTCATTTCATTTTAGCTGAAACTTTTATCACACATCACACCTGATACATTTCTCGTAACTCATTATGCAACGAAAGATTCATAAATCACAACTGTAGCAAATCAGAGGTGTAATTACCTCCCACCCTGTCACTTGTGGTTAGGACGGGCTTGGAAACCATCCTGCCTCATCCACGCCTCTAGAACTCTAAATATGGATCATGTAAAATATGTGATGCATCTCCGATGGTTCTCAGTTCTTGAGCCGGTGAAATTATTCAGGCGTCACCGGGTGGGTGAGAGTGAGGGATTGAGTGGCAAGCAGTCACCACCACCAACTCTTCGGTTTATACATTTATTAGTAAATTAAAAATGAAATATTCAAAACTCAACCCGACCCCGGAACAAGCGGAAGATGACGGGACGGAACGGATATTCAAAAGTCATAGTGGTGCTAGGAACAAAAAATAGCTGTACACAGGAATCCATGTCAGCCAGTCGTAACGGTCCAAGTAATTCCTGGTTTAATGTTTTAAAGATAAAATTATTAATATTGTTCTGTTTAGGACATGAAATACCACATCAAAGCAAGTGTGTGATGGCACATGGTTTCAAAATAAGTTCAAATGTGGTGATTAACAATGTGCAGTTATCTTGAGTAAAAATATTTTCCATGATTTGCTCCATTTTCCCTATGACAAGTATTTATGTGTGTTTTCTAATTGTTTCCTCGCTGCTTTAACAGCTTCATTTCACTGTCCTCAGTTTAAGCTCTCCCCAGAAGAGTCATTTTTCCCCTCATCTTGTGATTCTTGTGATTTTCGCTTCAGAGGTTACAGTACCCAAAAGTTTTACCAGAGCACACGCTCTCCACCACCTTCATAAATCCCTCGCTTTGCATGGAAGCTGGCATAGGCATGGATTTGGGCGTGCGCATGCTTGATAAATTGGTCCCGATCCAATTATTTTTATCTTCTATTTTCCAGCTTTAGTGAAAGAGAGTACCGTATTTTCCGCACTATAAGGCGCACCTAAAAACCTTAAATTTTCTCTAAAGTCCACGGTGCGCCTTATAACCCGGAGCGCCTTATATGTGGATTAATATTGAGTTACAAGAGGTGTCGCAACTGCGTAAGCAGCCGCTGACTCCATTTCCCCCGCAGAAGAAGTAGTGCGCGGTGCATGCTGGGATATATGAAAGGGCGTCTCATTTCCATTTTTGTGTTTGTGTAAAGACCCGGAAATGAATTCTACCAAGAGACACTGTTACATCGCAGAGTTTAAACTCAAGGCGATCGATCACGCAGTAGAACACGGGAATAGAGCCGCAGCCCGAGCTGAGATCGGGCCTAAAAAAATCCAACCCGACCCGAGCCCGCGATATATTTTATAAATATATCATTTATAAAAATTTATAAATTGGAACATTTTCAAGAACACGCTTTTTTAATTAAAAAAAAAAAAAATCACACTATCGGACCCCTAACACACTTGTCTGTGATGACCTGCTTAGCGCGAAGAGGAGGGACGGTCTTTCAAACAAATGATGAAATAGCGATCATTCCTTTTACCAGTCCAGCTGTTTAAATGCCTGCTCAGCGTCGAGTTGCCAGTCTTTTTGGGTTTGTATGAAAGCAATTTAGTTTATCCTTAACTTCTTACTCCTTCATATCGGGGATACCAGTTCAAAATAAATAAAATAAAGACGTGCGCAGAAGAGGATTACCAAATTAAGAGGAAGTGTTCACGTGCGCGCAGAGCATAAGCTGGCTCTGCGGATCCTGTTTAGTAGTAAAAAATTACTTCTCTGTTTTATCCAAATTAATCATTTTTAACAAGTATTCCTTAGTTTAGTACACATACCTCGTTTTAGTTTACATTTTATAAACATTATTTATTTAAAAAAAGAAAAAAAGTCAGCGAGAGAGAAGCCCGACCCAAATTTTGGGTCGGGCTTAAGGTCTTACCTCTGGCCGCAGCGAGAGAGTTTAACATCAATGAATCAATGATGAGGAAGTGGAGGAAGCAAGAGGATGCGCTGCACCAAGTAAACAAGACAAAACAGAGTTTCCGCGGAACAAAGCGAGATGGCCACAGTTAGAGGACAAAGTTGAACAGCCTTTACGGTAGCGCCGCATTTGCGCCTTGTTTATGGAAAAAGTTTTAAAAAATGTCATTTATTGAAGGTGCGCCTTATAGGGCGGAAAATACGGTACATCGGAAGAAGGATCCTGGGTTTGGAACCGCCAGGAAAGAGGCCTAGAGGAAGACAAAGAGGAGGTTCATGGATACAGTGAAGGAAGACATGAAAATAGTTGGTGTGACCGAAGAGGATGCAGGAGATAGGGTTAGATGGAAGAAAATAACTTGTTGTGGAGACCCCTGAAGGGAAATGCCAAAAGAAGAAGAAGTGACATCATGTGCAAGCGTTCCATAAGACAGTGATTAGAGGAAATTTGAACCACAAACCTTTTCCTCTGCAGTCTCTGGTTCCAGGCTAACTGGTTGGTCACATATGACCGGCTGATTCTCAGCGGGGGGCTCTCCGTGACCCTCAGACGAAACCAATTCAGCTTTGACATCCGCTGCTGGTTTTGTCTCAGCAGACTGAGGAAGGTCAGAGGTCTCGGGGTCTGCAGTCTGCAGGGAGTTTGCAGGGGAGCCTGCGGGGGAGTTTGCAGGGGAGCCTGCAGGGGAATCTGCAGGGGAGCCTGCAGGGGAGCCTGCAGGGGAGCCTGCAGGGGCATTTTCAGAGACAGGTGGGGCTTCTTCAGAGGGTGTGACCTCACCGTTGAGGTCTTCAGGAGGAGTGGTGGGGTCTGCATCAGCGGTGTTAGCCTCAGACATGATGATCTGGAAGTAAATGAGAATTATTTACTAAAATATTCATCTAAATGTCTAGTATTTAATCTAACCGTTTTGTTACTTTAAAACGCTTTATAATTCTGATTTTTAGCATTTATTCTATTTAGTTAGTTTATTATAAAGCGAACTGAAGATTTTTAGAATGTTGGGAAGTAGGAGTGAGAGATTAAGATGTTTGAACACAAAGATATTGACTTCTTAGATAAATGGTATCACTAGGTGTTTCTTATCATATTTACCAGGATGATGCAATAAAGTTTTAGCATATTAGAAAATGAACTGCAGATTTTTTTGGGATGTTAGAAAGTAGGAATAAGAGATTAAAATGTTTGAACTCAAAGATATTAACTTCTTAGATAAATGTTACCACCGGGTGTTTCTTATCATATTTTCCAGGATAATGCAATAAAGTTTTAGCATATTAGAAAATGAACTGCAGATTTTTTTTTAGGATGCTGGAAAGTATGAATGAGAGATTACAATTTTTGAACAGAACGATATCGACTTCATAGATAAAAGTTACCACCAGGTGTTTCTTATCATATTTACCAGGATGACGAAATAAAGTTTTAGCATATTAGAAAATGAACTGCAGATTTTTTTGGGATGTTAGAAAGTGGGAATAAGAGATTAAAATGTTTGAACACAAAGATATTGACTCCTACATAAATGTTACCACCAGGTGTTTCTGATCATATTTACCAGGATGATGCAATAAAGTTTTAGCATATTAGAAAATGAACTGCAGATTTTTTTGGGATGTTAGAAAGTGGGAATAAGAGATTAAAATGTTTGAACACAAAGATATTGACTCCTACATAAATGTTACCACCAGGTGTTTCTGATCATATTTACCTGGATGATGCAATAAAGTTTTAGCATCTACATTAAGTTTTTACATAATCTTAGTAACATTTTTTATTATTGGTTCTAGTTTGTGGATTATTTTATGAACTACTCTGCCATCCTGTGATAGTTTGCTGCACATGCATCTGAATTTATACAATTCAAGCTCAGTTTATTTACTGTCACAAAAAAAAAAGAAGTAGTTTAAATCAATTAAATATACAGTAACAACAGTTATGAGGTAAAAAAAACTTTACTCATAATAAATTAATACTTTTAAAATCAGAAGTGATCTAATAAGTTGTCAAAAATTCAACAAGCATCTATAAATAGGAATAATTTCATTTTTGATGTTGAATTTAAACCATAAAAACAAATTTGCAAACTTTAAAACTTTTCCACAGCAAAGTTCATCCAAGATCAAGGTAAATATGAGTCATTTTTTGCAGCTTGAAAGCTAAATTAAATAGGAAACAATTTAAAAAAGTCACCTGTTTATTTATTTTAAAATCAAATATAAATTGTTTTATCAAATTTCAATCAGAGTTTTTAAATAACTGAGTGTAAACAGTTTCTTTTTTACTATTTAAAACTCCTGGAAGAACTCTGTTTATCATTCACACACCAAAACAAACACTTTTCAAAGCGGCTCGTCAAGAAGATAATTAAAATATTTAGTAATAATCTTCTAAATGCAGATAAAGTATTAGATCCCGTGTTGTTATGAAGCTCACCATTTAGTCCTGCAGACACAGGATCCTCTCTTCAGACCAACCCCTCCTCTACACGCACCGCCACGTACACACACAGACCGGAACAAAGAGGTTTAAATTAAAAAGATGAATACCCGCCTTCCACTTCCGGAGCAACAGCTGTCACGATTCAATTTTATTTGTATTAGCCCAAAATTCCAGAATTTCTGTCGTAACAGGCTTCACATTGCAGATTCAGATGACGAAAAAAACAAAAAAAACAAACCAGGAATGTATGAACACAAATACACAGCAAGAAAACTAATGCTAACTAAACGATATTAGCACATTCCTGCACGTAGACTCACCGTCAAGGTGAGAAAAAACTCCTAAAAAACCCATCCGTAGGGAAAAAATAAGAAACCTCATGGGGATCCACAAGAAAGAGAGATCCCCCCACGCCGGACGAGGTAGGGGTCACACAGTTCAAAATTATTATTTAACTTAAACTCTTTTTTTCGCCTTTATTAAATCAGTATAAACTCAATGGGATTATAAATTTCGTCTTTAAAAGTGTCCTTTCAGGAAGATTTACAAGCATATTGTAGCAGGTGGAGTATTTTATTGCATTGGTTTTATGATTCGTGTCTCTGCTTTCTTGGTGCTCCCCGCCCGATCCTGAACAGGCGGTTCAGTTATGTATTTAGCCCACAAATTAATGAGGACACTGAAAAACAGTGGTTTAGAATGTCCTTTTAGAATGTCCACGGACATTGAAAAACAGTGGTATTTCCGGTCCGTGGTATTTTAGCGGACCGAAAGTTAGCTGGAAGTTTGCGGGATCGCATCCCACTGTGTTCACGTCTTGTGTCCATGGAGAAAACACCTAACCCCCCGTTTCTCTCACAACTAGCGTCGTCAAAAGTGGCAGCCTGCTGCAGTGTAGTGCAGCACACAAATTTCCCGGTCAGGGATTAATAAAGTATGTTAAAATAAATAAAAATTGGGAAAATGCAATTGACATTTCTTAGAGATACATACTCAGGGGCGGATCCAGGATTTTCTAAAATAAAACGAGCACCTATGGTGCTCGCCAGCATAGGGGGCTTTGGGGGCATTCACCCTTAGAACATTTTGAAAAATAAGAGTCGTTTTCCTGCATTTTGGTGCATATTTTGCCCAAAGTTTTTAATAATTAAAGTACTAAGAACACTTTTTTTGTGGATCAAAAGGGCGGGAAAAGTGCGCCCCCCACGGCACCTGCTGTGGATCCGTTTCTGATACTTTTCTAAAAGAGGTTGTTCTGAAACCATAGCTGGTGTCCAGAGTCCCTTCGACTCAGTCCAGAAAGACCTGCCATATTTCTAAATCAAGCCCACATTTGTAGTTGTTTACAATAATGTGTGTGCATGTATGTGTAATTCATGTGAATGAGGAATGTACAGCGCAGTAACGTGCGATGAGGTTGATGGCTGATGAGGCACTGACTCTTTCAGAGTCAGATTTACAAGCGCAAGAACTGAAAAATCCATCTTTTAAGCATTTATCCAACAGCATCCAACCACTGATAATGGTTTACATCCAATCATCATTCCTCTTTCAATTATACTCACAAACATAAACACAGGCACAGATTTGTCTCTTTTATTGGTATGAATAGAGCCTCCATTGGGTGGTTTAAGAAATTCATGTACTGTAAACAAATTAAAGTAGAGATTTAATTTGGACCAACAGTCAAAATTTCTGTTGATTTTCAAACTATAAATTCGGGTGCTTTAAAACATTTTAATAAGGTTTGACTATGAAAATGATCAGACAATAAAAAAAAAGACAAAATATTTAGGCACCTTACATATATTTATGAAATACTATTTTTACCCCATTTACTTTCATCTTATTTTAAACAGACAAACAAACACTTAAAAACAATCGTGTCGTTACTTTTACCTATAAATTAAGTCCATCCACTAGTTCTTCTTCACAAAAAGTTCTATAACTAAGCTCTAGAAGTCGTCCTTTTTTTCTTTTAGTTTTAAAAGTTTCCGTTTCAGTGAAGATTTTGGCCAAAGAAGATCTGACAGTTTGTGTGCTCCCCCTTGAGTTAACGCAGAGTACTGCACAAGTCAGTCTTATGGTTATTATTGTTAATTAACCAGAGATTAGATAAATGCAATTTTAATTAATAAAAATCAGTGTGGTAAATGTAATATGATCTAAAATATTAGTGTAATAAATGTAATTAAAAAGTATCAAACAGATAATAAATATGACCAATCGAAACCAGATATCTAACAGTGTAGAGAAAACAACAGCTACTTACTTTATAGATAAAACCTTATTTGTAATTTTTCTCATTCAGTCTAAAATTATTTGAGTCTGAAAAGCAATGAGTTTATTTACTTTTCTAAGCAGCAAGGTAGCCAATGAGAAGCAGGGAACCATCTTGCTTTTTAAGAATTAAAACACAATCTTTACAAAATAACCAGAAAACATTTCTGTAATACTATATGTATATGTTTATGTTCACGTTGTTATTATACGCAAAAACACTGCCGCTATTCACTGCGGCTCGTTGGTCTAGGGGTATGATTCTCGCTTAGGGTGCGAGAGGTCCCGGGTTCAAATCCCGGACGAGCCCACTTTTTTTCAGAATTTATCGAATGAATAAAAAAAGAAAAACATTATAATAAAAAATGTACAATACAATGTACAAAATAATAACAAATAAAAAAAGTATGCTTTAAAATATAACAAGAGAATTAATGTTCCACAAAACTGGTATTTAATCATTTTCTTCCCAATGATCCAGCGGAAATGTTGGAACTACTTTAGATTTACTTTCTCTTCGTGTCTCTTCTGATAGAACCAGCAAAACAAACACATTCCGTTCCGTCATCTTCCGCTTGTTCCGGGGTCGGGTCGCGGGGGCAATAGCCTCAAACGGTCACACATTGATGGAATAAAATTTTAATTCTGCCGCCACAACAGACTGGTGACCTGTCCAGGGTGTAACCTGCCTCTGGCACTCCCGCCACGCCACTGGGAATAAAAGGTTCAGTAGACGCAAATATTAATTCTGCGTAGCATGATGTTTTTACAAAACAAAAATGGAAAATGTCATTTTAATGAGTTGGTTCACACAAAAAAAACTTCGTTTTGATAATTTTCATAAATACATTAATGAATGTATTTATACATTTTTTTAAAATTAAGTTACAAACATAAAAACAAAATAAACCAAGTATTTACAAAAAGTTTTTACAGTTTAAAGGTGGAACAGAAGATTTTTAGATAGTATGTAAAATAGATACTATATTTGACATAAACAACCTCCAGTGGTTGAATTTATGCTTTAAATAGATGACTGAACATTTTGATACATACAGTATTACTAATATTGATAAAGTTCTGTGCGACATTTCGGACTTCAAACAATCATTTTTGTACAGTGGACAAAAACCATTGGCCCACATTCTGCCGATCATTAAAACTTTCTGGTTCAGATTTAAAAACAGAAAAAGGGCGGGACGGAAAAAAAAGGAGATGGAAAAATAATGGTAGGGAAAAATAGGAGATGGACAGAAATACAGTCAGTCAGTCACCTTCTTAACCGTCTATCCCTTAGGGGGTTACCGGAACCCATCCTAGCTGATTCAATGCAAGGGGCCGGGTGCACCCCAAACAGGTCGCCAGTTTGTCGCAGGGCCGTGCACAAACACTCATCCTGGAGCAATTTGGCACTGGTCAATCAGCCTGCATGTTTTTGGAGGGTGGGAGGAAACCCACGCAGACGGGGGGAGAACGTACAAATTCCACACAGAAAGGCCAGTGTTCCAAGCCTCATCCCCACGCGGGACTCAAACCCACAACCTTCTTCCTGTGAGGCCACTGTACTATCCACTGCGCCGCCGTGACGGCAACAGAAGTACAATGGCTCGAAAAAAAGCGTAATGGAAAAACGATGGGACAAATAAAATGAGGGGACGGATCATTTCTCCACAATGTAAAGCATCATCCTCTGATGTTGTGCGGCATTGCCGTAGCAACGCGTGGATCTTCTCCATGTCATGCCAGGTCCATGTTGACCATGCTGAGCATCTGTCTCTGGAAGAGAAGGAGGGAAGATTTGGTGCAGGAATAAAAAGAAGTCACACAAAACCTCTTCCTGCACAGACTGTAATAATACTGTAATGAATGGTTGACGAGGTGGTAACAGTCACACATGTAGTTTTTTGCAATCATTTTATCAAAATTTCTGTATGAATTTCTAAAAACAGTTCAGCAGGAGGCGTTAGTGTACATTTTTATAGAATCTAGTTCAGTGGTTAGAAGGATGACACTTAGCAGGTTATTCTTTCGTTTCATCAACAGGTGAAACGGAATGAAATCCATCTACTCATCCCCATCTTGGGCATTGCCGGGCTGAGGAGTCCCCCGTGTTTCCATCAGGATGAAGAACATCTATTGACTTCTTCAGATATTTAGCTGTAGAGTAGAATAAGCTAATATTGAAACAATAGTCTTAGACACATTCGATGCTCGTCCCGGGGGAGGGATCTCTCTTTCACGTGGATCCCCACGAGGTTTCTTATTTTTCCCCTACTGATGGGTTTTTTGGGAGTTTTTCCTCACCATGAAGGAGAGTCTAAGGGCAGAAATGTGCTAAAATTGTCTAGCTAGCATTTGTTAGTTAGTTTTCTTGTATTTCTTGTATCTTTGTGTATTTGTGTTTATACGTTTTAATGTGAAGCCCATTGAGACAGAAATTCCATGATTTTGGGGTATACTAATAAAATTGAATGATACTGAGTAACTATGGGCAGTCAGTGGCCCTGCCGCTGACTGAGAAACTCAGCTGAATGTGGCAAATGATACAGGATGATCATGATAGGGATGTTGGACTTGAATGTGTATGTGACAAAAATTGTATTCAAAGCAGAATTGCTGCAAGAAATCCCAGCTGGGAAGGACTCTTTAAAACTCCAACTAGATGTTTTGGCCATCTTGGATGCTAGAAATGAAATAGATTCTTGAAAAAAAGAATGGTTCTCAGTTTTGTAATGTTGCAAAAGGACTTTGTCCCCAAACCAGAGGGAGCAGTTCATTTATTGGTTCTTCATCACTGTTTAAGTCCAAGTCTTGAGGACAATGGCAGCAAACTGGCAGCATTTCATAGAGGAGGACTTTGTGATTCCACCAGCCATTCATTGTTTTAACCACTGTGAGCTGGAGGGTCAAACTTAACCAGGTCATATTCTGTAACAACTGTTGAACATCTTCAACACTCATTTAAAAAGGGCGACAGATAGCGTAGGATGGTAAGTCATCATAATGACGTTACACCCGAAGCTGTGCTCGACACGCCTCCATTTCTTTAACCCGGAAGTTAAACTCCCTCCTCTTTTTCTTCGGTGGGATTTTGCGTTTTGCATCCAAGCTGTTGCTCTCCTGCCTCCTGCTGGTCTAAATCAGTAAAATCCCAGATTCATGTGAAGTTCACATGTCCCATGATGCATTTGCACCGGGCAAAACATTCCCGCCTAAAGTTACACTTAGAAGCTTGTTTTTTATGTCAGAAGAAAAGCGTGTACGACATAAAGTGTAATGACATTCATTGTAAGCAGTCAATGTGAGAGTGTGTACTACAAATGCAGCCTTAGTTAAAACACTTTGATGGTTTTACAAAAATTTTATAACAAAATATGTTTAATATTAGGAAAAGTCCATACGAACTAAGAGGAAATGTTGTGTTCATTAAAAATAAATTTAGAACAAATGTTAAAAAATTCTGTATTTCTATTAAAGGTGTGGATCTTTGGAATAATTGTGATGATGAACTTAAATTATGTTTCAATCTTATCTGTTTAAAAAAGAAATTTAAGTTATTATTACTTAAAAAATATGCAAGTCTTGATCGTTAAAATCAAGCTTATATATGATGTAAACAACTATAGTAACAATTGTATTACTTTTTGTACTTGTATTACTTTTTCATTTGATGTTCTAAGTTTCATTTAACGTATTATGATTGATTTACGTATGTTTTATGATGGATTTCTAAGTATTTACTTATATGTTTTTTTGCTTTTATGATGATTTAAAAAAAGGGTCGGCGAAATAAGCGTTTGCTTCAGCCGATACGTTTTCGGTCCTTTGGTAAAATATATATATATATATTTTTCTTTCTTTCTTTAATGTGAAATTACACTGTGACCGAAATAAAATAAAAAAACTGTTTTAACTGTGAGTATTAATGTCAGTGGTAAAAATAATTTTATAAGCTCGTGTAAATGTGAAACAGTAGGCCTGTAGAGGTGCACTAAATGTGTTTTAAGTGCTACACAGAGTATTTTCCTTTATCTAATAAAGGAGAAGTTCCGTTCCGTCATCTTCCGCTTGTTCCGGGGTCGGGTCGCGGGGGCAACAGTCTCAAACGGGAAGCCCAGGCCTCTCTCACCGTGGCTGCATCCTCCAGCTCACCCGGAAGGATCCCAAGTCGTTCCCCGGCCAGCTGTGAGACAGAGTCTCTCCAGCAGGTCCGGGGTCTGCCCTTTGGTCTCCTCCTGATGGAAGGCTGCCCGAAATACCTCACCCGTGAGGCGCTCGGGGGAAACTACCCCATCTGGCTCCTCTCGACCTGGAGTCTGCGTGCCCCAATGATCCTAGGAGCTATGTTGTCCAGGGTTTAATGCCCCTGGTAGGGTCACCCAAGACAAACAGGTCCTAGGTGAGGGGCCAGACAAAGCGTGGCTCAAAATACCCCTATGAAGTTATCAAACATGGCCAAGTTGCCCTTGCCCGGACTCGGGTCACCGGGCCCCCTCTTGGAACCAGGCCTGAGGGTGGGGCACGAGAGCGAGCCCCTGGTGGCCAGGCTTTTACCCATGGGGCCCAGCCGGGCTCAGCCCGAACAGGGGACATGGGCCGCCTTTCCAGCGGAGGAGATGGGTGGCAGGCAACGACGGGGACCCTGGCGGTAAGATCCTCAGCTGCATGAGCTAAAGGAGAAGTATTCTTTTAATTGTAATGTTGCTTTAATTCAGTGAGGATTTTAAAAACCTGAAGCATCCAAACATAACATCTGTAAAATTCCATCCTGATGTGATGTGGCACTAGCCCTGGAATAAAGTTTGACAGACCATACCTCTCAAGGCAGGTGAAACATCTGTTACCCCATATGACGCATGCACGTACTTTCACTCTCAACCACACTCTATGCAACACTGTTTACTGTCCGCTATGTTCCATGCTCCCAAACAATTTTCTATTTTTGGTAGCATCGGTTTGTGTTCTTCATCATTTGGCAATTTGTTATAGCTGATTTTCTTTGCCTGTTTTAACTTTATCTCTAGTTTAAACTTTCGTTTGTTTTTTTTCTAGATAATCCAGCTGGTTGGTTGTGATGAAAAAAGTCGGCAACAGAACACTCTAACAGCTTCCTGCCCTCCAGTCCTATTTAGCCAGCCATGAGGATGTTAGGAGGCCAGGCAAACTCGTCAATTAATGAGTGCTACATGACCCCCTCGCAGAACTTTTTCTGCTCTTTATGTAGTACATACTGTACTGCCGCGGGTTTGTTGGGGTCAGCTCATCCTGAGGGGTTGGGCAAATTCAAGTTATTATGTATAGAGCCAGTTCTGAGGTTCATTCTATCGTGATCTCCTGAAGACAACTTTTAAGACTTTCTACAATGGATCACTCTTGGATGAATGACGGATTACACATGCTTGTTGCCAAGAACTACATACTGCCTATTATCAACAAATTCAACACTGTCTTTCAAGCAGAGGAAAACCAGATAGCCTGTCTCCTCCCTGAAATGGATTGCCTCTTGAGAAAACTATTGGTCAAATTTATCCAAATGAAATATGTTAAGGCCACCAATGACCTAAGAATGCTGGATTTCTTAATCAGAGACCAGCAGCGCTCTGATGAGATCATGGCCATTGGACTGTAAATCAGAGAAACCCTTCAGACTCATGAACTTGACCAAGGTGCAGAGCAGAAGTTCTTTGAAGTGGCAAGAGGCTTCCATGAAACTGTAGTGACAAAGATGCTACAGAATAATAACATGAATTGAACTGAACAGTTGAATAACATCACAATGGAATTACAAGTTTTGTTCTATAACTGTCTTGGCGCACGACTTTGAAATAGTGCAGCAGATAACTCTCGCCGGTTAGTTATTGAAAATCTTCTTGTTAAATCGGACATACTATGTTTACTGCAGACTTTTTTACCGCAACAAGACTTGTCTAAACTGAACTCCTTTAATGAGTAGAATCAGAAGATCCACATGAATTGACTGCTTGTTTATCCTTCCTCCTCCACCAACCCTTCCCTTACATCAAATCAACGTTTTTCTCAGTATGTTTATG
Organism: Neostethus bicornis; assembly: GCA_902685375.1. NCBI lineage: Eukaryota > Metazoa > Chordata > Actinopteri > Atheriniformes > Phallostethidae > Neostethus > Neostethus bicornis. The sequence continues at coordinate 5,641,644 of LR738542.1, read as the reverse complement.
TCTGTATATGTTGATGCTAAGTAACTGATGCTGTTTTTTTTTTACTTGCCGTGCTTCATTGACCTTGTTGGTGAGGCCGGGTGACTTATTTTTTTAAACACCAAATCTACCCTCTACCCTCGCTTCCCTTTCAATTCAATTTTATTTGTATAGCCCAAAATCACAGAATTTCCGTCTCAATGGGCTTCACAAGAAAAAGAGGAATGTATTAACACAAATACACAGCAAGAAAAATAACTAACAAATGCTAACTAAACAATACTAGCACATTAATGCACTTAGACTCTCCTTCTCGGTGAGGAAAAACTCCTAAAAAACCCATCAGTGGGGAAAAAATAAGAAACCTCGTGGGGATCCACATGAAAGAGAGATCCCTCCACCGGGAGGAGCAACCAATGTGTCAAAGATTATTGTTTAAATATTAGCTTATTCTACTCTAAAGTTAAATATCCAAAGAAGTCAATAGATGTTCTTCATACTGGTGGAAACACGGGGGACTCCTCAGCCCGGAGATGTCCATAATGGGGATGAGTAGATGTTCTTCATCCTGATGGTTACACGGGGGACTCCTAAGCCAAGCGATGCCCTGGACGGGGATGAGTCGATGGATTTCATCCTGATGGAGCGGGGATAATGAAGCGCAGAGGTCTCCTCGGTGTGGCCATGCCTAGGACAGGAACGCAGAGTATCCATCAGGAATCTGAAATGGGGCTCTCTACCAGAGAGGAAGGAGAGAGGTGGACAGCATGTGAATTGTACTGTACCAGCTAGCAGTGTAACTCTACATAAACAGACAGTAGAGAACAATGAATGAGAGAGAAAGCCAGGGGTTAGGTAGCACTGTTATGTATGGCTGCAATGCCTTAATTCTTGCAATTTCTCAATGTGGGACGAATAAAGATATCCTTGTTTCTTGAAGTTCCCCTGTGGCAACAAGAATTTATCACATCTCTCTGTCTATCTTTTCTAACTATCTTCTTGGCATCCAACTCCTTGAACAACCAGCTAATATGCTCGCTTTTAGGCTTCAGGCGTTTAGCAGTTTCATTTTACATGTAATTTGTGTCAAAAGCAAGTTCGATCACATTACCAATTAGCTGACCTGAGTTGGTTGTCACAGAAAGTAGCATGATTACAGTGTACAGTACTCTTTTGGCTCTCTGTCAGCAGAAGTGCAAACTGTTGAGATTTTGTTTGAAAAAGTTTCTTTGACGTCGGCTTTTAACTTTGGAGGAAGTTTCACAAGACCCTCATCTTGTTTCTCAGTCGGTTCAAGCACCTTTATCACCCTCACTTTGTCTTACTCAAGGTAAGTGTGGTCTGAGGATCCTCTGTTCTTGCGTTCCACTTTAGAATTAAGAGACTTTTTAGTCCAGCTGCCAGCTTCGCTGTGAAGAAACAAACATTTGAGGCATGTTTCAGACTTTTTCAGATCTGCTTAGTTTCCTGATAGACTGAGCTTCTTGAACATTTTACAGGCAGTTTACCTGGATGTTCCTCCTCTCTACAGGGGATGTACAGGTTAGATTTCAAATTTTTTTGCCTTTATGTAGTCTTGGAAGATACGTTTTTTTCTTTTAACCTTCCTTTGACTTCTCAGGAAAGTTGTTTGAATCAAACAGCATCTTATCCAACTCCTCTAGAATGTTTTCTTGCCTCTTCAGAAAATCCAACATCAGATGATCAAAGTGATTTCTGTGTGAAAAGTTTTGTGATGGGCTAATAGCATTCATGGGCCACTTTTTCTTTAGAAGTTCTGGTAGATTATTTTTAATAGATTGAGCTACTAACCTACTAAGCTACTAACATATGGAAAAGTGAGGTTACAGGGAGAAGAGATAAAGAAGGCGGAAGATTTTAAGTATCTAGGATCAACAGTCCAGAGCAATGGAGAGTGTGGAAAAGAGGTGAAGAAGCGTGCGTTCAGGCAGGCTGGAACGGGTGGTGGAAAGTATCAGGTGTGATGTGTGATGGAAGAGTTTCAGCTAGAATGAAAGAGAAAGTGCACAAAACCGTGGTGAGACCGGCCATGCTGATTGGTCTAGAAACAGTAGCACTGAAGAAAAGACAGGAAACAGAGATGGAGGTAGCAGAGATGAAGATGCTGAGGATCTCTCTGGGAGTGACCAGGATGGACAGGATCAGAGGAACAGCACATGTTAGAGGTTTTGGAGATAAAGTCAGTGAGGTCAGACTGAGATGGTTTGGACATGTGCAGAGGAGAGAGAGAGAGTACATCGGCAGAAGGATGCTGGGTTTGGAACCACCAGGAAAGAGGACTAGAGGAAGACCAAAGAGGAGGTTCATGAATACAGTGAAGGAAGACATGAAGATAGTTAGTGTGACCAAAGAGGATGCAGCAGATAGGGTTAGATGGAAGAAACTGGCTTGCTGTGGCGACCCCTGAAGGGAAATACCAAAAGAAGAAGAAGATGAAGAAGAGCTACTAAGCTATTTTTCACAGCAACATTTTTCGGAAAGCATTATCCAAAACACTGGATGGCATGTACTGAAAGTTAGTACCAATTACAGATGAATCGGCAAGGTTTTCAGGGTCATGAGACCAAAAGTCAAGGTAACAAATTTTAAAATGATACATTAATAACTGTTTCCGTTATTACAAAAACCTCAACCATTCATTATTAATAAAGTTAAGGATATATTGCCGGAAGCTTATTGTTTGACGCCTTGGTGACGGTTTATTCTCGTCAGGGTTTTGGTGGATGTGGAAGGAGGAGGACCCAATTGCAGGACATCAAACAAGGTTTATTAACAGATTTCTGGTAAGTCCGTAAAGCAAAGGGCACAGGACTAACTCAGGATTTCAAATTTTCAAATAATAACAAAGTGTTGTGTGGGAGAGGGAATGAGGAGGATCCAAATGCAGGTTTAACAGTTTATTAAGTGTTGAACAAAGGAATCCACAGCAGAGAGATAACGGCTTCAGGCAGTGCTGGATGGCCAAGAGGAAGGGCTGAAGGTTCCTGTGAGGAGAATAAGAAAATTAGTCTGATATCAAAATTTGACTCAGCTTAGAGGTGGTCAGTTTACCACTAGAATCGTTGAAGACCTGACAGAGACTGTGGGTGACACCAGGTCTTTTATAGCCACCGGTAAGTCTGTGCAGCTGGGAGCAATCAGCCAATCCTCCCGTTAGAAGCCATCCAGCACCTGTGAGTTTTGGGGGAGAGAAAAAAAAAACAAACAAGCAGGCCTAAAAGGCCTCACACCACAGTACCCCCCCCTCTACGGACGCCACCTGGCGGACCACCAGGCCTGTCCGGAAAGCGGCGGTGAAAGTCCCGGACCAAGCCAGGGTCCAGGATCGCTGAACGGGGCACCCAGCACCGTTCCTCCGGGCCATAACCCTCCCAGCCCACGAGGTACTGTAGACCCCGACCTTGGCGACGAACATCCAAAAGACGGTTGACCGTGTACGTATCCGAGCCGTCGACAAGGCGAGGGGGTGGAGGCGGAGCAGAAGGAGGCTGGAGGGGACTGGTAGAAACGGGTTTGATCTGAGAGACGTGGAACACAGGATGTACCTTCATGGAAGAGGGCAGGGCGAGCTTTACCGAGACCGGGTTGACCAGCCGCAGGATCCGGAAAGGGCCAATGAAGCGGGGTGAAAGCTTGCGAGACTCTGCCCTGAGGGGAATGTTCCTGGTAGACAGAAGGACAGACTGACCAACCTGATATGCTGGGGCTGGCTGACGGTGGCGATTAGCTTGGCGCCGAGCCCGGCCGCAGGCCTGTTGGAGGGCCCTCCTAGTTTTCCTCCAGATCCGACGACACCGTCTGATATGGAGCTGCACCGAAGGGATGGCCAGCTCCTGTTCCTGATCCGGGAACAATGGGGGTTGGTAACCCAGAGAAGCCTCGAACGGGGACAATCCTGTGGAGGAACTAACTTGGGAATTATGGGCATACTCAATCCACGGGAGATGAGACGACCACGTGGACTGGGCAGAGGCCAACACGCACCGTAATGTGGATTCCAGGTGTTGGTTAGCCCGCTCCGACTGGCCGTTGGATTGGGGGTGGAAGCCAGATGACAAGCTGACGGAAGCCCCCAGCGCCTTACAGAAGGACTTCCAAACAGCTGATGTGAATTGCGGACCCCGATCAGAGACTATGTCCAGAGGGATACCATGCAGACGGAACACATGGGTCACCATGAGCTGGGCAGTCTCCAAGGCTGAAGGGAGTTTAGGAAGAGGCACCAGATGTACAGCTTTGGAGAATCGGTCCACAATCGTGACCACAACATTGTTACCTTCTGAGGGAGGGAGTCCGGTCACAAAGTCCAGTGCGATATGGGACCAGGGACGACTGGGAACCGGTAGGGGATGGAGCAGCCCTGCAGGAGGACGATGAGGGACCTTGCCCCGGGAACAGGCAGAACAGGCAGCGACAAAATTCCTAGTGTCTGCCTCCATCGTTGGCCACCAGAACCGCCGCTGAAGAAGCGCCATTGTACGGCGAATCCCAGGGTGACAGGACCACCGGGATGCATGTGCCCATAGGAGAACCTGGGAGCGGGCAGAGGATGGCACATACGAACGGTTAGCTGGGCCAGTACCTGGGTCCGGATCATGCTGCAGACCATCCCTTATTGCAGTCTCGATCTCCCAAGTGATTGCCCCAATGACGCAGGAGGGGGGTAGAATGGGCTCCGGCTCCGATCTGGACTGATGACCATCATGCAGGCGGGAGAGGGCGTCAGGTTTGGTATTGCGGTTGCCCGGCCTGTAAGTGAGGGTAAAATTAAAGCTTGTAAAGAACAGCTGCCACCGGGCCTGTCGAGAGTTGAGTCTCTTAGCTGCTTGGATGTAAGCGAGGTTTTTGTGGTCTGTCCAGACCACGAATGGTGTTCTGCGCCCTCGAGCCAGTGCCTCCATTCCTCGAGTGCCAGTTTGACTGCGAGCAGTTCTCTATTCCCCACATCGTAGTTTTGTTCAGCTGCAGAGAGACGCTTAGAGAAAAAGGCACAGGGATGGAGTTTGCCATCCTCCTGATGGTATTGGGACAGCACAGCACCCACCCCTGAATCCGAGGCGTCCACCTCCACAATAAACTGCCTCAAGGGGTCGGGCTGGACCAGAATGGGGGCCGAGGTAAACCTCTTTTTAAGCTCAGTGAATGCACCCTCTGCTTGGGGAGACCAAACGAACGGTCTGGCTGTGGAAGTAAGCTGGGTAAGGGGAAGAGCTACCTGACTGTAATTGCGAATGAAACGCCTGTAAAAATTTGCGAAACCCAGAAATTGTTGTAGTTTGCGACGGGTGTCGGGTCGAGGCCACTCAGCCACCGCGCTAACTTTTTCGGGGTCCGGGCAAACCTGCCCAGCGTGTACAATAAAACCAAGGAAGTTGACGGACTGAGAATGGAACTCGCACTTCTCAGCCTTTACAAACAGACGATTCTCAAGGAGTCGCTGGAGTACCGCACGGACATGGACGATGTGCTCCTCAACAGTGGGCGAAAAAATAAGAATGTCGTCCAGATAAACAAAGACAAAACGATTAAGGAAGTCACGGAGCACATTGTTAATGAATGCCTGGAAGACTGCGGGAGCGTTAGTTAACCCGAAAGGCATGACCAAGTATTCGAATTGGCCCAGGTGGGTGTTGAACGCCGTCTTCCACTCGTCCCCCTCCCGCATTCGGACGAGATGGTAGGCGCAACGCAGATCGAGTTTTGTAAAGACCCGGGCTCCCTGAAGTAGCTCGAACGCCGAATTAATGAGGGGCAACGGGTATTTGTTGCGAACGGTGATGTTATTAAGACTCCGATAATCGACGCACGGACGGAGGGAACCATCCTTCTTACCCACAAAAAAGGACCCCGCTGCTATGGGTGCCGAGGAAGGGCGGATAAGCCCCGACGCCAGGGACTCATTGATGTACTTCTCCATCGCCCCCCTCTCTGGAGCAGACAGATTGTACAGGCGACTGGCGGGTAAGGTTGCCCCAGGGAGGAGGTCGATGGCGCAATCATATGGCCGATGAGGCGGGAGAGATTGTGCCTTCTCCTTACTGAAGACCTCTTTGAGGTCATGATACTCTGCCGGGATAGACGCAACGTCCACCGGGTCGATTGAGCCTACCGTGTCAGAAGAGACGGTTGTCACGGCAGATTGGAGGCAAGTTGCATGGCACTGATTGCTCCACCCGACGATACGCCGGTTTTGCCAGTCGACCTGTGGATTGTGCAACCTAAGCCAGGGGAAACCTAACACAAGGGGTGAGCCGGGTGAAGAAATAACGTTAAACGAAAGGTGCTCACGGTGATTACCCGATACCACCATCTCCAACGGGGAGGACTGGTGGGTCACCCTGGTGATAACGTGTCCATCGATCGCCGTGGCATTAATGGGTTCTCCGAGTGGTTGGGACTGGAATCCACACTGACGGAGAAAATCTGCGTCGATGAAGTTGCCGTCGGCCCCGGAATCCACCAACGCTTCGACCGGAAAAGAAGAGGAACAACCAGAGGTTAGTGTCACAAGAATCATAAGCCTAGGGGTACCATGACATCTAGTTGTGCCCACCCGTAACCCTAGGTCTACCGGTGGGCCCCGTCTTTTGGGCGACAAGGGCAAGCTGAGAGTAAGTGACTTCTCGACCCGCAATAGAGACACCTCCCTTCTTTTAGTCTAACTTCTCTTTCCTTTTTGGTTAGATGCATCTGTCCCAACTGCATTGGTTCTGTGGAAGGCTGCTCAGCCTCTTGTGGAACAGATGCAAATGCCCTAGGTGGGGGGCAGACCGAGGAAGGCCGTCGATGGCTGTGAACTGGAGTAGGGTGTAGGGCCCGGGTGGTATTTTCATATTGTTTCTCTCTTTGACGATTGTCTAACTGTATTGCCAGCAAAATGAGTTCCTCCAATGTGGATGGGGTCCCCCTGCCAGCTAGCTCATCCTTCAGAGGATCATTCAGGGCATTTAGGAACACCCCTCTTAGTGCCTTCTGTCCCCAGCCAGCCTCTACTGCTAGGGTCCGGAATGAGATGGAGAACTCCGCCACAGATAGAGTTCCCTGGGAAAGGTGGAGTAGACGCTGGGAGGCATCTCCAGCCCGGTCCGGCACCTCGAACATGGTTCTGAATAAACTCAGAAAATCAGATGTTGAGCGATCAGCCAGGGGGGCTGCCGAGTCTTCGGCCTCGGCCCACTCCAGTGCCCTGCCCCGAAGAAGACCCACAATGTACAAATTCTTAACTTTGTCTGATTCGAAGGTCCGCGGTCTTAGAGCAAAGACATTTGAACACTGCAAGAGGAACCCACGACATTTCCCCAGGGTTCCATGGAAAGGTTCCGGGTCCGTAATATGGTGGTCCATGAGTGGGCTGGGCATAGCTGAAGGAGGTGCCGAGGCTGTGGACAGAAAAAGAGAACTTAGATTATTTACTTTGTCTGTTAAAGCCTGTAACTGTGTTTTTAATTGAGTATTTTTGTCCATAAGGGCCTTTATGGCCTGTTGTTGTTGTCCCAGGAATATTCCTTGTCGGGTCAGAATCTCTGACACTGAGGGTGATGCAGAACCCGCTGGATCCATTCTGGTCAGGTCTTCTGTTGTGTGGGAGAGGGAATGAGGAGGATCCAAATGCAGGTTTAACAGTTTATTAAGTGTTGAACAAAGGAATCCACAGCAGAGAGATAACGGCTTCAGGCAGTGCTGGATGGCCAAGAGGAAGGGCTGAAGGTTCCTGTGAGGAGAATAAGAAAATTAGTCTGATATCAAAATTTGACTCAGCTTAGAGGTGGTCAGTTTACCACTAGAATCGTTGAAGACCTGACAGAGACTGTGGGTGACACCAGGTCTTTTATAGCCACCGGTAAGTCTGTGCAGCTGGGAGCAATCAGCCAATCCTCCCGTTAGAAGCCATCCAGCACCTGTGAGTTTTGGGGGAGAGAAAAAAAAACAAACAAGCAGGCCTAAAAGGCCTCACACCACACAAAGTTCAACCATGGTCAGGCAACGAGGGTGACCTGGCTGGAAGGGATAGTAAGACCCGACAGGGGAGTCTAGGGTGGTTCCTCTTAAATAGATGGCAGGGTGCACAGATGAGTGGAATCAGGAATCATCCTCAGGTGACCCTAATCAGGTTTATTAGGTACATCCAGGGCTCCCTCTGGTGGCGGCAGGTGAGGGACCCTGACAATGCTTTTTTGTTCTGTTTCCTTCTTATTGACACTGAAGCACACAAATTATACTTATGGCAATTTTTCAAAGAACAACCAACAGTCCATTCTCCAAATGTTACCATTAAATTTATTAAGTAGTAGTATATTCTTTTAAAAATGCAAAATTACAAATAAATCTGTACAAGTGTATGTTCACAGTTTTAACACGTTCCCTTTGAATTGCCAACAACTGAATTAAAAAAGGTTTAAAAATGTTTTATTAAAAACACAACATTGTAGAAATGTTTATGATAGTAAAAAAAAAAACCATGCTTAAAAACCTTTAATTGCATTCTTACTTTAATAATCAATTATAATATATGACATCTTGAATGTGCTGAGATATAAAAACATAAAAAAGCAAAGTACGAAGGAGGAAATGCAAATCAGCGGAATAAGCTGATCTGATACATTCGCTATGTGTGTTTCATATAAGCCGCTCCACAACGCTATGCACTCCTTCTGGGGTCTGATCAATCAATGAACAGGTAAAAGTGGTGCTTCCTAATTTGGTTTGGCTTTTTTATGTTGTAAGGCATCAACACACACACACACACACTCACTCACATATACACACATACATATACATCTATTTATCCAAACTTAGATATATTTATATAAATTTATATGTCTATATATTTAGAGAAAGACTGGAAAAGCTAGAGATAAAGTGCACATTTTAGATGTACAAAGACGCTGTTTCAACTATTTTGTTCTCCAGAAGGTGTAAAAATAACATTTTGTGATTACGATGGCTTTAACTCGCTGAACGTTTGTGACCTATTCTCAGAATCAAATACAATTATTGATAATTTATCTTACTTTCAAAGCACTTACTTTATTTTGTACACTGGACGAAAAGACAAACCATCTTAAAATACCAGAATTTAAGAGCAAAATTCCCTGCTTTGCAATATTTCTTTATATATTTATAAAAAAAAGGGTTATATAACAAAGGCTACTGTGATGCCACCTCGTATTCTTCTACTCTTATCTGTGGCGTTCCATTCTGCCTTGCATATTGATAATGCACGATAATCCCTCCTGTGTGGAAACGTTCACATTTCTAAAGAAAAACATTAACAAAAATATCACTCTGACAGAGGAGACCCAAAGCCCGCTTTTCCAAACCCAAAAGCACTAAAGACCCAAACCGAGCTGCTTTTGATAGGTGCATGGGATGCACTGTTTGCATAGATGTGTTCACATGTAAGAAAATGCAACGTTTGCACATCTTTCATCACTTCATGATGTAAGAATACAGAGGCAGTTGAGGTGTGTGGTGCTCTAATTTGGCCAAAATATACATACATATATATCCATATATGAGTACATGTGTATGGGTGTGTGAGTGTGTGTGAATATATGTGATGTATTTGCATTTGGAAATACATATTCATATATGAGATACAGGTACATACATGACACAATCACATTGGGTGTGATATACATTCTGAAAAGATTCACATTTTTATTGTCCTTGCTTAAATTGACATGCGTGTAATAAAATTTGATATTGCATAAAAAGCTGCTTGTGCATAGGCGGTATTTGTATAGATGGTCCTGCCCCCAGGCCAGCTGAGATGCTCCACATGTGATCAGAAATCAGAGACATTTCCTAAAAGATAAATGAGCTGAATAACAAGTTGGCACCAGCTCTTACTCTGCCTAATCAGGAGAAGGACCCGAACGTGCACCCTGAGGAACATTTTCCCACTTTCTGTCAGATTGATTGTCAGGCGTTGGAGTCAAAGCACCGACCCGGCACAGTTTTTTTGTCTGGTTTCCTTGTAAAGGTTTCACAACTGCATGTGGCGCTTCTTGTGTAGAGCCAGGTGGTCGGAGCGGGAGAAGCTGCGCTCACAGTCGGGACACTGGAAAGGTTTCAGTCCCGTGTGTTTGCGGTAGTGCCTCGTCAGCTCATCTGATCGGGCGAACTTCCACGTGCAACCTTCCCACGTACACTTGTAGGGCTTCTCCCCTGTAAAGAACAGAAAGAACACCGGGTTTGTAAAAAAGAAAAAGAAAAAGGCCTATCTTTTGTTGGGTGGCGGAGCCCGGAGCCCGGGTACATCCCTTGGAGTACCCGGGCCAACTAGAAGACATAGTTACTCCAGAGTGTTCTAGGTTAACCTCTCGGTCTCACCAACAACTACCAGGAAGCCATCCTAACCAAATCCCTGAGCCACCCCATTCCTAATTACCACTGCTCCTAATCACTTCTCCCTGTGTCTTGATTTTCCATTTTTTACACAAGACCTGATACCCTTCAGTCTTTTGTGAGGTCATCTATTGTCTTGTTCATGTCTGATCCAACCAAGACTGCCCTGGAAACCGTGAAGTCTTGAAGACAGCCCAGGACACCAAGCCCGACCAAGGATACAAGCCTGTCCCTGTATCCAAGCCGAATCAAGACTGAAGCATACCCAGGATACCAGCCTACACAGGATCCAAACCTACCCGAATTGGCTGCCAGATTAATCAATCCGACTCTTCTCCCTGACCCGTCTTTCCCCGATAAACTGGTCGAACTCCACTGTTTGCCTGGATCCTACCTCACACCTCCAAAACCATGGTGCGAAAGCTTGTCCTTCCAGTAGGGCCAAGCTCCTCATCCTGTTTCTATGTGAGAACCAGGTCACCCTGTGGTGGGCACTGATTCTGGCTGCTTGTATTTGCAGTCTTGTTCTTAGGGTGACGGAGGGAATGTGGATCCACTGGTAAATCAAGAACTTCACTTTTTTGCTCAGCCTTTTCATCGCTACAACAGATTGGCGCACTGTCCGAATTATTGCATTTCACGTCTATCTCCTGCTCCATTGTCCTCATTTTTATAAACAAGACCCAATAATATGTAAGTTCCTCCACTGGAGGCTAGACTCAATCCCTAACTGGAAGAACAAATTCCCTTCACTCTGATTGAGGATCATCGTCTCAAATTTCTCATCCCAGTGAAAAAAATGAGGAAAAATTGCTACAAAACCACAAATGCACAGCTTGTTCAAAGAGTTAGAACCTCTCACCTGTGTGTGTACGTCGATGCGCTTTGAGGTGGGAACTTTTGGTGTAGACTTTGGTGCATCCAGAAAAGTCACACCGGTGGATTCGTCGTTTCTTCAGAGAGTCCGGAGAGTCAGCAGGGATGGGATGCTTTGGACCAGGATGAACTATTACTGAAGGGTTGGTGCACCTTAAGGAGACACAGGAGAACCAGATGCTTTACATCATGAACCAGCAGAGGGAGCCAAACTTTCTACACGACTCTTAACCGAGCGATAACAACTTAACCCATCAGGAAGTTGTGGGAAAAACCCTCCCGCCAGTTCCAGTCTATCAATACTGATTTATCACCTCTAAGTTGATAACACGTGTAAACTATTATATTTCATTTCCTAAAACGTGATACCAGTATTTTACAGGCCAGTAGAGAACAGCTGAACTCTGACCTAATGCTCCAACATCACGGTACGGCAGCTACTGTATAACTGTAAAAGTTCTTTAAAAAAGAAGAAAAAAGTGTGGTTTCAAATACACACAATGTACAAAGACACACACACACACAAAAGACACAGAAACATGCACAACACACAGTGGTGGAACGTAACGAAGTAAATGTACTTCGTCAATGCTCTTAAGTAAAAAAATTGTGTATCTGTACTTTACTTAAGTAAAATTTAAGACCGGTACTTTTACTTTTACTTCACTACATTTTTAGAGCAAATATCTGTACTTTTACTTCGCTACTTTTTAAAAAAGTGTTTTACATGTTTTGTTACATTTTCGTTCAGGAATTTGAAAAATACACAAGTTTTCTTTAGCGCATCTCGAAGCCGCATCGAAAAAACCAAAAGAAGCAGTTGATCGGGAGAAGACGTAATGAATCGAGGACAAATCAGAATCCAGAGTAAACATTTTCCGCATTTATTCAGCGCCAAAAAACTAACATCAAATAGAGAACAAATTAAAAAGAGTCAGAAGATGGTTGTTCGTTGTATTTACTTCTAAATAAAAAGTTGAGCCATCATTACACAGAGCAGGGGCGGATCTAGAATTTTCTAAAGGATGTGGGGGGGGTGTGAGGTCATTGACAAACCCAATATAGGGTGACTGGGGGCCTCACCCCAAAAACATTTTAAAAACTAAGAGTCATTTTCCTGCATTTTGGTGTCCCTGCTAGGGGATAGCTTGACTAGTCCCCTTTCCTTTTTTCTTTTTTGTGGACCAAATGAGGCGGGAGAGGGGGATCACGCCCCTGCAGAGTATTTATTTGTGACCCTACAGCACAAAAAATGACATTTGAATTATGATCGAATACTTTTACTTTTTACTTAAAAAGTACAATTTACACCAACTACTTTTGTACTTTTACTTAAGTAGATTTTTTTCATTGGTACTTTTACTTTTACTTAAGTTTTTTTTTTTTTGCCTAATTATCTGTACAAAAAGTGAGTACTTCATCCACCACTGACAACACACACTTTCTCACACTTATAAATACACATACACAATGCATATCCTGTACGTACACATATACAAGTACACAAATACACCTACCGATGCCATTATTACTACACACACACCACACTTGATCTGTTTAAAGTTTGGCTATAGAGAATCGTACGTAACATATGTGTGTGTTTCAGTTTGTTGACAGATAAAAGTCACACCCAGTTGTTTTTCTTTTATTTCTTTGTTGCTATGGTAATGTGACTGGCTGATGATGGTTTCCATGAAAGAAAAGGATGGAACACACTCTCAAACAAGACGTGTGTATCTATTCTGTAATGATGTGTATGTGAGCACCTAATAATTATTTCTCTGCAGGAAGGCTTTCATTAGGGGAAAAAAAAGGAGCTCCAATCATCACATCTTTTCGCAATATTTACAATAAAACAGAAACACTTTTACATCGAGACGTTTGACCCAGTTTTTAAGAAAGTTTAACCACTAATAGCCACAAATCTTTGAAACGTGTAACTTCACATGTTTCAAACACTTAAAACAAGAGTAATTTTATCCTAAGACGTAAAAAATTATGCTACAGCCTCCCCACTTCACAAATATGTATCAGTTTATCTATAGTTGGTATCAAGTAATTGTGGGCAGTTTTAGTAAAATCTTCTATGTGGTTTGGGAAATTGTTAACAAGCATGTATGACTTTGACTTTTCTGACCTTGAGCTTTGGTCAACCGACTATGAAAGCCCAATCAGTTCACCTATAGTGTGTACTGCTCAGTTTGTCTATCCTTTCAGTGCTGCAGATTAAAGTGACCCAGTTAACTGGTCAGTGTGTGGCAATGTAATAAATTGGTGACTTGTCCAAGGTGTACCCTGTCTTGACGGGAACAAAACTCAGAAGATGGATGATACATGTATTTAATAATGTATGTTGTTTTTAATTATTACTGTATTTCTTTATGTTTCTAAATGAGATGTATGGCGACCTCGAGTGCCCAGAAAGGCGCCTTAGAAATAAAATGTATTCTTATAAATTAAGGCCTGATTGATTTATTGATTGATTAGCGGAAAATGCTAATTGGATTAGCATTAGAATGCTGATGTAAAATTTATGCTTGTAAAAAATAGTCAATATAGACTAATTTTTCCATTTTTTTTAACTAAAATGGAAAAAAATGTCAATATTGCAGGTCTAAAGTATCAAAAAATTAATCTTTTTTTCCTTTCGTTGTGTTTTAATGACTATTTGAACAGATGACACAGTGAGGCAGTCAGCTTCTTCTTTTTAGGTCAAACTTAAAACCAATTAGAAATAAATTGTTATTGCACTATTTTAAAAGCAATTTGAATTCAAATAACAAACTTCCTCTATATTATATCATTTAATTAAAAAAATAAATACTAATGCCTTTTAATGTTTGCATCATGACAAATTTTTTTTGCAGTGTTATACAATTTAATATTGTTTATAATCTCAGCATTGATTTTGATTACCTTATTATTTAAACATTAAGTTCCGTTCCGTCATCTTCCGCTTGTTACGGGGTCGGGTCGCGGGGGCAACAGCCTCAAACGGGCCTCTCTTCCCTGCTGCATCCTCCAGCTCACCCGGAAGGATCCCAAGTCGTTCCCCGGCCAGCTGTGAGACATAGTCTCTCCAGCGGGTCCGGGGTCTGCCCCTTGGTCTCCTCCCGGTGAGACGTGCCCGAAACACCCCGCCCGCGAGGCGCTCGGGGGGCATCCTGACCAGATGCCCGAACCACCCCATCTGGCTCCTCTCGACCTGGAGGAGGAGCGGCTCGACACCGAGCTCCTCCCGGATGGCAGAGCTCCTCACCCGATCTCTGAGTGAGAGCCCAGCCACCCTGCGGAGGAAGCTCATTTCAGCCGCTTGTACCCGCGATTTCATTCTTTCGGTCACCACCCACAGCTGGTGACCATAGGTGAGGGTTGGAACGTAGATCGACATTAAACATTAAGTAAAAAAATATAAATATATTTTAATTATGGCTCAGTGGTTAGAGCGTTCGCCAGCGAACCAGGAGTTCACATGTAGGGTCCTTGGAGAAGACACCTAACCCCCCGTTTCTCCCAATATTGGTGCCGTCATAGGTGGCAGCCTGCTGCGGTGTGATGCAGCACACAAATTTCCTGGTGAGGGGTTTATAAAGTATATTTAAAAAAATTCAACAGATGTCAACCTTTCCTGGACCCTTTAAATTATTATTGACATCAAACTAAAAAACACATTGAATAAAAATTGAATAAAAATGATCATTGAACATTTTTATTCTGAAGTTATTTACAGCTGTTTTCTTTTACAGCACTCAGAATTTTTATGTCTTCACCATGTTTTGTGTTTTTAGATAAAACTGTAGGATTTTTGTCTTGTTTGTGTAAGATGAGAACTTTGGCGTCATGAAGATAATTTGTGATGGTTTTTACGTTGACTCATCTGTTTATTTAGTGAATAAGAAAAACCCCAAATGAAACATCTCAACGGACAGGATGTTTGTGGTAAAGCTCATCAGTATCTGTGGAGCCAGAACGATACCTGAACATGTCTATGATAACCAGATAGGAGAACTTCCAGCTTCTCCGGAAACTCTTCAGCAGTGTGTGTCTGGGTCTGCGAGTTTGTCTGTGTGACTCACTCGTAGTCGGGTGTCGTCCTGATGACAGATGATGTCATCTCCATGCTGGGGTCATGAGAGAGGTCAGTGTGGTTCTCCATTTTGATTGGCTTGTGCAGTTCGTGAACGTCTCCTCGCAGGTCGTGAGGCTTCATGGAATAAACTGTAATATAAAACAAAAAAAATTGATGCTGAAAGAGGAATAAGAACGTTTGTAATGTGATAGAAATGGCACAATTGATTAAAAATTGGCCCTTTTATGCTTTTGGCATTGGTTACTCTGTAACGCTTGAACTCCGGTAGCCACTCAGCTCCGTGAGCCGGTTTGTCTTCCTTAAGGGTCAACAGTTCAAAGCCCTTCTTGCCTCTCTGACCTTTCGCTGTCCACAGAAAAAGCAGAATGAAGTATGTTTCCTGCTGTAAAATCTGCTGAGACTCCGTTTCTAAAAGCAAAGGAAGTGAAATCTGCTTCTCTAATGTAAAAAAACAAACAGGATGTGACATTAATATCTAATCTCTACACGTCATTGTTTGGATTCAAACTGACTTTTAAAGTCTAATCTTTTTACAACTTTTAATAGAAGATATTCTGACCACAATCAATTCATTTTATGGGAATACTTTCTGGGTCATTTTGAGACGAGAGAATTTTTTTTAAATGATTCAGTTTCAGGGTTTCCTGATATGAACATTATGTCCGATTGGAGTCCATTCCAATTCAGTTTGGACAGGAAGTACTGTTAGAGGAAGAATAGGTTGGAATAGACTGTGTCTCTCCATCCGAGTAGGAAAACTTATTAGCAGGTCACGTAAAAACAGAGTTAGATTTATAGCTGCCATCATGCCACCAGGAAGTACATGGTAACACACGTCTGTATTCTGGTTTTATCTGCTGATTATTTTTCATCATCATTTAAAGAAAAAGCTGGAGAGGTGGAGGTTTTCACCAGAAAGAAGAGGAATGAAGATTAGTCAAAATAAAACAGAGTACATGTGTGTGAATGAGAGAGATCCAAATGGAAAAGTGAGGTTACAGGGAGAAGAGAGAAAGAAGGTGGAAGATTTTAAGTATCTAGTATCAACAGTCCAGAGCAATGGAGAGTGTGGAAAAGAGGTGAAGAAGCGTGTTCGGGCAGGCTGGAACGGGTGGAGGAAAGTATAAGTTGTGATGTGCGATAGAAGAGTTTCAGCTAGAATGAAAGGAAAAGTGTACAAAACCGTGGTGAGACCGGTCATGCTGATTGGTCTAGAAACAGTAGCCCTGAAGAAAAGACAGGAAACAGAGATGGAGGTAGCAGAGATGAAGATGCTGAGGATCTCTCTGGGAGTGACCAGGATGGACAGGATTAGAAATGAGTACATCAGGGGAACAGCACATGTTAGAGGTTTTGGGGATAAAGTTAGAGAGGCAAGACTGAGATGGTTTGGACATGTACAGAGGAGAGAGTACATCGGAAGAAGGATGCTGGATTTGGAACCACCAGGAAAGAGGACTAGAGGAAGACCAAAGAGGAGGTTCATGGATACAGTGAAGGAAGACATGAAGATAGTTGGTGTGACCAAAGAGGATGCAGCAGATAGGGTTAGATGGAAGAAACTGACTTGCTGTGGCGACTCCTGAAGGGAAATGCCAAAAGAAGAAAAAGATTTAAAAGAAAGATGGCACTTTTGGATAGAACTAAAAGTGAACGGAGGACAGTGAAATGAAGCATTTGAAGCAGTGAGGAAACAATTAGAAAGCACACAAAAAGACCTGCTAGTGTGGGACTGTAAATAAGAAAATTAGAGCACACATCAGTGGCTGGAGGAGTTGGTTTGGACCCGCGGGAGCTGAGGAGGAGGAGTCGATCTGGAGGAGGTGTGGAGAAGGAGACAGTTTACGTGAAACTGTAGTGTTTCTACAGTTTCTATGGAAACGTCCAGTTGCTCGCTTTGTGGTCCACAAAGCCAAGCCACAGTGAAGAACACCAAACTGGCCTCTCTGGATTTCACTGGGTCCGAGTGTGCCTCCAAGCTTTGTTATCAATGAGCCCACAAAGAAAAAACAAAAGTACGGTTCGGGGGTACATGACACACAAACATGACACATATGAGTTATGGAGCCTGGAGATTGAAGAAAAGCAGCCATGATTACTGGACTTTGTTAGTAGGGGGTAGGACACGGGGACGTTATGGAGGATAATAGTGTTTTAAAAAACGTTGTGCACCCTCACCATCAGAGGGCAAGAAGATCAGCAAGTGATAAAAAACAACACCTAGGATAATCTGGGATAATTTGAGTTCTAAATGATCCAGCTGTGGGTGGTGTTTTTCTGTTTCTCTGGAGGATCCTCCTCACTTCCTGATTGCTGCTTTGTAATATCATTTTAGCAGCTGCATATTTGTGTCAGAATCCTTCTTCATGATGTCTTTATCTGCACGGCACAGTGTGGACTCTGTATTAGACAGAAATCTCTTTAAATATTTCTGTGAAAAAATCTATAGTTTCATCCACCTACTTCCTGCTCTTCCAGCAGCAGAGATCGTTTTCATTCCCCAGTTTGCTGGAAACATTGATCTGCTTAATTAAGTGGAACAACCTTCGGGATTGCGGATACAAGCGGCCGAAATGAGCTTCCTTCGCAGGGTGGCTGGGCTCTCACTCAGAGATCGGTTGAGGAGCTCTGCCATCCGGGAGGAGCTCGGTGTTGAATTGCTCCTCCTCCAGGTTGAAAGGAGCCAGATGGAGTGGTTCAGGCATCTGTTCAGGATGCCCCCCGAGCGCCTCGCTGGTGAGGTGTTTTGGGCACGTCCCACCGGGAGGAGACCAAGAGGCAGACCCTCGACCCGCTGGAGAGATTATGTCTCACAGCTAGCCGGGGAACGACTTGGGATCTTTCGGTCCCGGAAGAGTGGAAGATAACGGAACGGACCTTCAGGAGTTTTTCATTTCATTGGATTCAATTGACAAACTGATCACCAAAAAATTTGATTTCAGAGAACTCTGAGATACAAAACAATCCAGATAAACCAAAGCAATAATCTTCACCATATTCACCACATTATTGGTAGACAGAAAGTAAGAAGAGCAGGGAAAGTTGTGGGATGGCTGGGGGGGGGGAGTCGTGGACAGTCGTGGACAGAATGCTGAGCGTCTGGTATTTGCTGAGCAAAATGAGATGACCACCCTCGTAAACGTTTGTTACACATTGATGTCCGTAAGACAGTGTTTCACACAGTTCTGGATCCACCTTCATCTCCATCTTACCTGACTTGTGCTCTCTACTCCGGTGGTGGTCGTCGTCCCCGGCAACCGGTTGGCTCACAATGATGGGGAGGGACAGTGGAGAGGGATAAAGGACGGGCAGGGGTACCATCACTCCTGGTCCCGAGTGGAGGAGTGGAGCGATCATTGAGGGGTAGTGCAGGGCTGGAGAAGGGGACAGTAGAGCATGGGGGGGCGGGGAGCGGGGCGATGCGGGAGGGGGCGAGCTGTAGGGTGTGGAGGGGGAGCTGGGAGGTGATGCAGAAGAGCAGGGTGGTGATGAAGAGGAAGGAGATGAGCGCTTGGAAACAGAGAGATCCACAGGTTCCAGCTGAGGGGTGGGGGCGGGAGGGGTGTGAGGGGAGACGGGCATCTGGTAGTAGTGGGTGGGGTGGGGGAAAATCACTCCATAACGTTCTGGGGTTTTCACCAGGTAGAAAGCCTGCAAAGAAAAAAGAGGAAGGGGAAAAAAGTTACACACTCGCTTTACAAACAACAAGCACTGCACAAAATATGAGCTAAAAATTTCCCTGTGTGTGTGTGTGTGCATATATGAGTGAGTATATGAGTGTGTGTGTATATGCGTGATTCGATATGTGTGACGATATGTACACATGTGTACAGGTGCGTAAACACATACATACACACATTTATGCACTTATGTGTATTGTGTATGAAATGTGTGTGAAATCCCGGTGTTTTGTGTGTGTGTGAGCGTTGTGTATGCATGGTCATTGTGTGTAACCATTGTATGTAAATGTGTGTGTTTGTTCAGGAAGAAGAGGAATGTGGGAACCAGTTGGTCTAGACACGTAGCAGCACTGTGTGTCAGAGTGTGTGTGTGTTGTTTGCTTCTGATTGTGTATGTCAGAGGAAAAGGGGCAGGAGGGTGTGAAAGGGGCATCAACAACATGTTCAGGCACGATGCGAGCGCACAAAAACAAACTCGCAACCTCCCGAAGTCAGAAAAGTACCAGTCTTACCCTTTCCATGTCTGTCTGCAGAGGGTAGTCATACATCAGCATGGCTGCACAGCACGGCTCCTGCAAACACACACACACACACACACACACACACACACACACACACACACACACACACACACACACACACACACACACACACACACACACACACACACACACACACACACACACACACACACACACATTAGCATTGTGGTTGCACAGCAAACACACACAACTATTGTTTTGCATGTCATTTTTACCTGACCAATCGGTGTCAGGCTTAATTTTTTTTTTTTTTAAAAGAGGGTCTTTAATGCAAAATAACTTTTATTAATATTTCTACTTTTTATTTTCAAAACAAAAATTTGAAGTGATTTTTACATTATTCATTGATCTTTGAGTAATTTTACAAGTTTGCCCGTCCGGTATTCGAATACGATTCAAACAAAACTTTGTTCTCGGGCACGGATTTTGTTCTCTGCCACGCCCACAATATAAGGTAAGCAGGAAGTGTTTCAGTGCGTGTGCTCTGGTCATGCTCAATGCCTTCAGTTTAAGTGCATTTCGACCATCGGCGCATTCGTACTTCCGTAACACTATTGTGAAACCAATATTTTCCAAATCAGTGAAGGGATTTGATTAAACTCCTCACAGTTAACTAGTGCCGACTAAAGATGAACTGATTAGGTTTTCGGGGTCTAGTATGCGAGCTTGCAGTGATTATGTGGGTTATGTAACTAAACTGTTGTTTATCAAAGAAAAGTGCATTAAATGATGATAAAAAGAGGAACATGTTTACAGGTACCAGTGTCGCACGGGCCCCTATGTGACCCGTTAAAGGTTTTAATCTGGCCTGCCTAACTTGAAAAAAATTAAATAAACCTTGTTAATATTTTAATTTCCCTGCATTCTGATGTTCCCTCACTAGATGGCGCACTTTAGCTATATTGGCATTGTTGAGAAAATAACAAAACTGCTCCCATTAAAATATGTGTGTCTCCTCGATGCGCACGCTGTCAAAATAAACTGTGCACAGATATGGAAAGCCATTGGGGCCAATACACGCACGTAAACAAGCGTGTTAGATGTTAAAACAAGCAAAATGTTACATCAAGCACTTAGATTTCAAACCTAGCACAGCTAAATGCACGTTTTTATGTGCTATCGGACTAAATTTTAGACCTAACATGCTGGATTTGAAATTTAACGCTCTTAATGTAACATTTAGGGCTTGTTTAAAATTTAGCGTCCCATTCCATTGGTCTAATCTAGTGGTTAGCACAACAAGCCCGCCGTCTGCTCCTGTTCCGGCCCCTTGGTCAAATGTTAGAACTCAATGTGGCCGCGAACCAAAAAGTTAGCCCACCCTTGATCTAGAATGTTAGAGGAAAGCGTGAAACAGTCCCAAGGCATCACATTAACGCCTATGTTTTAATTGGTCTAAAAATAAAGGATTCCATAAACATAGTTTATTAATCTTCTTTTTCCATATTTTCACACAAAAAAGTATTGATGAGATACCGGATTGCGAAGCAGTATCAGTACAAGGAGTAGCATTGATAAAATCTTAACGACATTCATCTAAATACACACATTAACAATAGATACAAATCAGCACACCTACACACACACACTTAAAAAGAATCATTCCAATCTAATCCTTTTATCTGATGACGATTTTTCCTCCTCTGAATTCCACTTCCTGTCTGAACCTCCGCAAACATTTCCCACATACTTTCCCCTCCTCATCCCTGGTAAATAAGAAACGCACGCCCTACGTCTATAACAATAAAACATAAAATATGCATGTTTATTAGGTTTTTGTCTATATAAGGAAAATGGAATACAAATGGAAAAGTGAGGTTACAGGGAGAAGAGATAAAGAAGGTGGAAGATTTTAAGTATCTAGGATCAACAGTCCAGAGCAATGGAGAGTGTGGAAAAGAGGTGAAGAAGTGTATGCAGGCAGGCTGAAACGGGTGGAGAAAAGTATCAGGTGTGATGTGTGATAGAAGAGTTTCAGTTAAAATGAAAGAGAAAGTGTACAAAACCATGGTGAGAGCGGCCATGCTGATTGGTCTAGAGACAGTGTCACTGAGGAAAAGACAGGAGGCAGAGATGGAGGTAGCAGAGATGAAGATGCTGAGGATCTCTCAGGAAGTGACCAGGATGGACAGGATCAGAGGTCCAGCATATGTTAGAGGTTGTGGGGATAAAGGTTGTGGGGGAGACCGCAGCACAGTGGTTAGCTTGTTCGCGCGTGGACCAGAAGGTCGCGGGTTTGCGGCCCACAGAGAGCACGTCTAGAGTCCTTGGAGAAGACACCTAACCCCTGCTCTCCCACCATTGGTGCCGTCGAAGGGCAGCCTGCTGCGGTGTAAGGAGTGCAGCACTTAAATTTCTCGGTGAGGGATGAATAGAGTTATTCATTTATTTATCTATTTTATTTAAAGTCAGAGAGGCCAGACTGAGATGGTTTGGACATGTGCAGAGAAGAGAGAGAGAGTACATCAGAAGAAGGATGCTGGATTTGGAACCACCAGGAAAGAGGACTAGAGGAAGACCAAAGAGGAGGTTCATGGATACAGTGAAGGAAGACATGAAGATAGTTGGTGTGACCAAAGAGGATGCAGGAAATAGAGTTAGATGGAAGAAACTGACTTACTGTGGCGCCCCCTAAAGGGAAATGCCGGAATAATAATAAGAAAGAAGTCTATAAAAGGAAAGATTCTAAACCTTAGTTGGAATAAAAGACCCCAAATTGCCTCTAGAATAGCATTTGAGATTTTTTTTTAACTAATTCATTAATTCATTCATCATCTAAAGCACTCGTCTAACTCTGTCTGTGTCTCTAGTATAGGTCAACAGGCGGGGTGCACTTTGTAGGGGTCACCAATTTACCACAGGGCTTAATTTAGCACATTTATGTAGATACTAGGAGCCACAAAAAGAACCAGCTTGTGTTTCTCAGACATGAAATCGAGGTTGGAAGATAAATCTGAGTGGTCATGAGATGATTAATGAGGTCAGCAAAAAGAGAAAACATTAAATCAGCTCCCAGATTAAATTCTCAGGCTTTCCTCTGACCTTTGTCTTCTTTTTGAGACGCGGCGTGGAGCCGTGATGACAAACTGCCGAAGTTATCAGGCGAGTAGGAAAAAGAAACGCAAAGAAAACTCTCACACAGAGTGCGATTAAGCAAAGTGATAAGTGTAGAGTGTGTGTGTGTGTGCACACACAGAGTTGTACCACCTACTGAGACCTGTCAGGTGTGGGGTAAACAGTGTGAGGTTTCTCAGGTGGTTCCTGTTCTCTTGGCCTCCAGGTGCTCACAGCTATATAGAAGAGTTTGAAAGCTTTGTTGTGTGTGTGTGTGTGTGTGCGTTCAGTGAGGCATTAAGGCAACATAAACTGTCAAAGAATTTACCCCGAGGCAGTGTGTGTGTGTGTGACCTGTTTAAAGTCCACAATCTGGAGACAAGTTAGCCTTTAATTATTAACAAATGGGGGAAGAACAACAGCGTCGTTTCTGGTTGCCTCGTTTAAAACTAGCTCACGCAAAAATCCGTGCATCCGACAAGTTCTACGAAAACTGACCGATCTAAAAAGGAGGACGAGGCGCCTGGACTACAGGACTATTGGTAGAGACGGCAGCTCAGTGGTTAGAGCGTTCGCGCGCGGATCGGAAGTTCGTGGGTTTGCGTCCTTGGAGAAGATACCTAACCCCGCTTCTCCCACCATTGGCGCCGTCGAAGGGCAGCCTGCTGCGGTGTAAGGAGTGCAGCAAACAAATTTCCCCGGTGAGGGTTCATTAGAGTAATTCATTTATTTATTCTATTTAAATCTAAGACAGGGCGACATGGTGGCGCAGTGGGTAGCAAAGTGCCCTCACAGCAAGAAGGTCGTGGATTCGAGTCCCGGGTGAGGACGAGGCTTGGAACACCGTCCTTTCTGTGTGGAGTTTGCATGTTCTCCCCGTGTCTGCGTAGGTTTCCTCCGGGTACTCCGGTTTCCTCCCACCCTCCAAATACATGCATGCTAGGTTGATTGGCCGGTGCCAAATTGCCCCTAGAAATGAGTGTGTGTGTGTGGATGGTTGTATGTGTGTGGCCCCGCGACAGACTGGCGACCCATTCGGGGTGTACCCTGCAATTCGCCTTAAATCCGCCGGGATGGGCTCCGGCACCCCCGCAACCCCGAACAGAAGGATAAGAAGATGACTGACTGACTAAATCTAAGACATCGAATAAGAAGACTGGCGTAAGAAATGGAGAAAAGATGACCCTTGTGGACAGAACTGGAAGTGCACTGAGGACAGTGAAATGAAGCATTTGAAGCAGTAACGAAACAATTAGAAGCACACATAAATGCTCGCACAGTCTTGTCAATGTAGGACTAAACATAAGAGAATTGGAGCACATCATGGAAGATTTCAAGTCAGTTCCATCTCACTTAGGCCATGTGTGCTGGTGTATACCCGCTGATACGCATTAAAATAATTATTAATAATGCCCCAAGTGGAGGAGTTTAAGTATCTCGGGGTCTTGTTCACGAGTGGGGGAAGGATGGAGTGGGAGATCGACAGGTGTATCGGTGCGGCATCAGCAATAACTAGGACGCTGCATCGGTCCGTCGTGGTAAAGAGAGAGCTGAGCCGAAAAGCAAAGCTCTCGATTTACAAGTCGATCTACGTTCCAACCCTCACCATGGTAACCAGCTGTGGGTGGTGACCGAAAGAATGAGATCGTGGGTACAAGCGGCTGAAATGAGCTTCCTCCGCAGGGTGGCTGGGTTCTCACTCAGAGATCGGGGAGGAGCCATCCGGGAGGAGCTCGGTGTCGAGCCGCTCCTCCTCCTCGAGAGGAGCCAGATGGGGTGGTTCGGGCATCTAGTCAGGATGCCCCCCGAGCGCCTCGCTGGTGAGGTGTTTCGGGCACATCCGACGGGAGGAGACGAAGGGGCAGACTCCAGACTGGCTGGAGAGACTATGTCTCACAGCTGGCCGGGGAACGACTTGGGATCCTTCTGGGTGAGCTGGAGGATGCAGCCGGGGAGAGAGAGGCCTGGGCTACCCGTTTAAGGCTGTTGCCCCAGCGACCTGACTCCGAAACAAGCGGAAGATGACGGAACGGAATTATGAAGATATTTGTAATTGTTTTATCAACATATCAAGTTGAGACTGAAAAGACTGACAAAAATTCCCTGATTGGATCCTTTTTTTCTGTCACTCCGTAAAAGTTAGACCATTTATTTTTCATTTCAGTGGTAGATTAGTGTGCGCCACTCCCAGAGTTGCAGTGGAACCACCTCCCACATTAATGTTTTTCATGTATGGGACTTGCCATAACAGCTTCATGGTGTAGACATGTTGGCATGAGTAATGATTCTGTCTGATTTGAATATTACTGCATGTGCATCATGACATTAGCGTGACATGAATTCTAGAGGTCTGATTGGGCGAGATGGAGATCGAGCTGTTTTACTCCTGAGATTATTCATAGCTTCGGTCATTTATCTTCTAAACTACGTATTCCTGTCTGGGCCGCGAGAGGTGCCAGAGCGTGTACTGGCAGGTTACAGGCAAGAGGTGGAGTACACCCAAACGGGTCACCGGTCACATAAAAACAGATTACCATTCACACACATGCTCATGCTTAAGGGGTAATTTCTCACTGGCCTTTTGACCTAACATGCATATTTCTGGAAGGTGGGGGGAAAACGGAGTACTCGGATAAAACTCACGCATACATGGGAGAACATGCAAACTCCACACAGGACACCAATGACTCAAGACTTGCCCAACTTGGGGCTCAAACTCTCGACCTTCTTACTGTGAGGCCACAGTGCTTTTGTTGTAGGTGCAATCGAAATACTGAGGTTGCAAAAAAAGTCAGTCAGTCATCTTCTTATCCGTCTGTCCCTTTCGGGGTTGCGGTGGGTGCCGGAGCCCATCCCAGCCAATTTAAGCCGAAGGGCATGGTACACCCAAACAGGTCGCCAGTCACACACACTCATTCCTAGGGGCAATTTGGCACCGGCTAATCAACCTAACATGCATGTCTTTGGAGGGTGGGAGGATACCGGTGTACCCGGAGGAAACCCACACAAACACGGGGAGAACATGCAAATTCTACACAGGAAACCAATGACCCAAGACTTGCCCAACCTGGGGCTCAAACTCTCGACCTTCATACTGTGAGGCAACAGTGCTTTTGTTGTAGGTGTGATCGAAATACTGAGGTTGCAAAAAAAGTTTTAAAAAATCCTGAGTTTCATGATGCAAGCAAAAAATCTTTTTCAGTTACCGATCCACGCAATTTTCTAAAATTTTGTTTGTATAAATGAGGCCCGTGGTGCTGACGTACGTATGTGATAACACACACAGTTCCAGACGCTCCGTTCGTTCAGAAAAGGTGTAGAAACGACGGTAGAGGCCTTGCCCTTTACTTGGCTCCAAGCAACAAAGCTTTGGTCCAGGTGTGTGTGTGAGGGTGTGTTTCCTAATCCAGGTTTGAATTGTTCTAGAGTTCAACAGGAGGTCGAGTGATTGTCCCATTGTGGTTGTTAAACCACTATATTGATAGATGAGAAGAAAAAAAAAAAACACGTCTGCAGGTATTTTCACCATAAAACCGTTCACACATTCCAACAGCCAGTTTCAGGGTGTAAAACCACGACGTTTACATGGAAATACCCACAGTACCCACCCACCCTGTAATCCTGAAACGATGTCTCATCAACGGAAACCACCACAAACAAGAAAGGAAAAACAAGATTTTTCTCACTTTACCCGAAATTATAAAAACTCATTGTTATATTAAAGAAATTTACATTTAGGAGCAAAAATCTACTAAAAATGAGTTTTGTTTTGTTTTTTTACAAAAAACTAAAACAAAAATCACTTTTCACACAATCAGATTTTATTTTTATATTATTGTAAAAATAATGAGCATTTGATTTTTTTTTTACGCGACTGTTTACAGAACGTAGACGCAGCTAGTACGCAAACCTCCGTACCACTTTTGGGAATATATTTTAATAAAACTGCCCACTGTTACTCAGTACCAACTATTAATGAACTGCTCGTGTTTTCAGGGCCATATGACCAAAGGTTAAGGTGATATGGGTCAAATTCCCAAATTTTTAGAGCACGCAGTGGGGTAATATTAGACACCTTGGCGTCAACTTATCTCATCTTGTTTATTAGTTTTATTCATGACGAAATCCCCTTCCCTTGCCACCAGAGGGAGCCGTGCACATCCTAATCCTCATCCCTCATCCCCCTGATTAGGTACACCTGAGGTGGTTGGTCTGATAACACACACCTGTGGATCCTACTGCCTATTTCAAAGGAATCCCACAAGATTCTTGGTTGGGGCATCATCACCATCTTTGAACTCTGTAATATCGTTTGAAATTGTTGATCCTGCGTTAATCCTGTGCCCGTTGTCTTACCACCTTACTGGACTTTTGTTTAAATAAACCCTGTTTTTTTTTTATATACTTTATTAATCCCTCATCGGGAAATTTATGTGCTACATTTCACCGCAGCAGGCTGCCACCTATGACGGCGCCAATGGTGGGAGAAACGGGGGGTTAGGTGTCTTCTCCAAGGACCTTAGACGTGCAATCAGTGGAATGCGAACTCGCAAACTTCCGGTTAACTTCCAATTCGCGGGCGAACGCTCTAACCACTGAGCCACCGTGTCCCCGCAATTGGCTCCTCCTCCTCCTTCCAAATCCTGACAACTCATTTTCTTATTATTCCTAATAAATATTACCGTAAACTAAAAATTTAGCTTCAATGAGAAGCTGCAAAAGTTTATGATCACAGTAGTTAATTTTTTTTGTGTCAAAGCAGATCGTAATCATGACTGTAATTTTTCATCAGAAGTCTGACAGTGATCCGTCCACCCCCGAGCTGTTTCATACAGCAATTGCCAATCATGCTCTGACTGGAAGGTGAAAAAAGCCGGAGGGGATCACACGCCCACACGCACATCTACGTCCTGTAACATGCAAATAAAAAGGTGGTGGAATTCGATCTATGTCAGATGGTCCCTCCCTCCGCCTGGAACAGCCTGCAGCTTCATTCTGCAGATTTTGTTCCTCAGAAGAGTTCAAACTAATTTAAGAACATAGCATTCTAGCAAAGGGGCCATCGCACTCACTCCCAATGTTGAAATTTGTGTTTTTAAAATACAAAGATGAGTTATTTATAACTTTATGTTCTCATTGCTTCTTCCTGTTTTTCCTAGATGCAAAGCAGGCAGACTGATGGCACCGTCCGGATCAGGATGATGTGTATTTTTAAAAAATACGGTATCACACTTTATGACACAACAGTATTTAGCGTTCCCAACGTGGCAGGAAAGAAAGGCATTTTGTGACACCTGTTGTTGGACTGAACGTCATGTACAGCATCACGTTTAAACCTGGACTCACAAGATGTACAGACTCAGGCCTGTTTGATCACTTTTTTTTAAGGCTGATTTCATTTTTCCCTCATCG
The DNA here is from genome assembly GCA_902685375.1 of Neostethus bicornis. Taxonomy (NCBI): domain Eukaryota; kingdom Metazoa; phylum Chordata; class Actinopteri; order Atheriniformes; family Phallostethidae; genus Neostethus; species Neostethus bicornis. The sequence goes on along the minus strand of LR738542.1, from coordinate 5,613,640 downwards.
GGGAAATTTGTGTGCTGCACTCCTTACACCGCAGCAGGCTGCCCAACGGCGCCAATGGTGGGAGAAATGGAGGGTTAGGTGTCTTCTCCCAGGACGTTAAACGTGCACTCAGTGGGCTGCAAACCTGCGAACTTCTGGTTAACTTCCGGTCCGTGGGTGAACGCTCTAACCACTGAGCCACCGTCTCCTCCTGTGCAAATTTCTTCACAGATTTTTTTTTAGAATTGATAAAAAATTATTTTTATTATTATTCAAGAGTTAAAATCAGTGTGTAGACAATAAATATTATTAAACTGGAGGGCTCAGCAGGTAAAATTGGTCATATTTGACTCATTTACAGGTGGAAATATTATGATTTCCACATTAGAATTCAATTTATTGGTAAAATGATGGAGTTAATTATTGTAAATTATTGGATGTCACACCATAAACTGATTTTCCTCATTTGTCTTAAAAAGAAACATTACTTTTATTTTCTTCTAACTTTATCAGAATTAAAATTTAATTTAAACACAACCGCAGCATTGGTACCAGTAAATACCAGCATTGGTTCCATTGTTCTGCACTGCTGGTTGTTTATTCCATGGTGGTGAGTTCATGGAAACTCTGGAAATTTGTGTTTTGGCCGACGGCTTTAAGACAAAAAAAACATCTGTGACTATCAGCAACATTAACAATGTCTTTTGAGAGGACGAATTCGGACCGTGTCCTTTCTGTGTGGAGTTTGCATGTTCTCCCCGTGTCTGCGTAGGTTTCCTCCGGGTACTCCGGTTTCCTCCCACCCTCCAAAGACACGCATGCTAGGTTGATTGGCCGGTGCCGAACTGCCCGTAGGAATGAGTGTGTATGTGTGTGGCCCCGCGACAGACTGGTGACCTGTTCGGGGTGTACCCTGCCCTTCGCCGAATCCGTCTTCCCCGCCCATACGTCTTCCCAAAAAGGGATAGATGGATGAGAAGATGACTGAAATTTGGACCCTGGTGAAAATTTTTTTTTGAAAGACCCTATAGTTTGAGAGAGTCCCCGTGACTCTCCGACACAGGTGACACCCTTTTCAGGTCACCATCAGGTGATGGTACAAGGTGAATATGAATTTTTTCACTGGTAGAGAACAAGGACTTTCCCAGAAACAAGGGGACAGGAAGATGAGAAGGTTTGCTTTGATGTAACAGAAGAGCAGGATGATTCATTCTTCTCCAGCCCCCCTCGCTGGGCCTCCTCTTTTTAGAAGCCCTTTTGTTGCACATATAAGGTAAATAAGGAGCTCTCTTTTGGGCTCTTGAGGAGCACTTTGCTTCTCCCGTGGGTGGGTGTATTTGTGCATGTCTGCAAATATTGTCCTTCTAGGTCAGTGAAGCTACTGTGTACTCAACCTCATCCCAAACAGCAAACACCCCCGCCCCGTTTTCTCAAACTTCAGGGGCCTTCATTTACAAAGAGTGATTGCGGTAACTTCTACGTAAATTGAGCGATCTACAAAGGCGGTGAAGCGTGTGGACGTTTGTTTGGCTCTAAACAAAGTCAGACGTTGTAATGATCAAGTTTGAGGAACATTTCATATGCATGACATCGTTTACAGAATAGATTTCTGGGGTTCTAGAGTCGTGATTGGGGCGGGATGGAGATCATGTTGTCTTATGGGTGGAGACGGCAGCTCAGTGGTTAGAGCATTCGCGCGCGGACCGGACGTTCGCAGGTTCACGTCCCACAGAGAGCATGTCTAGGGTCCTTGGAGAAGACACCTAACCCCCGCTTCTCCCACCATTGGTGCCGTTGAAGGGCAGCCTGGTGAGGGATGAATAGACCCAAATCCCAATTTTTCATGGTACAAGCGAGATGTGTAAACTGATCAAACAGAATGAATGAAAAAAAATAAGACCTGGTCCTCAGGGGCGTTGGCCTAGTGGTAGAGTTTCTGATTTTCTGAATGTACACACCTCAGCCACACCCCACCCATCTAACTCACAGTCTGGCTTCCTGCTCTCATTGGCTAAGTTAAATCTTTCAATTAAACCTATAAAATGCCCCTGAGTTAATCGATAGTTGGTACTGAGTAACTATGGGCCGTTTCATTCAAATTCCTTCAGTAGTTTTGAAGATATTGCATTCCCAAGAATTTGTGACCTCGACTTTTGGTCGCATTAACCTCAAAAGCTAATCAGTTTATCAATAGTAGGTACTGAGTAACTGTGGGTGGTTGTATTGAAATCCCTTCACTGGTTTAGGAAATTTTGCATTCACAGAAGCACGCAGAGGGCTTAATGGCTCTTCCACATTCTCTGCATAGAGGCAGAAAAAAATCCAGAAACATTTCATATGCATGACATCAGAGTTCTAGAGTTGTGATTGGGGCGGGATGGAGATCATGTTGTGTTATGGCTGTGATTTGTCACAGGTGGTAACAATAACACAGAAGTTTATCAAATTCCGATTTTTTTATGATACAAACGAGATGTGTAAACTGATCAAACAAAATGAATAAAATAAATGAGGCCTGGTCCCCGAAGGCGTTGGCTTAGTGGTAGTGTCACCAATTTTCAACCAGGAGAACTTGGCTCAAATCCAACTGGGCAAAGCTTTCCCTAGGACTACGTGGGGTGAAAACTGGAAGGGGAATCTAAAAAAAAAACAATAATAAAAAAATAAACGAGGCCCGTGATTTTCGGCTGCTCCCCTGAACTCACTCTCTCAGATTTTTCTAACTACCGGATTTATCTCCTCAATCTCCAGAAAGAACACGAGTGAGAGGAAAATACTGCGGCTTGGAGGCTCTGGCCACCGACTCACCGACTTTCTGCTAGCTCATCAGAATACACACACACTAAATCACTGATGGACTAAATTATAACACACACACACACACATGCATGCACGCTCTAATGGCAACAGGCTGGAGATGATGAGATCACCAGAGAGACCAGAAACCTCCAGACAACAGCTTTGTTCAAGAACATGCAGCCACACACACACACACACACACACTCACACACACAGACATAGAACCGCTGACGTTTACCATCATAAAAGGCGTGGACCTAACGAATGTGACGTCTCTTATAAACAAATAAAAACAAATCAGCGCCCATTTCTGTCAATATGAACAATTTTTGAAACTGAAAATATTCAGTCATGAGTTTGAATCTGTGTTTCCATGGCAACCAGTTTCCCAACCAGGAGCTAGCTTTCTGAACGTACACACCCCAGCCAAACCCCAACCCCTCTAACTCACAGTCTGGCTTCCTGTTCTCACTGGCTAAGTTAAATCTGTCAAACAAACCAATAAAATGCCCCTAAGTTAATCAATAGTTGGTACTGAGTAACTGTGGGTAGTTTCATTCAAATCCCTTCAGTAGTTTGGAAAGTATTACATTCTAAGAATTTGTGACCTCGACTTTAGGTCGACTTTAGGTCGAGGTCACAAAAGCTGAAAAGCTAATCAGTTCATCAATAGTTGGTACTGAGTAATTGTGGGTGGTGGTACTACAATCCTTTCACTGGTTTAGGAAACATTGCGTTCACAGAAGCACGCAGAGGGCTTAATGGCTCTTCCACATTCTCTCCACAGAGGCAGAAAAAAAAGTCCAGAAACTCCCCCCAAAGAGGCCTGGATCCCCTTCTTTCTAAATCCTAGAGATGCCCCTGCTCTACTCTCTCTGCTTCTCCCCTCTCGCCCCCGACTCCCCTAATAACAACTTCTGCTGACTCCTCTCACTTTTACCCCCTCTAACCCACCACACACACACACACACACACACACACACACACACACACACACACACACACACACACACACACACACACACACACATCATCTTCCTAACCCACTCCTCCACACATGTCCAGGCGCTGAGTCCTTTCCAGAAGACCGTGAGCCCGCAGACCTCAGGGGGAAGCCAGAGGGGGCCATCAGCAGGGGGGTGGAAAGGAAACAGGATCCACACACACACACACACACACACACACAAAGGAAAACACAGGTTTAAAGAAACAGCGGACATGTCAAACTCTGACACACACACACACACACACACCTCGAGCCGGCCTTGTTCTGATGTTTTCCAGACAGGGATGGAGAAGCGGAAACGTGGAGGCTTCAGTCTCACTGTGTGATGGCGTGGAGAGGTGGAGGAAAAGAAGAGCGAAGCCAAAACTTGTGGGATAGAGGGATGAAGGAGGAGGAGGGGGGAGCTGCTGCAGGGGGCCTGCGGTTTCCTGTCTGAGCCCCCACACCCTTCTCCCCACCACACATCCCACACTCCCCACATGGAGAATGAGGACGAGAAGAGAAGCAGAGAAAAAAAAAAATGACTGTGAAACAAAACATGTCAGTCTAAGAGAGACTGGGCTAGAGAGGGGATCACAGAGTGGGCATGGGAGTGGGTCACAGAGTGGGCATGGGAGGGGATCACAGAGTGGGCATGGGAGTGGGTCACAGAGTGGGCATGGGAGTGAACGAGAGAGTGGGTCACAGAGTGGGTGAGAGAGATGGCTTAGATAAAGTGGGCGAAAGTGGGAACGAGACAGAGGGCGAGAGAGTGGGTGACAAACTGAGAACTAGAACGGGGGAGAAAATGGGTGAGGTACTGGGAAAGAGAAAGTGGCATGAGACTGGGAGAGCGACCGGGTGAGACTGGGAGAGACTGTGTGTGAGAGACTGGGAGAGATTGGGAGGAAAAAAATGGGTTTCAACCAAAATATGACAAAAACTTGACTAAACCCCTCATGTTGGATGGGGGGGGGGTTCAGTGGCTGAATCCTGTGGTTAGCAGACACACACACCAGCAGTGTGTGTGTGTGTGTGTGTGTGTGCTGGCATGAGTTAAGTTGTGTAACTGCTTTCAGCTTTTTGGTTTACGGTGGAGGAGCAGAGTGTCCTCTCTCTCTCCTCTTAATGTTTAGCCCTGATGTTCCTGGGACGTGCCCTTTGAGCAGTGTGTGTGTGTGTGTGTGTGTTTACACACAGTTACACACATTTTGTTCCACCAGATAACATCAGCATGTTGATTCAGGAAAGGAGGCGTAGGGATGGGTGGAGTAACGTGGGCGTGGACGTTAGTGTGAGTGTGTCTGATATATAAGAGAAAGAAAAGTATGAAAAAAAAAAAAAAGGGGGTGAAACTCTTGTTTTTGTGACTGAGAGGTTGATCGAAAACAAAAGAGGGGAAAAAAAAGAGAGATGTTGCCCTCATTCCACCCGTCTACCCCCCACATCCCTCTCTCCTCCTTTTTTCTCCTCCTTTCCTTCTTTCTCTGGCTTCTAAACAGGATAAGGCCTTCATATGCCAAGTGGAATGTGTGACGCAAGCCTCAGCCTTGAAACAAAGCACAGGAAACAGGGAGACACACACACACACACATATACACACACACACACACACACACACATAGAGAGCTAAGTGGGGAAAGAGAAGCAAAAGCCTCAGGTGTGACACAGCGTTACAATCTGTGCTTTTTGCCAAATACACACACACACACATATACACACACACACACACACACACACACACACACACACACACACACACACGCACACACACACAGACACACACATAGAGGGCTAAGTGGGGAAAGAGAAGCAAAAGCCTCAGGTGTGACACAGCGTTACAATCTGTGCTTTTTGCCAAATACACACACACTACACTAACACACACACACACACACACACACACACACACACACACACACACACACACACACACACACACACACACACACACACACACACACACACACACACATACCTCTTTCCTGGAGCCTTTCATCATTTCACACTTTCAGCAGGAATTTCACATCAAAACATCCAAATTTCTTTCCACAAAAAAAACGTATCATTTAATTACTTTCAAAAAGTTAAAAACCGTTATTTTGTTTTGAAAATAAAAGCGTTAAAAAAAGAAAAAAAAAAACAGAAGACAACTGAAAAAAAACATGCAAAAACAAACGGAATTATTTGTAAAGCAAAACAGTCATTACACATTAACAAATACTGATGTTTTAAAGTCACACACACACACACACACACACATAAAGATGTATGTATATACAAATCAATACGTACATATCTAAAACTAAACACACATATCGATATGTAGAAGTGTAAACATGTGTATCTATAGCAAGCTATATTATGTGTGTGTGTACAAATATGACACACACACATTTATATATATAAAAAATCTCTCGTAAACCCGTTATTTTTTATTTAATAGACTAAAAACGTAAAATTTTTGTGCCACATCAAAACTTTATCGGCTTATTTTGTTTATTTATTACAATAAAAACCGTTAAAAAGTTGTTTTTTAATCGGTATTAAAAGTTTTTAAACACATCAAAATATTTAAAACGACATTTAATAATAAATAATAATATTTACACATGAATGTTTTCTGTTTAAAATAAATATTTTCCGTATTGTTTTCTTGTTTTGTAAACATTCTTTAAACATGATGTAAATATTATTAAGACTTACTTTTATTCGCGGTGTGATCCTGTAGGACAGTCCCTATAGTTCCACTGCTGCCTTGCTAAACGGCTCCGTGTAAGGTAAACAGGCGCACCGGTGATTTGCGGCTCCGCTCAAACTTGTGCGCTGTGTGTGTGTGTCTCTGTGTGTGTGACTGCAGACTGTCACATGATCTACTGCCTATCCTCTCCTCATGGGGTCGGGCTGCTGGGCGGGGTCAGGGTGGGGTGGTCCAGCCCGTGGGCGTGTGTGTGTGTGTGTGTGTTCACAGGAAACATAGCTTTACAAACAGATCATTATTGAAACATCTGTGGAAAAAAAAGAAGCTGAAAATTTAAAATATAATATTAGAATAAAAATGAACTATGTGACAAGTTTTTCATCCATTCGTTCAATTTTTTATTTAAGGTACTGTCTTAAGTGTCTTTCCCGAGGACACTTAGACATGGACCCAGTAGGAATCAAACCAACTTTGCTTGTCCAAGAGCAGACATTCTACCACCGAGCCAATACCTCGTCCTATTTTTAACATCCCAATATCACAACACTTCAAACTGATTCAAATAAATGACATGTGTAAATATTAAAAAAAATGTACCTTTCTGTCGGGTTCCACTTACCCAAGGCCGGTTTGCGGGGGCAACAGCCTCAAACAGGTGGCCCAGGCTTCTCTCACCCCAGCTGTATCCCCCAGCTCACCCGGAAGGATCCCAAGTCGTTCCCCAGCCAGCTATGAGACACAGTCTCTCCAGTGGGCCCGGGGTCTGTCTTTTGGTCTCCTCCCGGTGGGACATGCCCGAAACACCTCATCATTGAGGCGTTCAAGGGGCATTCTGATCAGATGCCCGAACCACCCCATCTGGCTCCTCTCGACCTGGAGGAGGAGCGGCTCGACACCGAGCGCCTCCCGGATGGCGAGGTCCTCACCCGATCTCTGAGTGAGAGCCCAGCCACCCTGTGGAGGAGGCTCATTTCGGCCGCTTAATTCACAATCTCTTTCTTTTGGTCACCACCCACAGCTGGTTACCATTGGTGAGGGTAGAAACGTAGATTCTGGTTACCATGGTGAGGGTAGGAGCGTAGATCCTGGTTACCATGGTGAGGGTAGGAACGTAGATCCTGGTTACCATGGTGAGGGTAGGAACGTAGATTCTGGTTACCATGGTGAGGGTAGGAGCGTAGATCGACTTTTAAATCGAGAGCTTTGCTTTTTGGGACTAGCTCTTTTTTTACCACGACAGACCGATGCAGTGTCCTAGTTATTGCTGACGCCGCACCGATGCGAGCCTGTCTGTTGATCTCCCGCTCCATCTTTCCCCCACTTGTGAACAAGACCCCGAGATGCTTAAACTCCTCCACTTGGGGCAGGACCCTGTCCCTGACCTGCAGAGGGCATTCCACCTTTTTCTCCTAGACCATGGTCTAGGATTTGGAGGCGCTAATTCCCATCCCGGCCGCTTCACACTCGGCAGCAAATCGATCCAGCAAATCGATCGATCCAAAAAATCCATTTTAAGATAAAGAATATGTCATGATCCTCCTCTTATCTACAACATTTCCTTCCTCCATATATGGTCCTCTGCCCTCAATCATCACACATGGTCCCAAATGCTTCTCTCTGATTTCTCCAGCAGTGCCTTAAATCCTGCTGTCCATGACTGCAGTGTCAATTCGTCCTACTGCTGTCCTACTGCTGTCCTTCAGCTTTCATGTGGTCATGATGGTGTCCCTTCATGTCTGGGACACCCTCCTGTAGTACGCGTCTGGAACCTATCACCCTGCTGTGCTCCACGTCTGGTCCCTCACTCTGCTGTCCTGCAATAAACAGGTTATAACTGGTATCTGGGTCCTACTTCCCCACCATCTCATGACAGAATAAATGGTAACTCAGCGAGTCAGCTTGATCAATAGATTAGTAGGCACAGGTGAGAAGAAACAGAGATGTGATGAAGCCCAGGCATCATCAAAGGAAAAGTGGATATATCAAACACCGAGGCCTCCTCAGTCTGGTGACGCACAGGACATGAAACATCAGGAACTCTCAGGAATCTGGAACAAAACTCAATTCCAAATTAAACTTGAGGCAGTGGTAGAAAGGAGGTCACTGAACAAACTTTTCCATCATGGACAATCATGACCATCCTCTCTACCCACTCCTGGACGAACAGCGGAGCTCCTTCTCCAAGAGGCTCAGACAGCTCCGCCCGAGAACATCTCGATACCGGAGGTCTTTCTTTCCGTACATGATCGGGCTCTACAACGACTCACTTAGCAGATAGGAAGTTGTTGCTGTGACACACAAATTTCCCATGTGTGGGATCATTACAGTATATTCTGATTATGATTTTGTAAGGGTGCTTAGATTTATGAACGGGGAACATTTACCAAGAATTGTGTAGATTTTTAGCTGATCTTTTTTGCTTGGCACAATGCATCGTTGCTTTTACCATGCAAGCTCAGAGTTGATCAAAACCAACGTGACTTTCTTCAAGCAACCTAAGCTTCAAAGTCGCACCTGTGATAAATTTCAGTGTAAGCCAACTTGAAATCCATACCGTAGAACTCTAAATATGGATCATTCAAGAGATGCTTAGGCAGTGGTCCTCCAATGAGTCCTCAAATGTTGGAAATATGTCGCTATTGTGCAGCTGTGGCGTGTCGTCCATAAGTGAAAGAGACCAAGAGGCAACTCATTTTTTAACGCAGAATTTGTTAGTTAAGTAAAAAAGAAATGTTCCAACTTGTACAAAGTTGCTCACTTCAGGTTCTTGTCATGATGTGGAGCCAAGGCCAAAAATATACCCTTGACACAACAGACGAAGAAATCACAAGCAGATTTATTAGATTGATTTAAAAAAAAAGTTTAAAAAAAAAATGACAAAAACAGATTAATTAGGCAGGTTCTGATGAAAGAGCTGGAGCCAAAAACCTGGATAACAGGTCAAGCATGGTAAACAAACAATCTGACGAAGAGTGTGTCAAAAACTAATCCATTTATGCTCCAGCAGATGATTAGATGGGTTTCAGGTGTGACTAGTGCACAGACACAGACAAGAGGGAGGGGGGAAACAGGACACAGAGGGGGAACAGACTACTCTCCTGACAGTTCTGTTCACATGTCGTCTTTTCCCCGTGTCTTACGAATTACGCATGGCAAATATCAACTTGGCTTAAATTTACGCAATAGTCCACACGACCCATCACCTTCATAATTTGCTCGATTTGCCTAAAAGTTGGCGTACGCATTGATAACAATTTCACTCGGGATTAATAAAGTATTTATCCATCTATCTATCTATTTGGGCACTTCATAAATGAGGCATTGTTTTTTAAAGGGGTCCCAACCATAACAGAGTGGTTATGGGTGAGGTTAAGTTTGTAACATATGTCGGTATCCAGAAATTATTTTTTTTGCCTAGACTTCATTCCTGACCCTGAGATAACCCTTCCAGTTGAGTCTGTGTAACCACGCCCAGTTTTTGTGTTCTTCCAAAACTATAAAACAACATAAAATAACAAACCAGGAAATGAATAAGTTTCAAATTCCAGGTTCATATTTATTAAACACAACGGTGCCACACCTAGAAATACTAGACTAGTGCGGACGTCTTCCAGAGAAAAGCTTCCTGTCTGGTTACGTTCAGATACAAACGTTATACCAAACAAGCAAACGATAATCAGATACGATTATACGTATGAACTCAGAAAGATGTTCCCACATCAACATCAGTGATCAGGATCATTACTGCTGCTTTAACAGCTACGAAATACAATACACTGAAAACAAGCCAACAATAAGAATCTAGCTTCTTGTTTTGGGCTTTATGATATCCCTTTTGCATGATTGGTTTTATTAAATTTTTTTTTGTAGATTCCTCACCTGTTTAAAGGTTATTTTGAATTCAAAAACATTTTCAAGTAGTTTTCTTTTTTATTCAAGGGCGTTTGAGTAATTTGCAAGCTAGTCCATCCAGTTTTCAAAAACTAATCGAATGCTAGAGTGTTCTTAGTCAATCAGTCACCTTCTTAACCGCCTGTCTCTTACAGGGTAGCAGGGGCTGCGAGAGCCCATCCCGGCTGATTTGAGGCGAGGGGCAGAATACACCCGAACAGGTAGCCAGTCTGTCGCAAGGCCACAGACATATGACAACCCATACTCATTCCTAGGGGCAATTAACCTAGCATGCATGTTTTTGGAAGGTGGGAGGAAACTGGAGTACCTGGATAAAACCCATACAAACACTGGGAGAACATGCAAACTCCACACAGAAAGGCCAGTGTTCCAAACCTCACCCCCACCCGGGACTCAAACACACAACCATCTCGGTGTGAGGCCACTGTGCTACCCACTGTGCCACGTGCCGCCCTAGATTGTTCTTAGCCATGGATTTTTGTCTCCAGCACGCCCACATTTTAACTTTACCACTTTATGGAAGAGAAAGACATGAAGATGATTAACAGATGTAGTAGACTGAGTTTAGATGGAGGAAATGTCCGTTGAAGGATGAATCTGAAAGAAAAAGATTTGGTACATTTTATTTTGAAATATGTTTTATTTATTTATTTTTTATTTATTTACGACAGAAGGGTCCTGAATAGACTGACATCCATGCTGGACAACAAGTCCCACCCCCTGCAGGACACTCTGTCTGCACTGAAAAGCAGCTTCAGTGGCAGACTGCTCCACCCTCGCTGTGTGAAGGGGAGATTCAGGAGGTCTTTCCTTCCTTCTTGGGTGAGACTCAACAATGAGCAATTTTAACCACATGCTCTTTTTGTGATCTCTCACCAGAACTGTGCAGTAGCTCACTCACTTTGAATGCATGTTTTTGTCCTTACTCCATTTTACCTTTTCTGTTTTTGTTTTGTTTGTGCATACTTGTCGTGACCCCCTTTTTTTTTCTTCCTGTGCCTATACTGTTGCATACTGCAATTTTCCCATTGTGGGACAAATAAAGGTTTTCTTGAATCTTGAATTTTTAAGCTTTTATTTATATCACCACCACTTTATCTGACCCCACATTAAAAAAAGTGGCTACCCAGGTTGATGAAACTACTCTTCCCAGTTAGATCTATGCAAGGAATTTCCTTACAGGAAACCACCTATGAGATACGATTCCTATGAACTTAAGAAAGAAAGTAAAGATGGCGGTGATAATGTGATCTCCGTGTGCTTTGGTGTGTCACTTTACCCACAAAAAGAAACGTCACAAACATCTGATTATCTAACACGTGTCATGGGCAAGACACTTCCAAATAAACCAAGTTCCTTCTTCGTTGTTTTGGCAAAGGGCCAAAGTAAATGGTAAAACCAGCCTTCCTTCCTTTTAGGAGCCCAAAAACTGTAACATTTAGCGTCTAATATTTCAAATAGTTCTTGTAAAAGTCAAAATGCTCTTTTATGTTTACTCAGACAGACAATCGTTTGGAAATAAATGTACAAAAGAAATATTTAAAAATATATTTTGACCAAAGATGTAAATAATCTCTTCATCTTTATCCTAATTTCACATTTTATCACTATTTTCACATTTTAATATACCATGTATGATGAAAATGATATTCTTTCTGTCTCTGTGACTAAAAGAATGAGATCATGGATACAAGCGGCCGAAATGAGCTTCCTCTACAGGGTGGCTGGGCTCTCACTCAGAGATCGGGTGAGGAGATCTGCCATCCGGGAGGAGCTCAGTGTCGAGCTGCACCTCCTCCAGGCCGAGAGGAGCCAGATGGGGTGGTTTGGGCACCTGGTCAGGATGCACCCCGAGCGCCTCGCTGGTGAGGTGTTTCGGGCACCTCACCAAGACTATGTCTCACAGCTGGCTGGGAAATGACTCGGGATCCTTTCGGGTGAGCTGGAGGATGCAGCCAGGTTGAGAGAAGCCTGGGCTTCCTGCCTGGGCTGTTGCCCTGTGACCCGGTTCTTGATGAGCCAGGGAGTTTCTATACCAATCTGCCCACAAATTACAGAGCTACATAAATAATTTTTTATCATAATTGGAAGGGGATCATTTAAATTATCTTTATAAATCATTTACATGGATCCCATCGTTTCTGTAACAACGTCATCTTGTCGTATCAGTGATGTAACACGTCCGTAAAGACTATAGTTAACTTAATTTCTACAAAGTATCTTCATTAAGGTTCAACTGACAGATTGTTTATTAAAAAGTTACAAGTAGATTTAAAATTTTTATACTGTCAGTTATAATCAGTCACCTCCCAACCACGCCCACATGTTTTCGGCTTGCAGAATCATTTCTGGCTTCTGGAGAACGTATTTTAATTGTTACATAAGTGCTTGACACACGTGTACCATTTTCATCCAGGTTAGCAACATATTGGCATGACAACCACAGGGATGTATATTAGTTTCTGGCCCCTCTGTTGTTTTGCAAGGTCCATTTTGGAAATTGCGCATGGGTCAGACATCTTGAGCATTTGGTCTTTTTTAAATGTGGCAGAATAAATTTTTTAGGTAAATAAAGAGCTAATGAGTCATTTACTTTAACAACTGCATGAAACGTCGTCTCCAGGTATAAAAGAATTACAGAGAGCATTGGTTATTAAACAAACAATGACACATCTAAAGGTATGCAGCTATTGATGGAAATATGCATGACTGGAAGTCTGTGGCATGCCTGCCCACTTACTTAGGAAGAAGAAAATTAGCTACCAGGAAGTAGACCACATTTATCATCAGATTTTTCTGTAAAATCTATTTCTCTGCCTCCAAAGAAAGGAGGTAAAAAGATTGTAACAGTGACAGTATACTAAGAATAGGGGAAATAGGGGGTCTACACTTTTCTAAACACAGCCAAACAACACAGGGAACAGTAACGTAGAAGGGAAGGTGTCACGACATGAGGGTGCAAGAGGAAGGACGAGGACCCAAATGCATGGCAACAAACATGATTTATTATAGGTATAGCACTACAGTGGAGCTGTAAACGGAAAAAAAAACATGGATCAATGGAATGTATTACGGTATTGTTTGGAATGGATATCTTGGTCAGGCAGCCAAGAACACCTGGCTGGAATGAAAGATATGACCCGACATCGTGCATCGTCAGCCTGGTGCTGGCTGACGATGCACCACTGCTCAGCATCAGGCTAATCACCCAGGTGTTTGGGATTAGACTGGAGTCCAGGAGAGAGAGGAAGGTCCGGGCTCCCTCTGGTGGCAGAGTGAGGGAATCACGACAGTACCCCACCCCTTCACCGACCACCCCCAGGTGGTCAAGGATCCATGTGCAGACATGGCGCAGCTTGACATGGCTTCTGAGTGGCCTGGGCAGCGCTTTGTCGCAATCCTTCAAGCTTTGTGTCTGCTGCGTCCGGTTGATCGATAGATAAATACTTTATTGATCCCGAGGGAAATTGTTATGGCATCTGTTGCTCCAATTCATACATCAGGACAAACGGTTGTGGTCGGGTCGTTCTGTTAGTGTCACATTTTGTCACATACAGGACCTCCGAAATCCAAATCCGTTCCACTAGTTCCCTCAACACAAAGTGAATGCCATTTTAAAGTTTCAGTTTGATTAATCAGATTTGAAGTGGGTCTTTCGAAGCGCAGTCGCAGGCTTTTACATTACCTATTGGACAGTCATAAAATCTAGTAAGTAAACAGATAACACAGTATCAGGTATCAGCAGGTAATCTGAATCAACAGGCCAATTCTGTCACTTTTTTTTTCCTGGAAAATCGTTTTATTAGTGAACAACAGAAGAAAAGAAAAGATGGATTTAGTGGCTGATTTAAGTTCTGGGTACTTTCCAAAAAGGGCTTTTCTAAATAAGTGTCATTATTGGGAAGAAGGAGGAGGACCCAAATGCAGGACAACAAAACAGGATTTATTAACCAAAATTCCAGTAAGGCAAAAAAAATCCAATAAGGCAAAAAGTCCAGTAAGGCAAAAAGTCCAGTAAGGCAAAAAGTCCAGTAGGGCAATGGGCACAGGATTAACTCAGTATAAAAAGTTCCAATAATATAACTGATCCTGCCAACAACGCCAGTTTGTTACCACTCGGCCACCGGTAACAATAACAGAGTTCAATAATATAACTCATGGTCTGGCGCAAGGATGGGGATGACCCGACCAAGACGACTGGAGTGATTGCTTTTAAATAGGCAGCAGGATCCACAGGTGTTTGTCATCAGACTTATTACCCTCAGGTGTCTCTAATCAAGGTAATGAAGGAAGGTCCAGGGCATCCTCTGATAGCAGGAGAGGGTATCATGACAAGAAGTTGAACATAGTAAAGAACTCTGAGCAGGTGTCCACATGTGTAGAAAACTTAATCAAAAATATGACAGAACAGACTGGACTTTCCTGAGGAGAGAGAACAATAAAAAAAAATTTCTATAATTATATAAGTTTTTGATGAAATAAAATGTTTTATTCGTATGCATAATTGACTTTTTTGAGGCCTTAATGAACGATTTTGTGTGCACAGCTCTCTGTGGTAGAATTTTCCACCACAGGATGGTTTATTGAGTGAAGGTGTTTATTGTACCCCACCTTTTATTTCACTTTAATATTTCATTTTAATGTGATGGTCTTATAAATGTAAAACAATTATTAACGGCTAGTTGTTGCAATCTTACAAATGATTGAAGTTCATGAAGGAATAAAGTTTATGATGGACTGAAATTTAAGGTGAAGGATTTTGTGCGTGAGAATGAAAGGGAAAGTGTACAAAACCGTGGTGAGACCAGCCATGCTGATTGGTCTAGAAACAGTAGCACTGAGAAAAAGACAGGAAACAGAGATGGAGGTAGCAGAGATGAAGATGCTGAGAATCTCTCTGGGAGTGACCAGGATGGACAGGATCAGAGGAACAGTACATGTTAGAGGTTTTAAAGTCAGAGAGGCAAGACTGAGATGATTTGGACATGTGCAGAGGAGAGAGAGAGAGTACATCGGAAGAAGGATGCTGGATTTGGAACCACCAGGAAAGAGGACTAGAGGAAGACCAAAGAGGAGGTTCATGGATACAGTGAAGGAAGACATACTAGACTACACTAGTTGGCGTGATCGAAGAGGATACAGCAGATAGGGTTAGATGGAAGAAACCGACTTGCTGTGGCGACCCCTGAAGGGAAATGCCAAAAGAAGAAAAAGATTTTGTGTGTGAGAGCTGAACGCACGCAACGAGACTTTTTCATCACTAGATTATGTATTAGGTGAAGAAATTTACGGTACTTGTCATCTTTTAAAGATTTATTTTTGCATTAATTCAGTAAAATAAGAGGGCTATACGATCATAAAATAATCATTGAGGTGCAGATTGATGCATGTTGAAGATGGAGCACTGCTGAAGGTCTAACCAGCAATGTTCCCTCTAATTTTTTACGTGTCTGAGCAAACACTCAAGCTTCCTGAGCAGAAGGGGGCGGAGCAAAAACTTTTCCTCTTTTGTGACGTCAGCAGAAGTGGCGAGACAAATTCCGAAGCTTTGGTTCGAAGCAATTTGTTTCAGAAAGAAAGAAGAAAGAGATGTGCTTCGGAGTTTTGTCTCATTTTACCATCTTTAGTTGAAATTAATTTTTATTTTATGCGCTGCATCGGTTTTCCTGTGCGCTATTAACCTGCTAGCAGTGCGCAATTGCGCAGGCGCACAGCTTAGAGGGAACATTGCAAACCAGTCATCCACCTACTTTTAAGAGGGAAGAAAAAAAAAAAACACAAAACGTACCGGCGTTAAGAAGTTTAAAACAATCTGACAGATCAAGGTGTGACACCCAGTCCCTGCAACTTGTCCCAGATCTTTCCTGGGGCATGATGCTATTCATCAAGCTAGTTGTTTTTCTGTTGCAACGAATATTTGAGTGTTTCTGCTAAATGATACATTTCAAATCGTCTCTGATGTTTGGAAGGGAGATGACAGATTGATAAATGTCTAGCAAGCAAACATCTTTAGAAAAATTCCAGTCTAAATTGGATGTTTTAAATTCTGCTCGGGGCTTCAATAGAAGCTTTGCATCTTCTTGATGATTGATTTTCTTTGTTTTGTAACGTTTCCTTGTTTAAATTGAGCGTTGCAGGTGTTTGGTGGAGGTAGATTCTAATCACAGTCAAGTTTCTTTTTAGATGTGACAAGCTCACTTTGCAGGAAACTTTCATAAGAAAACACAAAACTGTCCTAATCTACAGGCCCTTACACCAATTCAATAACCCAAAATCACAGAATTTCCGTCTCAATGGGCTTCACAAGAAAAAGAGGAATGTATGAACAGAAATACACAGCAAGAAAAATAACTAACAGATGCTAACTAAACAAGACTAGCACATTTATGCACTTAGACTCTCCTTCACGGTGAGGAAAAACTCCTAAAAAACCCACAGTGGGGAAAAAAAATAAGAAACTTCGTGGGGATCCACAAGAAAGAGAGATCCCTCCCCCGGGACGAGCAACCAACGTGTCAAAGATTATTGTTTTAATATTAGCTTATTCTACTCTACAGCTAAATATCTAAAGAAGACAATAGATACAATAGTCAATAGACTTTTCATCGACTTTCGGAACACCCACCCTCACCCACCTCTTCCTCATTTCCATCTGGATGAAATGCGTTTTTATGACAGTCACCAACTTCCGCCCATTTCTCCCCGTTCTGCTCTGATTTCTCAAACCAGTTGTCTCTTTCTAATGTTTGCATCTGTGTCTCGTGTTCTCATGTCAGGTTGTCCGGTCTACGATCCCTCTAGGTCTGATCATTGTTGTTTTTGGCAGCCATCTAAGTTTTCGTTTTAGTCTTCGTCTTTGGACGAATTTTAATTTAAGTTTTAGTCACGTTTTCGTCATCTCTTTATAGTTTAGTTTTAGTCACGTTTTAGTCACGAAAACCCAAAAGAGTTTTCGTCTAGTTTTCATCAGGGAAGACTTAGAACGTTTTTAGTCTAGTTTTAGTGTAAAAAAAAAACCAAAACAAAAACACCTTTAACAATCACGTCTTTATTACTGAGAATAATGCAGGTTGTTTGTTAAAAAAATAATCTGCCGAGCTTTAACTTGCGCAAAACAGCGAACATAGTAAAACAACGTAAAATTAATAGAATTTTTTCAGTGAGTGCGGAACGTTGTAACTTATGCATAGTTAAAAATGACACCTCTTAATAACTCTGTAAACAAAGTAAACATTGGAATGTATTTAAATCAAACGTTAGCGCAACCAAGCTAACTAGGAAGTTAGCAGCGCCGCCAAGCTAGCATTAGCTTGAAGTTAGCGTGCTGTTTGCGCAAAATATGTGGAAAACTTTAAGTTTCTGACCTCCAAGCTCCTTTGCTGCTGGTTTCACCATGGTTTGTGATTTCCTCGTGGCTGCAGGTGTGTTGTGTAGACGGTGTGAACGTGCAGCATTGTGGGGGGCGTGCCGCTGTGTGTTTTTTCTTTTCACAGACAGAAATGTGAAAGTCTGACGCCTATTTCGTTACGTTTTCGTCTCGTCAGCAGAAACTTGCAAACGTCTCGTCACGTTTTCGTCACCAAATTTTGCGTTTATATTTCGTTATCATTATGTCATCGTCATAAAAAAAAAAATGCTTCGTCAACGAAATCATTTCGTTTTCATCATTGTTGACAAAAACAACACTGGGTCTGATCAATGTGTAAATCACAGTGTTGCTGTGGTGACCATCTTCCACTCCTTTTCTCTTGTGGGAGACTTTCTCTTGCGCGCCACAATAGTGACACTTCATCATAGATCGTGAGTACCTTCTGGTACCACCAACCCATTTGAGGTGCAAATTGTATCTGGCTTAGTACATATGCATCAAGCCAATTGCTTGATCTACATATGGAGTGGGTTGGGGGGGGGATTTTGACTTTGCACACACTTTACAATTGTCACAGATGTGATTTTTTAAGAGACTTACGGTGGTTTTAATAAATTTCAAGTAAGCAAGTCACAGTCCATAATTTATGCCTGGGGTGGGCAAACTTTTTGGTTCGTAGGCCACATTGAGTCCTAACATTTGACAAAGGGGCCGAAACAGGAGCACATGGATGGCATGCTTTGGTAACCGCTAGATTAGACGGATAGAATGGTGCGCTAGATTTTAAACAAGTGTGCTGGATGTGTAGCGCTAGGTCGGAAATCTATTGAAATAGCGCTTAAAAATGTTCATTTAGTGGCGGTAGGTTAAAAATCTAAGTGCTTGTTGTAACATTTTGTTTGTTTTAACATCTAACATGCGTGTTTACGTGTGTGTATTGGGCCGGATGGCTTTCCATATCTGTGCACACTCTTTATTTTGACAGCGTGAGCATCATGGAGAAACACACATTTTAATGGGAGCAGTGGTGTTATTTTCTCAACAAAGCCAATATGTCCAGAGTGCACCATCTAATGGTGAAACATCAGAATTGCAGAAAAATAAAACATTAACAAGGTTTAATTACTTAAATTTTCAAGTTTGTCGAGCCGGATTAAAACGTTTGTATGACTGCATGTGGCCCGCGGGCTATAGTTTGCCCATGTCTGATTTATGCTGTTCTTACGAAATGAGGCCCCTGGAAACCCCTGGTTTCCAGTGGCCAATGACAGGGTGTCTTGGCTTAGGTTAATTTTAAATTGTGTGCATTGTGTGTTTCTGTTTGATCAACCGTGTGTGAAACGCTCTGAGATTAATCTATTGTGGGATGTAGATTAAGATTAGTTTAAATCCTTCTGGTAAACTGAGCATCTTCATACTCTCAGCTGTTTACCAAAAAAAAGCGAAAGAATGAAGAAGTCATTTCTAGAAACCACAATTATCATCATTATCATTCCCCAACCAAACGAAGTGACACTTAAACCACACAATGCAGGCCCGGTGAACATCGAGTTACCTCCTAATATTGGGTTGCGTTCTACAAAGTAATATACAGTTTGACTGGTTGAGCGGGCCGTTTATATGAAGAAGCCATGGCAACAAAGCCAAGTCACGTTTAAATTTTGGCTGACAACCTGACTCTGATTGCTCGCCACGTGTCACGCCTGCTGAGTGACAAGTCACTGTAGCAGAGAAAGTAAAAAAATTCCATTTCAGAACGCAGATCAGTCTTCTGTAAAACGGTACGTAGCCATCTTGTAGAGCAGTGGTGTCAAACACAAGCCTCTCTCACCCCGGCTGCACCTTCCAGCTCACCCGGAGGGACCCCAAGTCGTTCCCCGGCCAGTTGTGAAACATAGTCTCTCCAGCGGGTTCGGGGTCTGCCTCTTGGTCTCCTCCCGGTGGGACGTGCCCGAAACATCTCGCCCACGAGGTGCTCGGGGGGCATTTTGACCAGATGCCCGAACCACCCCATCTGGCTCCTCTCGACCTGGAGGAGGAGCAGCTCGGAACCGAGCTCTTCCCGGATGGCAGAACTCCTCACTTGATCTCTGAGTGAGAGCCCAGCCACCCTGTGGAGGAAGCTCATTTCGGCTGCTTGTACCAGCGATCTCATTCTTCCGGTCACCACCCACAGCTGGTGACCATATGTGAGGGTGGGAACGTAGATCGACTTGCTTTTCGGCTCAGCTCTCTCTTTACCACAACGGACCGATACAGCATCTTAGTTATTGCTGACGCGGCACCGATCCGTCTGTCGATCTACCGCTCTATTCTTCCCCCACTCGTTATTTTTGATTCAATGAACGTCTTTATGTTAGAGCCTGGTGTAGTCTCTAATAACAGATGGGCTTCGTCCAGACAAGGAAGCAGGGTGAGGCGGAGGTTTACCTCAACATTTCATTCCTTCTGTGAGGATGAACGGTGTTAAGGAAAGAAATGTGGATGAAAAATAATAAGTTTTTAATTTGAAAAGGTGATACAATGTTTTGGTAAGGTAACAATTCTTCCAGCAAATGTATATACTGTACAGACGGAGTCTTTTTGTCCGGTTGAAAGTGAAGTTGAGGACACATGCAATTTTTTTTCTAGAAACAACTCTAAAACATCTCTAAGAATAAGGTAACTTAGGCCAGTCACAAAAAATTTGAAGTAAATCTACCTAAGACAACCTGTAGTCCAAAGAAAGACAACATACAACCTGGCAAAGAAACAAAGACAAGACACACATTATATTCAATTGGGAGAGAGAGACAATAAAACACACGTGAGACACATTAGGAAGGGAGCTGGCAATCACCAGAACGAAGGGAGAATGCAGGGAGGGAAAGCTGAGACATCTTGAATAAGAGGGAGGTTATATTTTCAAAATAAAACAGGAAGCATAAAACAAAACCATTGGTAAAGACCTGAGACCCCAACCATTTAGCTTGGGACAGCTTGTCCTAAAGTTTGAAAACTGGATGGAATTTAACTGGTTTTACAATGTGCATCACAAAAATCGGTTTTATAACTTCTCTGTTACTTTAATGACATCTGGACAAGTTTAAATAAATAAAACCTTTTGGTTGAACTCTGGTGTTTACTTGGTGAAGGTGTGGTTTTAGATGTTTTCGTTCAGGTGTTTGTATTTTACTGGCATGGCGGTGAAATCTCTCCTCCTTGTTTTCTAAAATCAGCCAGACCCAGTAAAAAGTAATAAAAACGATGTGCCTTCCTCCTCTCATGGTGTTGAACTCTAAGGCTGGGTCCAGGTGGGGAATGGGTGGATCCACACCCTGAGCCAAATATTTTTAAAAAATGTGGCGGAAGGTGAGTTCTCTGGAAGAGGTTGGCACCGATGAAACGTGATGATAGCTTCATTCCTCTGGATGCTTGCCAAGGCTGTTAATCACGGATGGGCAGGTTCTTCTTCACAAGCTCCCATTTTATTTATGAATTTTATTTTTATTCTTTATGAGTTTAGTTTATGAAAAACGACAGATTTGATTGGTTAACATAGCTGGTGTTTCTATACCAAATACTCCGCAAGTGATTTGATAGATAAAAATTTTATTACCTTTTATGGGGAAATTCTTTTTTTTTATTAGTCTCCAGTGAAACCGGCTCTGAAAATGATTGTAGATTTTTTTTGTGTGTTTCACCAGCAATAAGAGTGCATGCAGTCAGGAATAAAGATGTGTATTGGTCTGATTTTATTGATACGTGCCCCCATGACCCGGCCTTGAATAAGCAGACGACAACAGAACGGAAAAAACTTCTTTTATTGATGCTGATTTTTTTTAATTAAAGATGGAATCATAGCTCGTTTTTATAAGGAATTAAAAACAAAGCAGCTTCACGAGCACGCAGTGTCCTTACAGTTGACATATCATTACACTGGTATCATTAAGAATAAGCTGAAGTTGGCCCCTCTTAAAAAAAAAATTTAAACAAAAATTAACAAAAAATATGTCAATCGTTTGTGCTGTTTTGTGCTGTAAAAATTTTCGTTTGTGCCATTTTAGTTTATTTAAATTTTAAGAAAAACGACTTGGACGATGACGTCATCCAGACCTTTGTTTACTTCCGGACGTCGCCACTTTGATGACGTCATTGTCCAAATCGTTTTTTTTACAATTTAAATAAACTAAATTGTAACTAAAATGGCACAAACGAAAAGTTTTACAGCACATAACAGCACAAATGTAGCACAAATAATTCCCACCATTTTTATAATTTTTCTAGCATTTTTAGGCGGAAGGGGCGGGGCTGGATGACGTCACCGTCCAAATTTTATTTCTTCAAATTAAAGAAAAGTAAAACAGCACAAACGTAGCACAAACGATTGACACCATTTTTAAGAGTTTTCTCGCATTTTTAAGCAATGTGAGGGGCTGGATGACCGCAGATTGACCTATAAAAGAATTGTAAATATCTACAAAAATAAAACAGCACAAACGAAAATTTTTACAGCACAAAACAGCACAAACGCTGCACAAACAATTTACATATTTTCTGTTTATTTTTGTCTATGTATTTTTTTTAAGAGGGGCCTTCTTTAAGGAGCTTTAAGAATACCGTTAAGACTGAAATTCTGCTGTCAGGTAAAAGTTGGTGGATGATACCGGTGCTAAACACCACAGGTTTCATTAATCCATTCCTAGTCGAGAGTCACAGAGTCCCTCTATGTGACAGCGACACACTCCTTCACACCCCAGTCCAATAAACTGTTTACATTTTGCAGCCGAGGTGATGGCACATTGATAACTGTACATTATTGAATGTAAATGTCAGGATTTACAAGTATGTACAAGTATGTGCTTGTTCTACTGACACACCCTACGACGTTATGGCCTGTACATTTTAATCCCTGCATACTCAGATCTGATCGCCTGCAAGAACACAGTAAATCAAAGAACATTGAACCTTGACCTGTCTGACTGGGACAGCACCTGGTTGATCCACCTTTAACCAGGTGATATCAAATGTTTATTTACTTCTTTCTTTTTTTCTTGCCGAACATAAGAAACTTGTTTTGTTGGCATCCTTCTCTCTGTATAAACAATGGAGTCAGCACCTGGATATGTACTTTGTATCTGTTTGTGCAGCGTCGGCTGTGGCTGAATAAGCTGATGTGGGAGCTGCAGCTACTACTACACTTACGCCGGTATGAGTCATGGGGGGAGCAGTGGCAGATCGACTTTTTTGCTGTTTCCAGGTCTTTGTGGCCTCGCACTTGGTCTCTCTGTTCTCCTTGGTCAGCTAGATACCGATTTTTACAGTTCCACGCCACCTGTAGCGATCAGAGGTCACTCACTCAAGATCTTGGTTAGTGTTGCAGGACTTGCGATCCCTGCATAGAAACCTACATCTGGAAAAAGTGGAACCAGATTCGAATGACGTTCCATCATCCATCCATACAGAAGGATTGACCATTATTTCACCCCAACTTTGGATGATTCTGGGTTCAAATGCTGTCAGAACAATCAGGTAAAATATTTTTTGATTGGGAACATTTGACCACTCTCTAAAAAAAAAGTTAACCTGATCTTCCGATGCCACAGAAATGCACTCTAATTCTACAAGACAGCATCTTTTTGGAAGAAAAAAAAATGTAAAAATGGTTTACTCATAAATGTATCTAGGGCTAGATAGCAGCGCTTGAGGGACGACTGTATTTGGTCCTCAAACCGTAGTTTTAAACCCCTGATTTATACCATCAGCAAAGTTTATTTTTCTTCAACAATTTTGAGAATTTAATGCAAATCTAATCCGATTTAAAGCAACACGTTTTGCTTGATTTGTAATCTGTTTTTAGAAGTAAACTGAGCTGAAACCTGCAGGCAGAAGAAACGTTTGATTTGTTTAATTTAGCCTGATAAGATCGAGTCATACTTTATTTCTGTCTGCTGGAGCGAATTCAATCAGATAATTATAAGTGTTTGTCTTTTAAGTTTAATTCTAGTTAATCCCTTTTAAAGAGCTCATAAAGAGCAGATCAAGTATAAACACTGTTTACTGTGTCAGCTTCATTCTGATGAGGGGTTTTTCTGTGATTCTGTATCAGAAACTAGTTCTTCTGGGGTGAACGCGCAGTATGAAAGATAAAATCTCAATTGGAAACAATCCCAGTTTTGTTTTTATGTGTTGTGGAGGCTCTGAAATGCCCAAGGCGTCCTGCTGGGCTCCACACCCCAACAGGGTGTGTTTGATGATACGTTACCTCCTCGTCTCAACAAACTATCATCAGATGGAAAAAAAAAAAAAAAACAACCAGACGGGAAGTAACCAGCACCAATAAAAACATAATTATATAAATCTATTGGGCGTATCAAAATGTTGTTTTTAGCAATTAGTAGAAAAACAAATCACATAGTAAATCAAATAAAAAAATAAACGTTTGTTAAAGGTATACGTTGTCATGATCCCCTCTCATTTTGGAACACGTCCTCCTTCCTATCCCGCCCTCTCCTCTAGTTTTGCACACCTGGTCCCAAACCCCAGGCGTGTCTTATTTCCCGCTGGTGTCCTTCGCTTCCCTGTTGGATCATTCCCTTGCTCCATCCCTAGTCTAGTCCCCTAAACGCCCAGCAGAGCTCATCCCTCCGATCCCCCTCAACGTTCAGCCGAGCTCCATCTCTCTGGTTCCCCTCGACGCCCAGCCGATCTCATCCCCCCCTTTAGCCCCCTCGACGGCCAGCCGAGTTCCATCTGTCTAGTCCCCTTGACGTCCAGCTGAACTCATCTCTCTGGTCCCCTCAGCGCCCAGCAGAGCTCATCTCTCTGGTCCCCTCGACGCCCAGCAGAGCTCATCTCTCTGGTCCCTTCGACGCCCAGCAGAGCTCATTCCTCCGGTCCCCTCGGCGCCCAGCCGAGCTCATCCCTCTGATCCTCCTCGATACGCAGCAGAGCTCATCCCTCTGGTCCTCTCGACACCCAGCAGAGCTCATCCCTCCGGTCCCCTCGATGCCCAGCAGAGCTCATCTCTCTGGTCCCCTCGACGCCCAGCAGAGCTCTCCCTGGTTCCGCACTTCCATAATAAACGTGTTAAAACTTGCTTTACGTCTGGGTCCTACTTAACACCATCACCATGACATACAGTAAGTAAAGAATTGTTTTCAATTCTACTTGGTTTATTAAATCATTTAAAGGTATCAAATATTTTGGGACGTAAATGATTTCTTACTAAGTAATATTTAATGGTTTTTATCATTTTCAGGGTAATTATTCAAAAGTTAACTAATTTTTTTCTTTCTCTTTCTTAGAACAATATCTTAGAGTGTAAGGGTACACAGAAATCCCAACTCGACATCTACATTAATTTTGAGGTTTGGTAAGTAGTCAATACAGTATTGGAATAAAAACAATTTGTTTTTTAATTTGTGTGGATGTTATGTGTTTGATCATCATACAACTGGAAAAATAAAAAATGTTTTGCATGGTAAACGTTCTAGTTACTCTGTTGATGTCTGATTCACTTAGTTCTTTTTGCACAGGTCAAACGGACACCAAAACCTACCAAGTTTTTTGTTGGTTTTTACACCCTGACCTGTCTGGCATTATGACAAGCAGGGATCTGTATGTCGGATATTGCTGCACAAATTTTGACAACCAGGGTCATTACTATATGCCGACCCTAGCAAGTATAACTTTCTTAACATTGTTAATGTTTTTATGAAAACAGGGGCGGATCCATGATTTTCTAAAGGAGGTGGGAGGCGTGAGGTCACAGACAAAACAAGCACCTGTGGTGCTCGTCAGTTTACGGGGGGTCTGGGGGAATACTCCCCTGAACTTTTTGAAAAACAAGAGTCGTTTTCCTGCATTTTGGTGCATATTTTGCTCAAAATTAATAATCGTTAAAGTAGTAATAACACTTTTTTTTGTGAACCAGAAAAGGGGGGCAGTGGGGTGCACCCTTCATACACTCCTGTTAGATCCCCCCCTGGTAACATCATAAATATCTGTGTTTTCTGTGGTTCTTTTTGCTGGACCTGACTGGGAATACTGAGGAGACAGTGGAAGAGAAAGAGGAGGTATTAGCTACGGAAGAAGAGGGGCGCACAAATTCAGCATTACAACCAATCTGCTGGATTATCTGACAAAAAACCAAAAAACCAAAACTAAACTAGAAACAAATATACAAAAATTTAAACCAGAGACAGACAACATTCCATATGTAAAAAATTAACAAATGATGTAAAACACAAACCAATGTTCCTACAATCAGAACATTGATTTAGAACAAGGAACATAGCGGACAGTAAACAGTATGGCACAGTGAAAGTACATGTATGCTGACTATGTGAACCACATGCTCATTGGGGTAAAAGATCTTTCTCAGAAACAGAAAAATATTCAGGTTATCTTGTAACAGCGACCATTTTTATTTGTTATGTATTGCTAACGTAGTAACTATACCTTAAAGTTAATGCTAGCATTATAGAAATACAAAATGGACATTTATGTGTTAGTTTTTTGTGCTTTTGCAGATTTTTTTGAAAGTAAAAAGCAGCATTACATTCATGTCTGTGTCTAATTTCTTTGTTTTTCTTTACTTTTACTCAAACTTGACTAAATTTGGAACTTGTATAACTACAAGTGGGCTTAACCAAGTGGGCTTAACCAAGTGGGCTTAACTGAAAGGCCATGGAAACCACCAGGAAGTCCTGATTTGTTTTCTGATTAAATAAGAGAGAAACCATCTGAGATGTACCATGGAGTTCAACGGTAAGAATTTCGACAGGTGACCTGAGTCACACCCAGATCTCTAGTTACTCTGCACATAAACTTGCCTGCATCATGTTTCATATTTTCCTTCAAACAAAGCCCTCTCTCTCTATTTCTCAGACACACGCACACACACGCGCAGACACACCTGTTATCAGTTAAATACCAGCTCCTCCCTGCAGTGATACACCTGATTTGCATGCAGGCCATGGTGTGTTTTGTCATGTCATGTTGAAAGAATTGTGCCGTGCTGGATATTCAGCACAGTAAAGGTGAAAAAATGTGGGGACGCGTTCAAATATTTTTTTCCTGGTCACTTAAAAGGAAGCTCGGCTTTCAGGAAACAAAAAGACATCATCTCTCATCATAAAAACAAAGCCATTTGTTTTATGCTGCTGATCAGGAGCTCACTTTTACTTACAACCTTATTTTATTATTTTATTATCTCAGATCAAAAGTACAAACGGTCCATCTCGTAAAAAGACAGGTTCAGCCTCGAAAGTTTTCGTGAACCATTCATCCTCAATTCAACTCAGATGTTCTCAGCAAAAAGAACCTGATAAACACCCACATGCAAGACTGGGTACTATTTATTATAAACATTTCTATGGAGGGGCAGCACGGTGGCGCAGTGGGTAGCACAGTGGCCTCACAGCAAGAAGGTCGTGGGTTCGAGTCCTAGGTGGGGACGATGCTTGTCACACTGTCCTTTCTGAGTGGACTTTGCATGTTCTGCGTGGGTTTCCTCTAGGTACTCTGGTTTCCTCCAAAGACATGCATGTTAGGTTGATTGGCCGGTGCCAAATTGCTCCTAGGAATGAGTGTGTGTGTGGATGGTTGTATGTGTGTGGCCCCGCGACAGACTGGTGACCTGTTCGTGGTGTACCCTGCCCTTCGCCTTAAATTGGCAGGGATGGGCTCCGGCACTCCCCGAAAGGGACAGACGGATAAGAAGATGACTGACTGACATTTCTATGGATGGATTTAGTAAAAGTTAGAGGAGCAAAAATTGGACGTAAAGTGTTTGATCACCACAAACCAGTCTTTAACTTCACTGGTTTGTTGAGTCAGTTGTCAAAAATATGACTACCCCACAATTTACTATGACATCCTCGTTCAATCCAGCCGTGCACCCTTCAATGCTCGCTCACACAGAAACACACCCTGCACCCACCTGCAGTCTGCATCATCTAATAATAGCATTAATATTAAATTAGGTTGGATCCTAAACGACTCATGCCAGTGATAACTTGGTGAGTTCAAACCGGTGTTTTCAGACAAAAGGAGCATCGACTGATAAATAAATTTACATGTCGAGTTATGCTGCTCATGCTTTGGTATGGTTGAGATCAGAAAAATATATAGAAAACCTTCCTGATCCAAAATCTCAACAAAACACTCAAATTAGAAAAAAAAAAAAAAAAAAACAGTCCCATTTCTTCAAGAACTGATTAATGTGTTCAAACACAAAACCCAATTTCTTAGTTTAATCTATTTTTTTAACCAACTCAAAAAACAAAGACAACAACAAAAAATGACCAAAACAAAAGGGAACAAATTTTAGACTTTTTTTTTACTTCAGGGTTGAACAATCTGAAGAGAAAAAAAATCATAAACCGTAAATGAGCCAAACCTGTCGTGATGTGGGGATGTAGAGGGAGGAGGAGGACCCAAATACAGGCAAACAAAACAGAATTTATTAACCAAAAGTCCCAAAACCCAAAGGACACCGGACTACAAAAGATCAAAAATTCAAATAATATAACAGAGTTCAAGGATGTAACTCATCGTCAGGCAGCCAAGATGGACGACCTGGCTGGAAAGGATGGTGATGGTGGTGACGATGATGACCCGACAAAGACGTCTGGAGTGATTACCTTTAAATATGCACCAGGACCCACAGGTGTGTGTCATCAGACTAATCACCCTCAGGTGTCTCTAATCAGGGTGATGAGGGAAGAAAGTCCAGGGCTCCCTCTGGTGGCAGGGGAGGGGATCATGACAAAAGCACCCTTAATACCAAAAGTGTAGGTATCGATTTAATTGATTTGATTGATTTATCGCATATTCCTACTTTAAACATTGCTGAAATACTCTTTGGAGTTGGTCCCATGGGGTGTTGGCCTAGTGGCACAGTTGCTGTCTTACGACCGGGAGAACATAGTTCAATTCCCCCTGAGGCTACTCACAGTCCAACACGATACAGATGAAACAAACAAACAAACAAAAAAAAAACCTTTGGAGCCAATTTTAAGGCCCACACACACTGTTGATGAAACGCTCTGAAAACTTGATTTTTAATGTCTCGTGCTTCCACTCCACGGTTCTACTGACTCAATGCCTCGAGCCCTCAGGCCGTCTGTATGTGCATCCATGCTTCTGTAACACATTTGTGCAACAAAAGCTTCCAAATCACTGAAAGGATTTGAATGAAACTGCCCACAGTTACTCAATACCAACTACAAATTAACTGAAGTAATTACCACCAAATTGTCATATCTTTCTACCACTAAGAGCTAGTGAAAGACAGTCCTTTGAACTCTTCTAGAAGTATCTACACTAACTCCTACTCACATGTTTTTGGAAATTCGTACAATAAACCTGCTTAAAAAAGTTTAATAATATTAAAGCAAAAAAACAAGAAAGACAGAAAAACCTTTTGACCTCGTTCACATGGACTTCAGCCATGCTTGTGTGATCTCAGGTAGGTGGAGGTATTTTATTCATCACTTCAGTGTTTTTTTTTTCAACCTTATCCGCTCACTCTCATCCAGAAAACTCCAAGACCCCGCGAGAAAAAACGAGGTAAAACCAGGACGTTTTCATCATTTTATGTAAAAACAAAATATGTCCTGAGAAAACAGGAAGGTTTCATCACCTTACTGTAAGCTCATGTTGTTGATATTGTGTTTTATGTTAATCATGGAGGAGCAGGAAAGAGGGTGGAACACATCACTCCTCACCCTGGAACTGGTTGTTCTGTAGAAACAAGAAGGTGTGGGTAGAAACAGGAAGATGTCGTACTGCAGATATTTCTTAAAAAACCGAGAGGAAATTGAGTCAGTGTGTGGGAGAAAAGAAGTTCTCGTTAAGGAGTTTTTAGTTTTTATTTCACTTTGAAATTATGCAACAAAAAAGTTATAAAAGTTTATTTGGCAAGTTTTGCAATCTTTTTAAATGAGATTTTTAGTTTTTCAAAACAGGGTTTTTTATTGGTGTAAAAGTATTTTTTTTTTGTTTGTTTTTCTTCCACGTTTGATGTTTTATAAAAATAAACACATGCAAAACCTTTTCAATGCATCATAAAACATTGTTTCTAAAATAACTCATTCCCAAAGTGCATCCCATAGTTTATTTGTCTGAAAAATTAAGATGTAGGGTGGCACGGTGGTAAGCTGGCAGGCCGGCTGGAACGGGTGGAGAAAAGTATCAGGTGTGATGTGTGATAGAAGAGTTTCAGCCAAAATGAAAGGGAAAGCGTACAAAAACGTGGTGAGACCGGCCATGCTGTTTGGTCTAGAAACAGTAGCACTGAAGAAAAGACAGGAAGCAGAGATGGAGGTAGCAGAGATGAAGATGCTGAGGATCTCTCTGGGAGCGACCAGGATGGACAGGATTAGAAATGAGTACATCAAGGGAACAGCACATGTTAGAGGTTTTGGGGATAAAGTTTGAGAGGCAAGACTGAGATGGTTTGGGCACGTACAGAGGAGAGAGAGGGAGTACATAGGAAGAAGGATGCTGGATTTGGAACCAAAAAAATAATCTTATTTAATCTACAAACTACAACTACTGTAGTGGATGTGCAATTACACTTTATTCTAGTGCGGCAAAAAAAAAAAAAAAACATGTTCCACAGGGTCACACGCGCTGCCCCACTATTTGAGAAGCACTGGTCAAGAGACAGTGGCATTGAGGAAAAGACAGGAAACAGAGACGGAGGTAGCAGAGATGAAGATGCTGAGGATCTCTCTGGGAGTGACCAGGATGGACAGGATCAGAGGAACAGCATATGTTAGAGGTTTTGGAGATAAAGACAGAGAGGCCAGACTGAGATGGTTTGGACATGTGTAGAGGAGAGAGAGAGAGTACATCGGAAGAAGAATGCTGGATTTGGAACCACCAGGAAAGAGGACTAGAGGAAGACCAAAGAGGAGGGTCATGGATACAGTGAAGGAAGACATGAAGATAGTTGGTGTGACCAAAGAAGATGCAGCAGATAGGGTTAGATGGAAGAAACTGACTTGGTTTGGCGAACCCTGAAGGGAAATGCCGAAAGAAGAAGAAGAAGGGTGGCATGTTGGTGCAGTGGGTAGCACAGTGGCCTCACAGCAAGAATGTCGGGATTCGAGTCGTGGGTGGGAATGAGGCTTGGAACACTAGTCTTTCTGTGTGGAGTTTGCATGTGCTCCCTGCGTATGCGTGGGTTTTCTCCGGGTACTCCAGTTTCCTCCCACCCTCCAAAAACATGCATGTGGGGTTGACCGCTGGACCTTTGGCCGCTACAAAATTGCCCCAAGAAATGTCTGTGTGGATAGTTGTATGTGTGCGACCCTGCGACAAACTCGTGACCTGTTTGGGGCGTACCCTGTTTCTTGTCTCAATCAGCTAGGATTGGCTCCGGCACCCACGCAACACTGTTGGGAAGGAAGTGGTTCAGAAGACGAAATTAAGATATAACAATATTTTTACCTCCTCCTTGAGCCGCCATCTTATTGTGGTGGAGGGGTTTGCGTGCCCCAATGATCCTAGGAGCTATGTTGTCCGGGGCTTACTGCCCTTGGTAGGGTCCCCCAAGGCAAACAGGTCGTAGGTGAGGGTCCAGACAAAGCGCGGCTCAAACACCCCTATGAAGAGATCAAGCATGGCCAAGTTGGCCTTGCCCGAACGTGGGTCCCTTGGAGCCAGGCCCAAGCGGGGGCAGGAGAGCGATCGCCATGGGACCCGGCAGGACTCAGCCCGAACAGGGGACATGGGCCGCCCTTCCAGTGGACTCACCCCCTGCATGAGGGGCAAGAGGGGTCAGGTGAAGGAGAAGATGGGTGTCAGCCAACGATGGGTACTCTGGCGGTCAGATCTTTGGCTGCATATGCTAGCGGCCCCAAGGCTGGGAAACGACTCGGGATCCTTTCGGATGAGCTGGAAGATGCAGCTGGGGTGAGAAAAGCCTGGGCTTCCCGTCTGACGCTATTGCCCCCTTGACTCGGCCTTGGATAAGCGGAAGAATGGAACAATGTTTTTACAGGAATAAAGACAGGGTTTTTTATTTTAGGCAGTAATAATTCTAATCTCGTTACATATCTACATTGATATGATACATTTAGTTAACTTAGAAAAGCAAAGATATTGATTCCGTTTCTTTTCGTTCCCTGCTTGGTCCCATCCCTTTGGTCTGTGCATGACACAGCGTAAATCTTAAGTGAGTCCATAGATAGAATGCGAAGTATACATATCTAAGGCCGAGGCATTTTGTTCCACGTCCTGGGATCTGCTCATTATTGTCACTTATCCTTTAACTTCAACACGACCTTGGTTCATTCTTGCGGCAAAAACAGCTTCAAATCTTTCCAACAGGATCTCCACGAGATCTAGGAGTGTGTTTACAGGAGGTTTAATTGTTCTTCCAAAAGCACATTTGTTTGCTCACACACTGATGTGTGATCTGTTCATACAGCGGAGAGTTCAGTCGTCTTCTTTGGAAGTAAACGGCCCCGCCCTGCTTCACAATAACAAGCCCATATCATTATACCTCCTCCAGTAACTTTTACTCTTGGCACAAAGGAGTCAGACACATTCTGTAAAACCCAGACTCTCCTATCAGATGGAGAAACATGGCTGTCTCTACCGATCAGGCTGCAGCTCAAGATTAGAACTGTAATGGATTCATCTCGTAATGCGTTTGTTTGATCCATCGTTTAAGGCAAACTTTACATGCGCTTTTTAAAAATGATTTCTCAATAAATTATAGATAAATGTATGTAAACACATCTAATGAGCGTTGCACAACCAAAAACATGTAAAAGATGTGAATCAGTAGGCGTTCAACTGGAAAAAATATAAACAGTGTTTCGCACTGACATTAGAGCTGAACAACAAGGCCTAAAAATAAAGTCTCCAGTTTTTAAAAAATAAATCCAATTTCCATCACTAATTCATTTTTATCGCTCAACTCAAAAACAAATAAAAAATTACAAAATGTTAATCTTTATTCCTTTTCATTTTAAGGTTAGCCTTCAATCCAAAATAGAAAAAAAAAGTAAATTAATATACTTGTGACCTGGCTGGAAGGGATGGTATGACCCGATGTGGACGTCCAGGGGGATTGTCCTTAAATAGGCAGTAGGGTCCACGGATGTGTGGCATCAGAATAATCACCTTCAGGTGTCTCAATCAGGTTGATGTGCGAAGGTCCAGGGAAGTATAAAAAGAGCGCTCGGAGAAGTTGGAAGAGATCACACGTTGTCTCTACCTTCCCACCACCCACACAAGAGGTGAAACAAGCACTGTCACCAGAATCTCTGTGCCAGGTGTGGAAACTGGACTCCAGCAGTGTTGTTTTCCTCAATGATGACAACAACGAAATGATTTTGTTGACAAAGCATTTTTTCATGCCGATGGTGTAACGATAACGAAATAAATGCCACTTTTTGGTGACGAAAATGTGACGAGACTTTTGCAAGTTTCTGTTGACGAGACGAAAATGTAACAAAATGTTCGTCAGACTTTCACATTTCTGTCTGTGAAAATTAAAAGCACAGCAACTGCATCTGTCTCTCATGGTGGGACGCACCCCTTCCCCCCCCCCACACACACAATGCTGCACGTTCACACCGTCTACACAACACACCTGCAGCCACGAGAAATTCACACAGCGTGGCGGGAACAGTAACAAAGAGGCTTGGTGGTCAGAAACTTAAAGTTTTCCACATATTTTGCGCAAACAGCATGCTAACTTCAAGCTAATGCTAGCTTGTTGGAGCTGCTAACTTCCTTAGTTAGCTTGGTTGTGCTAACGACTGCTTTAAAGACACAAAGCAGTGTTTACTTTGTTTACAGGATTATTAAGAGGTGTAATTTTTAAGTACATATAAGTTACAACGTTCCTCACTCACTAAAGAATTTCTACTTATTTGACGTTGTTTTACTTTGTTTGCTGTTTTGTGCAAGTTGAAGCTCGGCAGAGTTTTTTTTATTTTTAACAAACAACCTGCATCATTCTCAGTAATAAAGCCACAATTGTTAAAGTAAGTTGTTTATTTGTTTTGTTTTGGGTTTTTTAACACTAAAACTAGACCAAAACTCTTCTGGGTTTTCGTTGACGAAAACGTGTCTAAAACAAAAATATAAAGAGATGACGAAAATGTGACTAAAACTTAAATTAATTTTCGTTTCAAAGACGAAGACTAAAACGAAAACTTAGATGGCTGCCAAAAACAACAATGGACTCCTGTCATGGATTCCATGTCGGTGACTGGAGGAAGAAAGGACTGTCTGTGTATGATTAGAATTCATACAAACTTTGAAGCTACCATCTGTCTTAAACTTTCACCTTTTGTCCCAAGTCCGACAAACTACGGTTGGACAGCCGATAATGATGGAAATTCAGCAGTTGAGTGGATGCGTGGCTTCTCCGCACCTGATTCTGTGCTACAGTTTCCCTCTTGTAAATGTGTGTAATTCACCAGTGTGTACCTGCCTCGGCAATGGCCTCAAGTGTACAGATGTGTCTCATCTGAAGCAATCAAGCTACTGAAGATCTACAAGTAGAACTAACCAACTTTGACGTGAATGAAGATGAAGATGGAGAATTTTAGATAGACATGTATCTGTTAATGAACTTCTAGAACGTGTGCTGTTGAACTGGTTTTGACATTTTGGGACATTTTGTCACATTGTTTAGAATGAATTGGAATCAGACGTCGTCGCCTCTGGTGGAACAGATATCTCAAATTTTGAGTGTGGGCTCATCGACTAAGAGGCTGTGAAGTTGTGCAGCGTTCACCATTATTTGTGTGTGGATACATGTGAGCGTGTGCGAGAACACAAATGTGTGCATGACCGTATTTGCGTTTGCATGTTCAAATGCATGTGTGTGTGTGCTATTGGGTGGGGTCTGTATGAATCTCCTCCTCACCCTGAAGGGAATACAGCTTCCTCTGTAAAGTTCAGAAATAACCCCAAGCTTCATTGTTCATGAAAACCTGCTCGCTCACCCTCTCTCTTTTTCTGATCCGGGTCCCACCCTGGCTCAAAGGAAAGGGGTGTGTGTTTGGGAGAGGGGGGTTGTAGGCAGTTGTTGTGCTGACAGGACAGCGGTGGTCACACCCTAACTGCGGCGCCTGACCCTCTACAACAAACAGAAATACACTCACACACAAACGGCATCACGCTGTTGTTTCCAATTTGTGTGTCCATCTATCTGTCCGTCCAATTTTTATTTATTTTTTAAAAATACTTAATTCGTCCCTCACCGGGAAATTTGTGTGCAGCATCACACCGCAGCAGGCTGCCACCTATGACGGTGCCAATGGTGGGAGAAACTGAGGGTTAGGTGTCTTCTCCAAGGACCCTAGACATGAACTCAGTGGGAGGTTAACTTCGGATCTGCGGGCGAATGCTCTAACCCCTGAGCCACTGTCTCCCCAACCATCTCCCCCAATTAGTAACTAAACTAACCAGAGCCGGTCACTGTTCTTAGAACCTCCTTCTTAAGGAGGGAAAATTCCCAAAAAAGCAGAAACTTGATGGACAGAAGGCACGTACCCAGGACTGGAATAACTGCATGTACCAAAACTCAGGTCATGTTTGTAGGATGTTGCAGATGGACTTTAACCAGACAGGAAGTAACATACATTTTCTCCATGTAAATAAATGTTAGCTCCACAAAATTAACCCCTTTTGTTTTGTCTTCTAAGCCAGTTATTCCCTGCTGGGGCTATGGAGGTGTTGAAGACTATCCTGGTGGATTTAAGGTGAGAAGGAGGGGTATACCACAAACAGGTCACCAGTCTGTTGCAGCCGGGAACACAGACAACCATCCACACACACTCTTTACTATGGGCAATTTCTTAGCGATCAATCAACCCAACATGTATGTTTTTGGAGGAAACCAGGGAAAACCCACACATACACAGAGAGACCTGTCTTCAAAGCCTGGTCCCACCTACGTCTTGAACCCCAACCTTCTTGCTGTGGTGCCACTGTGCTAACCACTGCGCCACCATGCCAGACGCACAAATATTTTTTTTTGGCTAAAACATCTTAATACAATTCACTAACTCTTAAAATAGAAAATTAAAATGAAGATGTCTGGGTTGGTCTGCAGATGAGGACAAAAGAAGCTCAAATAAAAGCAGTGTTTGCATGTGGTTTAATCTGCCTGTGCATGCATACACACATGCAGCCATAGGTGTGTTTAGCTGTGTTATGAAAAGCCAACATGCTTACTGTGGGTTTCAACAAGCACAAACGTCTGGCTTGTGTGGAAATGTTCAGACGGAGGTGTTGAAATGCACAGAACGAAAAAAAAAAAGTGCAAATTTCCCACACTTATATCCACACAAGCAACACCTGAAGAAGATTCATTAAACCCACAGATACCAGATTACATGCTTGGTGTCAACCAGAGCTTCTCTGTGGCATTGCTAATATAAATTATTCAGATTTATAGACAGAAAATAAATCTTATCTTAGAATACAAATAGATAAGCACGGCAATGCTTGTCTGCTGAGAAATGCTCAAATTTATTTTAAAATGCTTCTAAATGTATAAAAATTTTACTTTTATTCTGTACACTCTTCCATTTTTGAGCTTGTTCCTTCATAAACCCACCCCGAGTATGTACACAACACAGTGTAAAATGTAAGTAGGCCACATGGTGGCGCAGTGGTTAGCACAGTAGCCTCGCAGCAAAAAGGTCAGGTGTTTGAGTTCCGGGTGGGGACAAGGCTTGAAACACTAGTCTTTCTGTGTGATGTTTGCATGTTCTCCCCTGTATGTGTGAGTTTTCTCCATGTACTAGGTTTTCTCCAAAAACATGCATGTTAGGTTGATTGGATGCTCTGAGGAATGAATGTGTGTGGCCCCGCGCCAGACTGGTGACCTGTTCAGGGGGTTCCTTGAATCAGCCAGGATCTCCATTTTTTTTCCCTTTTTTTACCACTTTTTTTTTTTTTTACCGCTTATCCCGGATAGTCTCCGGGATAAGCGATTCAGAAGTCAAAACAGTATAAACTGCATCATGTCAGCAAATATGCTAAATTTTCCTTTTATATTATCATTTTTTTATATTATGCATTTACATTAGAGACTATGAGAGGAGGGACTAAGCATGAGTAGAGCACAAGCACTGCTCACATTAGGGCGTGGCCAAGGACAACATAGCATGTGAATAGTATTCATATACTGGAGGAAAGAACTGCATGCATTAATGGAATAGGAATGTTTTTGATGTGAAAATTAATCTTAAAAATGGTTACTTTTGCACCAGAGCTCCTCTCTAAAGAAACATAAAGAAAAGCAGGAAACTGTTTGGCTTTTGTTATGAGATTATTAATCCTACATAAATACATGATTCAGTTTATTCAGGTCTTTTCAAACTATAAGATAAACAGGGTGAAGGCGTTATTCAGCCTCAGGCAGCGGCTCTGTCACCTGACAACCAGTCATTTTCTTTGAGCAGATCTGATCATTTTTTTCTGAGTCACGTCGTAAATAACACCTGATATACAGTAGGCTGGAGGAATGTAAGAAACTGCACCCAAAGAAGGGTTCTTAGAAAATTCAGACATTTGTAGGAAAAACTTTCTTCTCAAAGATAGAAAGTCTGAATATTTTCAGGAACAGTGTCAGAGAGCTGATGGTAAAGTTTATGGTTCTTCTCTGTTTAGCATTTCCCTTCAGGACTCGCTACAGCAAGTCAGTTACTTCCATCACGCAAACTCCACACAGAAAGACTAGTGTTCCAAGCCTCATTCCCACCCACGACTCGAATCCCGACATTCTTGCTGTGAGGCCACTGTGCTACCCACTGCACCAACATGCCACCCTTCTTCTTCTTCTTTCGGCATTTCCCTTCAGAGTTCGCCACACCAAGTCAGTTTCTTCCATCTAACCCTATCTGCTGCATCCTCTTTGGTCACACCAACTATCTTCATGTCTTCCTTCACTGTATCCATGAACCTCCTCTTTGGTCTTCCTCTAGTCCTCTTTCCTGGTGGTTCCAAACCCAGCATCCTTTTTCCGATGTACTCTCTCTCTCCTCTGCACATGTCCAAACCATCTCAGTCTGGTCTCTCTGACTTTATCCCCAAAACCTCTAGCATGTGCTGTTTTTCTGATCCTGTCCATCCTGGTCACTCCCAGAGAGATCCTCAGCATCTTCATCTCTGCTACCTCCGTCTCTGTTTCCTGTCTTTTCCTCAATGCCACTGTCTCTTGACCAGTGCTTCTCAAATAGTGGGGCAGCGCGTGTGACCCTGTGGAACATGTTTTTTTTTTTTTTTTTGCCGCACTAGAATAAAGTGTAATTGCACATCCACTACAGTAGTTGTAGTTTGTAGATTAAATAAGATTATTTTTTTTATAAATTTCAAGTTAATTGATGCATTTTAAGTCTTTTCTGTTACAGACTAAAAAACGATGATAGTAAAGCTGTTTTTTGTTTTCTTTAATGTTAATGAGGATACAATGTTATGCAGAGGTGTACTTGTAATAATTTCATAGACAAATGATACTAATTATAGTCACGTTAGAGAGTGGGGATGGAGGGTGAGTATTTTCTTCTTCCCTGAGAGGGGGATGGGGCGCAACAGGAAATAATTGAGAAGCACGGCTCTAGACCAAACAGCATGGCCTGTCCATCAGCATAAGCAAACAGCAAAGGACTCAGAGCAGATCCCTCAATAGAGTCCCACCCCCACATTGAACTCCTCTGGCTCACCTACAGCACACCTCACCACTGTCTAACAGCCCTCATACATGTCCTGGACCACTCTAACATACTTCTCTGTCACACCAGACTTCCTCATACAATACCATAGTTCTTCTCTAGGTACCCTGTCATACGCTTTCTCTAGATCTACGAAGACACAGTGCAGCTCCCTCTGGCCTTCTCTGTATTTCTCTATCAGCATCCTCAAGGCAAATACTGCATCTGTAGCGCTCTATTTAGGCATAAAACCATACTCAACGCCTTTATCAAATTTGAGCAGCACTCCTCTTTTTTCAGCTTCCACCATTTTGTCTTCTGCACTCCCTTCATCTTCTTAAACTTCCTCACTTCCAGGGTCATCCTACACACCACCATCCTGTGCTGTTTGGCTCCACTGTGTCCTGCTACAACTTTGCAGTCACTGATCTCTTTCAGATTACACCGCCTACACAAAATGTAATCAACCTGTGTACTCCTTCCTCCACTCTTGTAAGTCACCCTGTGTTCCAGCCTTTTCTTGAAATAAGTATTCACCACAGCCATTTCCATTCTTTTTGCAAAGTCGATCACCATCTGTCCTTCTGCATTCCTGTTCTGGAGACCAAACATGCCCATCACCTCCTCATCATCTCTGTTTCCTGCACCAATGTGGCCATTAAAGTCTGCTCCAATAATAACTCGCTCACTTCTAGGGATGCTCTGAATCACCTCATCAATGTCTGACCAAAATTTCTCTTTCTCCTCAATCCCACATCCTACCTGTGAAGCATAACCCCAAATAACTTGGAGCATCACCCCTTCAATTTCTAGCTTGAGGCTCATCACCCTATCTGAACTTCTTTTTACCTCCAGAACATGCCCAACAAACTCTTCCTTCACAATAACTCCTACACCATTCCTCTTCCTATCGACACCATGATAGAACAACTTAAACCCCGCTCCCAGACTTCTAGCCTTGCTACCTTTGCATCTAGTCTCCTGGACACACAGTATGTCTACTTTTCTTCTCTGCATCATGTCAACTAACTCTCTACCTTTACCCGTCATAGTACCAACATTCAAAGTTCCCACCCTAAGTCCTAGACTCTTCATGTTTCTCTTCTCTCTCTTCCTATGTACGCGTCTTCTTCCTCTTCTTCTTTGACCACCAGTAGTCCAATTTTCACCTGGACCCTGTTGGTCAACAGTACTGATGGCGGTCGTTGTTAACCCGGGCCACGACTGATCTGGTATGGTATATCTCTTACTGCCTTGCATATTAATAATGGTTAACAGTTAAATGTTTCAGGAAGAAGTACACCATCTAAACATGCAAAAAACTTCCTGTGGTAAAGTTTATGGTTAAAGGATGAAAAGATTAAACTTATGGTTGGATGGAAGATATTTAGAAATGTCTTCTTTTTTTTTTTTAAATATTACTGACATATGACTTGACTTTATCTCAGGGATTTTGAATTCCTGAACTCAGAATTTTGTTTTCATCAGTTTTTCAGGTGAGCCCAAATAAAGGAAAAAATTATGAAGGCAAGTTTGAATCGCAGATTGGGGGCGAGGCTTAAAACACTGGTTGTAAGTCAAGATTAAATAGACACCTGCTCTTTATCACAAACTTTATGATTCATAAATGATTGAACTGAAGCAGCCATTTGTGAAAACTTTCAATATTTTCTGACCTTGACCTTTGGTCTCATGACCCTGACAACCTAATTACTTAATCTATAGTGAATTGATTAATTGCTGACAGTTTCATGATTTGTTCATTTGTTTGAGAGATGTTGCGTTCACTAACGTGTTATGGAAGAGTGTGTTATGGAAGCACAAAAACATACACAACGCAGCTGTTTAAAACCTCCTTATTTTCAGCTGAATTTGCATATTTTTAAAGATCGTGAAGAAGCTGCAGAATGTACTAAATAAAACCCTCGTATTGTTCAGCAGCTGAGTGCAAGATTAAAAGTCCACTTTCAGCTTCTTTACAGCCATTATTAACGTAAATGATCGATTGACTGCATGTAAAATAGATCCTAATCAGGATTTAGTGCCGCAGCTTTATGATATTACTGTTTGACCCTTCGGACAGGGTTATAGATCCATTTTACTGCTTTAGAACAAAGCTCCACTCATCATCATAAAACACCTGAATTACTTCTTATATGACTCGAAAGTGAGAAGTTGATCCTTTTTATTGAG
This sequence comes from Neostethus bicornis, assembly GCA_902685375.1. Taxonomy (NCBI): domain Eukaryota; kingdom Metazoa; phylum Chordata; class Actinopteri; order Atheriniformes; family Phallostethidae; genus Neostethus; species Neostethus bicornis. The sequence continues at coordinate 5,573,021 of LR738542.1, read as the reverse complement.
TAAAGGTGAGCACACACAGTCCTAAAGAGGGAGTGGCTCGAAGGACAGGAGCAAGCTGAGGTGTTAAAAGTGGAAAATCTGCCACCTACTTAAAAAAGTTTGTAAGTCATCATTTCTCAGACTTCATCAGGATTAATTAATTAAATTAATTAAATGGTCCTCGCGAGGACCATGGTCCTCGCCCGGAAAAGGGTGGAGTGCCCCCTGCGGGTCAGGGACAGAGTCCTGCCCAAAGTGGAGGAGTTTAAGTATCTCGGGGTCTTGTTCACGAGTGGGGGAAGGATGGAGCGGCGGATCGACAGGCGGATCGGTGCGGCATCAGCAATAACTAGGACGCTGCATCGGTCCGTCGTGGTAAAGAGAGAGCTGAGCCGAAAAGCAAAGCTCTCGGATTACAAGTCGATCTACGTTCCAACCCTCACCTGTGGTCACCAGCTGCGGGTGGTGACCAAAAGAATGAGATCGCTGTTACAAGCGGCCGAAATTAGCTTCCTCCGCAGGGTGGCTGGGCTCTCACTCAGAGATCGGGTGAAGAGTTCTGCCATCCGGGAGGAGCTCGGTGTTGAGCCGCTCCTCCTCCAGGTCGAGAGGAGCCAGATGGGGTGGTTCGGGCATCTGGTCAGGATGCCCCTCGAGCGCCTCGCGGGCGAGGTGTTTCGGGCACGTCCCACCGGGAGGAGACCAAGGGGCAGACCCCGGACCTGCTGGAGAGACTATGTCTCACAGCTGGCCGGGGAACGACTTGGGATCCTTCCGGGTGAGCTAGAGGATGCAGCTGGGGAGAGAGAGGCCTGGGCTGCCCGTTTGAGGCTGTTGCCCCCACAACCCGACCCTGGGACAAGCGGCAGATGACGGAACGGAATGGAATTTAAATGCTTATATGATTTGAATACTTTTCAAGGCATCTCTCTGTGCTTAGAAAGTGAAGAAATTTGAACAAATCTTCTAAAAAGTTTGAACTGAAATCTCAAAAAAGTTAATGAAAGATTATAAGAAAAGGTTTAAACATTGGGGATGATATGCTTTATACAGCAAATAGAGTTAAAACTGATCATGAAGGACCTCGGAATAACGCCATGAGATGAAAAAAAAAAGTTTTTCAAAATGGCCGACTTCCGGGTTTTACTCACGTGGGTGAAAGCGCTCTAAAACTGTAAATAATCTTGTTTATGAGGTTTAAAAATGATGGAAACTACTTGCAAAGGTGAAATTTGCACAGAAATTTCGCAACCCACTGAGTGCACGTCTAGGGTCCTTGGAGAAGAGACCTAAGCCCCTGTTTCTCCTACCATTGGCACCGTAGTGGCAGCCTGCTGCGGTGAGAGGAGTGCAGCACACAAATTTCCCCAGTTAGGGATGAATAGAGTGAGTTAAAAAAAGAAAATTAAACGACTCCTTTCATTGCAATTTGCACTTTAGAAAAGAAAAATTATTTTGATTCTTGATTGTATGTCACGTTTGATTGTATTTGAGGGTCTCGGCCGATAGGGGCATTGGTGTCAATATGAATATTTTGACAGTAGAAAGATACATCAACTTGGATGGAATCCCCTAAGTTAATCTATAGTTGGTACTGAGGAACTGTGGGTAGGTTCATTAAAATTTCTTCAGTGGTTTGGGAGAAATGGTCCTCACAAGAATTTATGACCTCAATGTTTGTGACCCCGAAAACCTAATCAGTTAATGTCTAGATGGTACTGAATTTATTGTGGGTGGTTTTATTGAAAACCCTTCAGTGGTTTGGAGGATATTACGCTTTCATCAATCATGCTAAATCCCTCCCACCTTCTCCATGAATCTGTGGACCATCTAAAGAGCAGCTTCAGCAACAGACTCCTGCAACCCCGCTGCTCAAAGGAACGGTACAGAAAATCATTCTTACCATCCTCCATCAAACTATTTAACCTTTCACTTTCAAACCTGTAATTATTTACCATTCACAACGTTGTATGAGATTGTATGAATGTAACACTACAACACTCAAACTTCCCTTCGGAAATGAATAAAGTATTTTCAAATCAATACATTAGTGTTGCAGAAGAACAGAAGCTCAGACAGCCCATATTCTTCTTCCACATTCTGTGAGGAGAGGCATGGCTAAAAGGCCCTTAACTAATTAAGGGGAGAAGGGTCGGGTATCCTAGCACCACCTCGGATATACCTTTGCACGCCATTGCTCCTAGCAGCATGCCTATATCAACAGAACGTTCAACATGTCTGCTGTTTGTTCTGGTGTGTAAATATACCTACCGTACATGTGTACTAAGATGATGTACATGTTCCAACATGCCTTCAGCTCCATCCACGGCTGCGTTTCTGACTGGCATGTTTAGGCAGAAGCATTTAAAAGACAGCAGTCATCTTAAAGCATGTTTGGATAAAAATGGTACTTTTTAAAAGCTCAAAAATGTAATGCTTTTAAAAAAAAAATCTAGTTTAACTTTGGCAGCATGGTGGTGCAGTGGGTAGCACAGTGGCCTCACAGCAAGAAGGTTAGGTTTGAGACCCGGGTGGGGACTAGAGTTGGAACACTGTCCTTTCTGTGTGGAGTTTGCATGTTCTCCCCGTGTTCGCGTGGGTTTCCTCCCACCCTCCAAAGATATGCATGCCAGATTGATTGGCCGGTGCCAAATTGCCCCTAGGAATGAGTGTGTGTTTGGATGGTTGTATGTGTGTGGCCCCGCGACAGACTGGCGACCTGTTCGGGGTGTACCCTGCCCTTCGCCTTAAATCAGCCGGGATGGGCTCCGGCACCCCCCGCGACCCTGTAAGGGATAGACAGGTGATTACTGACTGACTGTTTAAATTCCTCTTTTGGGCACTATGATTCCTCCTCTTAGTCTCTGTTTATTCCCGCCTCCTGAGTGCATGCATGACACAGCGTAAATCTCATTAGCGAATCCAAATACAGAAAAGCTAGTGAATTTCTTTTATATTCTTATTTGATACGTTTATATTAAAAATGGCTCTCCCTATTGAGGGAACAAATGTGAGCAGATTATGTGCACGCCAAACATTTCCTGCTCACGTGTGAATGTCTTGGAGTAACACTCAGAAACTTTTAAAAAGTTGTTTTAGCGTAATACCCCGCACCCTTTTTTAAAGTCACACAGTAACCGACACAAACAAACGAGGAGTCCAGATGTGCTGAAAGAATAGGAATTATATTTTAAGTACAAGAAATAACAAAATAAAACAGAAAGCATGTGCAATACGTGTTGGTAAAAGCAAAACATCTTTACAGTGTAAACCAACAGGTTCCTTACAAACAGTGAAGTGCACAACACACACACACACACACACACACACACACATTCAGACGTTCAAACACACCTGCAGGAATTCAGTGTGTAGAATACAGTAAATCATTTACAGGTGACTGATTGTCTCAATTACACCTGAGCGTCTTTCCTAATAATTTAAAGTAGCTGATATGTGAGTCTGGACTTCCCCTGGCTGGAGAAGTACACCCCCTCCTCGTCCCCCTGATCTTTACAGATGAATAGTTTTGTGCTCAAAGGTGAAATAACAGGATGTGAAATGAATTTATTGTTGTTCTTCCTGTAGCTAAATGAAACTAAGCAGGAGGTTAAACCAGCAAAGCAGGGTACAGGGGAGAGTAGCCCTGCCCCTCATCATACATCCAAAAATACATTTATTAAATTCAGCCTTCTCTTTCTTAATTTTTTTAAGTAACATCCTCAGCAGAAACAGTTATTCTTTGGCATGTGAAAGGGAAAGAAGACGGGATGCCCTCTATAGACGGCAGACTGAGAAGGACATTCTATCTGGTAGTTTATCTCTAATCTCAGTCTAATATCGTCTTAAATGACAATAATCAGAAGGCGGTGATGGTTGGGAAACATTTGGAACAGTTAGGAATTCTGTAGAAGAGTTGGTTCAGGTCCAGAGTTTGCCGGCCAGTCTGATTCTGTTTTTCTTTCAGGTGGGAGTGCGTGTCCGTCGAGGTTCAGCTGTATACCCAGGCTGGTCAGGAGTTTCTGAAGGTGTGTGACTGTGTTCGCCAACTGGTCCTTTTCCTCCTGTAGTGCAGAAACCTGCTCTTTCAGTCGAACCTCTGACTGGGACAAACCCTCCACCCTACTCTCCAGGCTGCAGACCCGTGCATGGGACACCTGGTGTAGAGAGAGAGGGTGTTAATCAGTGGTCGCCAACCTTTGGCGAAACAGTCCGACCTCACAGAATTGGTGTTCGATCGCTCCATGGTGAGTGGGTACTTTTTTATTTTAACCAATCACTGCCTTCTGGTCATGAACGACCAAAGAGAAGGATTTCTCTGTGTGTGTGTGTTTACCTGCAGCTCCTCCAGTAGGTCCAGGTTCTGCTGACGGAGACTCTGATTGGTTCTCTCTAGCTGTGCAGCTCGCTGCTGCTCGTTGAGGGTGGGAGGCGTGTCCAGCAGTTCGTCCTGCAAGACGTGGTACTCTACCTCGTAGGCCTGGAGTTGCTTGGACACGTCCATCTCACAAACCTGGAACAAAACAAGAACAGGTCGATGTCAAGGCGTCAAACCTCCGATCTTGATTATAACTCTGAAATTAAAATCTCATTTATAAACTGTATTATTAAAAACTGTCTCAACAGAGACCAAAATGCTGCTAAAAGCAAATAAGCAGCATGCATGAAGTGTTTTTTTCTAAATAAATTGAAGTTCTAAAAATAGTTTGAATGGTGATTTAATGTAAAAATTTCAATTGATTTTAAAAACAAGTTTGTTTTCTAAATATGACGACACAAAAGTTCTTAGCCGTGCACTACGATTCCATCTTAACCACTGGCAGTGCTTTCCAGCTTTCTGTTTCAATGTTATGATCATTATTAATTATTTTTATATGTAGAGTGTGATATATTGTAAAGCAGCAGCTGTTTTGACGCCAAGATGTTTGAAAAATTAGTTCAAATGCAGGGATTGACAATTTTTTTTTTCCTGTAATCTGCCCCAACTTTCTGTGTTTTCAAACTTCTTTCTCGCTGCTTCAAAGGCTTCATTTCACTGTCCTCTGTTCAGTTCAGGTTCTGTCCACAGGTGGCGTCTTTTCCTCATTTCTTAGAATTTGTGTACAACATCCTCTAATTTGGCTTAGGTCATGTACACGCGTGGGCAGGTATTTTTAAAAATGAATAGCCGCTGTCCCTCTTAGAAAAAGTCTTGCGTACACACATAACAGTTTTCAATCTAACCGCATCCACACGGACCCGTGTAAATCCCTTCTGAGTGCGGTATAGGTATTTAAGAAGTAAATATATTTTTCAGAGGATCCACGCTGCTCACTGTCTGACATTAAAAACAAGAACGCACAAATGACGTTTATGCATGATCCCACGCAAACACACAACTGAAGTATTCCAAAATCTTTACTTTGGTCGGAGTTTTCCAAAAGCACGGTTTTCAGTGACTAAAACTTGTGGATTTGTGTGGACGACAGGCCAAGACGGATAAAAATATATTTGCTTTATCAGATACCCGGCTACATGTGGACAAGGTGTTAAAGTTACGCAACCCTCCACGCACTCCCATCTTCTTTCGGCATTTACCTTCAGGGGCGCCACAGCAAGTCAGTTTCTTCCATCTAACTCTATCTTCTGTATTCTCTTCGGTCACACCAACTATCTTCATGTCTTCCTTCACTGTATCCATGAACCTCCTCTTTGGTCTTCCTCTAGTCCTCTTTCCTGGTGGTTCCAAATCCAGCATCCTTCTTCTGATGTACTCTCTCTCTCTCCTCTGCACATGTCCAAACCATCTCAGTCTGGCCTCTCTGACTTTAAAACCTCTAACATGTGCTGTTTCTCTGATCCTGTCCATCCTGGTCACTCCCAAAGAGATCCTCAGCATCTTCATCTCTGCTACCTCCATCTCTGTTTCCTGTCTTTTCCTCAGTGTCACTGTCTCTAGACCAATCAGCATGGCCGCTCTCACCACGGTTTTGTACACTTTCCCTTTCATTTTAGCTGAAACTCTTCTATCACACATCACACCTGATACTTTTCTCCACCCGTTCCAGCCTGCCTGCACATGCTTCTTCACCTCTTTTCCACACTCTCCATTGCTCTGGACTGTTGATCCTAAGTTCTTAAAGTCTTGCACCATCTCTAACTCTTCTCTCTGTAACCTTACTTTTCCTCCCGCACTCCCTCATCTTTGTAAATTGCGCATTTCACAAAAGAGTTGGTGTACGCACAGATTTGGGTGTAGACAAGATTCATAAACGAGGCCGCTGACCTCTTGGTGGTTAAACCCTTCTCCTGTTTAAACACCTTAAGCCGACTCTCCAGTAGGGATAAAGCTCGTCTGCTTTGTTCTACAAACACGAACATTTCTAAGGCAGATGTAGACGATCTAATCTGTAAAACTTAGTTCTTGGTGGATTCTGTCTTCACATCTCGGGAGAAAATCTCTCACCTCATCAGGTTTCTTCTTTTTTTTTTTAAACAAAGTTTTTAGGAATTTTTCCTAAAGGGTCTTTAAGCGCAGGGACATCCTGGTTAAGCAGACAGTTTTAGGCTGGAGGCAGCTCTCACTCAGCAGCACCGGTATCAGTCCTGTTTTATCACAGGCTTTTCTTTTTTGTGTACAGTGGATTTAAAATGTTTGGATTGTCGCAGATATTTTTTAGAGCACTTTGTTTGCCACTGAAAAGAAACCTGACAGTCTGAATCTGATGAAACTTGCAGAGAGGTGGAGCACGGGATCAGGATCCATTACTTCCAAACTATTTAACATTGACATCTTTTTAACCCTTTAAATGCCTTTTATGACCATTTAAAAAAAAAAGAAAATGTCTTTTTCTCTTCAAGTAAAAAGAAAACTTTTAAATTCTATTTTATTGATTTATCTTTGTAACGTATGCTGAAGTTATAGAAGCTTCAAAGTTCTTCGCGATCAAGTGTCTAATCCATTTTTTTACCGTAAAATAACTGAAGTTTAAAACATTATAACGTTTAAACTATAAAAAACACGAGTAGACAGAGTTACAGATTACAACAGCACTTTAAAATGAGCAGATTGAACAGCTAGCATTTGTTTTAAATGGTGCGAAAAAGTGAAAATTTCTCATAAAAATCACAAAAGACGTTTCAGTAAATTGTGTATAAAAAAAGAAAATAAATGTGAACGTTTAAAATCTATCAGTTAAAATAACGAACTTGGTTGTTTTGTTGACATAAACCCTTTTTTTAAAGCCAGCAAACAACAACAACTTAAAGGTAAAACAAACGGAATTGGTGGGTGATTTACTTTCAAGGTCATTTCACGACAGATTTTCCAAAAGAAGTTGAACAAAGTAAAGAAATCCGAGCCGCATGGAGCAGGACAGGTTTTCACATGTTTGCTGAAGAGAAAAAGATGGATTTTATCTAGAAGTTTTTAAATAGAAAAATATTCTATTCTTATATGTTGCTAAAATTGATGAGGTTTTTGTGTCATGGCTTTATGAATAATAAGAAACTTTGAACCACTGGATCGTTTATTGAGTTAAAGTTAATTGTTGACTTTTTGACATCCGTTTTTTTTTCTATAATAAGATACTAGAAAGAAGAGGAATGAAGATTAGTCAGAGTAAAACAGAGTACATGTGTGTGAATGAGAGGGATCCAAATGGAAAAGTGAGGTTACAGGGAGAAGAGATAAAGAAGGTGGAAGATTTTAAGTATCTACGATCAACAGTCCAGAGCAATGGAGAGTGTGGAAAAGAGGTGAAGAAGCATGTGCAGACAGGCTGGAACGGGTGGAGAAAAGTAACAGGTGTGATGCGTGACAGAAGAGTTTCAGCTAAAATGAAAGGATAAGTGTACAAAACCGTGGTGAGACCGGCCATGCTGATTGGTCTAGAGACAGTGTCACTGAGAAAAAGACAGGAAACAGAGATGGAGGTAGCAGAGATGAAGATGCTGAGGATCTCTCTGGGAGTGACCAGGATGGACAGGATCAGAGGAACAGCACATGTTAGAGGTTTTAAAGTCAGAGAGGCCAGACTGAGATGTTTTGGACATGTGTAGAGGAGAGAGAGCACATCGGTAGAAGGATGCTGGATTTGGAACCACCAGGAAAGAGGCCTAGAGGAAGACCAAAGAGGAGGTTCATAGATACAGTGAAGGAAGACATGTAGATAGTTGGTGTGACTGAAGAGGATTCAGCAGATAGGGTTAGATGGAAGAAACTGACTTGTTGTGGCGACCCATGAAGGAAAATGCCGAAAGAAGAAGAATAAGATGATAAGAAAAAATAACCTCAAACAAACTACATTTTACTTTCTAAAAATATTAATAAATGAAGCATAATTATAAAAACATAGAAGTAAAAACAAGTTTAAACCATAGAAGTTTGACATTTTTAAAACATTTCTAACAAAGTTTGACCTAAATTCCTAGACATTTTTTTATGTCTAACATTTCATCATCATTCAGCAGCGACCTGCCACAACATGACCTTAGAGGTAAGGGCGGGGGGAACAAAAGCTTTCTTTGAATTTCACTCCCCAATGAAACTGAGTCACACCCTGGTCGACATAAAGATGAGGAGTGGAAAAGTTCCAAGGGAAGAATGTAAAGAACAAAAACCCAAACCAGGAAGAAAGCCTGATGGAAAGAACCAACGTATGTTTCCACACCTGCTTGGTCAGCGTGTTTCTATAAAATCTACACAAACAACTACCGTAAAAAAAAGTAGCTTTGAGAAAAGAACGCTGACATTCAGGGAGCGGGTGGAGCTCAGACTGAGAAAAACCTTTCATTTATTTTACTAAATAATTAAAAATGAAAGAGTTCTTTTCTTTGGATAAAAACTTTCCACAGTTTCACTTGTTTTGCTGCAGAGCTGAAGACAGTAGTTCATATGTCAACACGTACCTGGAAATTCTGTTTGGGTTTGAGGTTTTTTTATGACTGTAAAATACCTGCCATAAAATATGGGCAAAACTTCTCAAAGAATTCATGGGAAGTCATTTTTCAACTTTCTGAAACCAAGTTTCAGAAAGTTGAAGAGTTGTGATAAATCATTCTATGTTGAAACTTTCCAAGGAATTGCCTAATTAGAATCAGAATATACTTTAATGATCCCACACATGGGAAATTTGTGTGTCACAGCAACAACTTCCTATCTGCTAAGTGAGTCGTTGTAGAGCCCGATCACGTACGGAAAGAAAGACCTCCGGTAACGAGATGTTCTCGAGTGGAGCTGTCTGAGCCTCTTGGAGAAGGAGCTCCGCTGTTCGTCCAGGAGTGCGTAGAGAGGATGGTCAAGATTGTCCATGATGGACAAAAGTTTGTTCAGTGACCTCCTCTCTACCACTGCCTCAAGTGAGTCCTGTTTGCTGCCAATGACAGAGCAGGCCAGTCTGATTAGTTTATTCAGTCTGTTGGCGTCACTGGCTGCGATGCTGCTCCCCCAGCAGATGACAGAGAAGAACAAGGAGGAACAATTACTGTGTTTCAGCCTTTAAAACCGACGTATCAACCAAAACAAAGAGTTACGGTCATCTTTGGGACTTATAGTAGAAAAAGTTTTAAAAAGTCTTCTGGACAGCTTAATTCTTGATCGAGACGTTTCGACTTCCATCCGGAAATCATTTTCAATCTGAATGAAATGGACTGAAAACTGGATCTATTTATACTAACCTGAGTAAAAGGTAAAAAAAATAGTAAGAAGGGCTCGACCAATGAGCCTGTGTTACCTATGATGGCCGTGAATGGCTCCTATTGTAGCCATAGACTAGTAAATGAACCCTATTATAAAAATGCTAAAAGCCTAGTGAATAGAAATTCCTGCTAACGAGCGACGTGAAACTGGGTCACGAGGTGTCATCTTTAGTCCATGGCTTCAAAGGCTGCTGTAAAACTCGGGTAGAATGTATCTAACGCCTCCACTCCGATTCAGTGAGGGACTCTCTTTCATCACAAAGATGGCTTCCTTCACACCTCTTTCAAACCATCCTTTCTCTCTACTTAGAATCTTCACCTCACTGTCCTCAAAAGTGTGTTTGGTGGATTTAAGATGCAGATGTACAGCAGACTGTGGACCACTTGAGGCTTCTCTTCTGTGTTGGTAAAGTCTTTAGTGGAGTGGCTGTTTTGTTTCCCCAATTTCTATTCACTAGGCTTTTAGCATTTTTATAAAAGGGTCATTTACTGGTCTGTGGCTACAATAGGAGCCATTCACGGCCATCATAGGTAACACAGGCTCATTGATTGAGCCCTCCTTACTATTTTTTTACCTTTTACTCAGGTTAGTATAAATAGATCCAGTTTTCAGTCCATTTCATTCAGATTGGAAATGATTTCCGGATGGAAGTCGAAACGTCTCAATCAAGAATTAAACTGTCCAGAAGACTTTTTTGAAACTTTTTCTACTATGGATCACTCCTGGATGAATGAGGGACTACACGGACATCTTTGGGACTTCTCGATAGCGATGTATACTCAAAGAACGTCTTCTATCATCGTGTTGTGTCGCGTACTTTGTGTAGTTCTTTACAACCAACTCTTTTGAGATTTAGTACATTTCAAGAATGCATTGACCGCGTGTTGCTGCATAATTTTTGTAGTCACCTAAAATGTTGCTTGAGTGGCTAAAAAAAAAAAGTTGTTGATCACACTTGAAACACTTGAAAATGAACAAGTGTCAGAATGAAATGAATCAATTTCATTCCAACACAGGAATGAACAAGATGGTGGGGAGACGGTGGCTCAGTGGTTGAGCGTTCGCACGCGGACTGGAAGTCAACCGGAAGTTCGCGAGTACGCATTCCCACAGAGTGGACGTCTAAGGTCCTTGGAGAAGACACCTAACCCACCGTTTCTCCCACCATTGGCTACATTGTGGGCAGCCTGCTGCGGTGTAAGGAGTGTAGCACACAAATTTTCCCAATGAGGGATAAATAGAGTGAGTAAAAATTAAAAAAAAAAAAAAAATTCATGTCGGTAAACAGTTTACGAGAAATAAAAAATAGCCCTACACGTTTCAGTCCCTCTTCTGTTTGGCACTGAATTCTTTTATTAAAAATTTTAAAAACTTTTTAGGTACAATTTAACAAAAAAAAAAATAGAGTTCGGCAATTAATCCAGCAAATAATCACATTTAATTAATTTAAAACTCATTGATGATTTGCGTCACGACACAAAAAGAAAAATCTCAGATTTAAAATGCTTGAATTTTTTTAAACCCATTTTTACACCTTGCTGTTAAACAAAGAGTAGATTCTGTGTTTGATGCGACAAGTTGATACTAATAGTTGGTTTATTTATAAAATAAGACTTTCTTTTAAACCAACTTCCACGAAGAGTCGTTCTAAAACCGACTGAGCGAGCGACACTGACGTGACTCAACACCGATGTAATTCTTGTGGCTTTAAACGTGTTAAAAGGTCTATAACTCTGAGGAGGAATGAAATTAAAGAATCAATAAACCTGTCGCGCTACTGATGCTTTTATGAGCTCTTTTATGGCGGTTGCTGAATATGTTTGCAGGAAATAATAATGAAAGACAAACCTTTTAGCACCGATGAGATTAATAAAATAAGAAACCAGCAGCTGTTTTATATTTATTGCTTTTTGATTGATTTTCAATTAAGTAGCTTCAATCGTGAATCAAATAAATATGTGGGAACAACTGATCCAGGTGTAGAAGAGATCAAAACGTTTAATTGTGCTTATAAAATGATCATTAAATAAATCAAATTTTCTTTATTGTGGTTAATTATCGTGATCTCCAGCTCTCGCTGGATCGATTTGCTGCCGAGTGTGAAGCGGCCGGGATGGGAATCAGCGCCTCCAAATCCGAGACCATGGTCCTCGCCCGGAAAAGGGTGGAATGCCCCTTGCGGGTAAGGGACAGGGTTCTGCCCCAAGTGGAGGAGTTTAAGTATCTCGGGGTCTTGTTCACGAGTGGGGGAAGGATGGAGCGGGAGATCGACAGGCGGATCGGTGCGGCATCAGCAATAACTAGGACGCTGCATCGGTCCGTCGTGGTAAAGAGAGAGCTGAGCCGAAAAGCAAAGCTCTTGATTTACAAGTCGATCTATGTTCCAACCCTCACCTATGGTCACCAGCTGTGGGTGGTGACCGAAAGAATGAGATCGCGGGTACAAGCGGCCGAAATGATCTTCCTCCGGAGGGTGGCTGGGCTCTCACTCAGAGATCGGGTGAGGAGCTCTGCCATCCGGGAGGAGCTCGGTGTCAAGCCGCTCCTCCCCCAGGTCGAGAGAAGCCAGATGAGGTGGTTCGAGCATCTGGTCAGGATGCCCCCCGAGCGCCTCGCGGGCGAGGTGTTTTGGGCACGTCCCACCGGGAGGAGACCAAGGAGCAGACCCCGGACCCGCTGGAGAAACTATGTCTCACAGCTGGCTGGGGAAAACTTGCGATCCTTCCAGGTGAGCTAGAGGATGCAGCCGGGGAGAGAGAGGCCTGGGCTGCCCGTTTGAGGCTATTGCCCCCGTGACCCGACCCCGGAACAAGCGGAAGATGACGGAACGGAACGGTTAATCATCACTTTTTTCTCACCTGGTTGATCGTTTTCTCCATTTGAACCAGGCTCAGGTTGGGCAGCGTTGTTTTGATGAAATCCACAATGGATTCAAGGTTCTCATGCTGCAGAATCAAAGGCTTGTGGCTCCCTAAGAGACTCAGTGCCACCTTAAAGATGACCTCCGAACCTTGGAGGAACAGCATGTCTGAGACAGAAAAAAAAAACAGCAATTAAGAAAAAGGTGAAGACATTTTAAACAACAGGATTAGAAAATACAAAAGACTGTGATGTAAGAAGGTTTTCTCCTTCAAGTGGCACATTAAATTATCAACAACAGGTGTCAACAGGATGGATTATTATATTTATTAGTGACTTAAAAGCTTTTCACTGGAGGAACGGCTTGACGTCAGCGCATTGCGCTTGAGCAGACACAAACAGATAAGATGAATATGAAGAGTCAGGTGAATTTCCTTTGAGCACAGTGAGGCGTGGTAAGGGTTGGGCAGGATTGTATGAGATCATGGACAAGATTAAGGAATGGGAGAGCGGGCGTGGAGCCATATCAAACACGTTTGAGCAGAAATGACGCCTTCAGCGAGAGCATGTAAACACCCACACGGTGGTACGGTGTTCCGCTAAGATGAACACGAGGAGCCAGCGAGTCTGCTGGGGTTGGAGTAGACCATGTAAAAAACACAAGGCAGTGAAACAGTAGTTGGGGAGGAACGAGTGAGAAGATAAGAGTTAGAAAACAGATGAACTTAGAATGGGTGTGAATATCCACCAGAGAAAGGTCACTGGAAAATAACAGACGGTATCTGTTTAACTGGAGTAGCAGAATTGTGTCACAGTGACTCAACATTTGGGCCTTGTATCTCAGGATGGATGGGTCATGCTTTCAGGATCAACCTGTATTTATAAAAAAGCCACATAATCCTCCTCAGATTATCTCACTTATTTTGATAAGATTTTGCTTAAATTGAGTGCCTTGCTGCGGCACGGTGGCACAGTGGGTAGCGCAGTGGGTAGCACAATGGCCTCACAGCAGGAAGGCCGTGGGTTCGAGTCACAGAACACTGTCCTTTCTGTGTGGAGTTTGCATGTTCTCCCTGTGTCTATGTGGGTTTCCTCCGGGTACACCGGTTTCCTCCCACCCTCCAAAGACATGCATGCTAGGTTGATTGGCCGGTGCAAAATTGCCCCTAGGAATGAGTATGTGTGTGGATGGTTGTATGTGTGTGGCCCCGCGACAGACTGGCGACCTGTTCGGGGTGTACTCTGCCCTTCGCCTTAAATTGGCCGGGATGGGCTCCGGCACCCCCCGGAACCCCTTGAAAGGGATAAATGTATAAGAAGATGACTGACTGACTCCGGTTTCCTCCCACCCGTCAAAAACATGCATGCTAGGTTGATTAGCCGGTGCCAAAAATTGCCCCTATGAATGAGTGTGTGTGTGTATGGTTGTATGTGTGTGGCCCCGTGACAGACTGGCGGCCTGTTCGGGGTGTACCCTGTCTTGAATTAGCTGGGATGGGATCCGCCACCCCTCGCAACCCTGTAAGGGATAGATGGATAAGAAGGTGACTGACGCAGTGCCTTGCCAAATGATTCTCTATGCTAAACATCCAGTGATGGAATAACATGGTCATTCCATCTATCCAGAAAGTTAAGAGACTTCTGATCATGACTTTGTCCCTTAAGGTTTGTGCTGTAGACGATAGACTTTAAGGGAGTATCAGTTCATCTGACCTTCTTACCCTTAATGCCCCCATACACTCTGGAACCCAGGAGATTACATGACCTTTAAGTTAAATCTTTACGTTTAAAGGGCTCATCTCTTGCAAAATAACTCTTTTCACATTGTATCCTATGCACATACACACCCTAATTGTGGGGTTTGCAACATGCATTACACGATAGTTATGAAAATATATTGATTTGGTGGAGCGCAGTCAGGGACCCGGAACTATGAAAGGCCGGGTCTGCTCATCCCCCCGCCCATCCTGAGAAAGTACAAGCTCCGCCCTCTGCTCTCACTCAGCCGCTATTCCTCCGCCCATCTCTGAGCGGGAGGAGGAAGGCAGGCGTAAACCCGTGCGTAGCGGTTTGGTAGCGTCTGAAATAAGATTTTATCATGTCAATTCATCATGTTCAGCCCTACATTTTGGATCCAGAATCCGACGAGAATTTTGAGGTGCACAAAGCACAAGCACCGCGGCCGGAGTGGAGGCGGGTGAGGAGGGTGGTGAGGAGGGAGGGTTTACTGCGGAGGAGGGTGTGTGCGAAGTCCGTCCTGGCTACATCAAATGCGTCATACTTTAGACATCTGCTCATTGGTTGTTTTGTCTGAGCGTTCCAGAAATCCACAGCAATTTGTGAAAAACTGGGAAGTCGATTTTGCATGAGATGGGCCCTTTAACTAGCAAACTGAAGCCTTTTTTTTACAGTCAGCCATTGATTGGTGTTTTTTTAAGGTTTACACAGCTGGTCAAATCCAATCCTTTGAAGTCATTTCAGAGGAACTGTTTCCTTTGAAATGTTCCATCAAAGGATTGGATTTGTTTGTGCAAATGGCCTTATTTTTAACAATAAAAATGTTTTGAGTTCTAAAGTTGTTTTTTTGGGACTTTATTTCACCAAATATTTAATTGATTTTTTTCACATACTCTTTTGATCCCTCACCGGGGAAATTTGTTTGCTGCATAACACTGCAGTGGCTGCCATCTCGGTGCCAATGGTGGGAGAACCAGGGGGTCAAGCGTCTTCTCCAAGGACCCTAGACATGGACTCAGTGGGAATCGACTGGCTGTGGAGCTTCCCAGGTTAGCTGGAGGATGCAGCTGGGGTGAAAGAAGCCTGGGTTTCCCATCTCAGGCTGTTGCCTTCACCAACACAGCCCCGTTAAGCGGAAGATGGAACGGAAATATGAAAGCTCTTTTCAATTAATTTTTTTCACCACAACATTTAAATCCACCTTCACTGGTGGGACTTGTGCTTAGAAACACGTTTACTGAAAACAAAGAAATATATTTGAATCATCTGTGGAACAATGAAAACTTCAGTCAACCAATTTTATCAATCACTCAAACTTCCTGGTTCTGGCAACAGGTAAGTATTTCTATCGGTTGAAGAAGCCAAAAATGACAAAGGCGGGGGGGGTTAAAAAATGGTCATGCTTTTGCAGAATAATAATGCTTATCTGAGCATATAAACATATGGGAAGACGGCAGCTCAGTGGTTAGAGCGTTCGCCCGCGGACCGGAAGTTAAAGAGCACGTCTAGGGTCCTTGAAGAAGACACTTAACCCCCATTACTCCCATTATTGGCGCCGTCGAAGGGCAGCCTGCTGCGGTGTAACGAGTGCAGCACACAAATTTGCAAGTTTCGGTTGACAAGACGAAATTGTAACAAAATAGGCCAACATAGGTCATAAGTCCTTTTAGGGTCAGGACTAACCCTAGCTCTTGTTTTGCACAAGTTAAAGCTCGGCAGGGTTGTTTTTTTGTTTTGTTTTTTTAAACAAATGACCTGCACAATTCTCAGTAATAAAGCCATAATTGTTAAAGTAATAATATTTGTTGTTCTTGCTTTTTTTTTTACACTGAAATTAGACAAAAATGTCTTTGCCGACTATAACTAGACTAAAACTCTTTTGAGTTTTTGTTGACTGAAACTTGACTAAAATTAAAATATATAGAGATGACTAAAATGTGACTAAAACTTAAATTAATTTTGTTCCAATGACTAAGACTAAAACGAAAACTCAGATGGCTGCCAAAAACAACACTGTTCCCTGCTATGTTTCACTCCATAGACACAAGCGTGACACAGAGTAAAACTAGTTTAAGGCCTCAAATTCTGTGTAAAAGTGCATCAAGTTTACAAAGCTAGCACATAATCTCATAGTCCTATGAGAAGTGAAACTTTTCCCGCTCAAGTTAAAATGTGTGCATGACGGAAAACAAAAAAAATTCTTGGTAAAAAAAAATAACCTGATGTTTGGACAGAAGAGATTTCAAATGACTCAAATGTGCATAAATAAAATAGAAAACACCGTCAGGTATGTTTTTGATGTAGGAATAATGTTTAAACATGATGGAAACTTCAGAAAAGTTGATTTCCCATGAAACCCGGTCTTAGTTGCTGGAATGTCAGAAATAGAGGATCTTCTACATGGCCTTTGAGTACAAATTGAGACTTTTTTCTTGTTCTGTATTTCAGATAAACAGAAGACGTGAGCAAAGATCACGTTATTCTGTTCGGTGTTTTTGAGCTCCTGTTGGTTTTCTATCAGGCCGTGAGGAGGATGTGTATATCCTACCACGGTATTAGTACAGGTCACAGTATCTGTTTGTCTTTAGGTGAGTAAAGTAAGGTGCTCTCAGATCTCACCGAAGACTCGAGCCACAAAGCCGAGAGGAAAGTGGGAGGCGAATAGAGTGAGGAACCAGGGGGTGGCGTACAAACTGGGCCCGATCTCGTGCTGCTCCAGGTGGCTGTGAAGGTCTCGGTGGTAGTCGTGAAGCAGCCGAGACAGCTGGTACATCTGGATCTAGAAGACATCAGAGATGGATTCAATATTCAGTTAGATGAATTATCAACATGGCTCTCACACATTCTACCACTGGGGTTCTGTTAGGGCCTGTCTCTAATGAACAGGTACATAGACTTTGTTCTCAGCAAAACAAATCATTTGGACTGAATAGGAAAGAGAGGAAATAAATAAAATTACACAATTGTATTCCAAATGAAATCCAGGTAGTGCAGGGCTGGGCAAATTTTTTTGATTCGAAGGCCACATTGAGTTGTGTCTGATATCAAATTTTATCAGACACACATTTGATAAAAGGGCCGAAACAGGAGCAGATGGATGGCATGTTTTGGTAACCGCTAGGTTAGACCGATAGAATGACGCGCTAGATTTTAAACAAGCGCGTTAAATGTTACAGTCAGACTGTTAAATTTCAAACCTAGCAGCGCTAGGTCTGAAATCTAGTGCAATAGCGCTTAAAACGTGCATTTAGAAGCGCTAGGTTTTAAATCTAAGCACTTGATGTAACATTTTGCATGTAACATGATTGTTTACGTGCGTGTATTGGGGCTCGATGGCTTTCCATAACTGTGCACATTGTTTATTTTGACGACGTGCACATGACGGAGACACACACATTTTAATGGGAGCAGTGTTGTTGTTTTCTCAACAAAGCCAATATACTGTATCTAGAGTGCGCCATCAGAATTGCAGGGGAAAATAAAACATTAATAACATTTATTTATTTAAACCGGCCCAACGGTTTAAGACGTTTAATGCACTGCATGTGGAACGCGGACTGTAGTTTGCCCATGCCTGATCTGTAATACACCAGCCAGATAAATGATGTCTGCATTCATTAGTGATGGGTCCTGCAACCTGACCTCTCAACCATGTAAAACATTTACACAATGTCACACACCAAGGCTTCATTTATAAAGACTTGCATAGATCTTAAACTGAGTAAGCATTTTAACTCAGTTTACACACCATGCCAAGACCATTCATGCAAATTTGGGATTTATAAAACCCTCCAAAACTTCCTTTTCACAACTTAACCTTTACAAATCACACCTGTGATAAATCTCAGGCAAAACAAGCCAACTTGATCCACGTCCCGTCCCAACCACACCTCTAAAACTCCAAATATACATCATATAAATGACGTGACGTATAGGCAGTGATGCTCAAATGTGCCGGTGCCACCTATTACACTATGCAAAATGGTAAGGTGTCACCATTGCGTGTGTTGAGTCTTTCACATTTAAAAGACAACAGTGTGAGAAACAGTCACCAGGGCCAGCAAAACTGTTAGTGGGCACACCTGTGTGTCACTAAAACAATAAAATCATTTGTTATGATTGATAAGGTGCATTTATCTCAATCTTTTTCCATGATGTGGTCCAATTTTCTTATTACGGGTATTTGTGTTTTTGTTTCCATGCTGCTTTAAAAGCTTCATTTTACTGTCCTCAGTTCACTTCAGGTTCTATTAAAAGTGTCTCTTTCACGATTTACTTTTTACGTACAGCAGCGCTTTACTTTGGTCAGTTTCGCCAAATTCCACGCACTCCTCCTACTTTTTAAATCCCGTAGTTTGCATAGACGTTGACGCGGGTATGTACGTATTCTAGTATAAGCAGGTTTTAATAATGAGTCCATAGATACCAGATCTTCTTCCCCTCTATTCTAGTTTCCTTCAGATTGTTTACAAACTATCTGGTACAAGAATATTAAGTCATGATTAAAATCTAAACCCTGTGAACCTGGTGAAATCAGACGTGTTCCTTTGAAACGGCGTCTGCGTCGGCGTATGGGCTGGTTCTCATAAGTCAAGTGACATACAAAGCAGAACTCATGCCAGGTGAAGATGTGATGCAAACAGAAGTGAAATATTAGCTTTTATCTTCTGGCTCAGAATAAAAAAACTGACAATAAGCTAATTAGTATTTTGTGGTCAGACAGGCAGGTACTAGCATCTTTTTGTTGTGAACCAACTTTGAAAAAAGACTTCTAAAATGTTCCTGCAAAACATCCTGTCTGGAGTCTGATTTGGAGTTTTGCATAATAATCAACTCATCAGATTACAGTAAAAACAAGTTTTCACAAGTACAATTATTCACACATTTTTTAAAAACATATGAATCAAGTAAACACACATTTCATGCAGCAATATTCTTATATACTGGTACAAAATTTAGTAACATCTTAGTTTCGTTCTGTTGTCTTTCACTTTAGCCAGGACCGAGTTGCGGGGGAAACAGCCTCAGCCAGAAAGCACAGATGCCCGAAACACCCCATCTGGCTTCTTTCGATCTGGAGGAGCAACGGCTCTACTCCCGGATGGCAGGGCTCTTCCCTCTATCTCTGAGTGAGAGCCCAGCCACCCCGCAGAGGATCAGTTGGTCATGCTTTTGTTCCGCTTGTATTACTGATATTGTTCGTTCGGTCACCAGCTAGGGGAGGGTAAGAACGTAGATCCTGGTTACCATGGTGAGGGTAGGAACGTAGATCCTGGTTACCATGGTGAGGATAAGAACGTAGATCCTGGTTACCAGGGTGGGAACGTAGATCCTGGTTACCATGATGAGGGTAGGAACGTAGATACTGGTTACCATGGTGAGGGTAGGAACGTAGATCCTGGTTACCATGTTGAGGGTAGGAACGTAGATACTGGTTAACATGGTGAGGGTAAGAACGTAGATCCTGGTTACCATGGTGAGGATAGGAACGTGGATCCTGGTTACCATGGTGAGGGTAGAAACGTAGATCCTGGTTACCATGGTGAGGGTAGGAACGTGGATCCTGGTTACCATGGTGAGGGTAGGAACGTGGATCCTGGTTACCATGGTGAGGGTAGGAACGTAGATCCTGGTTAACATGGTTAGGGTAGGAACGTAGATCCTGGTTACCATGGTGAGGGTAAGAACGTAGATCCTGGTTACCAGGGTGAGGGTGGGAACGTAGATCCTGGTTACCATGGTGAGGGTAAGAACGTAGATCCTGGTTACCATGGTGAGGGTAGGAACGTAGATCCTGGTTACCATGGTGAGGGTAAGAACGTAGATCCTGGTTACCATGGTGAGGGTAGGAACGTAGATCCTGGTTACCATGGTGAGGGTAAGAACGTAGATCCTGGTTACCAGGGTGAGGGTGGGAACGTAGATCCTGGTTACCATGGTGAGGGTAGGAACGTGGATCCTGGTTACCATGGTGAGGGTAGAAACGTAGATCCTGGTTACCATGGTGAGGGTAGGAACGTGGATCCTGGTTACCATGGTGAGGGTAGGAACATGGATCCTGGTTACCATGGTGAGGGTAGGAACGTAGATCCTGGTTACCATGGTGAGGGTAGGAACGTAGATCCTGGTTACCATGGTGAGGGTAGGAACGTAGATCCTGGTTACCATGGTGAGGGTAGGAACGTAGATCCTGGTTACCATGGTGAGGGTAGGAACGTAGATCCTGGTTACCATGGTGAGGGTAGGAACGTAGATCGACTGGTGAATCAAGAGCATCGCTTCTTGGCTCAGCTCTTTCTTCAACACGATGGATCGATGCAGCATCCTGATCAATCTTCTGCTCCGTCCTTACCCCACTCGTGAACAAGACTCCGAGAAACTTAAACTCGCCCATATGGGGTAAATATTTCAAAATAATGAACTGATTTGTTTTCACACCAACATGGCAAAGAGGGTGACACGTTCGTTACCAGTCAAAACAAATGCCCACAAGGAACTTTACAAAAACAAACTAGAAAATGTCAACAACAAGCTGTAAGACCATATGTTCCTGCATGCCCTAGATCACAAATGTTATTAGTTCATCTATAGTTGGTTCATTGATTCATTGATGTTAAACTCTCTCGCTGCGGCTTTATTCCCGTGTTCTACTGCGTGACCGATCGCCTTGAGTTTAAACTCTGCGGTGTAACAGTGTCTCTTGGTAGGAGCCATTTCCGGGTCTTTACACAAACACACAAATGGAAATGAGACGCCTTTTCATATATCCCAGCATGCACTGCGCACTACTTCTTCTATGGGGGAAATGGAGTCGGCGGCTGCCTACCGCAGTTGCGACACCTGTTGTAGCTCAATATTAATCCATATATAAGGCGCTCCGGGTTAAAAGGCGCATCGTGGACTTTAGAGAAAATTTAAGGTTTTTAGGTGCGCCTTATAGTGCGGGAAATACGGTAAACAAAAACTAAGACTAAACTAGTAATAAGGTGGACTTTTATTCTGATTTATATAAGTGGATAAGTTTAAAAACGGGTTTGAGGTTCTGTGAAATGACACAGATTGTCTCTGTTGCAGATAAAGGAGAAGTTTCAGCCTCTAAATCCCAGAGAAAGAATTGGGGATAAAGAAACGACTGAGCCGATGACAAAGTCAAGAGAGTGCTAAGCCTTAATAACATGAGTAATCCTGGAAGTGTTAATCTAAATAAATTCCCTCACAGAGCGAGCATTGTTCCGTTTCTCACAGAGATTCGGTTTTACCTGCAGGATGATCATGTCAGGCCTGTACTGCTTCCGAAGACCAACGTCATACATGAGAAATTTGAGCATGTTGAATGCGTCCTCCTCTCCCATGTGTAGCAGCAGCACGCCAGCTATGAAGGACAGGCCCTGGCAGTAGCCAACCTACAAAAAAAACAACCGTCAAGTCAGTTTGACAGCGTGGTGAATAAAACATAAGCCAGACAGACAGCTGACATTTAGGAAATTCCTCGGAAAGCAATGATACAGATGTTGGAGAAGGGATTAAAAGGGAAAAAAAAAACGGGTGAAGGCCGGGGCATTACCTCAGGGTCAAGTAACGAGTAGGCTTTCAGTATGTTATAAAGAGACAGCTGTCCTGCCCCGAGCTGGGCTTGGAAATAAGGATGGGTGGGAAAGGTCCGTCCTGGAACAAAAAAAAAAACTTCATTAGAAGGTTTCTGTATTGTATTTTTTTCAGAAGTGAAATAAGGTGGAGGTGTGTATTCTGAACAGACTAGAGAGTATGACATCACTCCAATATGAAACCAATTTGGTTGCCATTTTCTTTATGGACAGCGTCATGTTGAATTTTTAGAGCTGGAAATATTCAATATGTGTTCAAGTCCACTCGTATGTTCGATTTAGGAGGCAAGCAGTATATCTACCATCCCTACATTACTGTATTAAAGTCTCCCTTACGAGTTTGGCGGGAAAATTAAGCAGTTGTACTTTTGTCCAATCATGTCAGGTGCCCAAACCACCCTAGATGGCTCTTCTCAACTCAGAGGAGCAACTGCTCTTATCTGAAATCTTCCCTGATAGCAAAGCATGCTTTGAAAAATTAAAGTCATAAAAAATTCTTTTGATTTGATTTTACATATTTACAGTATTCCGTTCCGTCATCTTCCGCTTGTTCTGGGGTCGGGTCGCGTGGGCAACACCCTCAAACGGGAAGCCCAGGCCTCTCTCACCCCGGCTGCATTCTCCAGCTCACCCGGAAGGATCCCAAGTCGTTCCCCGGCCAGCTGTGAGACATAGTCTCTCCAGCGGGTCCGGGGTCTGCCCCTTGGTCTCCTCTCGGTGGGACGTGCCCGAAACACCTCGCCAGTATATATTTTTTAAACATACTTTATTAATCCCTGACCAGGAAATTTGTGTGCTGCACTACACCGCAGCAGGCTGCCACCTTTGACGGCGCCAATGGTGGGAGTAACGGGGGGTTAGGTGTCTTCTCCACGGACCCTGTTATATTCCTAGACATGAACTCAGTGGAATGCGAACCTGCTAACTTCCGGATAACTTCCGGCCCATGGGCGAACGCTCTAACCACTTAGCCACTGTCCAAGCTACCATATATATCTACATGGTAGCTTTTAACTTAGAAATACAATATTTACCCCCAAAAAAATCTTATAAAGACTTTTATTCTGTCTTCTGTTTTTGGCATTGGTCATTCTTCCCTCCGCTCACTCCCCTCTTAGTCTAACATCCTGGGTTAGTGAACGACACGGCGTAAATCTTGTTTGAGGTCGGAAATAAAGCAAATAAAATAAAGCAAACCAAATCAAAGTGAGTGCATTTTCTTTTAGATTCTTATTTATTTTATTTATTTACTTTTTTAATCCCTCACCGGGAAATTTATGTGCTGCATTTCACCGCAGCAGGCTGCCACTTATGACGGCGCCAATGGTGGGAGAAACGAGGGGTTAGGTGCCTTCTCCAAGGACTGTAGACATGCACTCAGTGGGATACGAACCCTCAAACTTCCGGTTGACTACCGGTTCGCGGGTGAACGCTCTAACCACTGAGCCACCATCTCCCCTCTAAAAGGAGGCCTATTTACATAAAAATGGTGGTCCATGTTGAAAGGATGGACTGAGCATGAGCAGAGCACATGGACTAAAACACTTTTAGCTCATGTTAAAATTCAATGCAATTTCTTTCCATTTGTTGTTTGGAAACAAATTGGCAAAAAATTGTGAAAAAAAGCCTGAGTTGACCCCCCACCAGACAAAGAAAACAAAAACATACACTATATAATTTACACATGAAACATCTGAAAAACAGTGAAGATTAAAAAAAACACCATCCAAAAAAATGGTAAAAGTAATGTGGGCAAGCTGGAGAACAAAATCCATGGCCAAAATCAACCTAATCTATGAGAACAATCCGAATACAGAGAAAGTTTGCAAATTTCTCAAACATGTATGAACAAAGTAGAAAACTACTTCAATAATATTTTTGATGGTGGAATAACGTTCAACCATAATTGAAACCAAAACACTGCCTAAAAATGTGCTCTCTGCTGTCTGTAAACATCTGATTTGTAAATGATTTTGTCCGGTAGTGGCTCCTGCAATATGATTTCCCGATTTGGCATGAAAACCCAAGGTTTTCCAAGTTAACAGGCAACTTTTGTCCATCATGGACAATCATGACCATCCTCTCTACCCACTCCTGGACGAACATCGGAGCTTCTTCTCCAAGAGGCTCAGACAGCTCCGCTCGAGAACATCTTGATACCGGAGGTCTTTCTTCCCGTAAGTGATCGGGCTCTACAACGACTCACTTAGCAGATAGGAAGTTGTTGCTGTGACACACAAATTTTCCATGTGTGGGATCATTAAAGTATATTCTGATTCTGATATTTATGCATTTAATTTATCATTTAAATGTAAAACACAGTGAGCTTTAATGAACTAAACGTCCTAACTTTGTTTTTTTTTTTTTACATGGTGATCTTTAAAGGACCTTCAGGTGTGCACATGTTTGAACAAAACGTACACGTTACTGAACTTCGCCTTAGGATGCCAGATTTCACACGGTGCTGGAGAGCTTGGTGCATGACCGTGTGTCCCCGGAACTCGAGGGAAAAAAAAAAATTCTGAAAAAATAGGACAACTGTCTCAGAAGCTTAACTATGCCACACATAGTTTGAAAAAAACAGACAAGATAATAGGGATTTGTATCCATAAAACAACATCATTAGACAGGTAATTAGCAGGTCTGTGTTCTGTTATTGTGGACGCTCGACACCCAGTGTGTGAAAAAGACAATAACAGCCTTGTGAGTTGTATGTAAGGAATGTACTGTGGGGGGCCTTCCATGTACATGTACATAATGTATCCTCCCTTGCCTGAAGGAAACTCTGTACGTACACTGTGTCAAGAAGACTACTTTACTTCTTCACCTTTAAACAAACAGAACGTTTCCTCTCAAGTGCAGCTGCACACCTGTTGTCAACTCGAAACTAATAAAATTATGTTCCGTATTTATTCGCATGTAGTCAGAGTAAGACAGAGTACATGTGTGTGAATGAGAGGGATCCAAATGGAAAAGTGAGCTTACAGGGAGAAGAGATAAAGAAGGTGGAAGATTTTAAGTGTCCTGGGAGTGACCAGGATGGACAGGATCAGAAGAACAGCACATGTTAGAGGTTTTGGGGATAAAGTTCGAGAGGCAAGACTCAGATGGTTTGGACATGTACAGAGGAGATAGAGTACATCAGAAGAAGGATGCTGGATTTGGAACCACCAGGAAAGAGGCCTAGAGGAAGACCAAAGAGGAGGTTCATGGACACAGTGAAGGAAGACATGAAGATAGTTGGTGTGACCAAAGAGGATACAACAGATAGGGTTAGATGGAAGAAACTGACTTGCTGTGGCGACCCCTGAAGGGTAATGCTGAAAGAAGAAGAAGATTTATTTGCATGTAACGCGTAAAATTTTCAACCAAAAAAGAACTAAAAGTTTGGATCCGCGTTATAAACGAGTGCTGGAGTGACGCGCTTAGACGTTTTAGTATACTAATTGCGCAATGACTGTTTAGTTGAAAATATCACTGAAAACAATCGCAACTACATTTCTCAACCCACAAAATGACTACGGTCTATTTTTAGTAACGGGATCCAAATCAATTGAGTTCTCGATGGCTTGTGCGCAACGCTCACGGCAGAGGCGGATTAATTTTATTTAGTTATTAATAATAATAATAATAATAATACATTTTATTTGTAGTGCGCTTTACATAGAAAGGTAAAAACAATAAAAACATTTTAAAAACTAAAATCTACATTCTGAAAACAAAGAATCATAAAATCAAAGATTAAAAGCCTTATTAAAAATGAATGTCTTTAGACCTTTTTTAAAAGTGTCCACACTTTGTGGCCCTGATGAGTTCCGGGAGCTCATTCCACAGTCGTGGGGCAACGGCCTGGAAGGCTCTGTCCCCCATTGTGGTCAGCCTGGTCTTGGGCTGGTGGAGGCAGTGGGTGGAATTTGAGCGAAGGTGTCTTGGGTTGATGAGTGGGGAGAGGAGCTCAGTGAGGTAAGTTGGGGCGTTTCCATGGACACATTGGTAGGTGAGGAGGCAGATTTTGTAGTGAATTTTGAAACGGATGGGAAGCCAGTGAAGTGATTTAAGAACAGGTGTGATGTGGTCAAATTTTCGCCTCCTCGTCAGGACCCTGGCAGCGCAGTTTTGGATGTGCTGGAGCTTCTCAAGGCTCCTGCCAGGTGTACCAACGAGGAGGGCATTGCAGTAGTCGAGTCTGGAGGAGATGAAGGCATGGATCAGTTTTTCAGCTGCGGCGTGGGTGAGTGAGGGGCGGAGCTTGGCAATGTTTCTGAGGTGTAGGAAAGAAACTTTGCAGAGGTGACGTACATGCTGGTCAAATGTGAGATTGCAGTCGATTTTTACGCCAAGGTTTGTTACAGAGGAGGAGAGTGGAATGTTGTGACCAGAAACCAGAATGCTTGAAATGGAGGATGTCTTGATCTGGTGAGGTGTACCGATTAATATGGCTTCCGTTTTTAGTTATTGTGTTCATAGTTTAAAAATTAGGGGTGCATGTTATAGTCGAATTAATATGGTAATCAGGGGCGGATCCAGGATTTTCTTAAGAGAGGGAGGGTGTAAGGTCCTAGACAAAACGAGCACCTTTGGTGCTCGCCAGTATAGGGGCGTCTGGGGGAATTCTCCCCCAGAACATTTTTAAAATAAGAGTAATTTTCCTGCATTTTGGTGCATATTTTGCCCAAAGTTTATAATAATTAAAGTAGAAAGAACACTTCTTTTTGTAAACCAAAAGGAGGTGGGGGTGGCGGGCATGCGTCCCCCACAGCCCCAGCTGGATCCGCCCCTAGTAATTCCATCCCACATGTCATATAAATCACTCCTCCACATCTATATGTCTAAACTACCCGTGCATATTTATAGTGATGAGTTAGTAACACCATGAGTGAATTAAAGAGTGAAAACCAGACGGTAAAGTACAACAAGGATGTGTTGGGTGGAATGTGGGTGCTATATGGGTGTGGTTGGAGGCACGAGGACTTTATGTGGCAGGTGTGAGGAGCTTCTGAGGTGGAAGTGATAAAAAACAAGTGCACTAGGTGAGGCTTTTTCTGTTTCAGTGTGAGAAAAACAAACCATCTGATGCACATGGAGGGAAAGAGTCAGTTTTCTTAGAAATTCTGTCATAAATCACCATCAAGATCTGAAAACTAACTGTTGTTTAGGAGCTAAGATAGGTTAACAGGACTCATCCATTTATGAACATAGACCACGTAACTAAGTGGAAAACATCAGATACAGAGCAGGACTCACTTTTATAAATACCGTAGTTTCACAACCAAAAGGCGCACCGCATTAAAAGGCGCAGTCCCAGTTTCGTGTGCTCTGTTTTTTACATACATAAGGCTCACCTGATGATAGGGCGCGGGTTTTATATACATATCCTCTACTATGTACGTCAACCTTACAACACACACAAAAGCAGAGAAGTGTGCGTATTTAAAAATAGATCAGGAGCAAAACTGAGTTTGGTTGGTTTTATTTAAATATTAATTACAGCCTTCATAAAGTCATTTATCAAATCCATCAAAGTCCTCATCCTCTGTTTCAGAGTTTAACAGCTGCGCTAAATGACAACAGGTTCACTTTCCTCGCTGTCAGAGTCACTTTCTGCACCGTGCGGCTCCTCGGAGATAATGCCAGCTTTTGGGAAAGCTTGGACAACAGTGCCAGCAGACACGTTAGCACAAGCATTTACAATCCACTGGCAAACTGTAGTGTAACTCGCCCGCATTCGGGAAGCTGTGGTCTTCTTCGGTCATCCATCGCTCCCACGCCGCTTGCAACTTTACATTAAACGGCCAGTTCATGCCGATGTCCAGCGGTTGGAGTTTCTTTGTCAGACCTCCCGGAATCACAGCAAGCGTAGTGCTCATCTGCTTCACTTGTTTTTTCACAATACGCATAGGGCGTATGCATAGGGGGCGCCACTTATTTTGAAGAAAATCTAAGACTTTTATATGCGCCTTATGGTCGTGAAAATATGGTATTAGATTTCTAGCTGATCAAAGCGTTTTTACTTGGCAAATTTGGAATTTATAAAAAATTTCATAACCCACTTTAGTCAAACTAAGCTCTTGATCTCCATCCTGCCTCAACTGGGGTCCTAGAAATCCAAATATCCGTTATGTTAATGAGATGATGAATAAGCAATGATCTTCGAAGGAGCCGGTGCCGCCTGTCATTACTCTTTAACAATGACGGGGCGTCACTATTGGGCACAGGTGGTAGGTCTTCCACAAGGGACAAACGGGAGTAGGAGGCAGACAGCATAACCTTGCAAATCTATGAGTGTCACACACTGATCTGTCGCCCAAACAAAAAAAGTAATGCCAAAATTGATATAGACATGGAGTTTAGAGTAAATAAAAACCCTTAAAAGTACGATGTGCTTCTTGAGAATTGTGGCAGAGAGTTTACTGAAACTTAATAACGAGACCGTTAAGCCGTTTGGCAAACTGGTGTAGCAAAAAGTGGTCATTGTCACACCAGCAAGCACAACGTTACACTACCCTGAAACTCATAATAAAAACATTGTGGATGCAAATACAACCAATTAAAAGTCTGCAAAACCGTTTTAGAGATGAACGACTTTTCAGTAGATTTCTAACATAATCTGATGATGATGATAAAAAAGGTACTTATTCCAAGAGCAAGCCGTGTAATCCTTCACGGTTTTGCTTCTGCCTTTATTTACTTTCTGCTTGACTATAAATAGGGTCTAAAGACCTACTGTAGTTGTTATTGTTATTGTCTTTCTAGGTGGCATATCCACACACACCCGTGCCCGGTTGTTTGTGGAGTTTGATGATTTTAGCAAAAAAAAAAAAAAACAACTTCTGTTGGGTAGATTATCCGATTTATCAGACTTATCCGCCTTCAGCGCGTTCAGCCATGTTCCCAGAAAACTTAGTTAGCATGGTTAGCACTATGGCCTCAAAGCAAGAATATGGGGGTTCACCATTCTGCTTGTCACAACACCAGACAGGACAGGTTTACATAAAAAAAAAAAAAAAAAAAAAAAAAAGATGGGGGTTTGAGTCCTGGAGTGGGGGCGAGGCTTGAAACACTGTTTTTTTCTGTGTAGAGTTTGCATGTTCTCCCCTGTATGTGTGTGTTTTCTCCAGTTTCCTCCACGCTCCAAAAACATGCATGTTAGGTTGAAGGGTTGCTACAAAAATTGCCCCAGGAATGAGCGTGTGTGTGGATGGTTGTGTGTGTGTGTGGCCCCGCAATAGACTGGTGATCTGTTCAGGGTGTACCATGCTTATTGCCTAGAAGCAGCCAGGATAGGATAGGCTCCGGCATCCCTCGTCATCCCGTCAGCAGTAAGGGCTTTAGATGACGAAACGAAAGTCAAAAAGTATTTGAGATTTTTTCTTGTCCATAAAAACAAGGTCCAAATTGCTCTTTGAATCTTGGAAATTTCTGACCTATGGTTTGAAGACAGGCTAGTGTAGTTATTACAGTACTAAGTATGTGTGTTTCTGTTTATTAAGAGTGTGTGAAGTTCTTTTAGAAAAATGTTTTGCCATAGAGTCATAAAAAACCCTGAATTGAATTGTTTAAGTGCTAAAAATGTTACATTTTCAGCCCAATTGTGCCATTTGTTAACATTTTCTTTGTTGTTTTTAAGTCACAAAGAGAAACATTAGCGTCCAATTTAGTCGCTCTCTTCTCAGAACTCCACCCAGCGAGTAAAAGTATGTTTAATATATACTATAAAAAATCTTTTCTATTGTTGTTATCTCTGATTATATCCCATCGAGAGTTTTAGATATTTGTTACAACCATATGAAACATTTCTACAGTGAATCTTTCCGGAGTGGGACGAGGATCTCAGCCCCCACCAGATACTTTTCAAACACACAATAGATCATACGTGTGATCACACAAGGGATCATATGCAATTATTGTGACAAAAAGATGCGTAGGTGCAGGAAAAGAAGGTGCGAAGAGCCTCAGGATGCTGCAGGTCGCTGCATGTTTATAATCTACAGAGTTTAGGAATGTATACGATAAATGTCATTGAGTCACCAAATGAAACAGAATCAACAGGTTTAAACATGTTGGTGTTTTCTGTTTAACGACTGAAACTTTAATTTGGAACTGTTTCCATATCGTTTGCTTTGTTTTTATTGCTGATAAGTTATTGCTAATTCATTTTTATTGACATTTTGGTATGATTTTATCTGTTGTAATTATAAATATTTCTCTTGAACAAACACATAATGTACCGTTGGATGTTCCAGTAGGATGTTGGGGTATCACATTGAAACTTGATGATCCGGCTGGACGGGCGTTGCATCCGTAGGGGACGCACATGAATAACGCCGCTCAGCTTCCTGCCTTTTCAAACACGTTTTCCAGCAGCTTTGCTATTGTTCTTATTACATCTATGTGGTCGTTCTTTTTCTTAATTTCATTCCTGATGATCAACTTTTTTTTGTAAAGTATCATATGTTACATTTTCTTTATTTAAATCCAGCTGAGAATTTTTTTTTTTGAGGATTCAAACCAGAACATTTCTGTCTTCTGATTGATAAACGAGGATAACTGATGAAGAGCAGCGTTAACACTAGGACCGCCATGTTCTAAATCTACTTGCAAGTGCCATGACCGTCAATGTGACTCTTCTTTAATTATTCATATTTTGCGTTGCTATATTTCATAAATAAACTTTTACACCACTCAATTTTTAAAGTAATAATGATTATAAATTGTTAAATATTTTTAAAACCTAAAATAAAAAAGCAAACACCAAAATAAAATGATCTACTTGGTCAATAGCCTACTTTTTTTCCGCATTTTGCGCTGCTGCTTCAGAAATGTCCTCGTTATAAATTGGCTATCAGCTATATTTCAATATGTTAACCTGAACTTTCAAGACTTATCTAAAAAACATGGCAGACTTTATTCAGACAACAATTTTCTTACTCTCTTCATGGTGGCTCTTCAATATTATCTCACTCAACCTTTCTAAATTATTTCTGTAATGGCGTCAGAGTCCTCCTTGTCTCTCTCCACAAATATAAACACACATACATTTATGTGTGGCAATAGCAATGTGTTTGTTGCAATAGTAACAACTTCCCGCAGAAGTTGTTGCTATGGCCATGTGCGTTTTCTCTCAGCTGCTGCGGGGCGCAGCAGGTTAGAGGAGATAAAATGCTAATGAATTTTTAAATGTTAATTTTTAGAACCCAAAAAATACATGATAAAATAGAAAACATGTTTACATTAAAAGTCATAAAAGTCAGCCTCCTAGGTTGTGTTTTATTTATTCTAATTAGCATATTAAAGTGACGTGCAGTCAAATTGATGATTGTGGCGGTCCTAGCGTTAAACAAAAATAAGTCAACGCTAAGGGATCAAACATATGCTCCCGCCTGCCCTGTAGCATAGTTGGTATTAAGTAACTGTGGACGGTTTCATAAAAAGCTCTTCTCTAATAAAAGAAATGTTACGGTTACAAGAATTTTTATTATGATGATGCATCTGTTTAAAACTTTTCACCATTTAAAAACCCAAAAGATAAAAACAATCACCCAGGTCGATGAGGATGGCGTGCTGCTGCGAGGTGAGCTGTTTCAGAAGCTCCTTGTATGGCGAGTGGTTGGAAGGAGGTCTAGAAGGAACCGTCTGTCTGTGCAGGTACTGCTCAGAGAGGAGCTTCCAGATCTCCCCACGGTGCTGCCGTGGCACACCTGCCAAAGAACACAGACAGAATTATATAGACAAGTGTAAACTACTCCCAAACTGTGCTTCAAAATGCAAATAAATTATCTGTAATTATGTCAAATCATCTGGCACAAATCTTACGGCCTGCCAAATGAAGAACGATTCGTTCCAGTCAGAGGTAACTGGAGTTAGCCAAGAAAATAAATCTAATGTCATGCTTCATGAACATTTACAGAGTAATAGTCCATGCTTGTAGCTCATAATGATTTGGCCTTTCAAGGAGATTTGATCGATGATGGGGGTGTGACCGAGATAAGCTTTCTAACCATACAGAACACAGAGGACACGTTTGAGCACACGCCATTGACCGCCCGTATGTTAAACCGTCAAATCTGTAAGATTTTAATTTTAATTTTGTAACTTCAACATTTGATGAAGGTGAGGCGCTGGGGCTGGGCTCTCACTAAGAGATTGGGTGAGGAGCTCTGCCATCCGGGAGGAGCTCGGTGTCGAGCCGCTCCTCCTCCAGGTCGAGAGGAGCCAGATGGGGTGGTTCGGGCATCTAGTCAGGATGCCCCCCGAGCGCCTCGCGGGCGAGGTGCTTTGGGCACGTCTTACCGGGAGGAGACCAAGGGGCAGACCCCGGACCTGCTGGAGAGACTATGTCTCACGACTTGGGATCCTTCCAGGTGAGCTAGAGGATGCAGCCGAGGTGAGAGAGGCCTGGGCTACCCGTTTGAGGCTGTTGCCCCCGCGACCCGACCCCGGAACAAGCGGAAGATAACGGAACGGAACTTCAACATTTGTGACCTTTAGTCTCATATTCCTGAACATCTAAACAGTTCATCTGAGGTTGGTACTGAATAACGAAGACGGCAGCACAGTGGTTAGCGCGTTGAGCGCGGACCGGGAGGTCGCGGGTTTGCGTCCCACAGAGAGTACGTCTAGGGTCCTCGGAGAAGACACCTAACCCCCGCTTCTCCCACCATTGGCGCCGTCGAAGGGCAGCCTGCTGCGGTGTAAGGAGTGCACCGCACTCTACTTATTGGTGGCTCCACCACCTTATTGTGATAGAGGGGTTTGCGAGCCCCAATGATCCTAGGAGCTATGTTGTCCGGGGCTTAATCCCCCCTGTTAGGGTGCAGCACACAAATTTCCCCGGTGAGGGATGAATAGAGTAATTCATTTATTTATTTATAACTGTGGGCAGTTTTAATAAAAGCCCTTCAGTGGTTTGATACATATTGTATTCACAAAATGTTACAGAAGTACAGACAACCAGAGTGCTGAATGATTCTTCAACATTCTGAGGTTAAAATTTTTTTAAACTTTTCCTGAGTTTTTGGAAATGTTTGCTGTGATTAGGATTAAAAACCCTTCTATAAAACCCTGTAACGTGTGTACCTTGTGCGACAGCAGCGTGGATCGTCTCAGAGTCAAACTTGATCTTTGATCTTCCTGGGGT
Organism: Neostethus bicornis; assembly: GCA_902685375.1. Classification (NCBI taxonomy): domain Eukaryota; kingdom Metazoa; phylum Chordata; class Actinopteri; order Atheriniformes; family Phallostethidae; genus Neostethus; species Neostethus bicornis. The sequence goes on along the minus strand of LR738542.1, from coordinate 5,540,026 downwards.
TCCCAACATTTTCTCCCAAACCAGAGTGACCTCTTTCAGGCATGGAGTGATTTCCTCATAGTCCAATTTCAGACGCTTGTTCTGCAGGTCGCTTTCTGAGGCTGAAAGACAACGACGTGTACAGAAGATCAGCCTAATTCCCGGGTTTAAAAGAGGTAAATAAAACCTTATTAAGATATGTAGACATAAACCTGGAAAGTATAAACACATCTACATGAGCTGCTTGTAACCTCTAACAAATAAAAGCAGTGCAATGGACTGGTGATCTCACCTGTGTGTACCCTACTCCTTACGTCGCTTCCCCGCTACGGCTTTGTGATCCCACACAAGATGCTCTCTACTTATGGCCAGTTAGTCACCTTCTTAACCATCTAGATCCCTTACAGCGTTGCAGGGGTGCCAGAGCCCATCCTGGCTGATTCGAGGCAAAGAGCAGGGTACACCCCAAACAAGTTGCCAGTCTGTCGCCTGGCCACACACATACAACTATACACACACAGACGCATTCCTATGGGCAATCATTAAGTGGCCAATCAACCTAACATGCATGTTTTTGGAGGGTGAGAGGAACCCGGAATACAAAGAGAAACCCCATGCATACATGGGGAGAAGATGCAAACTCCACACAGAAAGGCCAGTGTTCTAAGCCTTGACCTTCTTGCTGTGAGGCCACTGTGCGACCCACTGCGCCACTGTGCCGCACTCTACTTATTGGTGGCTCCTTCTTGATCCACCACCTTATCGCAGTGAAGGGGTTTGCGTGCCCCAATGATCCTAGGAGCTATGTTGCCCGGGGCCTAATCCCCCCTGGTAGGGTTACCCAAGGCAAATAGGTCCTAGGTGAGGAGCCGGACAAAGCGTGGCTCAAAAACCCCTATGAAGAGATCAAGCATGGCCAACTTGCCCGGACGCAGGTCACCGGGGTCCCCCCTTGGAGCCAGGCCTGAGGGTGGGGCACGAGAGCGAGCGCCAGGTGGCCAGGCTTTTACCCATGGGGCCTGGCCGGGCTCTGCCCGAACAGGGGACATAGGCCGCCTTGCCAGTGGACTCACCACCTGCACGAGGGGCCATAGGGGTCGGGTGAAGGAGAGATGGGTGGCAGCCAACGGCGCTGATCTGGCGGTCAGATCCTCGGCTGCATAAGGTAGCTCAAAAAAATCAAAGATATAAATAAATAATGATTTTATTCTAAACTTTTTGTTCTTAAAAGTTTTCCTCCCGAGAGACAGGATGAACTTCTAGCTGCAAGGATTCTAGCTCTGGAGTGTGTCGGAGAGACTGAACGAGTAAAGTTGACCTATTTTTAGAACATTAAACAGCAAACTAACTTACCGTATTTTCCGCACTATAAGGTGCACCGCATTATAAGGCGCTACAGTAAAGGCTGTTCAACTTTGTCCTCTAACTGTGGCCATCTCGCATTGTTCCCGCGGAAACTCTGTTTAGTCTTGTTTACTTGGCGCAGCGCATCCTCTTGCTTCCTCCACTTCCTCACCATTGATTCATTGATGTTAAACTCTCTCGCTGCGGCTCTATTCCCGTGTTCTACTGCGTGACCGATCGCCTTGAGTTTAAATTCTGCGGTGTAACAGTGTCTCTTGGTAGGAGCCATTTCCGGGTCTGATACGCCCTTTCATATATCCCAGCATGCACCACGCACTACTTCTTCTACGGGGGAAATGGAGTCGGCGGCTGCTTACCGCAGTTGCGACACCTGTTGTAGCTCAATATTAATCCATATAAAAGGCGCTCCGGGTTAAAAAGCGCATCGTGGACTTTAGAGAAAATTTAAGGTTTTACGGTGCGCCTTATAGTGCGGAAAATACGGTAATTCCATTTGAATATTTTTTTTTATTTATTGTTACAATAATATTTAAACGACATAAAAAAGATAATTTGTACGAGAAAAAAGTCCTTCAGTGAATTCTTCTAAGAGTCGATGATGCCCTGAAGTGGGTCATATTGGATCCGATCGGGGTGTGTTCCTGTTATTTATAATCGTATCAATGCTTCTAGTGCCTCTGCTAAAAAAAGATGGTTTCCTTCTTCCAGATAAAAGAATAAACTGTGAATTCAGTTAGAACATGTTGACACCAGAGATCAAACAAGTTGGGGGCACACCCACCACCCTTATTTTGTTCCTCTCTTTCTCTTTCTGACAACACCCTTCCTCTCTGGGTCCCTCCGTTACCTAACCCACAACCCATCTCTTCTCTTTCACAACATTTTCTAACGGATCACTGAGCATGAGTCGCGCTCTTTTTTTCCTCCATCCCCCGAGTGAGTGCTCCACCCTTTTTTATCCATGATCCCCTTCGCCCGGTGGCTCTAGGAAGTGATGTCATTACTCAGGATGGAGATTCTCCAAAATTCCATAGACACTAACCAGAAACACAATTTCTGATAATTTTAGATGAATAAAAGAGATCACACCAATCTCATCACTGCTTACAGCAAAGCTGAGCTGTGATATCCAAACTGGAAGCTTAATTTATGAAGAGTTGTAAATCTCAAGCTAAGCAAGCGTTTTTGCTCAGTTTATACAATTTGCTAACGCCATGCAAACTCGGGATTCAGACAATCCTCCACAACTTCCTAAACAATTGCAGAGATTTGTAGATCACATCTACTACTAGTCTCCAGCGTAAGCCAACTTGATCTCCTTTCCATCTTGATGCACCTCCAGAGACCAAAATATGGATTATGCAAAGGATGTGATGGATATGCAGAGGTTTTAAAATGAGACGGTCCCACAAGACACAGTGGCAAGGAATTTCACCAAAGCAGAGGTGGAGATCCTGGTGCTCCAAGGGAAGGAACATAAAGCAGGACACCTTACAAGCCACACTATTGTCCAAACTTAGAATAGTTAAAAAAAAAAAAATCGCCAAACGTGGCGATTGACTTTGTGCATAGACAGTGTCTAAATTAAGAATTACAGCCCAATGAAGCCGACAGGTCCACATCATCTGCGAATACAGGTCTTAAAGATACAGTCCACCTAAGGGGGGCATTGGCTCAGTGGTAGAATGTTTGCCCTCGGACCGGAAGTTCAAGGGTTTGATTTCAACCGAGTTCACATCTTGGGTCCTCGGAGAGGACACCTAGCCCCTCGTTTCTCCCACCATTGGCGCCATCGTGGCAGCCTGGTGCGGTGTAATGCAACGCACAAATTTCCCCGGTGAGGGATGAATAAAGTCAGTCATCTTCTTATCCCTATCGGAATTCCAGGGGGTGCCAGATTCCATCCCGGCTGACATAAGGCGAAGGGCAGGGTATTTCCCGAACAGGTCGCCAGTCTGTCGCGGGGCCACACACATACAACTATCCACACACACACACTCATTCCTAGGGGCAATTTGGCACCGGTCAATCAACCTAACATGCATGTCTTTGGAGGGTGGGAGGAAACCGGAGTACCCGGAGAAAATCCACACAAAAACAGGGAGAACATGCAAACTCCACACAGAAAGAACAGTGTTCCAAGCCTCGTCCCCACCCGGGACTCGAACCTACGACCTTCTTGCTGTGAGGCCACTGTGCTACCCACTGTGCGACCATGCTGCCCGATGAATCAAACTCAAATATCCAGGAGGTCAAAATTCTAAATCAGGATAAAATCACAAACCATTATTTCTTAAAAAAACATTGAAAATTTGCCTCAAATTTAACAATAAACCTTTTCACTCGAACCCCAATAAGTTTAAAAACAAGCAAAGCTGATTTTGTTACTTCACCAACACAAGAAAGAGAACACCAGAGAGCCAGCGGAAGATTCTTGGATTTACAGTTTTAGTGGTTGTCCACTCGTACGCTGGCGGGCCAACCCCAAGAGTTATTTGGTATGATTTTGCGGGCCACACCATTAAGCTCACAAGTTAGAGTTAAATACTTAGGACTTTACGAGGCTTCCATTTCATAATGATCCAGCTTGGTTGACCTCCTCGCTGCAACAAACAGGCTCAGATGAACGCTTATGTTTGAAGTCGTATCATATCTGTTTGCTGATTGGACGGTTATTCTTCAGCAGTTAGTTAACCGCTGATGATCCCTGACCTCATAGCTGGAGTAAAATTAAATTGAGTGGAGGCGCTAGGTGGTGCCAACATGGCTATAAAAAAAAAACAGTAGAAATAAGCTGGAATGCATTGAGCAACAAAACTACAGATCAGATAGCCGACACACCCAGAGTAAGAATAGACGTCTGTGTTGGGGCCGTCATGATGCATCTTATCTGTCTGGAACAAGCAGAGTGGCTCGCTGGCAGCCACCCAGCTGGTGGAAAATCCCACCTCTCACTCTTCATTCCTCTGGCTTTCTGTCGCCGGACACCCCGCCTCTGATAAAACACAACGGGACAGGATACCCCACCCTGGAGCTGACATACAGATGGAAGTGGACACACAGCTGACCCATAAATGAAGAAAAAAAACTAAGGCTCGAGAGCTTATCTTCATCTAAATTAACTTGACAACTGGGACAAAAAAGGTGGAGCGCACAATAAAACTGGAACACAAACCTTCATAAAAGCAGGATTTATTGCCGGGCGTGTCCAGCAGGATTTACAGAAGTTCGTTTGTTTTGCAGACTGGATAATGAGGCTGCTGCCCGTTACTGACCCAGAAATTTCTCCTGCCACACCCAGCCATGCATCAACTATTTCTGCATAACTGTATATTTAAGATGTTTTCTTGGGAAAACGATGGAGACAGGTGTGTGTGTGTGTGTGTGTGTGTAGGAATGAGCCAAGTCGGTCACAAAAGAGGCGGTGCACGGGACACACCCTGAAATATTCCTGCCAGCAAACACTCACACATTTTACAACCTCTTAATTAGCAGTTTTTTTGTTTAAGCTGTGAAACGAGATGAGTCAGGAATTGCAAAACATCTGCACACGTGTGTGAAAAAAAAGCTGCTGAAAACAACAGATTGATCATCCGGTAAATTAAAATGATTGATGCAACGGGCTTGCGAGGTCTTGCATGAATAAAACATGTTTCCACCAGACATTAAATGTGTAAACATCGATATTATATAACACAACATTGTGTAATATCAAAAGAAATCTACAATAAATACCTTTAAGACTTCTGTTTCACCTCTAATAGTACAATTAAAGTAGAAATAAAATTCAAATGTTAAAAAGAAGGATGAAACAGAAAATTACAGGGTTGATGAGTTCAGAAAAAAAGTGAACTATTCTATTCCAGCCTTTGTTGACACGTTAAAAAACTGTTCCTAATGTGATCAAAATGCTGCCAAAAGCAAATAAGCAGCATGATCGCAACTATTAAATAAATAAAAATAAATTAATTAATTACTCTATTCAACCCTCGGGGAAATTTGTGTGCTGCACTCCTTACACCGCAGCAGGCTGCCCTTTGACGGCACAAATGGTGGGAGAAATAGGGGTTAGGTGTCTTCTCCAAGGACCCTAGACGTGCTCTCTGTGGGACGCAAACCCGCGAACTTCCAGTCCACGCGCGAACACTCTAACCACTGAGCTGCCGTCTCCTCCGCATTACTCCTATTACTAAACAAACTGGGGTCTAGAACCTGAAGTTTTTAAATTAACACTAATGTTGATTAAATGTAAAGATTTTTGTTGATTTTAAACACAAGTTTGTTTTTGTAATATGCGATATTCGTAAGTTTATATTGATAATACAGTGTTTTTATATGAGGAGGAAATCAATTTTTTTTTATGACCTTTCAAAATCTGCTTTATTTTCTAAAGCACATTTCACAAATTCCTGGATAGAATAAGTAAGAAAAAAAACATAGGGCATAAAAACCCCCAGTTGAAAAAATAGTTAAGATTTTTCAGTTTATATACATTAACCGGGGGTGCCCGGTCTATTGGGAGCCTGTGGACTTATTCCAAGTCGACCGCCAGGTGTGTAGGAAAAAAAATTATAAAATAAAATCAGTAATATTAACTCAGCGACTTTGACGCTATCGCGAGTATTCAGACACTCTAGCCCAGGGGTCACCAACCTTTTTGAAACTGAGAGCTATTTCAAGGGCATTGAGTAATGCAAAGGGCTACCACTTTGATAATACACTTCTTAAATAACAAAGTTACACAGTGTACCTTTAATTTGATGTTATTATTAATGATATTCTATATGAAGACACTGATTGTTAATGATCCATCACAATAATTATTTCAGTATGATTAAACAAAAACAGATACATTTCAATATGCAAGATCCAAGTGTTTCATTTTCAAATGATCACTTCCACAACATTTTACAGGAAATCTTTTTCAATTTTTACAACAGTTATCGAATCATAAACTCTGAACCATGTTTGTACAAATTATCAATTATGTAAGATTTAACAAAAATCTACTCCTTTCAAAATAAGGACGGCGCGACTGTGGCGACGCACACAGTTTTCTTTCACGTTAGTAAAAAAGAACTCTTCCTCCCATTCACTGTGAAAATGATAAGTTTTCTTCCTTTTTTCTGTCATGTTTTTGTGGGTAGAAAACGCGTTCGTAGCCTCATCTTTGCAGCGTTCACGTTTATGTTTTTATGTATTCGTTTTCAAATTTACATCACTGTAAATAAAATTCAGAAAGAATAGCAACATAATTAAATAAAATTTTAGCACTAATTAGTGCTAAAAATAGCACTAATTCAGAAAGAATAGCAACATAATTAAATAAAATTTTAGCACTAATTAGTGCTAAAAATAGCACTAATTCGTGATTAGTGCTATTTTTAGAACTGGCCTGCGGGCGACTGATGCGGTCGCTGCGGGTGACCTGGTGCCCGTGGGCACCGGGTTGGTGACCCCTGTTTTAGCCACTAGCCGTAGGCGTTAAACGTTTTAATCCGGCTTGCCGAACGTGAAAAAATGAGTCAAATAAACCTTGTTAGTTTTGTTTTCCCAGCAATTCTGATGTTTCGTCAATAGATGGCGCACTCTGGGTATATTAGCTTTGTTGAGAAAACAACAACACTGCTCCCATTAAAATGTGTGCTTCTGTGATGCGCACACTGTCAAAATAAATAGTGTGACAAGATATGGAAAGCCATCAGGCCTAATACATGACGTAAACAGGCGTGTTAGAAGTTAAAACAAGCAAAATGTTACATCAAGCGCTTCGATTCAAAACCTTTGCGCTGCTAAATGTACGTTTTTAAGCGCTATCGCACTAGATTTCAGACCTAGCGCTGCTAGATTTGAAATTTAACACTCTTGATTTAACATTTAGCACGCTTGTTTAAAATCTAGCGCACCATTCTATCAGCCTAATCTCGCGGTTACCAAAGCATGCCATGCATCTGCTCCTATTCCAGCCAATTTGTCAAATGTTAGAACTCAATGATTACCCACTTCTGCTCTAGAGTCGCTAAAATTTGGTGATTCTTTTCCCTCCCCCATTCCTTCCCAAACAGCACCAATTGTAGCGTTAAATGAGATTTTTGGTGTCTGTGATGTGAAATCACAATTTTAAACCTGAAATCAATAAGCAGTGCCTGTTGCTGTCGTAGCCCCTGCTTCACCCAAAGTGCTGCGTGCGCCCAGAAAAAGTCTGTGAATGTTAGAGAGAGAAAAGAGAGCGAGCATCTGTCGGTACTTGTGTGTATGTGTTTGAGAGAGAGGAATTTGTCTGTGTGTTCGAGAGGAATTTGTCTGTGTTTGTGTTTGAGATAGAGGAATTTGTCTGTGTGTTTGAGAGAGAGGAATTTGTCTGTGTGTTTGAGAGAGTGAGTTTGTGATGTCTAATGGTTATTGAACTTCACCAAAACATGCTGTGAAGGTAGTTTAACTGCAGGGTGGAAACAATCTTTGGGGGTTTGTGACGATAACGCTGGACTAGTAGATCTCAGAAGGTTTGATGTTTGAGAAATAGCTCCTGGGTCAAAAACGGTTGGGCACCTCTACTCTAACGCATCGCATCTGCACGTTTCAAACTGCACTCTCACTAAGTTTTTACTTCCATTCTGATACCGGTTGGTTTGGTCTGTTTACGGTTTGTTACATACCGTTTAAAATCAATCATTCTGTGAACGTACATAAATCCGGGTGTTGAAATTTCTGTTAAAATTTTATACAGAATAAATCACTCTGCGAGTCTAAGCTAGCTTCAAGCCAACGCTAACCTTTTAAATGATCGATTTATTCTACTGGATTGTTACCGCTAACGGATCAGACCAGTAGGGTGTGTTTATATATATACACATGATGATAAACACAACTTAGTGTTTGCTTGAGATAACTGTAGATTATTTGAAGATATCTAATAAGTATTTACACAATTAACTTTATAGTATTTGGTTTGAGATTTTTTATAAATATTATTTAAAGACTTTCCAGTACCCATCCATCTCACCTTGTAGTTTTTGGTTCTCCTTTTCCATCCTAAGCAGCAGGATCTGCTGCAGGATGGCTTTCCTCCACATCTCTCTCAGTTCTTCTTTGCTCCTCTTGGTCGCCTCCTCTGGCACTGCCAACTTGGATAAGTCCCGGATGGCCCCACCGGCTACCTGGCCGACACTTAGGCGACCCCCCTCCAGACATGGGTCCACACGCTCTGAAAAATATGAAGCAAAATGTGTTAATCGAGGAAAGAGATTTATTTAGGACCGCAACATACATGTATATTGCGATAGCGGTTAATATGGATACATACGTTAAAAATTTATCTTAAAGAGCTATGGCAGTTTTGAAGGTTACATTGACCAATATTTTTTTTTAGAAATCGTCCGGCGAGGTCCATACGGCTAGCTGGTTATGAAGTTATTCTGGTGTTGGCATGCATGTTGATGTGCACGACCAGCTGCTGGCTGGAGGAGTTGGTTTGGTCCCGCTGGAACTGAGGAGAAGGAGACGATCTGGAGGAGGTGCGGAGAAGGAGATGATTTAGAGGAGGTGTGGAGAAGGAGATGATCTGGAGGAGGTGCAGAGAAGGAGACGATTTAGAGGAGGTGCGGAGAAGGAGACGATCTGGAGGAGGTGCAGAGAAGGAGACGATTTAGAGGAGGTGCGGAGAAGGAGACGATCTGGAGGAGGTGCGGAGAAGGAGATGATCTAGAGGAGGTGTGGAGAAGGAGACGATCTGGAGGAGGTGCGGAGAAGGAGATGATCTAGAGGAGGTGCAGAGAAGGAGACGATATGGAGGAGGTGCGGAGAAGGAGATGATCTAGAGGAGGTGCAGAGAAGGAGACGATCTGGAGGAGGTGCGGAGAAGGAGACGATCTGGAGGAGGTGTGGAGAAGGAGATGATCTGGAGGAGGTGCGGAGAAGGAGATGATCTAGAAGAGGTGCAGAGAAGGAGACGATCTGGAGGAGGTGTGGAGAAGGAGATGATCTGGAGGAGGTGCGGCGAAGGAGATGATCTAGAGGAGGTGCGGAGAAGGAGACGATCTGGAGGAGGTGCGGAGAAGGAGATGATCTGGAGGAGGTGTGGAGAAGGAGACGATCTGGAGGAGGTGTGGAGAAGGAGATGATCTGGAGGAGGTGCGGCGAAGGAGATGATCTAGAGGAGGTGCGGAGAAGGAGACGATCTGGAGGAGGTGCGGAGAAGGAGATGATCTAGAGGAGGTGTGGAGAAGGAGATGATCTGGAGGAGGTGCGAAGAAGGAGACGATCTGGAGGAGGTGCGCAGAAGGAGATGATCTAGAGGAGGTGCGCAGAAGGAGATGATCTAGAGGAGGTGTGGAGAAGGACACGATCTAGAGGAGGTGCTTAGGACCAGGTTTTTTTGTTTTGCGGTTTCCATGGAAACATCCGGTTGGTCGCTTGAGGAACTGGAGACACACACTCGGACCCAGTGAAATACAGAGAGACCAGAGTTTGGTGTTCCTCACGCAGCCTGGCTTTCTGGACCCATTCTGAACTCCAGCTTTTGGGTTGCCGGACTGGGACGCCGGTGGATAAGGCTGAGGGGGCATCGAGGTGTTTACACTGCAGCACTGAAATTTACCTTCGGGGATTATTAAAGTATATTCAGTTCAATTCAAATTTATCAAAGTTAGATATTAAAAAATTTGGATGTAAAGATCGACAGGTGGATCGGTGCGGCATCAGCAATAACTAGTACACTGCATCAGTCCGTCGTGGTAAAGAGAGAGCTGAGCCGAAAAAGCAAAACTCTCAATTTACAAGTCGATCTACGTTCCTACCCTCACCTATGGTCACCAGCTGTGGGTGGTGACCAAAAGAATGAGATCGCGGGTACAAGCGGCTGAAATGAGCTTCCTCCGCAGGGTGGCTGGGCTCTCACTCAGAGATCGGGTGAGGAGCTCTGCCATCTGGAAGGAGCTCGGTGTTGAGCCGCTCCTCCTCCAGGTCGAGAGGAGCCAGATGGTGTGGTTAGGGCATCTGGTCAGGATGCCCCCCGAGCGCCTCGCAGGCGAGGTGTTTTGGGCACATCCCACTGGGAGGAGACCAAGGGGCAGACCCCGGACCCACTGGAGAGAGAGTATGTCTCACAGCTGGCCGGGGAAAGACTTGGGATCCTTCCAGGTGAGCTGGAGGATGCAGCCGGGGTGAGAGAGGCCTGGGTTGCCCGTTTGAGGCTGTTGCCCCCGCGACCCGACCCCGGAACAAGTGGAAGATGATGGAACGGTGCTGCCTGATCAAAAAGATATGAGTAAACAGTACGCTCACAATGCCAAGCGAGATCTGTAGGGTGTGTAAATACACACTAAAATCAAATGAGCACTGGAATGACAGGAAGAATGTTGTTAATCATATAGAACATGCATTTTAACAGCTGATTGGCAAAGAAATAAAAGTAAATTCCAGACAAAACGCACTACTGCAGAGGAAATACCATCATGTTACACGCTTCTGTTGCTAATGCACATGTGAAAGACGCATGTCCTGTTTTTAAATCACTAAAAACTGCTGAACAAGTCAAATGTGTTAAAACACAAAAACTAATATCAATTTAAATCTGAAGTAGATTTTTAGTTGCTTATTTCCTGTGAGTGCTGATGAACAGATGCCCTTTTTTTTTATTTATTTATTTTTTTTTTAATTGTTTTTGTCTCCAGTAGTCCCAATCCAAAACCAGGTTTCTCCCGGTCGAAAGACGGTATATCTACCAGTAGACCAACGCCTCTGGAACTTGCCGTTTTTTTGTTAAAAGTTTTTACAGTTCAAAAAATAACTAAACTTTTTTTCAACATATTAAAAAATCTGATTATAGACGTGCACGGTGGTATAGTAGTTAGCACTGTGGCCTCACAGCAAGAAGGATAGGGTTTGAGTCTTGGAGTGGAGGCGATGCTTGAGTAACTGGTTTTACTGTGTGGAGTTTGCGTGTTTTCTTTCTGTATGTATAGGTTTTTTACAAGTACTCCAGTTTCCTCCCACCCTCCAAAAACATGCATGTCAGGTTGGTAGGCCACTGAGAAATTGGCCCTAAAAATGAGTGTGTGTGTGGCCCAGTGACCGACTGGCGACCTGTTCGGGTGCACCCTTTCTCTCGTCTGAAATCAGCTTGAATCCCATCAGGGATCAAAAGATGAATGAATAAAATCAGATTCTATTTTTATGTCTCCATTTATTGCTCAACATTCTTTCTGTTTTCACACAGAAGCGTCATGTTTTTCTGATCATGCGTTTTTTTCTTTTTCAGCACAATATTCACTACAAAAAAAATACTACACTTTTTTTTTTTATAGAATACAGTATTGGTGAATTTTGTGTTGGTGTTTTAATGTAAGTTTGAAGATTAAAAAACAAAACTGATTTACCAGATGACATTTTTTTTTTTGGCAGCAAATCATTTTTTGGTTTGACAATTGTGTTGTGCCCAAAATTTCAGCCACTCTGCCATCAATCTTGGAATTCACTCCCACCTTGCATCCGGAACATTTACTCCTTCCCTCTGTTCAAATCCAGACTCAAAACCCACCTGTTTCAATTAGCCTTCTCTCTTTAACCCCCCCTTTCACACCTTCTGACCCTGCTCTTACATCTGTGTCTGTTTCTAATACAGACATGCCAAGTCTCCCGCTTCGGGTGGGAGATACCAGCAATTAGGACCTATCTCCTGCTCACCCGCCAAGGCTAATAAAACTCCCACATGATGAACACTCTAGTGCATTCCGTGAAGATAATTAGGTAGAATGAGGCTAAGCACATGGTATCTCCTGCAGCTGTGCATCTGAAAGCCGCTGGTAGCGATCTGCACGGTTTATTGCCAGTATTGTTTTTGGTGAACGTATGGAAGAAGTCGGACATCCGGGAACATTGGTCATGTGACAGCTTATGTGTGTCAGCCGCAAAACAAAGCACAAACAAGCAGTAGAGGGGTGTATTACTGAGGGTAATTCCTCTTCGTACTGATACATAACGCTAGGTGGTAACACACGTAAGACGCACAATTTTGCAGCTGCTTTTTCATGTTTTGAACGGTTTGTTTTACGCAACTGTTATTACGGGTGTTGTCCAATGGTGGATGTGACTTCAAGCCCCTCCTCCTTTTGGCCCCGCCTCCTCAAATTTCCCGCTTTGTGAAGCCAAAACCGTGGTATTTTTATGTTTTGTGTGGTTTTGTGTTTTGTTTCTGTGTCTTGCAAAATGTTCTTGAGAGTTTTTAAAGGCACTTGTTATTAAACGTATTGTTATTATTATTTTAAGACCCACCAGATCATTTACACCCTCAGTGGGGGGGTTAAACCAAGTTTTTCCAAATTTAAGGGTAAAAAAAAAAAACTACAATTTTTTCTGGAAACCACGTATAAAAGTATGCAAACTAATTTTTCTTATATGCAAATTTAAAAATGTAAAAAAAAATGTGTTTGGTGGTTAAAAAAGGGTTTGTCTTACTCCACCTCAAAATACACGGTGCAACCAAACCTCAAAAACCCTGGTGCCTTTTAAAGAGAAGACATGCCAACAGGACGTGTTTCTTCTTGTACTCGTTTCTCTTTCAGTTTGTATGAAAGTAGTGGTTTGATCACTGATGCACACATACCTGAGCTTGGCTTGGTCGAGATATGTGCACCTGATGCTTATCTTATCTTTCCAGAGACTCTTCTCTGGAATTATGAAAAAAAAAACAAACTTCACCTTTTAAACCTAAAAAACAAACCTACATTTCATGCTACTGTGCTCGTCACGCATGCCCACACAAATATGATGCCAAGTGGCGGACCGGGAAGCGGGGAGGGGTCCGAGGGAGGCTCCCCAACAAGCTGAAACCAGCAGATTTCTCTTGTATTAGAGAAGTAAGCACAGACTTGTGTGAGTGTGGTTAAAACAACACACACATTCTCACACAGTTTTGAAAGCTTTTAAGCCAGTTTGGACTTAAACGAAGACACCTGCACCCCGCGACCCGACCCCGGAACAACAAAACCACCCGACCACCGTTTCAACAAAACTGAACTATTTAGAGGTGACAAAATTTAGATACAGAACTGTTACACAATTTAAAAGAGAACAAGGGATTTAAAAGAAAATGATCAAATAGATTTTAACGTGTATACACGTGTGTATTCTAAACGTCTATCTATAGATCTAATCTATGTAGATTTATGTCTAAACGAATGGAACCAGGATTTGTTCAGAAATCAATAAAAGTAAAAAACTTAATTCATTTATTCATCTTCTGAACTGCAGGGGGTGCCGGAGCCTATCCTGGCTCCCACTTTGTGAAGCCAAAAACTTGGCATCTCTGCTAAGGCGAGAGGTAGGGTACACCCCGAACAGGTTGCCAGTCAGTCGCGGGCCACACACAGTCTCATTCCTAGGGGCAATTTTCTCAGCAGCCAATCAACCTAACATTCATTTTTGAAGCGTGGGAGGAAACAGAACTACCTGGAGGAAACCCAAACATACACGTGGAGAACATGCAAACTCCACAATGACCAAAAGTAAAAACAGATCTGTTCCATCGTCTTCCTCTTATCTGGGGCCGAGTCGCTTAGGCAACAGTCTCAGACTGGAAGTCCAGGCTTTTCTCACCCTGGCTGCATCCTCCAGCTCACCCGGAAGGATCCCGAGGTGTTCCCTGTCCAGCTGTGAGACATAGTCTCTCCAGTGGATCCGGTGTCTGGCTCTTGGTCTCCTCCTGGTGGGACGTGCCCAAAACACCTCACCGGCAAGGCATCCTGACCAGATGCCCGAACCACCTCATCTGGCCTGACCTGGAGGAGCAGCGGTTCGACACCGAACTCCTCCCAAATGGCAGAGCTCCTCACCCGATCTCTGAGTGAGAGCCCAGCTACCCTGCGGAGGAAGCTCATTTCGGCCGCTTGTATCCACGATCTCATTCTTTCGGTCACCACCCACAGCTGGTGAGGGTAGGATCGTGGATCGACTTTTAAATCCAGAACTTTGCTTTTCGGCTCAGCTCTTTCTTCACCACAATGGACCGATGCAGCGTCCTGATTATTGTGGACGCGGTGAAATAAAAAATAGTATTTGTTGCAATTGTATCCAAATATTTAGAAGAAGACTTTATCGTCATCGGATCACAAGGGAACGGCATTATTCCAGTTAATGTACAACCAACTTGAGACCAAGACACACAAACAATTAAAAACTACAGAACCAGGAGGTCGAGGACAAGCAGCCATGTCTAGACGCATAGGGACAGATCTACGCAACATTCTGTTTTTAGGAACAAACTTGTTTTGTAAAAACAGCAGCAATCACAACATTTTTTTGCTTTTAGCAGTATTTTTTTGTCACATTTGGGAGAGTTTTTTCATGAGAATATAAATAATAGAGATGTATTGAATTTTCCTATGCTCGTATTTCGACATATCTGCAGATCTTTTCGTTAACCTTTTTAAAGTTGAAGTACTCGACATGTCTGCTTGGAACGAACAAACAATCACACAGACAGATTTCAGCCTTAAAGTGGTCCAGTCCATTTCCTAAACAAACAACTTGCTCAAAACCAGGTTGCAGTGCAAACACTCACAAAACACAAAGTGTGTCAACAGAGCTGATGCTTTTCTCTGGCGCTGTCTGTGTGTGGACTGTCAACATGACCTTGAGACACCGTGATCGCTTGCCAACACACACACACACACGTTTCTGTGCAGGCACACCCATGACCTCATGCGTGTAAAGCACACACAAAAACACACCCAACTTGGGCCAAACTTAGCACAGCATTCATCCAGAACAAAGAGCATCACTTTGACTCTTTGTTCTGCTGGGGTTTTTTCTGCACTTGATGACCGCTGAAAACTAAATCTTGAGAACAGGCTTCATTAGAACTGAAGATGGATGTCTCCTCTACCATCTAGTTTGAATCTAAAAGGGAAATTTAACGCGCAAAAAAACAGGCGTAAACAATCTCCGGTGAAAAGCAAGTTCAGAGAGATAAAAAAGGATACAATGCTCCCACATTCCACGATGCATTTATTACATCTAATTAATGCCCCTGAGCAGAATCGAGGTGGGTGTGTTTGGGAGTTAAACTAATGAGAGCACTTACAGTTACAATACACCCACAAAAACTCCACCTTTGTATTGGTTGAAGTACTGACTGCATCACGGGGACGTTAATTGAAACATTAAAAAAACATGTGAAGCAATAAAGTGCTGCTTATTAAAATCATTAAGCATGACAGTGGTTGACCCCAGGATGTCTGCCATGACAGGTTTTATTTTAAAACACGTGTAAACTTAAAGTTATGAACAGGCGAGTAAACCGTCATGAGATTAAACTATTTAGCCTCCATCATTCATTCTCAATGGAGAGTGTGGAAAAGAGGTGAAGAAGCGTGTGCAGGCAGCCTGGAACGGGTGGAGAAAAGTATCAGGTGTGATGTGTGATAGAAGAGTTTCAGCTAAAATGAAAGGGAAGTGTGCAAAACTGTGGTGAGACCGGCCATGCTGATTGGTCTAGAGCAGTGGTTCTTAACCTGGGTTCGATCAAACCCTAGGGGTTCGGTGGAGCCTCCGCCGCGGAGGTTCATTCCTAAGTCTAGTCTGCAGTTAGTGGGGACAGTCATTGAAAGCTTCCTGCTCTGGGATTTCCTACAGGTCCGCTTTGAGGTCGCTGGTTTATGCAGCAGAGTGAGACCTCCCTATCAGACCGCTTAGAGAGGGCTGTATAAACAGCAGAGTGAGACCTCCCTATCAGACCGCTTAGAGAGGGCTGTATAAACAGCAGAGTGAGACCTCCCTATCAGACCGCTTAGAGAGGGCTGGATAAACAGCAGAGTGAGACCTCCCTATCAGACCGCTTAGAGAGTGCTGTATAAACAGCAGAGTGAGACCTCCCTATCAGACCGCTTAGAGAGGGCTGTGTAAACAGCAGAGTGAGACCTCCCTATCAGACCGCTTAGAGAGGGCTGTATAAACAGCAGAGTGAGACCTCCCTATCAGACCACTTAGAGAGGGCTGTATAAACAGCAGAGTGAGACCTCTCTATCAGACCGCTTAGAGAGGGCTGTATAAACAGCAGAGTGAGACCTCCCTATCAGACCGCTTAGAGAGGGCTGTATAAACAGCAGAGTGAGACCTCCCTATCAGACCAAAATGTTTCAAAACATTTTGTGTTTTGAAAATGTCTGCACTCATAACGACACTTATTCTTTGTTCAACTCCAGTAAGTTATACCTCATTTTAAAACTTAGACTTTCAAGAAAACAATCATATTATTTTATTTTTAATATTTTTATTTTATATTTTTGCACACCTGTATCAAAACAAGTTCCTAGTCTCTGATAATTTTCACCGACATGGCAATAAAAGCATTCTGATTCTGATATCATCCATTCTTATGTTTTCAATAGTTTCAAGAAGAAATAACTAATTATCCGCAAAAAAATCAAACTGTGTAGAGCGCATTTCTTACCAGTGATCTGGTTCTCATGGATCTAACTCATGGGTTAGATCCATGAGTAACTGGTCTTTGTTCGTAATAATCAACAGACTAACTATATGAAACTGTATTTTCTCAAAAGTAATCCAGTTTGTAGAAATACTCCAGAAAACGTGATTTTTTTTCCGCGAGAAATCCAATTGTAAAACGCAGTAGTCGCGTTCCTATCTCCATAGCAACCGCCACGCTGTGTTTATAACGTAGTCTTGAGTGTGTTTCATTTCCTCACTAAGTTATCTACAAAATGAGACCATTCGCAATATGTTCCGGTTGATGTAGCAAAAAAATAGGCAAAGGAAAACATTTATTAATTTTTACTTGTATTTATGACACAAGATTCCCCGGTTAGTCTCGTCCCCCCGGGCCCATGAGGGGAGGGAAAGCAATATCCGAGGGGAGTGACTGAGCGTGTGCACACTGCTAAAACACTATATATTAAAATGTGGGCGTGGTGTCCAAATACAGGACGGGAATATCTGACTGAAATATCAAACCACTTCTAATGTGTTTTTATGTGAGAATAACATTCAAAACCTCCAAAAAAGTTGATTTTGCATTTTAACAGTTTGTGTCCAACCTTTTAATTTGTAGGTCTGGTGACAACAGGATGCATATCTTTTTATGTTCAGGAGATTAGAGGTTTGAAACTCCTCATAAACTTAAATTTATTATGACACTGTGTAAAAAGTGCAGAAAAAAAAATCAAAGCAAAGAGTTTTTATGAGAAAAAAACCTGCTTTTACACGGTTGATAAAACTTGAATTGTCGTTCTAATTCTGGGACAGAATATTTCGGTCACTTAGAGAGAATCTCGCAAACACTCCCGGCTTTGCTTTCACAGTGAATAAAAACGGTAGCAAAAGAAACATGAAAATGTTATTTTTTTTTAGCTCTTTGCTTGGAACATAAAGGCGTTGCAGTGTGACCTACCCAACTATCTAAAGTGTCAGCACTTATGTTACCATATGTACTCAGTACATATAATTAAGTAAACACACAACGACGTGCTGGTACAGGAACATTCCCGATGTCTGCTTTAACACAAAAGCTTACACACGTTTCGGTTTTTTTCTGTCGACAAGCGCAGCCACAATGATGGTGAAAAATGGTTTTCTTCACACGTCTGGCTCGTTAAACAAAGTTTATAATCCTTGGAATACAAGCGTGATTCTTATTTAATCAAAGCAAATAAATGTTTTTTAGTAACCTGCTCTGGGCAACGAGTCGATTTTATAGACACTTTCATAGACGCAATATAAAAATATAGATTAAAGGCTTTCAGTGATTTTTTTTTATTCACATTTTTATATTTTATTTTTTCATAATCGCAACTGGTTTTAAGTATAAGAATAAAAATTCAATGTGAAAATAAAAAGTTTAATAATTCACAATTATTTGTGAACAACTCCTTTTGATCACAGCTTGGAGCAAAAATATTATCTCTAAATAAAAAAAAAAAGCACTTTGATGTGCTTTTGTATCTCCTAGAATGTAAAGATGTGGAGTAAATATTTGTTTCGTCTTCTGAACCGCTTATCCGTAGGAAGATCGCTTGCGTGCTGAAGCCTATCCTGGCTGGTAACAGGTGGGAGGCAGGATACAACGCAAACAGGTCACCAGTCTGTTGCAGCGCCACACACCTGCAACCATCTACACACACTCATTCCTAGGAGCAATGTCAGTGGCTGGAGTAAATCTACCCAGAAGTGTTGGACAGACAATAAAAAAATTCTTACATTAAAACTTTAAAGTGAAAGAAAATCCATTGTTTTTTTTTTCTTTAAAAAAAATTGAATGAAACACTGACACCTGGTGGCAGGTTGTGTTACAACAAGTAAAAAATGATTTTTTTTTTTTTTGTTTGTTTCTCTGGTTTTTTTTTTTTTACATTTTATATGGCATAACTAATGGTTAAGAGTTGTTGTCTTTGTGTTTTTTATACATATTTTAACATAAAATTTTTACAATCATACAAATCTGAAGTGAAAGGGGACGGTCTACGTCAGATGGATTTTTTGCCCCAAGTGGAGGAGTTTAAGCATCTCGGGGTCTTGTTCACCAGTGGGGGAAGGATGGAGCGGGAGATCGACAGGCGGATCGGTGCGGCATCAGCAATAACTAGGACGCTGCATCGGTCCGTCGTGGTGAAGAGAGAGCTGAGCCGAAAAGCAAAGCTCTCGAGTTACAAGTCGATCTACGTTCCAACCCTCACCTATGGTCACCAGCTGTGGGTGGTGACCGAAAGAATGAGATTGCGGGTACAAGCGGCCGAAATGAGCTTCCTCTGCAGAATGGCTGGGCTCTCACTCAGAGATCGGGTGAGGAGCTCTGCCATCCGGGAGGAGCTCGGTGTCAAGCCGCTCCTCCTCCTGGTCGTGAGGAGCCAGATGGGGTGGTTCGGGCATCTGGTCAGGATGCCCCCCGAGCGCCTCGCAGGCGAGGTGTTTTGGGCACGTCCCACCGGGAGGAGACCAAGGGGCAGACCCCGGACCCGCTGGAGAGACTATGTCTCACAGCTGGCTGGGGAACGACTTGGGATCCTTCCAGGTGAGCTGGAGGATGCAGCCGGGAGAGAGAGAGGCCTGGGCTGCCCGTTTGAGGCTGTTGCCCCTGCGACCCGAACCCAGAACAAGCGGAAGATGACGGAACGGAAATTTATATTTTATTTCCTTGCATTGTGACCCTTCCCATTAGATAGCGTATAGTTTAAATGGTAGTACCGTGGCGTTAAATATTTGGGCTTGTTGATTTGTTTGAACCCACAGGGGGGTTGTTTATGTGACTTTTCCCCGGGTTTTTTTCCATTATTCCAAAAATATTTAACCATATTTGAATTGAATTTTTCACATCTGAAATTTTCTTCATTAAGGAGGATTCTTTAGGGTCGAGTTTGTGGGGGAGGCGATTGCTCAGTGGTAGAATGTTTGCCCTTGGATCGGGAGAAGCTGATTCGAATCTCACTGAGCTCGTGTCTAGGGTCCTTAGTGAAGACACCTAACCCCTGTCTCTCCCACCATTGGCGCTGTCGTGGCAGCCTGTTGTGGTGTAATACAGCACACAAATTTCCCCCATTGAGGAATGAATTATGTAAAAATTAAAACGTTTATTTTTTAAGAATTTTGTAACACATTTCAATGTTAATCTCCCACCAAAAACAATCCTCAAATAGTTTTCTATTTCATTCATACATCATTAAGAAATTTACAAGCTCTACACACTGTATTGGAACACCAGGTTGTCTTTGGCTAAGGATTTTGTTCTCTGCTACATCTACATACGATGCTCACTCAGGTACTGCTCTCCCTGCCGACATTCGCGCGGTTGGTGGGACTAAGTGGAGAAGCGTGAGGAGGGGGGAATTTACATTGCCAAAACCAGAAATGAAACAGTATTTAACCACAGAGAGTTTGTTCTTACCGCTGGTGTCAGAGCCTTTCTGAGGTGACGCCACCCGCAGGAAGATCTGCTGCCTGAAAGAATGCCGCTGACCCCGCGGAGGGCTTTCCTTGATCATATACGCTGCTCTGGGTGCAGAGAGACCCGCTACGTCTCTGAAAACCAATAAAACACACATGTAGAAATATTTCAAACATATACATCCAAAGCCTGCAATAAAAAAAAAGGGGAACGTTAACTATGATTTGCGTGCGTGTTTATACCTTTGTTTCGGTTCTGCACATTCATTTTCTTGAACAGGAGCCAGAAATTGAAATTTCAGAAAGTTAGGGACAGAGGAGGAGGAGTGGAGTCGGGCGCGCAGACCACCCAGAGGACTGAGATGGAGGTGATAAAAAAAAAACACAGATAATAAAAGAAAAACAAAGACTTGTTTCACACAGAGACGTCAGATTCTTCTTCGTTTTAAAAAAAATCAAACTGATCGTTTCTCTGAGTGAAACAACGAGTGACATCATCACAAAGTCAAAGCGTGAAGCAAAACGAGGAAAAATGGTGAGATGAAGAAATGAACGGACGCTCACCTCCTCTTATTGAACCGGGCTCCGGTGGACGGTGAGGAAGGACGGTGAAGGAGAGGAGAGTGGGATGGAGTGGAAGGAGGAAGAGGAGGAAGAAGAGGTTCGAATGGAACGTTTCTGAGAAAGCAGGTTAGGAGACACAGAGCAACACGTCAAAACAGAAAAAAAAGCAGTAAAGCTCAGAGGAATAAAACGAAGACAGACGGATAGATAACTATTTATAGAACATAGAACTTGGGAGCAAAAACGGTTCAAGATGTTCTTGGTAGATGTCGTACCGATTTCTAGACCTTAGCTAATGTCATCTGGGCTCCTGTCCCAACTTGAGGGTGTTTAACTTGTCTCATCTGACCCCTAACTCACCTCTAATTCCATCTAGATGAAGCCAATCTGTTGCATCCTATAAACATGAATGATGTCATCTCTAATGTTTATAATGTAATCTGTAATCCCAGTCCCGGATACGAGAGGCTGACCAATTTGTTCAGAAATATACGCTCATAAGACCTCATGAAGCTGGCCTCTCTTTAAAAATAAATATAAACAAAAATAAACAAAAAATGTGTCAATTGTTTGTCCTGTAAAAGTTTTTTGTTTGTGCTATTTTAGTTTTTTATTTTAAGAAATACAATTTGGACGATGACGCCATCCAGCACCTTGTTCTAGTAACAAAAAAAAAAAAAATGGAGCCGCCTGATTGTAGCTGGAAATAGGGATGTAGTAGACCTTCAAATCATATCTCGTTTAAAAAAAAAAACTAAAATAGCACAAACAAAATCTTTTTAAGCACAAACGATTGACATATTTTTAGGAGTTTTCTCACATTTTTAGGCGGAATGAGGGGCTGGATGACATCATCGTCCAAATCATTCCGTTGTCTTCCACTTATCCAAGGCCGGGGTTCGGGGGCAACAGCCTCAGACGGGAAGCAAAGGTTTCTCTCACCCCAACTGCCTCCTCCGGCTCACCCAGAAGAATTCCCAGGCCAGCTGTGAGACCTAGTCTCTCCAGCAGGTCCAGGGTGTGCCTCTTGGTCTCCTCCTGGTGGGAAGTGCCCGAAACACCTCACCCTTGAGGCCCTCGCTGGGGCATCCTGACCAGATGTCTTAACCACCCCATTTGGCTTCTCTCGACCCGGAGGAGGAGCGACTCGACACCGAGCTCCTCCCAGATGACAGAGCTCCTCACCCGATCTTTGCGTGAGAGCCCAGCCACCCTGCGTAGGAAGCTCATTTCGGCCGCTTGTATCGGCAATCTCATTCTTTTGGTCACCACCCACAGCTGGTTACCATAGGTGAGGGTTGGAACGTAGATCAAGGACCAAATCGTATTTCTTCACATAAAAAACTAAAATAGCACAAATAAAAAGTTTTACAACACAAACAATAGACATATTTTTTGTTAATATATATTTTAAGTGGGTCCGGCTTGACAGAGGTCCCAATCAGACATCTGTAATTGGCAATAATTTTACCGATTGACGTCAATGGTTTTCCATTGGAATCGAACACTCAGACTTAAGGGGTCTGTAAATCCACCAGCATGTATCATCATGTACACAGTAGTTTGCTTTTTAGCAGTGAGTTTATTTCGAACAAGTGAGATGATTTACCCATGCCGCTAATCAACGGCTCTGCCTACCGATTCATGCTACATCGTTAAAACCGTAAGCCTAACAAAATAGGTGAACTTTATTTACCTTAACAAGAACCAGAGGTGAGATCAGGCCTAAAAAATCCAGCCCGACCCGAGCCCGCGGATATTAAACCCGACCCGACCAATCAACGTAATTTGCGGGCCCGAGCCCAAAACAAGCCCGAAATGTCACATTTTATTTGTGAGGACTCGGGAGGGGGAGGGTTTTTTATAAATTGGAACATGTTCAAGAACACGTTTTTAAATGACCAAAAAAAAAAAATCACACTATCGGACCCCTAACGCACTTGTCTGTGATGGCCTGCTTAGTGCGAAGAGGAGGAACGGTCTTTGAAACAAATGATAAAATAGATCTTTGACAATCATCACTTTTGCCAGTCCAGCTGTTTAAATACCAGCTCAGCGTCGAGGTGCCAGTCTTATTGCTCTTGTTTGAAAGCAAAGCGCCAAATTAAGAGGAGGCGTTCACGTGCGCAGAGCTTGCTCTGGCTCTGCAGATCCTGTTTAGTAGTTAAACATTACTTCTCTGTTTTAAATTTATAACAAGTGTTCCTTAGTTTAGTACCCACACCTCGTTTTAGTTTACATTTTATAAACATATATTAAAAAAAAAAAAAAAGTCAGCAAGAGAGAAGCCCGAACCCGACCCGAAGTAATGGTTGACATTTTTAGGCCCGACCGCTCGGGCTTAAGATCTTACCTCTGACGAGAATTACATTAGATTGGAAAGGTTTTATGGATACTTTACTGATCCTAACCCGAACATATTGATCTTTACTGATTACCGATCAGAGTATAGTAATGGTAGCAGTGCCACGGGAAATTTATTTATCAAATGATGCTCCTACATGTAGCTTGACCTGTAGCTCAGATATAAACAGGAAGAAGCCGATTCAAAATCAAAGACATGCGCAGATAAACAAGGAAGCACAACTTGTCTTGTCCTTTTCAGACAGGACACCAATCTGTCTGAAAAGGATCGCAGATAAATCACTCCTGCACGTTCCTCGAATAACAATCTAGTTTCATTTTCTTGCATCTAATAAAGAGTAGTTGACAGATTAACTCACGCTGAACAAACCGGCTTCATAACCTGATTTAACAAACTGAAACCTAATCAGAAAACCGTGGACGTGGTGGGTGCGGTAGAACCAGCCACAATGACAGAGAGAGAGCGCCATAGATCTTTCTTAGAGTCTGTTGGTAAAAAAAATATAATCTGACATTAAATAGTCATACACTACTTACTTGCTTTGATGCGGAGAGTCAGTGCTGACTGAGTAGTGCCGGACCAGCCTGTGTTTGGTAGCTCCGCTGGCTTCCTGAGTTGAAAGAGCCACTCTGTGCAGGGGTGAGTGCTCGTTCACTAACGGTGAGGTGGGGGAATGGCTGAAAGTGCTGGCTCGCCGACGGAAACCCAGCGGCTCGGCTTCGCAGGACAAAGACGAGCAGGAAGTGGATGATATGAGAGAACCGTCCAAGCCTTTCAGGTCTCCTGTAGAGTTGTGGTATCTGATGGTTTTATTTAAAAAAAAATTAATTAAAATATAGCGAGTTTAATTCATTCTTTTTACAGGTTTTGATGTTTTACCTGAGAGGGCTGTTGGCTCGGAGAGGAGACAGTAAGGGATCATCTGAACTCTCCGTGTCCTCACTGCTGGTACTAACAGAATAACTCGTCTCGCTTCCATCGCTGCTGTCCTGCTGAGGTTTGGACCGACTGCCTCCCTAGAAAAAGAATAGAAACCATGTTATTACAGACTAGGGATGTATTGATACAATTTATATCAAAATATTCACCATCTGATACGATATTTATCATCTGAACTAGAATCAGAAAGACTTTTATTGCCATGGTCAGTGAACAAGATTCAGAGACTAAAAACATGTTGAGGTCCAACGGCAGAAGGGAAGAAACTGTTTTTGTGGCGGGACGTTCTGGTCCGCATGAACCAGAGCCTCCTGCACGAGGGGAGTAGCTCAAAAAATCCATGTCCAGGGTGGGAAGGGTCAACTGCTATCCGACCTGCACGCCCCCCCGAGTCTTGGATACGTACAGGTTATGGAGAGATAGAAGGCTGTAGCCGATCATCTTCTCCGCAGAGCGCACAATGCGCCGCAGTCTATGTTTGTCCCTGGCTGTAGCTTTAGTGTACCACGCGGTGATGGAGGAGGTGAGGATGGACTCGATGATGGCTGTGTAAAACTGCACCACCATCTGGGCGGGCAGCTTGGCTTTCTTAAGCTGCCACAGAAAGTACATCCTCTGCTGGGCCTTTTTGATCAGGGAGCTGATGGATGGCTCCCACTTTAGGTCCTGTGTGATGGTAGTGCCGAGGAAGCGGAAAGAGTCTACAGTGGTGATGGGGGAGTCTATCAGTGCAATATCATTAATCATGATATTAACGAAAGGCTCACAAGATCTTAAGAGTGGCAAAATATTACACTGTGCAAAGGAATCTGCGCTCCGGCGCTTCGTAATTCCTAAAGGTTTAAAACAAGATTCGTCAACCAGCGATATCTTAAATTTTTTTGGGAGGAGATGGCCGCTCAGTGGTTAGAGCGTTTGCGCGCGGTCCCGGAAGGTCGCGGGTTCGCGTCCCACAGAGAGCACGTCTAGGGTCCTTGGAGAAGACACCTAACAAACGGGTTTTAAATTTAATATTGTTTATTATCTAAGCAGTGATTTAGTCAAGATTAATACATGAATAATCATTTTAAAATGCACTCTGGTTGCTATGGTAACGGTAAACATACCTTCAAAATAAAAGACTGTATAAAAAGCAAAGTAAATAAAAATAGCAGTTAGTCTCCTCATGGTAAGACTAGATCAATTGGAGTTCTGAGTTTGTTTTGCTGGAACCAGACAGTCCCATCTTGGCCTGCAACCTGAAGAGTGTTTCTAAGGTCCAGTCTTCTTCATAACTCTGTAACTCCTCCTAGCAAAGAAGCTTCCTATAGATCTTTGTTTTTAACTCATATTGTGAAAGTCACAATGTCGGCTGTAGGAAGAGGCATAAAAACTTCTTCTTTCGGCATTTCCCTTCAGGGGTCGTCACAGCCAGTCAGTTTCTTCCATCTAACCCTATCTGCTGCATCCTCTTCAGTCACACCAACTATTATCATGTCTTCCTTCACTGTATCCATGAACCTCCTCTTTGGCCTTCCTCTAGGCCTCTTTCCTGGTGGTTCCAAATCCAGCATCCTTCTTCTGATGTACTCTCTCTCTCTCCTCTGTACATGCCCATCCCAGTCTTGCCTCTCAAACTTTATCCCCAAAACCTCTAACATGTGCTGTTCTCCTGATGTACTCATTTCTAATCCTGTCCATCCTGGTCACTCCCAGAAAGATCCTCAGCATCTTCGTCTCTGCTTCCTGTCTTTTCTTCAGTGCTACTGTTTCTAGACCAAACAACATGGCCGCTCTCACCACGGTTTTGTACACTTTCCCGTTCATTCTAGCTGAAACTCTTCTATCACACATCACACCTGATACTTTTGTCCACCCAGTACAGCCTGCCTGAACACGCTTCTTCACCTCTTTTCCACACTCTTCATTGCTCTGGACTGTTGATCCTAAATACTTAAAATCTTCCACCTTCTTTATCTCTTCTCCCTGTAACATCACTTTTCCATTTGGATCCCTCTCATTCACACACATGTACTCTGTTTTACTCTGACTAATCTTCATTCCTCTTCTTTCTAGTGCAAACCTCCACCTCTCCAGCTTTTTCTCCACCTCTTCCCTCCTCTCACGACAGATCACAATGTCATCTGCAAACATCATTGTCCATGGGGATTCCTGTCTGACCTCGTCTGTCAGCCTGTCCATTTTTAAAACTGCAGCTAAGGAAAAAAACGTTGCAAGCATGCTGCTTATTTGCCTTTAGCAGTGTTTTTGGTGAATTCAAAGTTCTTTGTAAACCAGACAATTTTAATAAAGACAGTTCAGTTGCTGACGATCTATTTTAAATTACTGTAAACCTTAAAACACCTGGCTCATTAGATGATCCTTACACTGTGATGATGATTAAACATCATACCTTCCAGATTCCCTCCAATGACTCAGTAAAAGACCGCTTTGCGCGGCTTTTAAACATTTCAAGGCGTTTGCGACCGCTGCTCTGCTGCGGCGCCTCCTGGAGGCGTGGAGCTGCTTCATCACATCCCTAGAGAGAAAATATTCAGAGTAAGGATCACGGTACAGACAATGTTGTTGGAGAGGACAGCTTCTTTACTAGTAAGTGAAGAATGCTAAAATAAAAAAAAAATACAGGTGCATTCAAACCGACCAGTTCGTTATCACCAGGTTGTGAATGTTGGTGATTTTTCTGTTTCTCCTCGTAAAGATCTCTCAGAAACGTCATCACCAACTGGTTTTCAGATTGATCGCTTTTGGGACAAGATCGCTGGGAAAACAAAAAAAAAAAAAAAAAAGAAAAACTTAACAACGCTTTATTATCAGAAAACATTTTATTTGGAGAATAAAAATATTTTGCAGATGGATATTAAATCTCGGTGTCGAGCCGCTCCTCCTCCAGGTCGAGAGGAGCCAGATGGGGTGGTTCGGGCATCTGGTCAGGATGCCCGCCGAGCGCCTCGCGGGCGAGGTGTTTCGGGCACATCCCACCGGGATGAGACCAAGGGGCAGACCCCGGACCCGCTGGAAAGACTATGTCTCACAGCTGGCCGGGGAAAGACTTGGGATCCTTCCGGGTGAGCTGAAGGATGCAGCTGGGGTGAGAGAGGCCTGGGCTGCCTGTTTGAGGCTGTTGCCCCCGCGACCCGACCCCAGAACAAGCGGAAGATGACGGAACGGATATTAAATGCTACTTAAGAAAATTTTTAAGTACATCAAATGATTCTTTTCCGATCCAATTTAGAGGGATAATATTGTCAAAATTATTCAGCCACACATGCAAAAAATAGAATTTGATTATGTATTAAATGTTGCGGCCAAAGGTGACCCTGGCAAAGGTGTAAGAAAAGTACATTTTGATGGATGACCTGCACAGATCCCTGACTTTAACATTATTGGGATGTTAGACCAGTAGGTTAGGAACGGAAAGCCATTAAAGTTCAAGCGAGATGAGGAAGGTGAGTGGATACTTTTTGCATTTTTAAATATCATTTCCGAACTTTGAGCCAGCTGGAGGTGATGTAGTTTTACAGCCACACCAGCAGATGGCAGGTGAGTTAAACAGATAAATACTTCAGTGAACTACGTCACTGCCAGAAACAAAACACAAACATTCATACTGTTCTTTGGTTGAAACAGCCTTGGAGATTCTGGTCAAACAAAACTTATCTCAAGTCACTTTTTTATATTAAAAAACCCAATTTATTGCAGGAAAAAAACTACGTAAAACCATTTTTTAAAGTAAAAAGCTGTTAGAATCTTAAATAAATTGAACACAGATTTGACAAACCCATTAGTTCTTCAGTTAAAGATGTTAAAATGCCTCCAGAAGAGTTTTAGATGGATGATAAACTGAGCAGAGTAAGTTCATTCCATCAGATAATGACAAATAAACAAGAGAGCTGACTCAGATCTTTAGGTGTGCGTCACTCTGACCTCTGTGAGTCAGTCATGAAGTGATCACATTCTGGAAAGACTGGTTTGTTTTCCAGATGTAATCATCTAAAAGGGAACTTTAAGAATCTGCACCAGGCGCTTCAGGTTCAATCATACGTTACCATGGTGTTTTCAAAGATTGAAGCTTGCTCCTCGTTGTCCAACGTGGCCAAGTGCTTCTGGAGTTCTAACTTGGTTTTAGACGGAGGGAGACCTGGAACAGATTAGATTAAAAGTCTTTGTTTAGATTTGGTTTCTCTGTGACCTATTTTACAGCTTGATAGGAAATCAGGTCTGAGGTGAAATGTATTTCTAGTTATGAAAGAAACATAACGTTACAATTACTTACAATTTCTGTAACTAGGTTCAAATAAAATGTTTGTTCCTTTCTGTGTCTTCTTGTTTAATTTTTGCCGTATTCTTCATACAATTTAAATTATATACAACTTAGACTTCCATATCTGTCGTCTTCTGCTTATCCGGGACCGGGTCGCGCGGGCAACAGCCTCAGAAGAGGAGCCCAGGCTTTTTCTTTGCATCCTCCAGCTAACCTGGAAGGATCCCGAGTTGTTACCCCGCCAGCTGTGAGACCTAGTCTCTTCAGCAGATCTGGGGTCTGCCTCTTGGTCTCCTTTCAGTGGGGCGTGCCCCAAACGCCTCACCAGCGAGGCACTTGGGAGGCATCCTGACCAGATGCCCGAACCACCCGATCTGGCTTCTCTCGACCTGGAGGAGAAGCAGCTCTACTCCGAGCTCCTCCCGGATGGCAGAGCTCCTCACCCGATCGCTGAGAGCCCTGCCACCCTGCAGAAGAAGCTCATTTAGGCCGCTTGTATCCTTGATCTAATTCTTTCGGTCACATAGGTGAGGGTTTGAATGTAGATCGACTTGTAAATCGAGAGCTTTGCTTTTCGGCTCAGCTCTTTCTTTACCACGACGAACCGATGCAGCGTCTTAGTTATTGCTGACGCCGCACCGATTCGTCTGTCAATCTTCCGTTTTATCCTTCCCCCACTCGTGAACAAGACCCCGAGATACTTAAACTCCTCCACTCTCTTCTTCTTCTTTCGGCATTTCCCTTTAGGGGTTGTCACAGCAATTCAGTTTCTTCCATCTAACCCTATCTTCTGTATCCTCTTTGGTCACACCAACTATCTTCATGTCTTCCTTCACTGTATCCATGAACCTCCTCTTTGGTCTTCCTCTAGTCCTCTTTCCTGGTGGTTCCAAATCCAGCATCCTTCTTCCTATGTACTCTCTCTCTCTCCTCTGTACATGCCCAAACCATCTCAGTCTTGCCTCTTTAACTTTATCCCCAAAACCTCTAACATGTGCTGTTCCCCTGATGTACTCATTTCTAATCCTGTCCATTCTGGTCACTCCCAGGGAGATCCTCAGCATCTTCATCTCTGCTACCTCCATCTCTGCTTTCTGTCTTTTCTTCAGTGCCACTGTTTCTAGACCAATCAGCATGGCCGGTCTCACCACGGTTTTGTACACTTTATCTTTCATTCTAGCTGAAACTCTTCTATCACACATCACACCTGATACTTTCCTCCACCCATTCCAGCCTGCCTGCACACGCTTCTTCACCTCTTTTCCACACTCTCCATTGCTCTGGACTGTTGATCTTAGATACTTAAAACCTTCCACCTTCTTTATCTCTTCTCCCTGTAACTTCACTTTTTCTCTCATTCACAGGTGTGTGAAGGAGAGGGATCAAATGGAAACTCCTCCACTACTTATACTATTTATTCTTTAGACTATTTCTGCTTGTATTCGTGACTGTGTGTATGTGTAGCTCAGTGGTAGAACGGCCGTAGTTGGACCAGAGTTGTTTTGATTCCCGTTAGATTTGATTCATGTGTCCCTGGAAACAACACCTAACCACCCAGTTGCTCTCACCATTGCTTTAGTGATCTTTATTTAGGCGTTTTGAAAAAAACTAAGTGACTAAATAATGTTTCAGAACACAAGTTTTTTCAATGTTGCAGATTTGAATTAGACAGAAAAAACCTGAAGTTTTAAGTAAAAATAAATAAAAACGCTACAACCATAATTATCCTGTAAAGGGTTCATTTGCAATATAAAAACTGGTATGTTACCTTCTATCCTCTCACACAGCCTGTGGAGATGCTGCATGGGGCAGCCGTCACACTGCTGGCTCTGGGTCTTTTCCTTCTGCTGCTGGGCGGCCACAGAGAAAGCCTGCTTCAAAGTCAGCATGATCTCATCAACCTGCAATAAGAAAAAAAATATGGTTTCAAAAACATTCCAATCCAAATGGAAAAGTGAGGTTACAGGGAGAAGAGATAAAGAAGGTGGAAGATTTTAAGTATCTAGGATCAACAGTCCAGAGCAATGGAGAGTGTGGAAAAGAGGTGAAGAAGCGTGCATTCACTAAATGGTGCTGCGCTAAAGAGAATGTAAAAAAAAAAAAACGTCAGATAGGTCAGTCAAACTTTATTAACAATTACAAAACAGCTTTCTGTTTTTATTCCCAAAATAAATAAACAGCTGTTTTATTATTTTCTCCGAGATAAAGTATTAGTATTTTCGTGACACAGTTTATCTTCCATTGGAGATAAACTCTGTTTAGTCTTGTTTACTTGGCACAGCGCATCCTCTTGCTTCCTCCACTTCCTCACCATTGATTCATTGATGTTAAACTCTCTCGCTGCGGCTCTATTCCCGTGTTCTACTGCGTGACCGATCGCCTTGAGTTTAAACTATGCGGTGTAACAGTGTCTATTGGTAGGAGCCATTTCAGGGTCTTTACACAAACACACAAATGGAAATGAGACGCCCTTTCATATATCCCAGCATGCACTGCGCACTACTTCTTCTACGGGGGAAATGGAGTCGGCGGCTGCTTACCGCAGTTGCGACACCTGTTGTAGCTCAATATTAATCCATATATAAGGCGCTCCGGGATAAAAGGTGCATCGTGGACTTTAAAGAAAATTTAAGGTTTTTAGGTGCGCCCTATAGTGCGGAAAACACGGTAATTTAAAATGAAGAGATTTCTGACGTTGTTAATCTGTTGCTTCATCCCATTTGCTACAAAAAAAACTTCCCTACAGTAAGTATGCCGAGTCTCACGTTGGCATGAGCTGCTTCTAAGAATCATAAATGTGGTAAATGTTCTGTGAACTCAATTTCTTCACACTTCAAGTCTGATCATGCCATCTGCAACAGAAAGAGCTGTTTACTCATCCTCACCAGCACACTCAAGCAATGCTACCATTTCCCAGAAAACTCTGCTCCTGAACGTGGATCACAAGTACTTCTACAATGAGTTCAAAATTATAACCAAAGATTCAAGCTTCTTGATTTAAAAATCAATTATATAAGCATCATCATCATTGCCTGGCTGGTGACACCCAGACAGAACTAGACCTAGATCAGCAATATCACAGCTAGATCCTCCTCAATGAACTAGAAGATGTGACCAGGGTGAGGGAAGTCTGGGATCGTCTGCTTAGATGTTACTCCTTCAAATATACAGGAAACAATCAATGAAAAAAATCAAGTTGCTTTTCCCACAAATCTTCACCAAGCTCCCAAACGACAGTGTGAGGTCATACCAGAGATACATCCGTGCACTGAAAGACGTAACACACAAACTGATAGTTTCCTCCTTCCACCATCTCTCTGCAGATGAAACCAAAGTGATCCATATAACGAAGACCCTGCAGACAGATCATAAAAGAAGCCACAAGATGTTAAAATTAAAACAGAAACATCTGTTTCCTCTTTTTACTTCATGGAATCGTACCGTTGCGCAGAAGGAGATCTCGTTGAACCTCTTCTCGATGGACACTTTTTTGGTGTCTGGGCTTACCAAGAAGATCTGAGCCTTCCCGACCTACAGACAAAAAAAAAAACAAGGAGTAAGTCTGGCACTGCGCTTCTTAGATGTGCTGCC
This sequence comes from Neostethus bicornis, assembly GCA_902685375.1. Lineage (NCBI taxonomy): Eukaryota > Metazoa > Chordata > Actinopteri > Atheriniformes > Phallostethidae > Neostethus > Neostethus bicornis. The sequence goes on along the minus strand of LR738542.1, from coordinate 5,508,071 downwards.
CAAGACATGTTTGGTGCAAATTTTTACCATAATTTGGAGTCTATGTAATAAATACTGTGCATTCCGTGTGTGTGTGTGAGCAGGATAACTCAAAAAGTTACAGGCGTATCTCTTTGTTTATACGTGGGGTTTCCCACAACTGAAAACACTCAAATTGGACTGATTAATTAGTTCAAATTGACAATAGTTGTGAGTGTGAACATGACTGGTTGTTGATCCCTCTAAGAGGCCTGTAATCAGACCGGAGATCTGTTCGGGTTGTTAAACTGCGCCTATTGGCTGCCAGGAAAACGTGGCAACCTTTTTCCATGAACCTTGGCGGAGCTCTGCGCTCTTGGAGAGCTTTTCTAATTTGGTCAGGTTTTGAGGGCTGTTAGACGATGGTGGACACTTCTTTCTTTACGTCCTGCTTTCTGATCCTGTCCACCTTTGAGCTTCACTACACAGTGATTTCTAAATAAGGATTTTATATTAAACCATGAGTCTGGTGAGGGGGTCCCTTGATGTTGCTGGAGTTGAGTTCATCTGTCCTGATGAAGTCGTTGTGAACAGATATTTTCAGAGTCAGCGTTATTTGGTTCCAGTTACATGATGATGTAATGTCTAATGAACAACATTAGTGATGTTTTTTAATTTTTATTTTGGTCTCTACTGCTTTCCTCCGTTCTTCTATCTGAAAGCACCTTTTGCTTTAAGTTGTTTTTCCTCCTAAAAAAAAAACAGGGATGCTCTGACCCTTTTTAGTTTAGTTATCAGTTGTGTTGATTGAGTAAATCTGTCTGATTAACTGGGTGTGAAGCTCATTGAGACCACTCTTATGATTTGAGCAACAGAAAAATTTGAATGATGAATCTTCTTTCAATTTTTTTTTATACATCTTTTAAACCACTTAGGTTCTTGCTTGGCTGCACAACGCTGCACTCGTTGGTTCTGCCACATCCTCTGCCTGCCTCCAGACCATTCTGTGGGAGCAACCCTTCAAATCAACCCAAAATACGCGGGCTGGAAAAGATCCTGATGGAAGCCTTTGTACGCGATGGCTCGACGTAATCGCGGGCGACCTCCAACAACTCGGAATCACCGTAAAGAAAGGAGATCAGCTGGCCCATGATCACCAGCACAAGAAAAACTTGATCCATCTGGTCGGCTCAACGCAAGGGGATGGGACTCACGCCCCTTCACTGGAGCCCTGCTTGAGTAATGAGTAGTTTCCCTCAGTAGTATTCCCATTTTTGGACACAGCATCCCTCTGTCAGACTCTGTAAAAAACCTTGGAGTCAAAATGGATTCCAACTTCACCTTTGACTCCCACATTCACCATCTCTGCAAGATTTCCTTCCTGCATCTTAAAAATATAGCCAAGCTACGTCCATGTCTTTATTCCAGGCTGGATTACTGCAATGCCCTCCTTGTAGGGATCCCATGCAGGGGTTTACAAAAGCTCCAGCACATCCAGAACTGCGCTGCCCGGATAATGATAAGGAGGTGCAAATATGACCATATCACTCCCATCCTCAAATCCCTCCACTGGCTTCCCGTTAAATACAGAATTCAGTACAAGCTCTGGCTCCTCACCCATCAGTGCATACACGGCACTGCACCTGTTTATCTCCAAGAACTCCTAACCCTCCACACCACTGTCCAAGACCTGCGCTCCTCCTCCTCCTCCTACTACTGCCTGCATCAACCGAGGACCAAACTCTCCCCTATGGGGGACAGGGCCTTCCAGGCAGCTGCTCCACACCTCTGGAACGACCTTCCCGAGAGCTTGAGGGCTCCACAGAGCGTTGAGATTTTTAAGAAAAGACTGAAGACATTTTTATTTCTAAAGGCTTTTTAACAAAGTTTTTAGTGTTTTTTTTGTGTTGTGGTTTTATTTAATTTTGCTGTTTGTTGTTTCTTTTGGTCATTGTAGCACTTTGAGATCTCCATTGGAGATATAAAGTGTGTTACAAATAAAATTTTTATTATTATTATTAATATCATCCAGGTAAAGAGCTCTTAAAGAGCTGAGCTGGAGAGCTTTGCTTTGTGGAATAGAATACTGTCATGTGGATGTGGTTTCCTTGGCCGTACCAGGAGGGTATCACAAGTCAAACAGATGTGCATCTGCTGAGTAGGACAGTGATGGACCCCGTTAGACCCCCTTCCTGCTTCAAGAATTAACAGGAACATTTCTACTGGCGAGATGCCACAAAGGGCGAATGAAGGTCAATCAGACTGTGTTAGAATTAAACAGCAGTCAGCATGTAATCTTGCTGAGTTGAGATTATGTTCTCATGTTTTTTTTGTCCTTTAAAGGAAACGAGTGTGAGGAATTTCTAGACCTAAACGTTTCAGATGAGCAACTAGTTCACGAACAGAAGACTTCTAACATGAAACGGCAAAACATGTCGAGTAAATTCAATGTTTTTGTTGTTTCAGTGGTTTGTGGGAGCAGATCAGGACACGATCTTCTGGACTGATAATATTTGGGCACGTCTAGTTCTTTAAAAGGTTTTCAATTTGGTTAAAAATGAAGCAGGGAGATTGTTGTTGCAAACTATCAGGATAGATCCCCAAAACTCCTGTCTCAGTGTCACTTCACAACCCCCCAATTAGATTGTAGAAAAAGTTTCAAAAAAGTCTTCTGGACAGTTTAATTCTTGATCGAGACGTTTCGACTTCCATCCGGAAATCATTTTCAATCTGATAGAAATGGACTGAAAACTGGATCTATTTATACTAACCTAAGTAAAAGGTAAAAAATAGTGAGGAAGGGCTCAACCAATGAGCCTGTGTTACCTATGATGGCCGTGAATGGCTCCTGACACATAGGGAATAGAGACTCCATTTTCCCTACGTGTCAGGACTGTCCGAGAAGGTACAGAGAATCTTCAGACAACATGACATCCCGGTTTTCTTTAAACCGGTCAACACATTACGGCAGAAACTAGTACATCCTAAAGACAAGATGCCCACAGAAAACAGAGCAATGTAGTTTATTCGATCTGGTGCAGTGAAGGTAGCTGCAAAGAACACTACATTGGTGAAATGAAGCAGCCACTCCACAAAAGACTTTACCAACACAGAAGAGAAGCCTCAAGTGGTCCACAGTCTGCTGTACATCTGCATATTAAATCCACCAAACACACTTTTGAGGACAGTGAGGTGAAGATTCTAAGTAGAGAGAAAGGATGGTTTGAAAGAGGGGTGAAGGAAGCCATCTTTGTGAAGAAAGAGAATCCCTCACTGAATCGGAGTGGAGGCATTAGATACATTCTGCCCGAGATTTACAGCAGCATTCTGAAGCCCTGGACCAAAGAGGACACATCGTGACCCAGATTCACGCCTCTCGTTAGCAGGTATTTTCTATTCACTAGGCTTTTAGCATTATTACAATAGGGTTCGTTTACTGGTCTGTGGCTACAATAGGAGCCATTCACGGCCATCATAGGTAACGCAGGCTCATTGGTCGAGCCCTCCTTACTATTTTTTACCTTTTACTCAGGTTAGTATAAATAGATCCAGTTTTCAGTCCATTTCATTCAGATTGAAAATGATTTCCGGATGGAAGTTGAAACGTCTCGATCAAGAATTAAACTGTCCAGAAGACTTTTTAAAACTTTTTCTACTATGGATCACTCCTGGATGAATGAGGTACTACACGGATATGCCCCCGATTAGAGTTAAAATCATTCTACAAACTTTGTAGATTGTAAATAATATGGTCCCATCTTATTTTAGTGTATCATCCAATCAGAACACTGCAATCACATAATGCAGGGCTGTTGAAAATTGCTAGACGTTTTAAAGGTACAGCCTTTAGCCCCCTGTTTTTTAACAGCTGTGACGATAGTATGGTAGTAACAGAGTCTGACTGATCATTGTGTTGTTCTTGTGTGTGTGTGTGTGTGTGTGTGTGTGTGTGTGTGTGTGTGTGTGTGTGTGTGTGTGTGTGTGTGTGTGTGTGTGGTTGTGTTTCCGTACCGTAAACAGCATGGTCCTGTTCTCCTGCAGGCTGGTTGGCTGGACTCTGGTTGAGTTGGTGAGGGGTTCAGCAGTGCTGCTGCTTGTAATCTCAGGTGAAAGCCCGTTCTCATCCAAGGCGTGAAGGCTAGGGAAGCTGGCATCCTGCTTAAACAGAACCCGGCGTAGCCCTGGGCTCCCTGCCGCACCATTCCCGACTGAACCACCTTCCAGTCCGTTAGACTGAAAGGATAACGCCCTCCTCAGCCCGTCAACCAATCCACCTGAACCTCCACCTTTCTCTGATGATCCCGAACAGTGAAGCTGGCTAAACTTCTCGATGCACTCATCTATCAAAGCAGGCGGGCCTATCTTTTGAGAGACGCTCACTCGGCCGCAAAACAGAACCTCAAACTTTTTGGCAAAGGTTGTTGGGGACACAGAAGACGGGGGAGCCGTGGAGTTTGTTGTTGAAGAGGAATGAGAAGTGTCCGAGTCACCTCCAAGGCCTGAGGAAGTGGCGGTGATGTCATTGTTTCGGGCTGAGCTTTTACCAGCTTGCCTCAACGTACTGATGATCTCAGGGACCTGGAGAAAGAAAAGGAAGCTGATAAGAGTTGCTGTAATGGTCATAAGGACTCTAATTGCCATGACGTGAGATTGTTTACGAGTGGGAGCAATTAGTTTACATAAACTCCACCCATCGAGTGGATCCAAACCGTTTCTAATGTCTGGTTTTAAACTTATCTAATATACTGTATATATATTATAATTTCACCACTATAAGGTGCATGTAAACGTCTTAGATTTTCTTCAAAATGAGCGGTGCGCCCTTTCATGCGGTGCGCCTTGTGTGTGAGAAAAGGCGGACCTAAAAGAAAAAGCGGTGCCCGTGAGGCGAGGCGAACCTGAAAGAAAAGGCATGAGAACGTTAAAGAGTGAAGTGTGGGTGTGGATTGTGTATAAAAAAGGTATGTGCTGTATGAACAACATTGCTGTTTTAACCCTGAAAATGACAAAGAGACACGCTTATGACGCTCAGTTTAAGCTGAAGGCAATCAGCTACGCGGAGGAACATGGGAATCGAGCCGCCGCGAGAAATTTCAGCATTAACGAGTCAATGGATTGTAGATGCTTGGACTAACGTGTCTGCTGGTACTGTTATCCGAGCTTTCGCAAAAGCTGGTATCCTTTCTGAGGAGCCGTACAGTACAGACAGTGACTTTGACAGCGAGGAGCGAAGTGGACCTGCTCTGTTGGATTTTGCGCAGCTGTTCGATTCTGAAACAGAGGATGAGGACTTTGACGGATTTGAATAAAGACTATTACCGGTAATGTGCTTGTTTAGTATCGTTACTACTTAAATAAAGTACAACCAAACTCAGTTTTGCTCCCGATCTATTTTTTAATACGCACATTTGCATGCTTGCGTGTGTGTTGTTGTAAGGCGGTGTGTGACTGAGACTGCGCCTTTTCGTACGGTGCGCCTAATTTTAGGTGGAAATTACGGTATATATGGGGCTGGATTGATCCTTCTGGCACACCACACTGGGTGAGTTATGGGTTTGTTTTGGACCTGGTGGCGAACCAGAGCAGATTTCGGTCCGTTAACAGCTCAAATTTGGGATTTTTGGCTGACTAGAACTAACCCTGTAGGGTGCCAAATTTGAACCCCATGATACACCACGTTTTGACCCTTTGGTGGAAAACTCAGTTAAGAAATTTTATAATAATTATGAAATCAAACTCTCAATTTGCAAATGTTTCATTTAGGACAGTTTTATTTTGTGGTAGAACTTAAAGTGATGTGCACGTCCTGTGTGCCTGTGTCCTGTATTTGGTTCTACTGTTTTCTTGAAAAGTCTAAATAAGTTTTTATTCTGGTTCAATTAATGTAATTCAAAGTCAATGGTGGGCAAGAATGAAGCCTTTATTGAAACCAGTTTAAACTCTTGGTGTCCCTGACCTGTATGAATGACCCATGCAGGTCAGGAACAGGGTCCCGCCCCAAGTGGACGAATCGGCGCAGCGTCAGCAATAACTAGAACGCTGCATCGATCCGTCGTGGTAAAGAGAGAGCTGAGCCAAAAAGTAAAGCTCTCGATTTACAAGTCGATCTATGTTCCTACCCTCACCTATGGTCACCAGCTGTGGGTGGTGACCGAAAGAATGAGATCGTAGATACAAGCGGCCGAAATGAGCTTCCTCTGTAGGGTGGCTGGGCTCTCACTCAGAGATCAGGTGAGGAGTCTGCCATCCAGAAGGAGCTTGGTGTCGAGCCGCTCCTCCTCCAGGTTGAAAGAAACCAGATGGGGTGGTTCGAGCGCCTCACTGGTGAGGTGTTTCAGGCACATCCCACAGGTAGGATACCAAGAGGCAGATCCCAGACCTGCTGGAGAGACTATGTCTCACAGCTGGCCGGGGAACAACTCGGGATCCTTCCGGGTGAGGGGATCCTTCCGGGTGAGCTGGAGGATGCAGCTGGGGTGAGAGAAGCCTGGGCTTCCCATCTGAGGCTGTTGCCCCCGCAACCCGACCCCGGATAAGTTTAAGATAATGGAACAGAGCGGAGGAATACTGCCGTTGTGAGAAAAAAAAAAAAAAAACGTATTTGGAAAATTGCAAAGAAATAAAATTCTTCGAGAACGTTTTGGCTTGGTGCAGATTTTCATACACGTGTGCTCACAGAAATTATGTAAACACTGGTGACCTGATGAGATCTGTGACTTTGCACGTGCCCAGAACGCTCCCCCTCCCTTCCAGATAATCTAACCATCGAGATCTGCGACCTAACCACCGAGGTCTGCGACCTAACCACCGAGGTCTGCGACCTAACCATCGAGATCTGCGACCTAACCACCGAGGTCTGCGACCTAACCACCGAGGTCTGCGACCTAACCATCGAGATCTGCGACCTAGCCATCAAGATCTGCGAACTGCCATGCTTCTACTGGCGTTAGGGTTAGTTTTCGGAACTCCGATCTATTGGGCCACTGAGGCTGCAGATCTCGATAGATCACCGGACTCTCATAATGTTTATGATTGCACAAATACTTTTTGTAAATATGGAAGTTTATAGACTCCAGACCTTAAAAGACTGGATTTTAAATGCACTAAACTGAACTATTTATTCTCACTTCCTTATTTATAAGAAACATCCTCAAACATAAAAATCAGACACCACTCATGTTGCGGTTCAAGTGAACGCCACCACTACGCCGTGTACGGAGCAGAGGAAGTAGTAGGTCAGAGCAGAAGCCCAAGCTGACTCATTTATGAAGTCATGAAGGAGTCCTGCCAGAGCAGTAACTAAACATCCTAACATTCACAGGCAGGTTCTGCTGTGTCTTGCCTCTCGGTATGAGGCTCAAAGTTTATTACAACACCTTCAGGCAAACACAATGTGGCTTTGTTCTAAAAGCTGCTCTGGAATCTTTTTTGTTTTAAACTCAAAGTCTAATGAAATGTTTAAAACAATAAATCACCGCTCTGAAAATTTTAGATGTCTTTAAAATGATAACAGACAATGAACAAGATCATTTAACATGATTTAACCTGGGATTAACATCCGTTTTGATGATTCGGACATGGTTTGTTAATCTTAATCTACAAATGTGCTTCGTACTAAGACCCGACCGGTTCATCAAATCTTTTTTTTGTCATTCTAAATTCATCCCAAAATGAGGATATATCTGTTCTGCATTGCACCGCAGCGGGCAGCCACGATTTTACCAATGGTTGGAGTAACTGGGGGTTAGCTGTCTCCTTCAGGGACACTTAGGCATGGACCCAGTGGAAATCGAATCAGTTTCTTCCGGTCCAAAGACGGACATTCTAGCACTAAACCAACATATCCTCCCTACAATTACCAAAACATTGGTAATCCGCTTTCGCTCGGGAGGAGCTCGGTGTCGAGCCGCTTCTCCTCCAGGTCGAGAGGAGCCAGATGGGGTGGTTCGGGCATCTGGTCAGAATGCCCCCTGAGCGCCTCGCTGGTGAGGTGTTTCGGGCACGTCCCACCGGGAGGAGACCGAGAGGCAGACCCCGGACCCGCCGGAGAGACTATGTCTCACAGCTGGCTGGGGAACGACTCGGGATCCTTTCAGGTGAGCTGGAGGATGCAGCCGGGGTGAGAGAAGCCTGGGCTTCCCATCTGAGGCTGTTGCCCCGCGATCCGGCCCTGGATGAGCGGAAGATGACGCAACGGAACTTTATTGATATCTCACCGGGGAAATTTGTGTGCTGTATTACACCACAGCAGGCTGCCATGACGGCACCAATGGTGGGAGAAACGGGGGGGTAAGTGTCTTCTACAAAGACACCTAGACATGAGCTCTATGGGATTCGATCTGGCGAACTTCCAGAGAACTTCTGGTTCAAGGGCAAACATTCTACCACTGAGCTATTGCCTCCGCCCCTTGTTAATATTAAAAAAATGGACCATTTTATTGAAAAAGAAAAAAAAAGGCCTTTTTTAGACCGTTAAATTTTTTTTGGCATTGGACTCAAAACTACTTTTTACACCTTTTCACCTTCCCCATTGAATCAAGTAGGGTAGGAGTGATTTTAGTGAGTTCTAGTGAGTTCATGTAGTTATTTTAGAGGAGTGCTAATAACTCCTCTTTTAAAAAAACATCTTCAGACCTATTTCTTTCTTTTTAACTGGGAGGATGCTTGATTAACTCGTCATTAAATGGACAGACTTCATCAACCAAGAGCGGACGTTTTACATAATTAAAACAACGGTTTGGATCTTGATTTAAAGTTATAACCTTTACTTCTGCGGTGATTCAAAGAAAGATGGAGTATATTTTCCAGTAAGTCGTAGACAGGAACATAAACTTAATCTTGATTAGAAAGAAAAAAAAACTGTTTCTGAAGGGCTTGTTGTTTCTCACTGCGGTTGAAAGAGTAACTACTGAAACACCGACTCAGGAGGAAGGAAGTTAGAGAAACAGAAAAAAATGGAGAAGTAGCAGTTTTTTTAAATATAATGAGACTTTTCTGGTGTTTTTCACTGTAAAAGTCATTATTTTAGTAATGATAATGATTCTAAATGGCAGATTTGGACGGATGATATTAAAGTATAAGTTATTCTTATTATTCTTTCAGCATGTCCCTTCAGGGGTCGCCATCATAAGTCAGCCTCTTCCATCTAACCCTATCTGCTGCATCTTCTTTGGTCACACCAACTATCTTCATGTCTTCCTTCACTGTATCCATGAACCTCCTCTTTGGTCTTCCTCTAGGCCTCTTTCCTGGTGGTTCCAAACCCAGCATCCTTCTCCTCTGCACATGTCCAAACCATCTCAGCCTGGCCTCTCTGACTTTATCTCCAAAACCTCTAACATGTGCTTTTCCTCTGATCCTGTCCATCCTGGTCACTCCCAGAGAGATCCTCAGCATCTTCATCTCTGCTACATCCATCTCTGTTTCTTGTCTTTTTCTAAGTAGGCGTGTTTGAGATGACACAGGCGGACGCAGTTCTGATTGGCGCAGATCGGTGCGCAATGGATGCCGGTTAGGTTTTGCAGTCAAAACCTAACCGGCATCCATTGCGCACCGATCTGCGCCGATCAGAACTGCGTCCGCCTGTGTCATCTCAAACACGCCTAGTGCCACTGTTTCTAGACCAATCAGCATGGCCGGCCTCACCACGGTTTTCTACACTTTTCCTTTCATTTGAATTGAAACTCTTCTGTCACACATCACACCTGATACTTTTCTCCACCCATTCTAGCCTGCCTGCACACGCTTCTTCACCTCTTTTCCACACTCTCCATTGCTCTGGACTGTTGATCCTAAGTATTTAAAATCTTCCACCTTCTTTATCTCTTCTCCCTGTAACCTCACTTTTCCAATGTACAATAAAGTATTGTTAATATAAAATTGTCAAAGTATGGACTTTAATATGTTTACAAAGTATTGTGAAAGTATTTCCAAATTACGGTCATCAACATATTTTAAGAGTATTTTCAAAGTAAAAGTATTATCATCTAAGTAAGTCGTTAAAGTATCCTCATCAATGTATAGCTAAAGTATCATCAGTGCATTGTTTTGAAAGTATTTTTAAAGGATGACCAAACTATCCCAAACAGAATGTTTAAAGATATTTACATGCACGGTTTGGACCTCAGCTACAAGCTAGTAAAGATTTAGTTTCATAGTAACATGTCAGAGAAATCCTGCTGACTCATCGTCACGGTGAAGAAAACATCAGCATTGAGACGAATGAAAGTCCCCGACTGCCCTCGTCATGTGATCGCTACGATGCCTACTGAAGCCCGGCCAAGTTCAAAGGTCAATGTTTTTAAAAAAGCAAAGGAACCAGGGAGGCATAGAAAACCCAAAACAGAAAAAAAAAAAAAAAAAAAGGGATCCCTGAAACCTCCCACGTTTAACTCTAATAAACTTCACATTACACTGCGTTCCAAATTATTATGCAAATGATGTTTTTGTTTGATTTTCCAAAATACTTGATGCAAATGACGATCAGCATCATTTTCAAGTCATTAGCTGTCAAATTGTATTTCAAATATTATTGAACAAACCTCCTAATGAAAACAGTATTTAAAAAATAAATGAAAAACTTAAAATGCACTGTTCCAAATTATTATGCATAACATAGTTTCAAGACTTTTTCTAGTTTATAAAGAACTGAAAATAGTAATTTGTTGAATTTACAGCAATATGAGGTCATATTCACTGAAATAAAAAGCCATTTCAATCCAAAACATCTTAACAGGTCAAGTTACATGTTAACATAGGACCCCTTGTTTGATAGCAGCTTCACAATTCTTGCATCCATAGAACTTGTGAGTTTATGGAGAGTTTCTGCTTGAATGTCTTTGCAGGATGTCAGAACAGCCTCCCAAAGTTGCTGTTTGGATGTGAACTGCCTCCCACCTGCATAGATCTTTTGCTTGATGATGCTCCAGAGATTCTCAATAGGGTTGAGGTCAGGGGAGGATGGGGACCACACCATGAGTTTCTCCCCTTTTACGCCCATAGCAGCCAATGAAGCAGATGTGTTCCTTGCAGCATGAGATGGTGCAGTGTCATGATGAAGATGATTTTGTTTCTGGAAGCACGATTCTTCTTTTTGTACCACGGAAGGAAGTGGTCAGTCAGAAACTCAACATACTTTGCAGAAGTCATTTTCACACCGTCAGGGACCCTAAAGGGGCCAAGCAGATCTTTCCCTAGGATTCCGGCCCAAAACATGACTCCGCCACCTCCTTGCTGACGTCGCAGCCTTGTTGGGACATGGTGGCCATACACCAACCATCCACTACTCCATCTATCTGGACCATCCAGACTTGCACGGCACTCATCAGTGAACAAGACTGTTTGAAAATCGGTCTTCATGTATTTCTGGGCCCACTGCAGCCGTTTCTGCTTGTGAGCATTGTTTAGGGGTGGTCGAATAGAAGGTTTATGCATAACTGCAAGCCTCTGGAGGATCCTACACCTTGATGTTCGTGGGACTCCAGGGACATCAGCAGCTTCAAATACCTGTTTGCTGCTTTGTAATGACACTTTAGCAGCTGCTCTCTTTATCCGATGTATTTGTCTAGCAGAAACCTTCCTCATTTTGCCTTTATCTGCACGAACCCGTGTGTGCTCTGAATCAGCCACAAATCTCTTAATGGTACGATGATCACGCTTAAGTTTTCGTGAAATATCTAAAGTTCTCATACCTTGTCCAAGGCATTCAACTATTTCACGCTTTTCAGCAGCAGAGAGATCCTTTTTCTTTCCCATATTGCTTGAAAATGGTGGTCTGCTTAATAATGTGGAACATCCTTCTTAAGCAGTTTTTCCCTTAATTGGACTCACCTCGCCAACTAAATATCATGGGTGTATGTAATTGATTTCAGTGATCCACAGAGCCCTGAGACACAATACCATCCATGAGTTTAACTGAAAAACACTAAATTTAATCTTTATGACACCTAAATACAATTTGCATAATAATTTGGAACGCAGTGTAAACATGTTTGTTTTAGAGGAGCTGGAATCTCATGCCACCAGTCTGGATTGGTACAAGGACCGTCGGTTATAAACACACATTTACTGGTTTATTTTTACTCCAGAAGAAAAAGAAAAGTCACGAGGCGACATTAAGAAAGGACAAACAGATTTACAGACTGATATCAATCACCCGTCTCCTACAACTAAACTACCGTAATTTCACGGCCATTAGGCGCACCGTACGAAAAGGCGCAGTCTCAGTCACACACCGCCTTACAACAACACACACGCAAGCATGCAAATGTGCGTATTAAAAAATAGATCGGGAGCAAAACTGAGTTTGGTTGTGCTTTATTTAAGTAGTAACGAAACTAAACAAGCACATTACCGGTTATAGTCTTTATTCAAATCCGTCAAAGTCCTCATCCTCTGTTTCAGAATCGAACAGCTGCACAAAATCCAACAGAGCAGGTCCTCTTCGCTCCTCGCTGTCAAAATCACTGTCTGTACTGTGCGGCTCCTCAGAAAGGATACGAGCTTTTGCGAAAGCTCGGATAACAGTACCAGCAGACACGTTAGTCCAAGCATCTACAATCCATTGGCAAAATGTAGCGTAACTCGCCCGGCGCTGCCTTCACCCTTCGGTCATCCATCGCTCCCACGCCGCTCACACTTCACTCTTTAACGTTCTCATGTGTTTTCTTTCAGGTCCGCCTCACGGGCACGGCGTTTGCTTTTAGGTCCGCTTTTTCTCACACACAAGGCGCACTGCACAAAATGGCGCACCACTCATTTTGAAGAAAATTTGAGACTTTTAGGTGCGCCTTATGGCCGTGAAATTATGGTACTTTTAGAAAGTTAATTATGTAAAAAAAAACAAAAAAAAAAAAACACAACTTTATGTCCTTAAAGCAAACATTTAAATAAAATCAGCAACAATGTGTGAAATTCAGATTATGAGACTAACAATAAACCAAACATTGTGCCTCCTGTTCCAAAAGGAAACAGAAAAACTGCTATGACTCACACGCTATCAAACCCTGTGACAGATACATCTCCAGTAGACGGTACTGTGTTTACTGGATCATCATGATGTATCAAAGTTTGGACAGTTTGTAACCACAGTTCTACAGATAAACTGTCATTGTTTAAAAAATTCTTCAAGATAATAAAGTTTCTGAGTCAGTTTAGAAAAATATTCCTTAATATTTGTTACTAATTTCAGCTGATCGTGTGTATTTTCTCTTCCGTGCTTTCTGACATGTTGCTACAGGTTCGTGTATTTTCTTTTCTCCGGTTTCTTCCTTTGAATCCTCTCCAGTTGCTCCATCACTGCTCCTCCCTGAGTTACTTATCTGGTGTTTCCACAGGCCTCACATTTGGCAACAGATTCACACACACTAGTTGATAGCTTTGCATTCAATAGTTTAAAACAGGGGTGCTCGACCGGTCGACCGCGGTCTATCGGTAGATAGCGGACTGGTCCCGAGTCAACCGCAAGACGTGTTGAAAAAAAGATGAAAAACAACATTATGACATTTTTTAATGACAGAAAGTCAGTGTTGCCAATTTAGCGACTTTGATGCTAAATTTAGCGACCTTTTGGCCGCTCAAAAAAGTGACTAGCAACAATCTAGCGCCTTTCTTTTTTAAAGAGCGCATTAAATAAATAAATAATAATAATGAATGAATTACTCTATTCATCCCTCACCGGGGAAATTTGTGTGCTGCACTCCTTACACCGCAGCAGGCTGCCCTCAACGGCGCCAATGGTGGGAGAAGCGGGGGTTAGGTGTCTTCTCCAAGGACCCTAGACGTGCTCTCCGTGGGACGCGAACCCGCGACCTTCCGGTCCGCGGGCGAACGCTCTAACCACGCGGGCACCGTCTCCACCCTAAAACCCTATTAACCCACGTGACTAAAACTCGGAGGTCAGCCAGGATCAGGATGAAACTATCAAAGCAATATTTTTTGTTGACTGGTGGAGAAGATCCTTATACAATTCTAAATCTATTTTCGAACAATCCCGATTTGATGCCTGGAATTCACCCCAAATTTCTACTCAGCTGCAGATCTGAAGGCTAATAAAGGAGTGGATGTGTCATCAACCCGAATGTTGATTGGATAAACTGTAGTTTTTTTAAATAAATGTTCTAATTGGCTGTGGATCTGGAGGACCTACTCAGGACCGATATTAGTTTTGATACATGCTGAAAAAAATCTTTTGTGGCTTGCAATGTTGCAGCGGGACTGGTCAATCTCATGAGGTTTGCTACTTGAAAAGTAGGTCTTGGGACAAAAAAGGTTGGACACCCCTGGTTTAAAAGAAGAACTTAGACAAGCTAGCAAATATAGCCACTCAAACAACAGCAGTGCTACACGTTTTGATCAAATGTTGCGCAACTTTTTGCAACGTTTTGAAGTATTTGAGCAAAGTTTGGACAAGTTACTGATGTTGCTGCACTTGCAAGATATGTCTTACATGCACTGTCGGCACTAACTACAGAAAAATACAGCCACATTCTGGACGTTTCTATCTACGTTTGCCATTGCTTATGCCTAACTGAGTAGGACTCTGAGCAGCCCCTTCCCTCGCAGTGCTGCATGAAAGCAGAGAGGGAGAGTTGGCCATATCTTAACAAAGCAGAGCATGTTGTGTCATTGTGGTTGCCACACCACAACCATTACAAATATCGTTAAGGCTGAAACTTATTAGTCACTGTACAGGTTTTAGTTTCCCATTCGTCCCACCTCCCGTCGAGGTGAGCGAGGACGTTCCAGATACCTGGCTTCAGATATATTTCTCTCTAAAATCGGAAGGAGTTATTTCAGTACAGGCGGTGCTCAGCTGTGCATAAAAACACTTTGAGATATCGCTGGTATTAAGAAAAAAAAAACCTGTAAATGCAGCTGGTCAGCAATTAAGCAGCCTGTCCCTTCCAGTTCAGGTTGGACCAAAGCTGTACTCAGTCCCGGTAGAATTTCCGGGACATTTCTTATGATTATTTTGGTCTAAAATGCCTGATTTTCAATCTTTTTTCCAACCTTTTTCTGTTTAAAATTAAATCAACTATTTCTGACGATTTGAAGCACAATTAATAGAATTGTTAAAAGAAGGAACAAATTTGTAAAAAAAAAGGATTAATTCTGTTAAATCAGGAGAACTTGCTCCACTTTTTTTTTTTCTAAACCATTAAATTTGTCTCTGAACATGTGGTTCAGTTGAACATTACCACAGATTTATTTGTGCTCATTTTGTTCTACGTCCTTCTTCCTTGTTTTTCCTCCGTGGTTGC
Organism: Neostethus bicornis; assembly: GCA_902685375.1. Classification (NCBI taxonomy): domain Eukaryota; kingdom Metazoa; phylum Chordata; class Actinopteri; order Atheriniformes; family Phallostethidae; genus Neostethus; species Neostethus bicornis. The sequence continues at coordinate 5,492,853 of LR738542.1, read as the reverse complement.
TCTGCAGTGACCTACTTGTTCTGAAACAGTTACGGATTATTGCAATTTTGTGGAATTTGGTTGATTTTGAATTACTTGTTGTGATCGCAACGTCACAAAATCCTGGAAGGACTACATGACCGGATCTATAGGAGTGTTTATAGCAAAAAAGAAGTGGGAGAACATTTTGATTATAGGCCTGAAAGCGTCCTAAAATGTGACCAAAAGGCTAAACTCAGAGCAGATACATCCTCTTCTTCTTCCGATGTACTCTCTCTCTCTCCTCTGCACATGTCCAAACCATCTCAGTCTGATCTCTCTGACTTTAAAACCTCTAACATGTGCTGTTCCTCTGATCCTGTCCATCCTGGTCACTCCCAGAGAGATCCTCAGCATCTTCATCTCTGCTACCTCCATCTCTGTTTCATGTCTTTTTCTCAGTGCTACTGTTTCTAGACCAATCAGCATGGCCGGTCTCACCACGGTTTTGTACACTTTCATTTTAGCTGAAACTCTTCTATCACACATCACACCTGATACTTTACTCCACCCGTTCCAGCCTGCCTGAACACGCTTCTTCACCTCTTTTCCACACTCTCCATTGCTCTGTATTGTTGATCCTAACTAATTATCTCTCCTCCCTGTAACCACTCTTTTATGTGTCTAAAAGGTATATTACTCAAAAGAAGCCAGATGGGGTGGTTCCGGCATCTGGTTAAGATGCCTGCCAAACACCTCACTGGCGAGGTGTTTTGGGTACATCCCACCAGGAGTAGACCCAGAGGCAGACCCCAGATCCGCTGGAGAGACTTTGCCTTACAGCTGGACAGGGAACACCTGTGGATCTTCCCGGGTGAGCTGGAGGATGCAGCTGGGGTGAGAGAAGCTGGGTTTCCCTGAAGAGCCTGTTGCCCTCGTGACCCAACCCGCTGAGGCGGAAGACGACAAAACGCAAAGTTATGATGTCTATATTAAAAATGCATCTAAATATAAATGCATCCATATATTTATAAATGAATACATTTAAAACGGTACAAAAATAAAAAGATGGCTGCAAGAGGGATCTGAATTTGTGCAACATCAACCCAGCAGCTTTAGAGTCAGTGACCTCTGACCGCTACAGGTGGGGTGCAAACCGTCAAAATCTGTATCAAGCAGGCTGATGAGAACAGAGGGAATCCAACCCGTATGAGGCTAAAAAGACCCAGAAACAACAAAAGAGTCAGTCTGCCACTGCTCCCCCCATGACTCCTAATGCATGTCACATTTTAAACAAGTGTGATATGAGCTGCAGTTCCCTCATTGGCTTATTCAGCCACAGCCGACGCTACACAAACAAAAGCATCTAGGTGCAGAGTCCATTGTCTCTAAAGACAGAAGGATATCAATATACAGTACACACATACACACACATACACACACACCGTTTGAGAAGACTACAAAGCAAACTAGTCTTTCTTTCAGTGTGAAAGAAATCAATCCGTTCCAAAAGATCAATCGTGTCTTTCACCTTTTTTTATTTCAGAGTTTGATCCGATTCTCAATGAAACAAAGACATCAGTTAGTCACCTTCTTATCCGTCCAGCCCTTATGGGGGGTGCCGGAGCCCATCCTAGCTGATTCTAGGCGAGGGGCAGGATACACCCCGAACAGGTTGCCAGTCTGTCGTGGGGCGCACATACAACCATCCACACATACACCCATTCCTAGGGGCAATTTGGCACCGGCCAATGAACCTAACATGCATGTCTTTGGAGGGTGGGAGGAAACCCACACAAACACAGGGAGAACATGCAAACCCCACACAGAAAGACCAGTGTTCCAAGCCTCGTCCCCACCCGGGAATCCCTGACCTTCTTGCTGTGAGGCCACAGTGCCACCCCGACACAAAGACACTTTTGATAAATTTTCAGAATGGATTAAATATTGTGATAAAGTCTGCATGACATTTTCTAATTGATTTGAAGAATCTTGTGATCTCCCAAACTAAAAACAAATTCACTATAAAAAAAAAACAATTCTGGACAAAATGATGAATCATTTCTCAGCAGATTTGATCAGAAATTAAACACAGATCTGGTTGATCATTGTTCTATGATTTGATCCATATCTTTAAAAAAATAAAATCACTGCAGATTTAAATCTAAGTGAAGCAGGTTCTCTGGTGTTAGTTTGACAGATCAAGGCTCAAAATGATCCTTTTTATGAAGAAGTTCATTTTAAAAACACATCCAGAGTCAAATCAACACAGCATCTGATGTCAGAAGAATTTTAAATGAAAAATAACAAGAAAAAATGGTCATAAAAAGAAAATCTTAAGAGAAAAGTTTCTAAACAGACTGAAAAATCATTGTTTGTCAGATTTTAAACTAATAAATCAATATCTAATCAGGATTAAAACGTCTTTTATTCATGAATTAAAGTCTAATTAATTAATTAAAGTATATTTAAATGATTCTGAGGTTGTTTTTATTTTTTTTAAACTCACATCTTTCTCTTCTTGTTTCACGTTGTTGAACAAGTTGAATATTTTAAGTCGTGCTTTCATTCCATTCGCCATTAAATTCACCAGGAAACAGATTTAAAAAGCTTGATTTAAACAGACATGATGTTTATCCAGAAAAAAACGTGTATTTCTTTCAGAGAAAAGTTCATTTTGTTTTCCTGAAAGTTAAAAAAAGGAGGTTCCTGAACAGAAGGGTGAAGTTAACATTAACTACTCAAAACTGTTTCCGGTTAAACTTCCGGGTTGGTTATTACAAAATAAAACAGGATCAAGATTTAAAGGTGTGTTTCTTATATAACAATTTAAATATTTTGCAAATTCTTTCATTCAGTTTTTTATAAACTACATACGTATCAACCTGCCAGGTGGAAATTTATTTTTTCTAAATGGGAGATTTTTGTTTTTAACACAGTACCTTAAATTGATATTATTTAAAAGTTGTTCCATTTATTCTATTCTGTCGTCTTCCGCTCATCCGGGGTCGGGTGGCGGGGGCAACAGCCTCAGACAGGAAGCCCACGCTTCTCTCACCCCGGCTGCATCCTCCAGCACACCTGGAAGGATCCCGAGTCGTTCCCTGCCAGCTGTGGGACATAGTCTTTCCAGTAGGTTCGGGGTCTGCCTTTTGGTCTCCTACTGATGGGACATGCCTGAAACACCTCACCAGTGAGATGCTGGGGAGGCATCCTGACCAGATGCCCGAACTACCCCATTTGGCTTCTCTCAACCTGGAGACGGAGCAGCTCAACACCGAGCCCCTCCTGGATGGTAGAACTCATCACCCGATCTCTGAGTGAGAGCCCCTCCACCTTTCGGAGGAAGCTAATTTCGGCCGCTGGTATCTGTGATCTCATTCTTTCGGTCACCACCCACAGCTGGTGACCATAGGTGAGGGTGGGAACGTAGGAACGTTGTGTTTATGGAAGGTTTGTATTCAAAACAATAAAAAAGTGTCTTTTCGGGTTGATTCAAAATTAAAATCAGTGAACGCCTGCATGGTCCAGTGGTTAGCACAGTGGCATCGGAGTGGCAGAGTTAGGATCAAGCTTGAAACACTGACCTTTTTGTGTGGAGTTTGCACGTTCTCCTGGTATTTTTGTGGGTATTCTCCAGGTACTCCTGATTCTGTTACCAGAGCATTCTCTACAGTCCTTAAAAGTTTGGTGACTGGATTGGTCAGGGATCTGCTCAGGATGCTTCCCGAGCGCCTCACTGGTGGGGTGTTTTGGACACGTCCCACCAAAGACCCCAGACCCGCTGGAGAGATTATGTCTCACAGCTGGCCGGGGACGACTCGGGATCCTTCCAGGTGAGCTAGAGGATGCACCTGGGGCGAGAGAAGCCTGGGCTTCCCGTCTGAGGCTGTTGCCCTGCGACCCGGCCCCGGATAACCAGAAGATGGCAGAACGAAAAGGTGACTGAATTGTCTTCATTTGGATGTGATCGAAGGCCAGGGGTGACGACCCACTCTAAAGTCAAAAGTCTGGTTGCATGAGACTCATCGTTGCTGGAACAGCAACTCATCCATCCCAGTTTGAATTTTTAGAAGTATTAGCGATAGCTGGCAGTTGCCATGCGTTTTAGTGTAAAAAAAAAATTGAGTTTTCAAATTTCTTATTGACACGTGTTTGCCTAAAACAGTTTGTATTAGACCTGAAACTACATTTGGAACAGGGTGAATTTAGACGTCTGAACCAGGACTGGTGTTCGATGTATGAGCTGCCACTCGTTCCCGTTAGGTCCTCTCTTGGACGTTTAGGTCTATCTTTCATGCCTCACACCGACCCCATCAACTTTAAAATATACACAACATCTGACTGGAGAACTGTTTACAAAGTTACATAGTCTAGTGTGTTTATGTCTATGGTTGCTCAGGTTGGAACCACAGGAGTGGGGGAGGGGTGTGAAGTATCACATTTACATTTAAAGGGAATCAGCGCAAAACAAGGCGGGTTTTTTCAATACAAAGATTACAAAAAAAAATAAAAAAAAATGAATTACTCTATTCATCCCTCACCGGGGAAATTTGTTTGCTGCACTCCTTACACCGCAGCAGGCTGCCCTTCAACGGCACCAATGGTGGGAGAAGCAGGGGTTAGGTGTCTTCCCCAAGGACCCTAGACATGCTCTCCATGGGACGCGAACCCGCAACCTTCCGGTCCGCGGGCGAACGCTCTAACCACGCGGCCACCATCTCCACCCAAACAACAACATATAAAATTATAAGATTTCCTCATTAGACGAACAATTTGTTTTATTTATTACAAAACTTATAAGTTGTGAAAGAAATGATAACGTGTTGACTTTTTTTTTTTAAATCCATATTTGGGGGTTTTGGAGCCAGATGAAAACCAAGTGGGACGAACCCCTGAATTCATTACAATGCATTCAATGAACGTTTTCAAAATCTGATTGTTCGTAAGAGAAGCGTCAGATTGTAAATGCAGCTGCTCCCCCTCCCATTAAGCGTACACGCACTGACACACACACTTACACACACAAATCTCTGACCTCACCCTGGCTGCTATTCTAGCTGAATGTAAACACCATTTCCTGTCTGACAATACGGAGTGTATGCTGCTGTTTTTATCCATGACGCATAAAAAACACTGCTTCTCTTTTTTTATTTTTATTTCTCTAAACCACTTCCATCCATGGTGCGGCCTCATCCTTTAAGAAGCGGTGTACACCCTGAACAGCTGTGGCACCAGTCTGCCACAACGTCTTACAGAAAAACAACAAAACAACTTTATCAGCTAAAACACCAACACAGTTTTTTTATATAGAAATATTATCAATAATAATGTATTTTTTTTATTTAATAACAACAAAACCTTCCAAATTTAGCGTTTTTTCCTGGAAATGTGAGTGTTTTATCAATCTAAAATGACTCATTTTCTGCAGATTGTTAAGAAGCAAGAAGGTTGTGGGTTCAGTCTAAACGTCAGTCTAAAATGCATGTCTTCGTAGGGTGGGAGGAAACTAGAGTACCTGGAGAAAACCCACACACACACAGGGAGAACATGCAAACTCCACACAGAAAGGCTAGTGTTTCAAGCCTTACCCCTTTTGGGGCGTGAATCCCTGACCTTTTTGCTGTGATGCCTCTGTGCTAAAACACTGTTCTAGTTCCTTAAAATGAGATACAAAAATATAAGCCCAAAAATACTGAAGAAATAACTTGGAAACATGTACGTCTGAAGGTCCCAAATTTTTGTAAACGTAATAATTCCCAAAGCAATTTAAAGTTACTCAGTACCAACTGTAGTTGAACTGATTAGTTTTTATGGGTTGACTTATTCATGAGTAAGCGATATGTATATATGTATATATCTCGATAAATTTGTTTGTTGCTGTAAGTTTTTTTCAGATCAAATTTCTCTTGATGACAAAGTTAAAATAAAGCTGCAAGATATGAAACAAATCACGCATCTTCACGGATACACGCAGTGTTGTTTTTGTCAACGATGACAACAAAATGATTTTGTTGACTAAGCATGTTTTCATGACGATGACGCAACGATAACAAAATAAATGCGACATTGTAGTGACGAAAATATGACGAGACGTTTGCAAGTTTCTGATGAAGAGACGAAAATGTAACGAAATGAGCGTCACACTTTCACATTTCTGTCTGAAAAAAGCACAGCGGCTGCATCTGTCTCTCACGGCGGCACGCCCCCAACAATACTGCACGTTCACACCGTCTACACAACACACTTGCAGCCACGAGAAAGTCACATACTATGGTGAAAACAGTAACAAAGAGGCTTGGTGGTCAGAAACTTAAAGTTTTACACATATTTTGCGCAAACAGCACGCTAACTTCAAGCTAATGCTAGCTTGTTGGCGCTGCTAACTTCCTAGTTAGCTTGGTTGCGCTAACGACTGATTTAAAGACACAATGCAGTGTTTACTTTGTTTACAGGGTGTTTAGCAGGTGTCATTTTTAAGTATACATAAGTTACGTTCCTCACTCACTGAAAAAAATTCTATTTATTTACGTTGTTTTACAATGTTCGCTGTTTTTGCGCAAGTTAAAGTTCGGCAGAGTTTTTTTTTTATATACAAATAACCTGCATCATTCTCAGTAATAAAGACACGATTGTTAAAGTAGGGATTTTTTTTTTACAGTAAAACTAGACTAAAAACATTCTAAGTCTTCCCTGACGAAAACTAGATGAAAACTCTTTTGGGTTTTTGTGACTAAAAACGAAAACATAAAGAGATGACGAAATTGTGACTAAAAATTGACTTTCGTTCCAAAGACAAAGACTAAAACGAAAACTTAGATGGCTGCCAAAAACAACAATGGTACACACGGATACACACACACACACACACACATCTGTGCTGACACCCTGTGGTTCTCCTACACATCAGAAAACTTTACTTTTACATCCTTTCTGCTTTTTTATTATTTAGTTTGATCACAAACAACAACAGATGATTAATTTAATCTACTTTATATTTAAATATTCACATGCAGATTAAATAAAAGTCATATGAGATGTAAAAGCAGATGGAACCAAACGAAGGACTGCAGACTTCACGTTTCTGAACAAGAAATAAATCTAATATTAAGATTGAAATAAAAGAGTCAAATTTATCACATTATTTTCTGAAATTTTGTCACATTTAAGTTGCTGCATTTGTAAATACAAGAGGTTTTTAGAGACAGTGTGTGTGTGTGTTTGTGTGTGTGTTTCACAGTCACACCAACTATCTTCATGTCTTCCTTCACTGTATCCATGAACCTCCTCTTTGGTCTTCCTCTAGTCCTCTTTCCTGGTGGTTCCAAATCCTGCATCCTTCTTCCAATGTACTCTCTCTCTCCTCTGCACATGTCCAAACCATCTCCTTTCTGTGTGGAGTTTGCAGGTTCTCCCCGTGCATGCGTGGGTTTCCTCTGGGTACTCCGGTTTCCTCCCACCTTCCAAAAACATGCATGTTAGGTTGATTGGCCGGTGCCAAATTGCCCATAGGAATGAGTGTATGGTTGTACTATGTGTGTGGCCCCGTGACAGACTGGTAACCTGTTCGGAGTGTATCCTGCCCCTTGCCTTAAATCAGCCAGGAAGGGGTCATGCAAACCCTGTAACCCTGAAAAGGATAGATGGTTAAGAAGGTGACTGACTGACTCCCTCCCACCCTCTAAAAGCATGCATGTCAGGTTGATTGGCTGCCATGAAATTGCCTTTAGAATGCCCCTAGGTGTCTGAGTGGTTGGTTGTCTGTGTGTGTGGCCCCGCAACAGACTGGCGACCTGTTTGGGGTGTATCCTGCCTCTCGCCTGTAATCAGCTAGGACAGTCTCCTGCAACCCCGTTAGGAAATAAGCAGTTCAGAAGATGAAAAACAGTAAAAATACTGTAGTTTTTTGACAAAAATAAAAAGGGAGGGAGGTTTCGTAGACCTTGTAAAAAGTACAGGTTGTAAAATAGAAAGGTCGTAGGTGGGATTGTCTTTAATGACGGGATCTTTGAATGTTGAAAAGATGGAATAGAAGGCACCAAGTTCTGACATGCCAAGTCTCCTGCACTGTGCAGGAGACACCCACAATTAGGACCTATGTATCTCACGCTCACCCACCAAGGCTAATAAAACTCCCCCATGATGTACACTCTAGTGCATTCCATGAACATTATGAGGTAAATGAGGCTAAGCACATGGCATCTCCTGTTGATACAGCTGTGCATCTGAAAGCTGCTAGTAGCGATCTGCATGGTCTGTTGCCAGTATTGTTTTTGGTGTACAGATGGAAGAAGTCGGACATCCGGGAACCTAGGTCATGTGACCTAGGTTCATGTGACCATTCCTCTTCCTACTGATACGTACTTAACGCTTAGTGGTATCACACGTAAGATGCACAATTTTCCAGCTGCTTTCTCATGTTTTGAACAGTTTGTTTTACGCCAGCTGTCATGGCGGGTGTTGTTCATTAGCAGATGTGACGTCAAGCTCCTCCTACTTTTGACCCCGCCTCCTCAAATCTCCAAAATCTCCTGCTTTGTGAAGCCGAAAACTTGGCATCTCTGCAACTTACGAACTTATTATAATGAGAAGTCTTAATAGACTGAAACCCATTTCATTTGAAACTCCATTAGAAACATATGAGAGCCTATGTGACCTTATTTACATGAGCTCAACCAATGAAACAAACTCCTCTATAGATGAAGGGTTTGGATGAACATCGATCAACCTTCAGCAACAGATGGTGACAAAAAACTTCTTGCTCTGAGGGATGATGTAAAGATTGCAAACGTCATATTTGTAGGAGAGATTGAATTTTGGACCAAGCTAAGTGTTTCAGAAACTGGAACGAAGGCTCTGTGGACTATTACGCATCATGATCCTCCACATCTGGAACATTTCCTCACTACTAGTCCTGCCCTGATGCTGCACATCTAGTCCCAAATGTCTCTTCCTGATGTCTCCATCTGTGTTTTGCCTTCTCCCATGTTATTTAATCCCTGGTTTCCTTCAGATCATCTACAGTGCTTACTCTTTCTCTCTGTTGCTGTTCATCTCCTGGTGCAGCCGTGATGGTGTCCCTCCACGTCTGGTCCTTCACCCTGCTGTGCTGTATTCCTGTTCCGTTCTGTCATCTTCCGCTTGTTCCGGGGTCGGGTCGTGGGGGCAACAGCCTCAAACGGGCCGCCCAGGCCTTTCTCTCCCCGGCTGCATCCTCTAGCTCACCCGGAAGGATCCCAAGTCGTTCCCCGGCCAGCTGTGAAACATAGTCTCTCCAGCGGGTCCGGGGTCTGCCCCTTGGTCTCCTCCCGGTGGGACGTGCCCGAAACACCTCGCCCGCGAGGCCCTCGGGGGCATCCTGATCAGATGCCCGAACCACCCCATCTGGCTCCTCTCGACCTGGAGGAGGAGCGGCTCGACACCGAGCTCCTCCCGGATGGCAGAGCTCCTCACCCGATCTCTGAGTGAGAGCCCAGCCATCCTACGGAGGAAGCTCATTTCGGCCGCTTGTACCTGCAATCTCATTCTTTCGGTCACCACCCACAGCTGGTGACCATAGGTGAGGGTTGGAACGTAGATCGACTTGTAAATCGAGAGCTTTGCTTTTCGGCTCAGCTCTCTCTTTACCACGACGGACCGATGCAGCGTCCTAGTTATTGCTGATGCCGCACCGATCCGCCTGTCGATCTCCCGCTCCATCCTTCCCCCACTCGTGAACAAGACCCCGAGATACTTAAACTCCTCCACTTGGGGCAGGACCCTGTCCCTGACCCGCAGGGGGCATTCCTGTTACTGGGGTATTCCTGTATTCCTGTTACCTGCTATAAACTGGTTAAAACTCTTTATACATCTGGGTCACACTTCACCATCATAACATTTTGGGACATCCTCTGAAGCTGACTCAAAGATGTTCTGGTAAAAATTTTATTTCTCTGAGTTATAAGTCTTGTAGAAAAATCGTCTCTTTCTAGATAAAAATAAAATAAAAAACTCTACTAGAATAAAAATAGAAGTAAATTGGGTCAGTGTGTGTGTGTGTTTAATCCAAACATGACGGAGCTGGAGCAACAGGTGGTCTTTCCCTGACATCACCATCACATTCCTAACGGGCTGATCACAGCAAGAACAACAGGCGGTCACACGCAAAACAAACCGCACAACGCCCGCTCCTCAACACAGGAAGACGTTCCCATGACGACGGGATTTCACATCCTGCCCGGTTGATTTGGAGCAGACAGAGAAGACGGATGTGAAAGGTTTGTGATTGGTGACGTAGAAAACACAGGGAGGTATTTACAGTACACTGCAGGCTGGCTGTCTGTGTGTATTTACAGCATGCAGGTGTTTGTTATGTGAACCCTGACGTGTGTGTGTGCGCGCGTCATGTGAGGAGCACTGAGATGAAGGTCAAATGGACTTATTTTATTAAAGTGGCTGATTGTATTTTCCACATCTAAGCCTTCAGCAGTGTTCCATCTTAATAATGATCAATTTCTGAGGTGATACTTTTTATCTTACAGACATGAAAAGTGTCCCACATTGGGCGGGAGACACCCGCAATTAAGACCTATTTCACGCTCACCTGCCAAGCCTACAAAAACTCCTGCATGATAAACACTGTTGCACATTCCATTAACGTGATTAGGTATAGTAAGGCAAAGCACATGGCATCTCCTGCTGCAGCTGTGCATCTGAAAGCTGCTAGTGGCGATCTGCATTATTCTTTTTGGACATGTGACAGCCTATGTACGTGAGCCCCAAAACAAAGCGTGAACAAGCAGTTCAGGGTTATGTTCTTGGTGGTAATTCCTCTTCGTACTGATACATAACGCTAGGTGGTAACATACGTAAGACACACAATTTTCCATCTGCTTTCTCATGTTTTGAACGGTTTGTTTTATGCCAACTGTCATGGCGGGTGTTGTCCATTGACGGATGTGATGTCATGTTATGTCATAGCTCCTTCTCCTTTAGACCCCGCCTCAAAATCTCTCTCTTTGTGAAGCCAAAAACTTGGGATCTCTGATTTTACAAGATATAAAACCAAACATGGTACATTTTATTGGCTCAGAAATATGATATTCACTGATTGGAGTTTATATATAAATGACCAATCAGAATCCCCTCCAACTCCCACTCCCCACTTTATGCTGAATCATAGGGATGTGCATGACACAGCGTAAATCTTGCTGATAAATCTTGTTTTACAATCATCCATTGTAAAACGAATCAAGTTAGACCGTCCTGTATTTGAATACTATTTTAACAGCAGTTTGTTCTTGGCCAAGGATTTTATTCCCTGCCACGCCCACATTCTAATGGAAGCAAGAATTGTTTTAGTGCACATGCTCTGCTCGGAGAGGTGTGATAGAATCCAAGCGCGGAACACAGGATGAAAAGGTGAACATAAAAATTTATTTCTAATTAGGTAAAAATGGATTATTCAAAGCAGGCGGGTTATCGAGGCAGGTGGGTTGTCCGAGGCAGGCGAGTTCCGCATGGAAATCAACAATCTGGCACAGGCTGGGGGTGAAGGGTGGCTTATGTAGCTTGCTGATTGCTGATCATCTGCAGGTGGTGAGCAGGTTGCTACGGAGACAGACACCCTCTTTGAAGCAGTAGCAAGGATAAAGAACAAACAGCAGTTTGTTCTTGGCCAAGGATTTTGTTCTCTGCTTTTTGTGCAGATGCTCTGCTCATGCTCAGTTCGTCCCCTAAACAGGGGCAAGGGTAATTTTTATGCAAATATATGCTGTAATTGCAAACGAGACATTCCGACGTTCTCGCAAATTGAGATCAGGACTAAACAGGAATAAATCTATTTACTAGCTTTTTTTTTTATGATGAATATTAGACAACCCAAACAAAGTATGGCTTGTCTAATATTCCTTAGAATATTAGACAACCCAATTATAAAGGGTATGTTTCATACCCTTTATAATTATCTATAAAGGGTATGAAACATAAAATATTTCCCTATTAGGGCCAAATACCACCTCTGGTATTAAACAACAACAAAAAAAATATTGACATTTGTATTGTGTTAGAGAACCTGTAGAACTGATTTTGAAGGCCTCCAGGCAGACTGTTTGGATTTAAATCAACCTGGCATCAAATGGAAGCTGAAATGTGATTGGTTTAAGACTATAATGAAGAAACACAAGCTTTGGAAACACCAGTGCATGAAGCAGTGAGACCTTTTAATTTCCTACTAATTATTCACGTAAAAAATAAGCGTGTGATTGAGATATATTTAGACCAGCAGTGTAGACCTTTAAAGCCTTGACAGCCTGCCACTGCTATATTCAGAGTTTATTTTCCTCTCCAGTACTGCTCTTTGTTTTTGGTATGTGGGGCAGAGGGGCATCAAATGTCTCTTCGGGTTACACGCCATGTGGAGCAGAGGTGTAAGGCTTAGTGGGAGTGTGCACGTCTGTGCTCATGTTGCTGAATGGAATAAACACACAGCACATGTCGACTACAGCGATGCCAAACACAGATCCTGTTTCTCTCAGTGGGATGTCCTGGTAAATACTTCCAGGGACACGTTACGTGTTTCGCCAGCTTTTTGTCATACAGATAAATCCGGAGGAGCAATGACAGACAGGACGACCTCTGTTCCTCATGCCATCACCTTTATAAGTTAAGCTCGTGTTGATGTGTTTATCGCTGACATATAATTTTCATCCTGATCTTCCTTCATAAAAGAAGTTTTGTTTTGGGGGTTCAGCGACGTTGCAGCTCGTAGTTTTGGCTCCTTCTCAAGAGAAAATGAAGCTGTGTAATAGAATCCAGTTAGGCGGCATCACAGAGAGGATGGGATCTAAAAAGAAACACCACCTCAGCTTCATTTAGCCACCATCAGACGGACATGGTTTTACGATCAGGTGACGTGAGGATTAGTTTGTCTAGATATAAAAATAAGGGGGGGTGCTCTTTTATAACCATGGTGGATGGATGGAAGGCCAGATGAAGGGAGAGCCCTTAGCCCCCAAAACCCCTTTCATTAAACAAGCCCATCCACCCTGCAGAGAAAGCTCATTTCGGCCACATGTATTCGCAATCTCATACCTTCGGTCACCCCACAGCTGATAACCATGGTGAGGGTAGGAACATAGATTCTGGTTACCATGGTGAGGGTAGGAACGTAGATCCTGGTTACCATGGTGAGGGTAGGAACGTAGATCCTGGTTACCATGGTAACCAGGAACATAGATCCTGGTTACCATGGTGAGGGTGGGAAAGTAGATCCTGGTTACCATGGTGAGGGTAGGAACGTAGATCCTGGTTACCATGGTGAGGGTGTGAACGTAGATCAACTAGTAAATCCATAGCTTTGCTTTCCAGCTCAGCTCTTTTCTTCATCACAACTGATCGATGCAGTGTTCTAATTAATGAGGACGTCACACCGATCCGTTTGTTGATCGTACGCTCAGTCCTTCTCCCACTTGTGCACAAGAACTTGAACTTGAAATACTTATGAGTCAGTCATTTTCAGTCAGTCAAATTAGTGGTCAGAAAACTCGTGTACCGGACCTACCTTGGTGCTGTCCTGGCACTGGAAGACATAGCAGGCACATTTGGGCGAGTCCCTCACCAGGCAGGCAAAAATACTTGGCTCCTGGCTGTTGTGAATCAGCTTGCTCACTTGGTGTGGACGACATTCAAACAACACTGTGTGTGTAAGCGGGTCCCAGAGACGCTGCTCTCCTACAGCGGACACACACCTCACCCAGGATGCCGACACACGCAGTAAAACTAACTTATTGCTGGTTGAGGAGCTCATCTGAGAACCTGTGGCTCTATCACGGAGACCCAGCTCTCCATCCTTTCCGTTAGACCTGCAAATCTCCGCCACCACCCAGGGCAGCATGGGCATGGTGGTCAGAGAGTGGACTGTCCGATAGCCAATCATTGTCAGGTTGTATTTGATCTCTGTTTCCTCGTCTCGCTCTGTTCTTTGAGTGGAGGAGGTGAGATGGGACAGTGATGGACAGGAACGATGGTTTGGGGTGAGAGGTTTAGAAGATCTCTGTGGCCACTGGCTTTCACTTGTTCTTGGCTTTACTTCAAAGTAGAGTCCCTCCATGGTTTCTGGGACCTGAGGCAACTCTGTACGGCCAAAAACCTGCAAACCAGAGGTAAACCATCTTTTTATTCAACACCCTGAAAAAAGCTCCAACAAATCGGAGTGACACACGAACAGTGGTGGAACGTAACGAAGTAAATGTACTTTGTTACTGTTCTTAAGTAAAAAAATTATGTATCTGTACTTTACTTAAGTAAAATTTAAGACCGGTACTTTTACTTTTACTTCACTACATTTTTAGAGCAAATATCTGTACTTTTACTTCGCTACTTTTTAAAAGTGTGTTTTGCATTTTTGCTACATTTTCGGTCAGGAATTTGAAAAATATACAGTTTTTTTTGGAAGGTCATGAATCGAGGACCAATCAGAATCGAGGGTAAACATTTTCCGCATTCATTCAGCGTCAAAAACCTAACATCAAATAGAGAACAAATTAAAAAGAGTCAGAAGATGGTTGTTCGTTGTGTTTACTTCTAAACAAAAAGTTGAGCCATCATTACACAGAGCAGGGGTGGATCCAGGATTTTCTAAAGGAGGAGTGTGTGTGTGTGTGGGGAGGGTGGGGGGGGCGGGGGGGTGGTCATTGACAAAGCCAATATAGGGTGACTGAGGGTGTCCCCGCCACCCAGAACATTTTAAAAAATAAGCGTCATTTTCCTGCATTTTGGTGGCCCATTTGCTGGCCCTGCAAGGGGATAGCTTGACTTGTACCCTTTCCTTTCTTCTGTTTTTTTGTAAACCAAAAGAGGGGGGAGAGGCGAGGGGGTAATGCCCCTACAGAGTATTTTTATATAAATATTTGTGACCCTACAGCACAAAAAATAACATTTGAATTATGGTCGAATACTTTTACTTTTTTACTTAAAAAGAAAAATTTACACCAAATACTTTTGTACTTTTACTTACCGTAAGTAGATTTTTTTTTATTGGTGCTTTTACTTAAGTTTTTTTTTTTTGCCTAATTATCTGTACTTTTACTTAAGTACAAAAAGTGAGTACTTCATCCACCACTGCACAGGAAGACAAAGAATGTTTGATTTAGTAATGGTATGGTATGGTATGGAACCCTTTACCTTCACATGTTGAACTTGTACTTATAAACATGTCAACTGTGGAACATTTAGAACATTAAAAACTTCAGACATTTTTTTTGTATGGTCAACAAAAACAATTAGCGTACAGCTAGATAGACGCAAAAACAGAAGAAACCAGATTAAAGAGGACAGATTTGCCCAGTAATCACGAAGAGTCGCTGATCTGTTAGCTCTAAATTGGGAATACCCCAACCAGTCGATGACGGGGACTGATTCCAAGTCAACCACCAAGTGTGAAGGCGGGAAAATAAAAAAAACATGAAATGAAGTCAGTAATGTCAACTCAGCGACTTTGATTTTAAATTTAGTGAATATTCGGACCCTCTAAGCCGCTATAGTCGCTAAAATTTGCGACTTGTGTTTTTTTTTAAAGCGTCAATTTGGCGGCTTTTTCTCGCGGCTTTTTCTAAGGAGCGCCTCGTGCTGTTGCCCCTCCCCCACCCAAAGCGCGCGCAGAAAATGTGTGTGTGTGTTAGAAAGAGTAAAAGAAAGCGGGCAAAAGATAGATGTCTGAGTCTGTGATTTAGAAAGAGTGGAACTTGTCTGTGTGTGTTCCTTTGAGAGAGGAACTTGTGTCGGTGTGTGATTGAGAGAAATAGAGGAATTTGTCTGTGTGTGTGCGTTTGGAAGAAAAGAACTTGTCTGTTTGTGTGCGTTTGGGAGAAAGGAACTTGTCTGTTTGTGTCTGTGTGTGTTTGAGAGAGAGGAATTTGTCTGTGTTTATGATGTGATGTTTAATGTTGTGAGGGTAGTTTTACTGCAGGCTTGAAACAATCTGGGGTGGGGGTGATCTTAACACCAGACTGGTAGATCTCAGGTTTTCTACTTGAAAAGTAGCTCGAGGGACAAAAAAAGTTGGGCACCCTGCTCTAAAAAATCTTCCTGACTGACTTCAAATGTTGGATTTTGTTGAAGATGTCAAGTCCTAGTTGGGTTGAATTTTTGCTGGTGGTAACTTATTGCTGAAGATACGGTGCGTAAATTGTCAGAAACTTGATTTCTGATCAAGACGGAGATGGTAAATACCAGTATACTGTATACCACCGTATTTACAAGCAGTTTGTTTTGGGACTTTGAGGCCCCTGCTGTATTTACTATTTCCACAAAGCCTTGAGTCTGGTTTTCTACTTGTTTTTTTTTGGTAACTTTTTGGTAGCTGACTTCAAATTCATTAAAGTTCAGAAACTAAAACACTTTAAAGGCCTCGATTACAAAGTGTGCTCAGAGGTCTGTGTGTACGTCAAGTTCCACGCAAATTAAAGCAAAACAAATGTACCGCAATTTCACGGCCATGAGGCGCACCTAAAAGTCTCAAATTTTCTTCAAAATGAGCGGTGGGCCTTTTTGTGCAGTGTGCCTTGTGTGTGAGAAAAAGCGGACCTAAAAGAAAACGCCGTGCCCGTGAGGCGGACTTGAAAGAAAACACATGAGAACGTTAAAGTGTGAAGTGTGAGCAGCGTGGGAGCAATGGATGACTGAAGGAGACCACAGTTTCACGAAGGGTGGAAGGCAGCACCGGGCGAGTTACGCTACAGTTTGCCAATGGATTGTAGATGCTTGGACTAACGTGTCTGCTGGTACTGTTATCCGAGCTTTCTAAAAGCTGGTATCCTTTCTGAGGAGCCGCACAGTACAGACAGTGACTTTGACAGCGAGGAGCGAAGTGGACCTGCTCTGTTGGATTTTGCGTAGCTGCTCGATTCCGAAACAGAGGATGAGGACTTTGATGGATTTGAATAAAGACTATTACCGGTAATGTGCTTGTTTAGTATCGTTACTACTTAAATAAAGCACAACCAAACTCAGTTTTGCTCTCGATCTATTTTTTAATAAGCACATTTGCGTGCGTGCGTGTTGTTGTAAGGCAGTGTGTGACTGAGACTGCGCCTTTTCGTACGGTGCGCCTTATGTGTGTGTTAAATACAGCAACGGTGCACAAAACTGAGGCTGCACCTTTTCGTACAGTGCGCCTAATGGTCGTGAAATTACGGTAGCAAAGAATCTGGATTAATCTGTAGCTTGAAGCTAAGAGTCTGAAACACTGAGAAAGGACTTGTGGACAGAAGTTGAAAAAAACTGAGGACAATGAAATCAAGCTTTGAAGCAGGAAGTAAACAATTAAAGATAGACATATTAATTCATAGAGTAATTTTATTGTTATTGATTTAGTTTAGTAATAAATGACTTTAACCTCGTAAAAAAATCACTCTTTTAAGAGGGATTAAAGACTTTATTAAAATAGATGGAAACATAACTTAATATTTTACCTTTGCTGTTAAATGACTTAATTTAGAAAGAGTTTTTTTTTATACAAAAACATGATTTGCAAAGTTTCTGATTGTAAAATTGATTAAATATACATATATAAAATGTAGTCGTTCGTTGTCTTGCGCTTATCCAGGGCTAGTTTACGGGGGAACAGCCTCTGATGGGAAGTCCAGACTTCTCTCACCCCGGCTGCATCCTCCAGCTCACCCGGAAGGATCCCGAGCTGTGAGACATAGTCTCTCAAGCAGGTCAAGAGTCTGATTCTGGGTCTCCTTTTGGTGGGATGTGCCCGAAACACGCACCTAACCAGATGCCTGAACCACCCCATCTGGATTATCTCAACTCGAAGCACCAAGCTCCTCCTGGGTGGCTGAGCTCCTCACTCTATTTCTGAGTGAGAGCCCAATCACCCTGCAAAGGAAGCTAAGAAAAATTACGTACCAGCATAAAGGATATTTTGTCAAAACGCAACGCTAGGTTCTCGACCAGTTTGTTTTGTAACTTTTAGAGGCCCCTTCAGTATTTACTATTCCCACAAAGCCCTGAGGCTGGATTTCTACTTGTTTTGGTTTTTTTTTGGTACGTGGAGATCAAATTCATTAAAGTTCAGAAACCAAAACACTTTAAAGGCCTCGATCCAGTTATGAAACATAAACTGGATCAAGAGCAAATTTCTTGATTTGTTTTTTCATACCTCTAGCAATATTTTTTTTTAATTTGCAAATTAGCCTCTGGCTAACTCTGGTCCAATGAATCACATAACAATATTTATATTCTAATGGTCCACTTTTAAAAAAATAATAAAAAGAAGTATAGTCAGATTGTTTTGATTTAACTGCAAATAAAAATCAATCTAACATCTTTCTAAAATATATAAAACAACAATAATATTGTAGGAAAAAGTTTTTCTAAAGTTGTTTTAGTTTTTTAAATCCTTCTTACAACTAAAATAAAAACAAAGACAAGTTATTGAAATAGTTGACTAACTTTTTGAACGTCCTGCTGGTATTTTGCTGTTTTTTCTTTTGGAAAGATCACTTTTATAAATGTCACTTGTAGATTTTTTTACACGTTTGTAAAGAGTAAAATGTCATGTAATGATGTATCATTTCTGTTATTGAAGTTTTTAAGTCTGTGGATGATTTTGTGTCACAGATCAACGCACAATAAAACTTTTTCACCACTAGATTATTTACTGAGTTTTTTTTTTTTAAATCTATGTACTTAAGCTTTTCTTCATGTAATAATTCAGTTTTATAAGATGGTTTAATAACTATAACCTAGTTATAAAGGGGATGATTGGTGCAGATGGAGCACTACTGAAGGACTAGTAGTTTTACAAGTGGTTCTCTTTTATTTGAAATAATGTGCATCATTTTTAGTTCTCATTTAAAAATCCTTTTAAGTGTTTTTAAATCCAGTATTTTTAAGTTGCTATTGAGCCCTATATATAGACATATACTGTATGTATAGATCCATATACAGTAGATCTATACTTATATAGATCTATAAATCCATCCACAGTGGATCCCACACATGCACATTTTACAGATCAGTCTCTATTTTTTAGCTGTAAAATGAACACAATCATGTCTTAAATAGTAAAATGCTATAAAGTATTCTCTCCTTACCTGCAGTGTGACCTTGATGGTTTCTATCTAAACTTCAGCAGGATGAGGTCATCACACAGATGCTCCACTTCCACCTGTCTGTGACGTAACACATGCACACCAGCAGTGGGAGAAAAAAATAATGCTTTTTTAATAAGACTCATGCTGTCCTCTCCTTCACACACCATCCCTCCTTGTGGTGTTATATTTATCAGACCAACCCCTGCTCTTTCTCTCCCTCTCTCTCCTGCATGATCACTGCATGCTGCACACGTGCTTAACCTAAAAAAAAAAAATCAAATCAATCATTCAGATTTAAATGTTTATTTTAATTGCAAATTATTTATTAGCAACAAATAATCACATCTTTTTTTATAGTTAGTGTAATTAAATTGGAATGAAATTATTTTTACAGTCACAAGTAAAATCAAGCCCAACAGCACTCTCTGTTGGTGGTCAGAGGGAACAACCGAAAGGAATGCTTTTAAAAAATAAAGTAAAACTAGTTTTTATTTCTGGTTTAAAGTCACATTTTCAGAGTTTCTCAGCAGTTGTTTTAATGCTGTAAACTGGCACATATATTCCCCAAAACAGAGTAAATTTTCAGCACTTGTTTTTTTTTTTTTTAAACATGATGGTGTTTGTCCTGCAGAACTGAACCCAGTCCAAATGAGTTTACTGGTTAACAGTTTAAAAATAATTTAGTTATTAGTAAAACTTTTTTTTATAATCTCCTGTTGCTACTGTGGCTTGGGCAGCAGCTTGTTCTTCTCTGGCTCGAAAAAGTTTTCTATGATGGCTCCGACCAGGTCGTCCAGCTCCTTCTTCAGGTGGGCAACTTTACTATGAGGAGAAAAAAAAATAATTATGCTTTATTATTTCTGCTGGTTAAAAAAATGTATGAAAAACAAACTACAGTTAATTATATTTCAGCAACTAACTGATTAGTTTTATCGACAAATTATCGAAATGTTCATTGTCGTCTTCCGCTTATCCGGGGCCGGGTTGCGGGGGTAACAGCCTGAGACGGGAAGCCCAGGCTTCTCTCACTCCGACTGCATCCTACAGCTCACTTGGAAAGATTCCGAGTTGTTCCCCGGTCAGCTGTGAGACATAGTCTCTCCAGCGGGTCCAGGGTCTGCCTCTTGGTCTCCTGTCGGTGGGACGTGCCCAAAACACCTCACCAGCGAGGTGTTCAGGAGGCATCCTAACCGAGACACCGAGCTCCTCCCGGATGGCAGTAGTCCTCACCCGATCTCTGAGTGAGAGCCCAGCCAACCAGCGGAAGAAGCTCATTTCGGCCGCTTGTATCTGTGATCTCATTCTTCTGGTCCCCACCCACAGCTGGTGACCATAGGTGAGGGTTGGAATGTAGATCGACTTGTAAATCGAGAGCTTTGTTTTTCGGCTCAGCTCTCTCTTTACCACGACGGACCGATGCAGCATCCTAGTTATTGCTGACGCCGCACAGATCCGCCTGTTGATCTCCCGCTCCATCATTCCCCCACTAGTGAACAAGACCCCGAGATACTTAAACTCCTCCACTTGGAATGTGTTTTTTTTATAAAAAACATGTTTTTTTTTTTGTTTTGTTTTTTAAATTAATGAACAAAAAACCCAAGAAAATATTTGTAATATCTGTTTAAAGTCGGACAGAAAAGATTCAAACTAAAGCAAGGAAGTGAATTGTTTTGATGAAAAGCATAAATCAAGAGTTTTCCCAATTAGTAACTCAGATAATTATCACTTGAAGTTCACTGAAGAGACAGACCGAATGCTACAAAATAAAACCGGTCATTCCGTACAGTCCGTTTAATGTCTAACACCACGTGTCCTTAGACCTGCCTGTTGCCAGGAGCTGCACACAGCTCCGTGTAGTATTTAATCTTTGGTTCGGTGCCGCTGGTTCTCATGGTGGCAACACATCCGTTGGAGAAGGTAAAAGTGATCATTTGGCTGGAACGGGAGGTGGGCAGAACCTGACGGAGAAAATGAAGAAAACATGAAGGACGGACATTTGAAGAGTTTAAACAGAGAAAATTAATTTTAGACCAGTTTATACTGAGAAGGTGGGCATCACATCATGGGATGTTGGGTGCCCTCGGTGTGACCCAGCATGAGTGGGTTTCTCACCGCCTTCTTGTCAGGTTGGTTGCTGTCGTATCCGGTGGTCAGGTCCCGTACAGTAGAGATGGAGAATTGACCACATTCGGTAGGGTAACAGATCTCTTTTCCACCAAAGTTACGCAGACGCTCAAACAGTTTCCGGATGACAGCCTGGTCGTGGCAGATAAAGTAAGAATTGCTGGTGATGTGGTAGCCGTACCTGAGGACGACAGGACAGAATGTTAGTGGGCAGCAGAGGACTCTGGGATACACGCTGTTCTTACTCTTCATAAATGGAGGTGAGCTGCTGGGAGAGGCTTGTGTTCTTTGTGTCCAGGTAGGAAATCATCTCTCCTGCTATAGCAGCAGCACTGACTCCATCTTTATCCAGGACGGAGTCACTGCACATGTACCCTGAAACACACACACACGTTTCAGCTGGTTTCCCGGTCGCTGCAGTCAACTGTTGTTTCTTTAAATAACGATGTGTAAATGAAGGCATGTGACTTTAATCCCAGCTTCTTAATCCGGTTATGTTGGAATGCTCTGAAACTTTGTTATGGATAAATCTCTGTTATCTTAACCTACTTCACCACGGTGACTTGTCTTTGACTTTCAGAAGGACCGTAAGCTGATCTTTGGAATAACTTGTGCCTTCTATTAAATACTGTTAGAACATTGAAGTGGACAGTGAGCGATGACCACACGTATGTTGAACAAACTTGCTGTCTTTGGTCAAATTATTCTTGGAAACTGGCGTCTCTATCAGTGGCTCCCAACCACCGGGTCGTGGACCGGTACCGGGCCGTGGCTCATGTGGTACCAGACCGCACAGAAAGAAGAAATAACTTCCATTATTTCCATTTGGTTTATTATTTGAGCCATAACGATGTTTTAATTTGAAAAGTGACTGGATTTTCTTTCGTGCTTTCATCAATGACTCATCAATGACTCACCAATGACGCATCATTCCGTTAAATTTAAACCCATAAACTAATAATAATAATAATACATTTTATTTGTAGTGCGCTTTACACTTTAAGAAAAAAATCCCAAAGCGCTACATAGAAAGGTAAAAACAATAAAAACATTTTAAAAACTAAAATCTACATTCTGACAACAAAGAATCATAAAATCAAAGATTAAAAGCCTTATTAAAAATGAATGTCTTTAGGCCTTTTTTAAAAGTGTCCACACTTTGTGGGGCCCTGAGGAGTTCTGGGAGCTCATTCCACAGTCGTGGGGCAACGGCCTGGAAGGCTCTGTCCCACATTGTGGTCAGCCTGGTCCTGTGCTGGTGGAGGGAGTGGGTGAAATTTAGTAAACTAAAACTAGTAAAATGAGTACAAACTAAAGATTTGTAAGAAGCTTCTTTTGCTTCTTACAAATCAGTTACAGAGTTACGAAGCAGTCTGGACCTTGGAAACACTCTTCAGGTTTCAAGTCTAGATTGGACTGTCTGGTTCCAGCAAAACAAACTCCGAACTCCAATTGATCTAGTCTTACTGTGAAGGAGACTAACTGGTATTTTATTCACTTTGTTTTTGTGATGTCTTTTATTTTGAAGGTATGTTTACCGGTACCATAGCAACCATAGTGCGTTCGAGTAGAAAGAATGTTTCCACGTTATAATAAATTTTCTCTTGAAGACAAAGTGTATTTAAGTTTATTATTTATTTAAAAAAGCCATTTTTTTCAGGCTGGTCTTATTTTGTTTTTCTGCTACACCTTTAGACCGGTCTGTGAAAATATTATTAGACACTAAACCGGTCTGTGGCGCAGTAAAGGTTGGGGACCCCTGGTCTACATGACAGATTCATTTGAAAGAAATGTCAGTCTTTAGGTGGTGAATGTAAGAGTTAAACTGGTCCAGCACAAACTGTTTGAGGACCTGAGTTGTTTTAGTACTCATTTTTGTGGATGATGTGGTCCTGTTAGCTTCGTCGGGCCGTGATCTCCGGCTCTCGCTGGATTGATTTGCTGCAACCGAGACGGGAATCAGCACCTTCAAATCCGAGACCATGGTGCTCGCCTGGAAAAGGGTGGAGTGCCCTCTGCAGGTCGGGACAGACCACTACCCCAAATGGAGGAATTTAAGTATCTTGGGGTCCGAAGATACGAGAGCTGAAAGGATGGACTAACAGATCGACAGACGGATCGGTGCGCTGTCTGCAATAATTAGGACCCAGCCAACATTTGTTGCCAGGTTGGTTAAAATCAGCAGCGCTCCCGATAAAGGCTCCACAATCTGACCTTCAGACTATCTATAGAAAGAGAAGATAAATTTAAGAGATGCTAAACTAGAGGTGGGCAAAGTTTTTGGTTTGTGGGCAACATTGAGTTCTAACATTTGACCAGGGGGCCAGAACAGGAGCAGATGGATGGCATGCTTTAGTAACCACTAGATTAGACCAATAGGATGACGCGCTAGATTTTAAACAAGCGCTAAATGTTAAATCAAGAGTGTTAAATTTCAAATCTAGCGGCACTAGGTATGAAATCTAGTGCGATAGCGCTTAAAAACGTGCATTTAGCGGCGCTACATTTAAAATCTAAGCGCTTGATGTAACATTTTGCTTGTATTAACATCTAACATGCTCGTTTACGTGCGTGTATTGGGCTCGATGGCTTTCCATATTTGTGTACAATCTTTATTATGATAGCAGGCGCATCACAAAGACACACACATTTTAATGGGAGCAGTGTTGTTGTTTTCTCAACAAAGCCAAAATATCCAGAATGCGCCATCTAATGAGGAAACATCAGAATTGCAGAAAAAATAAAATGTTAATGCTTATTTATTTGATTTTTTCAATCTTGATGGGCCAGATTAAACATTTTGCGGGGCCAAATGTGGCCCGCAGGCCGCAGTTTGACATTTCTACATCACTGGTGTTTTCAGACCAGACGATTGGATTCAAAAGAGTGTAACGTGAACTAAAGAGTTGAGGATGCGGTGAGCTGTGTGGATGGAAATATTGTTTTGTTTCTAAGCAGCATGAAACAGGACAGATGTCTACATGTAGGAAACTCAAGCAGAAATATGAAGGACAGACTGGAGGGGAGAGGGAGAGGAATTTTATCTAAGAAAATAAATGCAATTTTTTCTGCTTTGAAAGAAAAATGACCATAAATAAATCAAGAAGCAAACGTTCTCTTCAAACCGTTTCCTCACGCCTGCTAATGAATCCCAACACTTGTTATTTTCTATTTGCTTATTTATTTCCTCAGATTTTCAACAGGTGCTGTGTGTAAATCCGCTCTGTGATGTGATGCCTCAAAGATTTAATTAGTAGCTTCTCCTCACCTAACCCGGCCAAAATGTGCAAATATTAATCAGTGTGGAAGCTCTCAGGTCATTCTGGATCTCCAAAGGGATTTATTAGTAGGATTAAACAAAAATCATATCTGATGCTTCTGGATGGACCGACAACTAATCAGCATGAAGCAACATGCCGTATTAGGAAATCTACCCCCGCATTAAACAACATTCAATTAGATCTCATCTCCAGTCATCGGCCAAAAAAAAGAAAAACATGGCTTTGGAATGGAAATTTGACAGAAATTCCCAGTTCTCTTGTGATTTTAATCAAAGTGTGTGTGCATACCAATGGCCTCCTCGAAAGCAAACAGAACCGTCTTGCCCTGGTCCAGAAGGTCTTTGGCTCGATTTCCCATCCATTTAAAACCCGTTAACGTCTCCTGTTCAAACATGACAGAAAAGACGTTAAAATTAGGGCAGTTTTACTGAAAATGAAGCAAAATAGAGTTACAAAGGTTTTACTTTTATTACTGATCTTTAATTAACATCATTAGGGATGCAACGATACTCTAATTTGGCATCGAGGAGCCGATATGACAATAAATTTATGTAATTTATTTAATCATCTTTATTAATGCCTTCAAACATGTCACATCTGGGGTCGTTGTATGGCAGTCGTTTACGGTATTTGATGGCAGGAGACACACACACACACACAAACACGTGTTTCATTAGTCTCCTAAAAACAGCACTTTGAGATCCCTCAGTTCCATACAAGATGACAATTAAATCTAATTAGATCAATATCTATTCTAATGGGCTCCATTATTTTTGGGCAATGTAGCCCTCTGAAAGATGTTTAGGTTAAATAACCGCTTCTTCTTCTTTCGGCATTTCTCTTCAGGGGTCGACAGCAAGTCAGTTTCTTCCATCTAACCCTATCTGCTGCATCCTCTTCAGTCACACCAACTATCTTCATGTCTTCCTTCACTGTATCCTTGAACCTCCTCTTTGGTCTTCCTCTAGTCCTCTTTCCTGGTGGTTCTTAATCCAGCATCCTTCTTCTGATGTACTCTCTCTCTCCTCTGCACATGTCCAAACCATCTCAGTCTGGCCTCTCTGACTTTATCTCCAAAATCTCTAACATGTGCTGTTCCTCTGATCCTGTCCAACCTGGTCCCTCCCAGAGAGAACCTCAGCATCTTCATCTCTGCTACCTCCATCTCTGTTTCCTGTCTTTTCTTCAGTGCTACTGTCTCTAGACCAGTGTTTCTTAACCTTGTTGGAGGCACCGAACCCTACCAGTTTCGTATGCTCATTCACCGAACTCTTCTTTAGCAGTGTCTCTAACGCTAACCTAACTCTAACGCTAACTGACGCACACCGCTGGTCAGACGGAGGGGTGTTAAAGAAGGCGTTGTTAAACCCGACTGAGAAGGAGGTCTCACTCTCCTGCTTATCCAGCGCTCTCAAAGTAGACCGGTAGGGAGTCTCAATCAGACACATATCCAGCCCTCTCTAAGCGGTCTGATAGGGAGGTCTCACTCTGCTGTTTATACAGCCCTCTCTAAGCAGTCTGATAGGGAGGTCTCACTCTGCTGCTTATACAGCCCTCTCTAAGCGGTCTGATAGGGAGGTCTCACTCTGCTGTTTATACAGCCCTCTCTAAGCGGTCTGATAGGGAGGTCTCACTCTGCTGCTTATCCAGCCCTCTCTAAGCAGTCTGATAGGGAGGTCTCACTCTGCTGCTTATACAGCCCTCTCTAAGCGGTCTGATAGGGAGGTCTCACTCTGCTGTTTATACAGCCCTCTCTAAGCGGTCTGATAGGGAGGTCTCACTCTGCTGCTTATCCAGCCCTCTCTAAGCGGTCTGATAGGGAGGTCTCACTCTGCTGTTTATACAGCCCTCTCTAAGCGGTCTGACAGGGAGGTCTCACTCTGCTGCTTATCCAGCCCTCTCTAAGCGGTCTGATATGGAGGTCTCACTCTGCTGCTTATCCAGCCCTCTCTAAGCGGTCTGATAGGGAGGTCTCACTCTGCTGTTTATACAGCCCTCTCTAAGCGGTCTGATAGGGAGGTCTCACTCTGCTGTTTATACAGCCCTCTCTAAGCGGTCTGATAGGGAGGTCTCACTCTGCTGTTTATACAGCCCTCTCTAAGCGGTCTGACAGGGAGGTCTCACTCTGCTGTTTATACAGCCCTCTCTAAGCGGTCTGACAGGGAGGTCTCACTCTGCTGTTTATACAGCCCTCTCTAAGCGGTCTGATAGGGAGGTCCCACTCTGCTGTTTATACAGCCCTCTCTAAGCGGTCTGATAGGGAGGTCTCACTCTGCTGCTTATCCAGCCCTCTCTAAGCGGTCTGATAGGGAGGTCTCACTCTGCTGTTTATACAGCCCTCTCTAAGCGGTCTGATAGGGAGGTCTCACTCTGCTGCCTAAACCAGCGACCCCAAAGCGGACCAGTAGGAAATCCCAGACAGGAAGCTTTCAATGACTGTGCCCACTAACTGCAGACTAGACAGAGGGGCGGACCTCAGCGGCGGAGGCTCCACTGAACCCCTGGGACCGACTCACCGAACCCCTATGGTTCAATTGAACCCAGGTTAAGAACCAATGCTCTAGACCAAATGGCATGGCATTTAAGCTGAAACTCTTCTATCACACATCACACCTGATACTTTTCTCCACCCGTTCCAGCCTGCCTGCACATGCTTCTTCACCTCTTTTCCACACTCTCCATTGCTCTGAACCAGCAGTCGGCAACCTGCGGCTCCGGAGCCTCATGCGGCTCTTTCATCCTTATAATGCGGCTCTGATTGGCTTGGCCCATCTAAAAAAAATTACTAAAAAAATTTTTTATTAATTTATTTTCCCAAGCCGCTTGGGAAAATAAATTACTAAAAATGGAGTGATATTGAGAACCTCCCGAGACCGGACAAACTCATATTTGAAACATGGAATGCCATCCCCGACACCTACACGAACATAAAGAAATATGCCTTTGGAGTCCTGTCGATCTTCGGATCCACATATGTATGTGAGCAGCTATTCTCCACCATGAACTGCATTAAAAACAAACACCGCTTACGGCTCACAGATGATAGCTTACAGTCCTGCGTAAAGCTGAAAGTGACTTCGTACAGCCCCGATTTGCAGAAGCTGTGCGCAGAGGTTCAGGAGCAGAAGTCCCATTAACCAGGTAAAATAAATATTTAATTTTCATTGTTTAGTGACACAGTGCTTTTTCCCCCAATTTATTTTATATATTCAGGTCATGGCTCCGCTGCATACTTTGAAAGCCCTAAGCGATATAAGGATGACGGCTCACGGATTTTTCCCTTTTGTTTGCTGCATGCACAATTTAAATTCAGCTTTTTAATTTATTCAAAAGAGACATTCAGACATTATTATTTTTTCAAAAATTCAAAATGTGTTCATTACATCGGTAAAATTTAATTTTCTCCGTAGCACTTCATAAGACATAACCACACTATAGTTGTTTATACAAAGTGTAAAGGTAAGAAAAAGCAATATATCATTTTAGATAAATGGATATAAGGATGACGCCTCATGGCATTTTTCTGCTTTCGTTTGCTACATGGACAATTTAAATTCAGCTTTTTAATTTATTTGAAAGAGACATTCATTGTTATTATTTTTCAAGAATTCAAAATGTTCAAAATGTGTTCATTAAATGAATAAAATGTAATTTTCTCTGTAGCACGTGGATTTCATAAGAAACATGCTGCGGTAAAGTAGTAGAAGTTTTTTTTTTTTTCATTTTAGATGTGCGGCTCCCAGTGTTTTCTTTTCCGTGGAAACCGGGTTCAAATGGCTCTCTCGGTGTCAAAGGTTGCCGACCGCTGCTCTGGACTGTTGATCCTAAGAACTTAAAATCTTCCACCTTCTTTAATCTCTTCTCCCTGTAACCTCACTTTTCCATTTGGATCCCTCGCAAAATTCATTAACTTTAAATACTGGACACTTTCTCTCTATGTAACTGTTGTTTGCTTGATGTCAGACCCTGTCAACCCTGGTCTGTCCCTGGTTTGATGTCAACCCTGAAAATAACTTTCT
Organism: Neostethus bicornis; assembly: GCA_902685375.1. Classification (NCBI taxonomy): domain Eukaryota; kingdom Metazoa; phylum Chordata; class Actinopteri; order Atheriniformes; family Phallostethidae; genus Neostethus; species Neostethus bicornis. The sequence goes on along the minus strand of LR738542.1, from coordinate 5,464,389 downwards.
TCTCAGCGGTCTTAAGTCTTAGATGAGTGGAAACAATGTTTTTCTTTCAGTATGTTACTGGTTTTACTGGTCACACTGTGGTCCAACTTCCTTACCTCAAAGTGGAAACCCTCCTTTAGAGCGATGGCTCGCAGTATTTTGGATGAGACGGTGCTGGAGAGCATGAAGACGTTCTTCACAGCGGCAGGATCTGGGTTCTTTTCCTTCCAGCAGAAAAACAACCACCAGCCGAGCAGCGCCCCCAATTCATTCCCACTAAACACTTTCCACTCACCACTGGGACGGAAGAGAAGGACGTGGTTAAGAGAACATAGATAGAAAATTTAAAAAACCTGGTTAATTACACTGGATCATTGTTAATCCCTGGAGTTATGTTTTAAAAATAACACCCAGACTCTTGACTGGGTGTCTTCACGGACGACACGCTGGTTTTACTGGGATCGACAGGATGTTTAAGTCACACACACACACCTCTGCTGCCTCTCAGCGACGGCCAGTCGATCGGCATCTGGATCGTTTGCCAAAACTACAGAGGCCCCTTCCTTTTCTGCCAGGGCAAAGGACAAGGTCTGCAAAGCAAATACACACATACACAAACACTCAGAGACACACACACAGACACACATACACAGAGACACACAGACAGACACACACAAACACACAGAGACACACACACACAGACACACATACACAGAGACACACAGACGGACAGACACAGACAGACACACACAGAGACACAGAGACACACACGGAAACACACACAAAGACACACACAGACACAAACACAGAGAGAGAGAGAGAGAGAGAGAGACACACACACAAACACACATACACACAGACAGACACACACACACATACAGACACGCACACAGACACACAGAGACACACACACAGACACGCACACGGACACACACAGAGACACACACACAGACACACACATACAGACAAACACAGAGACACGCATGGAGACACACACACATACACACATACACAGAAACACACATACAGAGACACACACACACACACAGAAACACACAAAGAGACACACATACAGAAAAACACAGAGACATGCACACACACATGCACACACACACACACACACACACACACACTCACCGTTAGCTATAAATGACCAGTATAAATCATTTCTTAAGTTAAAGTATAAACAATAAAATGATAGAACACTCTTTCATCTTCCAGACTGGTCGTCATAAAATGTTAAGGGCAGGACCAGTTTAACCAGTCTGATCCACACTCACCAGGACTCCCTCTCCCTCCTCAGGATTGGGATATTTAACGGTAGGAAAATCCGGGTCTGGATCTTTTTGTTCCTCCACAGCGTATGGTGGGTGTAGATCGAAGGCTTGAAACGCTGACTGAACGAACGGGTGACCCACACCGTGCACGGCCGTGTGCACTATCCTGACCTTTGACATCTTGTTAAGTTCTCTGTGGAAAAAAAAAAGACGTTTATCTTTTAGAAAATGAGATTAAAACTATCGTAATTTCACGACCATAAGGCGCATATAAAAGTCTTGGATTTTCTTCAAAATGAGCGGTGCGCCTTTTCGTGCGGTGCTCCTTGTGTGTGAGAAAAGGCGGACCTAAAAGAAAACGCGGTGCCCGCGAGGCGGACTTGAAAGAAAAGGCATGAGAACGTTAAAGAGTGAAGTGTAGGCGGCGTGGGAGCGATGGATGACCGAAGGAGACCACAGTTTCACGAAGGGTGGAAGGCAGCACCGGGCGAGTTACGCTACAGTTTGCCAATGGATTGTAGATGCTTGGACTAACGTGTCTGCTGGTACTGTTATCCGAGCTTTCGCAAAAGCTGGTATCCTTTCTGAGGAGCCGCACAGTACAGACAGTGACTTTGACAGCGAGGAGCGAAGTGGAACTGCTCTGTTGGATTTTGCGCAGCTGTTTGATTCTGAAACAGAGGATGAGGACTTTGACGGATTTGAATAAAGACTATTACCGGTAATGTGTTTGTTTAGTATCGTTACTACTTAAATAAAGCACAACCAAACTCAGTTTTGCTCTCGATCTATTTTTTAATACACACATTTGCATGCTTGCGTGTGTGTTGTTGTAAGGCGGTGTGTGACTGAGGCTGCGCCTTTTCGTACGGTGCGCCTAATGGTCGTGAAATTACGGTAATCGACATGAAGCAGGTGTTTGATCAGAACCAGTTCCTCAGGGATCATGGAAGACGGTCCAACCAGTCTACATGTGTTGGTGAAGGCATTCAAACCGGGTCCTTCTGGGGCGCCTGTGGTGGTCTCTCTGGGAATACGAAGTCTGGGAGTAGGGTCCAGTCTCTGTATGACCGGTCCTCATTACTGGTAGTTAAACTTGGACTCCACCAAGGCTGCCATTTGTTACTGGTTCTGTTCATTACCCGGATGGACAGAATTTCTGGGGGCAGCCGAGGGGGTTGAGTGATCCGGTTCAGACCTTGATGATTTGGTTCTATTGGCTTCATTGTTCTCCAACTTTTACTGGACCGAGGTGCTGTCGAGTGTGAAGCTACCAGGACTCCCAAATCCAAGACCAGAAAAAGGGTGGATTGGCCCCTTTTCTGGGTGAGGGTCCAACCCCAAGTGGACGGACGAATGGAGCAGGAGGTGAGGGATTTATTCAGCATCTGTGATAATTAGGACGCTGCATTTGTCTGTCCTGGTGAAGGAAGAGCTTTCGTTCTTGATTTACAAGTCGATCTGCGTTCCTACCCTCCCCGTGGATGTGCAGTGGGGGGTGACTTAAAAAACAAGATCATGGATACAAGCGGCTGAAATGAGCTTCCTCTGCAGGATGGCAGGGCTCTCACTCGGAATACTAGGAGCTCTGCCATCCAGATGGAGCTCACAGTAGAGCCGTTGCTCCTCCAGGTCGAGAGAAGCCAAATGGGCTGGTTCAGGCATCTGGTTAGGGTGCCTTTCCTCAGGCTATGTCTCACTATAAGGAGGCAGACCTCGGACATGCAGATGTGGCCAGAGTGATGGAAGCCTCAGCTTACCTACTGAGGCTGTAGCCCCTGCTACCAGGCACAGGATTAGTGGAACACGATGGTATGGTATGTTTGAGTCCTCCGTTACCTGTGATGGCAGTGTTTCTGTATGACTTTAAAGTAGAGGTTGTAGATATCCTGGTAGTTCTCTTTGAGCAAAGGGTTTTTCATGGCCTTGTCTGTGTCCCAGGACTCCCCCCAAGGCTCAAGGTTCTCCTTAATGGCCTTAGCAATCCCTTTGTCATGAGGAGAAACAATCTGGGCTCCATTTTCCCAGTAAACCTAAGAAACAGAACCAAGAAACAATCATTAGAGAAGAAGAAGTATACTTTATTCGTCCCTCACCGGGGAAATTTGTGTGCTGCATTACACCGCAGCAGGCTGCCATGATGGCGCCAATGGTGGGAGAATCAGGGGGTTAGGTGTCTTCTCCAAAGACCCTAGATGTGAACTCAGTGGGATTCGATCCCGCACACTTCCGGAGAACCTCCGGTTCAAGAGCGAATGTTCTACCATTGAGCTATCGCCTCCCCCCAAACATTGTTAAATTATACATTGTCATGATTAAGCCGCTGCCCTGGGCGGCCGCCTGCTGCAGTGCTCTCTGTTACCTGAGAGTTTAATCGTCTACTTTTTCTGAGTTTCTGTCCCTTCTTCTGCTGTGTTTTATCTCTTTCTGAAGATTTCATTTTGAGCGCACTTTGGACGTCATTTTGGACTTGGTTTGTGTCGAACAGCTGATTTTTCAGAAATCGTCTGGCTAGCTCCCAACGGCTGGCGGCTAGCTCCCAACGGCTGGCGGCTAGCTTTCGACGGCTGGCGGCTAGCTCTCGACGGCTGGCGGCTAGCTCCCAACGGCTGGCGGCTAGCTCCCAACGGCTAGCTCCCAACGGCTAACGGCTGGATCCCAACGGCTGGCGGCTAGCTCCCAACAGCTAACGGCTAGCTCCCAACGGCTAGCGGCTAGCTCCCAACGGCTAGCGGCTAGCTACTAACGGCAAGCGGCAAGCTCCCAAAGGCTAGCGGCTAGCTCCCAACGGCTAGCGGCTAGCTCCCAACGGCTAGCGGCTAGCTCCTAACGCCAGGCGGCTAGCTCCCAACGGCTGGCGGCTAGCTCCCAACGGCTAGCGGCTAGCTCCCAACGGCTAGCGGCTGAGGAGAAGCCGCTAGCCGGGGGCGCTGAGGAGAAGGTGTCGATTTGGAGCAGGTGCGGAGAAGGAGACTGTCTAAAGGAGGTGCTTCAGGCCCTGTGTTTTTGCGGTTTCCATAGAAACGTCCGGTTGCTCGCTTGAGGAACTGGAGGCGCTCACTCGGACCCAATGAAATACAGAGAGGCTAGTTTGGTGTGCCTCACTGCGGCCTGGCTTTGTGACCCATTCTGGACTCCAGCTTTTGGGTTGCCAGGTTGGGCACAGTGCGACCGGACTGGGACGCCGGTGGATAAAGGGGGTGCTTAACACCTGGTGCCGCAGGGTTTGCACTGCGGCACTCAAAATTCCCTTCAGGGATTAATAAAGTGTATTCAATTCAATTTAATTATTAATTAATCTTAATAAAAATATAAAAAGTGTGTACCTTGTAGCCGTTGTCCTGCTTGGGGTTGTGGGAGGCTGTGATCATGATACCAGCACACAGACCAAACTGGGAAACAGAGAAAGGCTGCAAGAGAGACAGTGTGATGATTAATTAGCAGCAGCATACTGGTTTTACTGGTCACTCTGTGGTCATAATTAAGTTTTACAAAAACATACAAATCCGGATTGAAATCCAGTCTGGTCTCCTGACGAGATCTGCGACTTAGCGCACGCTCAGAACGCGTCATCCCTCTCCCTTCCAGATTTGCGACCTGGCGTAATTCCATATTGGAATTAGCATTTTTTTTTTGCACCTGCTCTGCATTTTTCGGCTAAAAATCTATCATTTTAAAACCTATAAGTAAGTGTTTTTTTAAGTCGTTGTGTATTATTTTTAAGTTCTGCGACCTGTTGTTCACTTCCAGTTGTTTGGATCGATGAGGCCGCAGATCTTGTCAGGACACCGGAACGCCGACTCAATCTTTAAAGAAAGTAATCAGCTTATAAATATTGTTAGAATTAATAAACAACGTCCATGTTGAAACTTTAAATTAATATTTTTTAAATGTGAAATAATTCCTTTGCAAACTATTGATTGTAGATAAATTTTATTTGACGACTCAGCGTTGATTTTTTTTTTTTTTTTTTGTTCTGCTTAAAGTTTGTTTCAAACAACTTTATTTTATAGAATCTTGAACAAGTGCAAAGTGTAAAAAAAACATGTCAAATCTCTGAGTTACATGACTTCTCATCCTAGTACAAGCATGGGCAAACTACGGTCCGCGGGGCCACATGCGGCCCGTTAAACGGTTTAATCCGGCCCGCTGAACTAGAAAAAAAACCTTGTTAGTTTTCTTTTTTCTGTAATTCTGGCACGATTCAAATGTGTGTGTCTCCGTGATGTACGCACCTTCGAAATAAACAGTGTGCACAAATATGGGAGCCATCGGGCCCAATACACGCACGTAAACAAGCGTGTTAGATGTTAAAACAAGCAAAATGTTACATCGAGCGCTTAGATTTCAAACCTAGCGCCACTAAATTTGAAATTTAACGCTCTTGATTTAACATTTAGTGCTAGTTTTACCAAAACATGCCATCCGTCTGCTTCTGTTCCCGGGGACGAATCTAGGATTTTAAAAGGGGGACGAGAGGGTTGGCGTGAGCCCCTGTGGTGCTCGCCAGTATAGAGGGGTATCGGGGCATTCACCCTCAGAACATTTTTGAAAAATAAGTAATTTTTCTGCATTTTGGTGAATATTTCAACCAAAGTTTATAACAATTAAAGTTTTTAAACTTTTTTTGTGGATCAAGAGGGGGGCTGTGCCCCCCTCTCCGGCATTCTACCCCCGTCCGCCCCCCCTCCAGGATCCGGCTCGCTTGTCAAATGTTAGAACTCAATGTGGCCTGTGAGTCAAAAAGTTTACCCACCCCTGTCCTAGTAGAATGTCCGTGTTACACAACCAAATGTGTCCCAAGCAGAAACTTTTTTTTTTATTTGTATCCCTTTGCTCCCCGCCTCCCTCACTCAGATGGACGAGGTACAAAGCGGTTACCACGAATGGAGTCGGTGTGATTTCAGATAAGAGGTGGACTGGAACTCCTCGGCTGGTGAAAACAGCAGCAGCCAGTTGGGCGAACCGTTTACTGCTGCCCCCACTGGCAGGGTGGGCTCGGGCATCGTAGCCAATCACAACGCCTCGCTCTTTAAGGTCGGCAAACATCTGTTCCAGGTAGCAGCAGAAACCCTGTCAGGAGAGATAAGAGGACGAACAAAATAAATACAAGTGGAAAGATTTGATTTAACTTCCACTGAACTTGTAAAAACAAAAACAACAACAACAAACAAAAAAAAAATACAAACTCTGACATAAATAAGGTGTTTTGGGAGAATTTTTTTTTTTAGAATATTATTATTTAATTATTCTTTCATTGGTTGTATTTCTTACCAAATAACTGGAAATGTAAAATGTATTCACTTTGAATTAATTTTGAATTCAGGATCAATAGTTCAGAGCAATGGAGAGTGTGAAAAAGAGGTGAAGAAGCTTGTGCAGGCAGGCTGGACCGGATGGAGAAAAGTATCAGGTGTGATGTGTGACAGAAGAGTTTCAGATAAAATGAAAAGAAAAGTGTGGAAAACCGTGGTGAGACCGGCCATGCTGATTGGTCTAGAAACAGTAGCACTGAAGAAAAGACAGGAAGCAGAGATGGAGGTAGCAGAGATGAAGATGCTGAGGATCTCTCTGGGAGTGACCAGGATGGACAGGATCAGAGGAACAGCACATGTTAGAGGTTTTGGAGATAAAGTCAGAGAGACCAGACTGAGATGGTTTGAACATGTACAGAGGAGAGAGAGCGTACATCAGAAGAAGGATGCTGGATTTGGAACCACCAGGAAAGAGGACTAGAGGAAGACCAAAGAGGAGGTTCATGGATACAGTGAAGGAAGACATGAAGATAGTTGGTGTGACCAAAGAAGATACAGCAGATAGGGTTACATGGAAGAAACTGAGTTGCTGTGGCGACCCCTGAAGGGAAATGACGAAAGAAGATGATACATTTTGAATTCATTTGAATTTAAATGAACAAATAAATTGTTCAAACTTGGCTCCACAGTATTCCAGTGGTTAGTACGGTAGCTTTGTGGTTAGATCGGGGGTTACATTTGAAATATCTTTATTCCAGATAATCCGTTTTGTATGATGAAAACAAAACGATCCAAAGCCTATTAATCAGTTTAACTTCACAGTTTAAGTGACAACAAAGTATTTCTTTGTTTAAAATAAAAGGCGCTGCCCCTGGGCGGCTGCCTGTGGCGGCTGCCAGCGGCGGCTGCCTGCTGCGGTGTCTCCTGTTGTTTTAGCGTTTGGTCGTCTATTTTCACATTTTTTCCACTCGGTTTTTGTCAATTCTTTTTACTTGATGCGCTCTTTGGACGTCATTTTGGACTGCATTGTTTTACTTCGAACGACTGTTTTGTTCGAAGGCGAAGGGACAGAATGAAAGCAAAATGGTCATCAATCATGCTAAACCCCGCCTACCTCCTCCATGAATCTGTGGACCATCTAAAAACCAGCTTCAGTAACAGACTCCTGCAACCCCGCGGCTCAAAGGAACGGTATAGAAAATAATTTCTGCCGTCCACCATCAAACTATTCAACTTTTCACTTTCAAACCTTTAAACTTTTACTCAGCTAAAAAAAATAAATCATGTTGTATGATTGGAGCACTGCAGCACTCAAATTTCCCTTCGATGATGAATAAAATATTGTATATTCAATTCTAAGGTAGTAATTTTTTTCAACGGCTAGTCCCTTCCCAGTTGGCTTGTTTTGCTGGTCATGGAGTTGTCCAGCTTGGTTTGCGTGTGCGACCAGCTGCTAGCTCTTGGAACCAGATCCACCGTGGCTGGAGGAGTCTATGCAGTCCCGACAGAACTGAGAAGGAGACGATCTGAGTTCAGTGTCCCTGTGGTTGTCATGGGTAACATCCGGTTGCTTACTGCAAGATAGAGGAACTTTGGGACGCTCACTCTGACTCAGGAGGAATGTGGAGGGGCCATTTTGGTGTGCTTCATTGAAGCCAGACTCCATGGACTCATTACGGTCTGGTTTTTTAACCAGTGGACCAGGAAGATATCGAGGTGTTTGCACCTCAGCGTCAAACTTTTCTTCATGAATTAATAAAGCATTTTCAATTCTTTGACTCGTGGTGAGAGGGGACAGTGTGAACTCGGTGTGAAACGTCTCTAGCAAGCATGACTTCTGTTTTACTATGAAACATTGTTTCTACTCAAGCCTCCTGTGATCAGTCAGACGCTTCCTGATAGGACGAAAGACTGTGTGGGAGAGAGGAACAGAGTTGTGTAAACCTGGTTAAACAGTAACCAGATTAAAGGACCAGGTCAGATCTGATTGGAGTTTATTGAAAGAGCTGATTAATGACAAGACGACATGTAAATTGTTTTCTACTGTAACCTATTAAATATTTTACAGTACATAACAAGTTCCACGTGCGCTGTGAAGTCTAGAGAGAAAGAAAAGTTGTTCATGTGACCCGGGTGCTTAATGTGCAGCAGGAGTTTATCCATTAACCAACCTGTGTGGTCTGGATGACGGTCAGGTCATTCATGCAGGACACGCCGGGGCCCATGGGGCCTCTCAGTCCTGCTGTGCCAAACTCCAGCCTGGAGGAGAAATACTTCCTCAGAGACTCCACCGCACCTTCCTTCACCAGCTGCTGCACCATCGAGAGGGTTTTGGGGTTCTGAAAAACACAATTTAAAAAGAAAGAGGAAGAAAAAGTTTCTTAAGTCCAGAAAAAAAGAGAGGACTACAATAACTAGACCCGTACAGTTGAAACTATGGGAACATCCCAAAACGAATTAATCTAAATCCTGTTCTAATGTGATGTAATTGGTTGCGTTGCATGTCTCTTTACGACCATAAGGAAAGGTTTTGTGTGGGTCATATGGTCGTGTGAGGATGATGTGAGTGTGTGAGCGCTGCGTGACAGAACTTCTTTCCTCCATTAAATCACATTAAATCAGTCTGACGAGTTCTCAAACATAGTTTGTTGCACGTGTATTTCCACGGTTACCACCAGCTGACCAGTTTACCATCTGAATAACGTGGGTTTCCTGTGCTTATCTGAAAGGATACGATGAGTTTTATCAAATTTATTTTATGCTCGAGTCCATTTGTGGCACGGAGCAAAAACACAAAACAGAACGAAATCAATACATTTTTATTTTCTAAGAGTAACATTTTTTAATCTTATTTTTGTGCATTGACATAAAAATGGTACTCTCTGATGAAGAGATGGAATGAGCGTGAGCAGAGCACCAAACTCTCTTCCAGCTTGCATTACAATACGTGCATGGAAGAGAACAAAATCCATGGCCAAGAACCAAAAACTTACTGATTACTTTATGGAGAGCGCTTACGCCAACTTGAGGCGATCTGTGCAAATTGAGTGATTAATAAAGGCAATTCACGTGGATCCTGCCCCAAGTGGAGGAGGTTAAGTGTCTCGGGGTCTTGTTCACTAGGGGGGAAGGATGGAGTGGGAGATCGACAGATGGATCGGTGCAGCAGCAGCAATAACTAGGACACTGCATCGATCCGTCGTGGTAAAGAGAGAGCTGAGCCGAAAAGCAAAGCTCTCGATTTACAAGTTGATCTACGTTCCTACCCTCACCATGGTAACCAGGATCTACGATGTTGATGTAGATCACCATGGTAACCAAGATCTACGTTCCTACCCTCACCATGGTAACCAGGATCTACGTTCCTACCCTCACCATGGTAACCAGGATCTACGTTCCTACCCTCACCATGGTAACCAGGATCTACATACCTAGCCTCACCATGGTAACCAGGATCTACGATCCTACCCTCACCATGGTAACCAGGATCTACGTTCCTACCCTCACCATGGTAACCAGGATCTACGTTCCTACCCTCACCATGGTAACCAGGATCTATGTTCCTACCCTCACCATGGTAACCAGGATCTATGTTCCTACCCTCACCGTGGTAACCAGGATCTACGTTCCTACCCTCACCGTGGTAACCAGGATCTACGTTGGTACCCTCACCGTGGTAACCAGGGTTTATGTTCCTACCCTCACCGTGGTAACCAGGATCTACATTCCTACCCTCACCGTGGTAACCAGGATCTACGTTCCTACCGCCACCGTGGTGACCAGGATCTACGTTCCTACCCTCACCATGGTAACCAGGATCTACGTTCCTACCCTCACCATGGTAACCAGGATCTACGTTCCTAGCCTCACCATGGTAACCAGGATCTACGTTCCTACCCTCACCATGGTAACCAGGATCTACGTTCCTACCCTCACCATGGTAACCAGGATCTACGATGTTGATGTAGATCACCATGGTAACCAAGATCTACGTTCCTACCCTCACCATGGTAACCAGGATCTACGTTCCTACCCTCACCATGGTAACCAGGATCTACGTTCCTACCCTCACCATGGTAACCAGGATCTACATACCTAGCCTCACCATGGTAACCAGGATCTACGATCCTACCCTCACCGTGGTAACCAGGATCTACGTTCCTATCGCCACCGTGGTGACCAGGATCTACGTTCCTACCCTCACCATGGTAACCAGGATCTACGTTCCTACCCTCACCATGGTAACCAGGATCTACGTTCCTAGCCTCACCATGGTAACCAGGATCTACGTTCCTACCCTCACCATGGTAACCAGGATCTACGTTCCTAGCCTCACCATGGTAACCAGGATCTACGTTCCTACCCTCACCATGGTAACCAGGATCTACATACCTAGCCTCACCATGGTAACCAGGATCTACGATCCTACCCTCACCGTGATAACCAGGATCTACGTTCCTACCCTCACCGTGGTAACCAGGATCTACGTTCCTACCCTCACCGTGGTAACCAGGATCTATGTTCCTACCCTCACCGTGGTAACCAGGATCTACGTTCCTACCCTCACCGTGGTAACCAGGATCTACGTTCCTACCGTCACCATGGTAACCAGGTTGTACGTTCCTACCCTCACCATAGTAACCAGGATCTACATTCCTACCCTCACCATGGTAACCAAGATCTACGTTCCTACCCTCACCATGGTTATCAGGATCTACGTTCCTACCCTCACCATGGTAACCAGGATCTACGTTCCTACCCTCACCATGGTAACCAGGATCTACGTTCCTACCCTCACCATGGTAACCAGGATCTACGTTTCGTACCCTCACCACGGTAACCAGGATCTACGTTCTTACCCTTACCATGGTAACCAGGATTTACGTTCCTAACCTCACCATGGTAACCAGCTGTGGGTGGTGACCGAAAGAATGAGATCGCAGCCGAAATGAGCTTCCTCCACAGAGTGGCTTGGCTCTCACTCAGAGATCGGGGAGGAGCTCTGCCAACCGGGAGGAGCTCCATGTCGAGACGCTCAGGTCATGAGAAGCTAGATGAGGTGGTTTGGGCATTTGGTCAGGATACCTCCGGAGCGCCTCGCCGGTGAGGTGTTTCGGGCACGTCCCACCGGGAGGAGACCAAGAGGGAGACCCTGAACCCGCTGGTAAGACTATGTCACACAGCTGGCTGGGGAACAACTCAGAATCCTTCCGGGTGAGCTGGAGGATGTAGCTGGGGTGAGAGAAGCCTGGGCTTCCCGTCTGAGGCTGTTGCCCCAGCGACCCGGCCCTAGATAAGCAGAAGACGACGGAACAAACGAATAAAGGCAATTCATGTAACATTAAGGCAAACCAGAAACTGACGAATGAAAAGAGCAGGACATGAGAAAATATGACACTTGATAAAACTTGAAGCGAAATGACGCATTTGAAGCATCGAAGAAACAGAAAGCACAAATACGTAAATCACCGACAAAAGATAAACAGGAGCTTCTGTGAAAAGTTCCAATGCTAAATTTAGAAATCGTGAACTGTTGTGAAACTGCTTTTATGCAATATTCCAGATGCTACACTCAGTGGTGCAGGGTTTCTGCTGCATGGTGGTAAATACTGGTATCTACTATCTCGACCTAAAGTGGTGAAAACTGTCCCAAAAAACTCCAAAGACTCTTCAATTTTCCTACAAATGTGTAAAAAAGATTTCTGATGCAAAATGAATTCACAAAGAAATAAACCACCCTCCAGTTACAGGGTGGCCATCCTGTAACCGGAGGGGTTGTGGGTTTGATCCCCGCCTGGAGTTCATACCGAGGTGTCCCTGAGCAAGACACTGGACCTTCAATGTCTCCTGATGATAGTTTGCAGCTTCCAGCTTCAGGGATGAATGTGTGTGTGAGGGTGAATGTGGGCACATCGAGTACCAACACAGGTTGATACTCATAATGTGATCATCTGTTTCTGACTATTATGGGCTGTGAGATCTTTAAATACAGTGATATCATATTTAATATCTCATCAGAAGATCTGTTAAACACAAACAGATTATTATAGGATGTATTCTATGGAAACCTATCTGAGCTGTAGTTACCATGGTAACGTGTAGTTACTGTATTAATTACTAATCACTAATAATAACTACTTTATTAATTTCAGGAGCAGAGATCTGTCATATTTTTATCAATCAGGTTCTATTTTATGAATTATTTGTAATAAAAATGAAATAAAAATAGTTAATTTATTTAAAAAATGATTCATTTTAATCTCAAACCAACCTGGTCAGAGTGACAAAATGGAGATGAATATTTTATTTAAAAAATGAATTAAATTAAGTTAATTTAGTTAAAAAATTAATATTGTTAATCAAATTAAATGAGGATTTAAATCTGAACAAATTTCTGTTTACATCACAGAAAAATCTAGATATATTAAAAAAAGCTTGAATAAAATACAAAAATATACAAACAAATATATGAAAATGTATTTCAACAAGTCTTTTAATGAGTTTAAACTTTAAATAAGACGTTTTTAGAGTTATTTTTTGTATTATTTTAATGTTTTAAATCTTAAATATTGATCAGACACAGAGAGCCTGCTAAGCTGCTAACTTACCCGGTCAAACTGAAGCCACTGCCGGATGGATTCATCCAGATTCACATCTCCTGTTAGAGTTAAATCCTTCTCCATGTTTAACACCTGATATATGAATCCTAAAAAAAAAAACAAAAAAACTGCTGTTTTTAAAGTTAAACGGAGTAAAAATGGTTGTGATTTCAGAGAGATGTTAAAACCTGACAGTCAGGAAGAAACACTGGGAGGAAACCTGTGACGTCACAGATGCAGAGACGTTCAATGACACTCGGTATTTTGACACTTACAATCAAGAAGCGTTCAGTTACAACATCAGAAGTTCAAGTAAGGTTGAAGGTTTATTTGATAGATTTTTTAAATGTTTACCTATTTGTTTTTAATGACGTAAAGAAAGGCTACTGTATCCAAACTGCGCTCAATTTAATTTTACTCTAATATTTACATCAGTGATGCAGGCGGTTATATGAAATTGCAGCATTCTGAAAACGTCCGCCCAATCAGCATCATCGAACGCAACTGCTTGTCCGCCATGTTTGTAGTTCAGTAGCTGAAAAAAGGTGGATTTGAAATTTAAAGAGGACAAACATAGTGTTTAGAACGTTTATTTCGGGATAATTTGAGGTTATCCCGCAGCCAAAGGGAAAGGTTAAATTTACGCCCTGTTTTCATGGCTCCACTGACTGTTTGGTGCATGACATAACTTCAATGTTGGAGGTCAGACTGTTTCCCTAAAGTGAAAGAAACTGTGTGGCGTTGCAGGCTTATAACAACTATTAAAAGAATAATAATGAAACACGTATAGACACTTTACAGCAATTAAACACAAGAATACACAAAATATAAAACACTAAAACCAAATAAAAAACACTGTAGATGTTTCAAAGAACAAATAAAACCAGGTTAGGAAGGTGTGATGGGGTCAGCGCCCTCACTGACCCCCATCACAAACAGGTGAGTCTGTTTTGAGTTGTCGCTCCTCCAGGTCGAGAGAAGTTAGATAGGGTGGTTCAGGCCTCTGGTTACCACTGCACTTGCTTGGGGAGTGGCTGGCAACTGAGAACAAAATCCATGCCTAAAAACAACCTGGCGTTCAAAAAGTATCTGAATGTTGCATTGTTTCTGATGTGTGAAAAATGTTTGAACATGACAGAAACCTCTAAAAAGATGATTTTTTTTCCACGTGATCAAAACTAATAAATATCTAATGTTTTATTGTAGTAGAAAAAGTTTCAAAAAGTCTTCTGGACAGTTTAATTCTTGAACGAGACGTTTCGACTTCCATCCGGAAATCATTTTCAATCTGAATGAAATGGACTGAAAACTGGATCTATTTATACTAACCCGAGTAAAAGGTAAAAAAAATAGTAAGAAGGGCTTGACCAATGAGCCTGTGTTACCTATGATGGCTGTGAATGGCTCCTATTGTAGCCAGAGACCAGTAAACGAACCTTATTATAAAAATGCTAAAAGCCTAGTGAATAGAAAATCCTGCTAACGAGAGGCGTGAAACTGGGTCACGAGGTGTCATCTTTAGTCCATGGCTTCAAAAGGCTGCTGTAAATACCGGGCAGAACGTATCTAACACCTCCACTCCGATTCAAGGAGTGGAGGCCAAACACACTTTTGAGCACAGCGAGGTGAAGATTCTAAGTAGAGAGAAAGGATGGTTTGAAAGAGGTGTGAAGGAAGCCATCTTTGTGATGAAAGAGAGTCCCTCACTGAATCGGAGTGGACGCCTCTCGTTAGCAGGCATTTCTATTCACTAGGCTTTTAGCATTTTTATAATCGGGTTGTTTTCTGGTCTGTGGCTACAATAGGAGCCATTCACGGCCATCATAGGTACCACAGGCTCATTGGTCGAGCCCTCCTTACTATTTTTTTACCTTTTACTCAGGTTAGTTTTAAATAGATCCAGTTTTCAGTCCATTTCATTCAGATTGGAAATGATTTCCGGATGGAAGTCGAAACGTCTCAATCAAGAATTAAACTGTCCAGAAGACTTTTTTGAAACTTTTTCTACTATGGATCACTCCTGGATGAATGAGGGACTACACGGACTTAATGTTTTATTGTATTTGAAAAATTATCAAGCAGCTTTTAGACCGATGTTTTGACTTAATCTGTCTCCTTTTACTACAAGGCCTACTTTGCTTGCAATAAACTTTGATTTAGTCATTTTATTTGGTAAAAAAAATAGGAAAATTTAACTCAGTCATTTTTTGTGTATTTTTATATATAAAAAAAGGTTAAAAAAATTCTAACAAGAATGTTTCCTTTTAACAGAAAACATTACAAATCCTTCATATTTAAAGATAGTAACATTTCTAATCTAATTCTTCAACATTTGATGATTAAAAGAAAGAATTTTTCTAATAAAGAGCAAATTTCTCAGCGTTTCAGACTAAATTAGTCTCACTTTTCGCTTTCGTAATGGATTGAAAGGAAACTTTGGGAAGCTGTGAAGACTGTATCATTAGATTCTCCTCACAGTGGATCACTCCACATTTAGGAAATGGCATCGCCATGGTGACGACGTTCCATTTTACCTGAGTGACTCTAATTCACACGACCGTTAGACATTCTCAAGATCATCACTCGGTCTTTGATTCTGACATTTGTGAAAAAATGAGCAAAGTACAGAGAGCAAGAAAAAAAAGAAACATGGGGGAGGCGACGAAAAGAATGTGATAAAAAAAAAAAAAAAACTTTAGTCAACTTCGTTCACATTTAGTTTTATTTCACATCATTTTTATTGTGAGATAACACTACAGACCCCCAAAATATCCTCCATGAGCGGAATGAGAGCAGGAGATAGGAATGGGATGACCTTGTCTGGTCCCTCCGTTTCTGGAACATGCTTGTACATCTTTGTTGTGAGAGGGTGCAGTTTCTGTACATTGTCTCTTCATACCCCATCTGTGCGAGTGAGGACTGTTCCAGGTGCTCCCAGTAGATGTTCCCATGACACCAAGACCTTAGCTGATCCCAGTGCCATTGACCAGAGCCTCATTGATAAACATGCTCATGCAAAAATCCACGTGTACGCCAACTTGTTTGCAAAATCAGCAATCTATGACGAGGATGGAGTTCGTGGACTTTTGTGTGACTCTAAGACAGGCATGGGCAAACTACAGCCCGCGGGCTACATGCGGCCTGTTAAACGTTTTAATCCGTCCCGCTGAAGTTCCGTTCCGTTCGTTCCGTCATCTTCCGCTTGTTCCAGGGTCGCGTCGCGGGGGCCACAGCCTCAAGCGGGCAGCAGAGGACTCTCTCTCCCCGGCTGCATCCTCTAGCTCACCAGGAAGGATCCCAAGTCGTTCCCCGGCCAGCTGTGAGACATAGTCTCTCCAACGGGTCCGGGGTCTGCCCCTTGGTCTCCTCCCGGTAAGACGTGCCCGAAACAACCCGCCCGCGAGGCGCTCGGTGGGCATCCTGACCAGATGCCCGAACCACCCCATCTGGCTCCTCTCGACCTGGAGGAGGAGCGGCTCGACACCGAGCTCCTCCCGGATGGCAGAGCTCCTCACCCGATCTCTGAGTGTGAGCCCAGCCACCCCGCTGAAGTTAAAAATAATAAATAAATGAACCTTGATTATGTTCCATTTTTCCTGTAATTTTAATGTTTCGTCACTCGATGGCGCCAAAAATACAACAACACTGCCTTCAAAAATGTGTGTCTCCGTGATGCCCACGCTGTCAAAATAAACAGTGGGCACAGATAGGGAAAGCCATCGGGGCCAATACACGTACGTAAACAAGTGTGTTTGATGTTACGTCAAGCGCTTAGATTTCAAACCTAGCGCCGCTAAATGCGTGTTTTTAAGCGCTATCGCACTAGTTTTCAAACCTAACACGCTAGATTTGAAATTTTGCTCTTGATCTAACATTTAAAACGCTTGTTTAAAATCTAGCGCGCCATTTTATTGGTCTAACCTAGCAGTTACCAAAGCATGCCATCCATCTGCTCCTGTTCTTGCCCCCTGGTCAAATGTTAGAAATCAATGTGGCCCACGAACCAAAAAGTTTGCCCGCCCCTGCTCTAAGATGTCAGACGCTGCCATGTTTTATTTGGGAAAAGATGACTGTTGTGGATGGAAGCTGAACAGTGAAATGAAGCATTTGAAGCAGCAAGAAAATAAGTACAAAATACACAGATGCCTGGCTCAAGGAACAAATGGACCACACCAAGAAAACATGAAGTCATTTAAAAACTGTAAACCACAGGTGTCAAAGTCCGGTCCTGGAGGGCTGGTGACCTGAAGGGTTTCATATGTTCTTACATCTACATACCTGATCCAGGTTGTTGAGTCACTGTGCCAACTTTTATTGGCTGTTGATTTCACTTCGCGTGCATCAGCTGGATTGAACCAGGAACACATTGAAAACCTTCAGGACACCAGCCTTCGAGGAACAACCCCCCACCGCCCCGATTCTCCAACCATTGGTGTTGTCGTGACTGCCTGCTGCAGTGCGATACAACACAAAAATTTCTCCATTTTAGGAATGAATATACTACGTTAAATTAAATAAAAAGTGGATCAAATCCCATAAATCAGGAGAACTTGATCCACTTTTAATTTTCCAGAGCAGGTGTGGGCAAACTTTTTTTTTTTGGTTCGCGGGCCACATTTGACAAAGGGGCCGGAACAGGAGCAGATGGATGGCATGCTTTGGTAACTGCTAGATTAGACCGATAGAATGGTGAGCTAGATTTTAAACAAGCTCTAAATGTTACATTAAGAGTGTTTAATTTAAAATCTAGCGGCGCTAGGTCTGAAATCTATTGCGATAGCGCTTAAAAACGTGCATTTAGCGGTGCTAGGTTTGAAATCAAAGCGCTTGATGAAACATTTTAATTGTTTTAACATCTAGTTCGCTTGTTTACATGCGTGTATTGAGCCCTATAGCTTTCCATATCATAAAGTGCGCCATCTAATGAGGAAACATCAGAATTGCAGGGGAAATGTTACACGTAACAAAGTTTATTTATTTCATTTTTTCAAGTTCGGTGGGCCGTATTAAAATGTTTAACGGGCCGCATGTGGCTCAAAGGGCGGTAGTTTTTCCATGCCTGTTCTAGAGTGTTAAACTCATCTCTGAAGATGTGGTTCAGTTGAACATTCCCACAGATTAATTTGTGTTCATTTGGTTCCACGTCCTTCTCTCTTGTTTTCTCCATTGCTGAAAACTAGATGTTTCCATTGCTGAAAACTGGATGATAACTGCTGACACTACTAGCACCCACTGATTGTTCACACACACATTACACATTAAATTAACCACTAAACATATCTCAAACAGGATTTTTTTTTTTTTCAGATACAGAAGTTGAGATCTTTGATGGATTTTTGGATGCTGATTAAAAAATAATTTAAGTATCTTGTAAAATATTTCAATAAATCACTAAAATTTTAAAACACAGACTAGCATGAATGTTTTACCAGTTTGTTTGAACGTGACTGCGCCTTAAAACCCAGTACTCTTTTTGTATGGTGCTCCTTTAAATATGGAGAAACGCACCTGAAACTGAAGCTCCGCCCTAGAATCAAGTGTGTCTTATGGTCGTTAAAATATGGTGATAATAGACTCACAAAAACATAAAGCAGGGAATAACTTGGACCTCCTAGAGTTACTGACATGGATTGCTAGAGCACGGTTAGTTTCCATTTTGTTTGTTTCTTCCTCACAATTGTGCATGAGTAATGACAGGCGGCACTGGATCAGTTACAGGCCATTGCATATGCATCACATCATTTGCATGACTTGTATTTCAGAGTTCAACAAGTTTGGTGGGGCGGGATGGAGATCAAGTTGACTTTTGCCAGAAATTTGTTTCAGCTTTGGTTCTGTAAAAGTAATGATGGATATTTTGGTGACGTATGCTCGTCTTTATTAATGGGACCTTTAGTTTTTCTGTGTATGCGTGAGTTTTCTCCAGAATCTCTAAATTTCTTCCAACTGACGAGATTAACTTGAATATGAGGGGTTTTCTGTCTTCAAGCCTGAGGTTTATTTTATTTACGGTTATTTTAAACTCGGTTAAAGAGACAGTAGTCAGCAGTTCAGGAGAAATCGGGGGTGTTGGGACGTTTGGGACAGTATGGGGCTGTTTGTATGTCAATGCATGTGTTTTGTGCAAGTGTATAATTTTATTTTTTTTTTACACACTCTATTCATCCCTCACCAGGGAAATTTTTTGTGTACTGCACTCTTACACTGCAGCAGGCTGCCACGACGGCACCAATAGTGGGAGAAACAGGGGGTTAGGTGTCTTTTCCAAGGACCCTAGACGGGAACTCAGTGGGATGCAAACCCGCGAACTTCTGGTTAAATTTCGGTCCGCAGGCGAACGCTCTGCCACTGAGCCACCGCCTCCAAAGTTCAGTGTTCAATGATCTGAGTTTTTATTTTTTCTGTTCAACACTTTGTGTAACTTTATGTTTGAAAACCGCTTTATAAATGAAGTTTGACTTGTGTAGTGACCTGTCCAGGGTGTACCCTGCCTCTCAGCAGGATAATGTTGGAGTAAATCATATAGAAAAAAAAATCAAATCCTGTATTAAATTTTCCAAAGGAAAAAATAAACAACAGCCATTTCTTTAGGTTAGAAAAGAAAAAAAGTTTAATTAAAGTTTTATCTGGAAGTTTTAGAACTTTTATCTCATCAGAAACTAAACAGAAGTTTATTTACTCGTTGGTATAAACAAACTAAAAAATATATAAGATGGATTCCTATCCCCGTCTGATCGGTGTTCTCTGACGTGTCTGCTATCTACTCCTACCTTTTCTCTGTTTAATGATGAACAGATTCTCATCTGTAGGATACATTTCGGAGTTTTTCTTTGGAGGTTTTTTTCTGTTTTTCTTCTTTCCTCCTGTTTGATTTTTGGGTTTCCCGCAGTTGTCATTCTGGAACAGCTGATCTTGACCCGAAGGATTTTTCACCTTTTTTTTCCTTTTCCTTTTCTTCAGGCTTTGCTGTGGTTGACCTCCTCTGGGAAAGTCAGCGGATTCATCTACAAATAATTTGGTTGGGGTGTCTCTAGAGGCGGGGACGGGCCTCTTTGGTTTCCATGGTTTCACGCTGCCTCCTGACTCCTGCTGTTTCAATCTTTTTGCTTTGGGTGTCGCGTCCATGGACTTGTTGTTAAAAAACATGTGAGGGGGAGACGGGGTGTACTGGCTGTTATTATGGTCTGTTTTCTGCTTTTTCTTTGGTGGTCCAGGAGAGGCAGGATGGAGGTGACCTTGTTTATGCATCGCTGAGAAGAAAAGAAAGAGAGTTTTAATAAAGATAAACCAACACAGTGACCAGCAGTGGTGTAAGAGATCACCATTGAACCGTTCGATTTGGGAGGCACATAAACCATGTACTGATTTAAAAAAAAGTAGTGCACACTTCAAGTTCACGTAGTTCACGATTATAGTGAGTGGAGGGAGTCCACCACCTCATGTAATTTAAATCATTTGTATGAGAACATTGTGACTTTTATGACTACCTGTATTTTTTCGGACTATAAGTCGCACCTGAGTATAAGTCGCACTAGCCAAAAATACACAAAAGAAGGAAAACAATATATAAGTCGCACTGGAGTATAAGTCGCATTTTTTGGAAAAATGTATTTAATAAAATTCAACACCAAAAACAGACATGTTTCTTTGAAAGACATTTTCAAAAGTAAATAAAATGGTGAACAACAGGCAGTACGGTAAACTATCGTAACATGACACATAAACAAACTGAGAACGTGCATTTATCGATCAGCCAATGACTTCCAAGAAAGTTGCAAGGCGCATTCTCCGGATTACCGTGAAGCTGCGCTCACCATTGTTCATCCACTGCTCTCACAGATTACACTAGACTACCTTAAAGCTACTATTCACAGAAATATCAAGTGGGCGGAGTATTTTGGTTAAGCCTCCAGGAATGATGGGAGGTATGGAGTTGAAAGCTTTTAATTTCGTTTTGAACTGTGGCGTGATGTGCACTCTGCGTGCATGCTAGCCATCACAAGCAGAGCATTGCGCATTCTAAAGAAGCCATCCTGACATTTAGCACTTTGTTAGCCATGAGTTCAGCATGTCTTGATCCGTCCACAATTACTCTCCCTGTACCACATTGTTCAAGCACCCATGTATGAACTCGTTCCTCTAACTGTGGCCACTTAGCTTTTAGCCGCGATTAGCTTTTTTGTTTTCTTCATTCCAGTTAGAGTAACCTCCACTTTTCACCAGTCCCTTACAAGTTTCTAACTTACTAAAAACTTTCTTTCTGCTGCTCAATTACTGTTTTCAGGTTTATATTTGACTATTTTCAGCTTGTAATCGGCAGAAAAGGATTTTCTTTTCGGTCCCATTTTTGTTCTTCCTCTAAGGTTGTTTTATGTTATCTGCAAAGTTGAAACTAGAGCACCCTCCTGCGGTAACATGTGAAAATGATGGTGAAATGATGGTAAAAACGTGTTAATAATTCCTCATATAAGTCGCTCCGGATTATAAATTGCACCCCCGACCAAACTATAAAAAACTGCAACTTATCGTCCGAAAAATAGGGTAATTTATTGATGAAGGAAAGCGGTTAGTGGGCCGAGTCGATCACAGTGGATTTTGGTGTTTAGAAGAGCATAAATGAGCTCATATTCAGTAACACGGTAAAACACTTTTGAAGCCACGTTACAGCAAACATAAAGATTTTACTGGATATGAAAGTGTAGTGTATGGTCACCAGCTGTGGGGGGTGACCGAAAGAATGAGATCGCGGGTACAAGCGGCCAAAAAGAGCTTCCTCTGCAGGGTGGCTGGGCTCTCACTCAGAGATCAGGTGAGGAGCTCTGCCATCCGGGAGGAGCTCGGCGTCGAGCTGCTCCTCCTCCAGGTCGAGAGGAGCCAGATGGGGTGGTTCGGGCATCTGGTCAGGATGCCCACCGAGCGCCTCGCGGGCGAGGTGTTTTGGGCACGTTCCACCGGGAGGAGACCAAGAGGCAGACCCCGGACCCGCTGGAGAAACTATGTCACACAGCTGGCCGGGTAAAGACTTTGGATCCTTCCAGGTGAGCTGGAGGATGCAGCCGGGGTGAGAGAGGCCTGTGCTGCCCGTTTGAGGCTGTTGCCCCGCGACCCGACCCCGGAACAAGCGGAAGATGACGGAACGGAAAGTGTAGCGCTGCCACTCCGTTATCATTTAATATGTATGTTATAAAAACACGATACATTTTCTGTTTGATTGTGAGATGATTTTGTAATAAACGATCAGTGAAACACCGAGGTGATGTCGCTTGTTTTTTGCTGATCCGAAAAATAATCAGAACTGTGAGGTTTTTCTTATCTGTTGCAGCCCATGTGACCAGTAATACCAGCAGCATACTGGTCAAAAAGACAGACTATAGTGTAACCAGTAAAACCCTATGACATTGATTTTGTCCTTTCTTGCTGGGAATGACTGACCGTTGACCTTCCGCTGTATCCTGTGATTCCTGGAGTTGATGTCCTTCCTGGAGTCGTAGTAGTTGATGAACGGCATGCTGGCGAAAACTCCTTTAAACATGCGCTGCTGGTTGCACTCCTGAAGAAGACCAATATGAAACATGGAGGGAATTACAATGAAATATTACGGGGGAAAAAAAGACAAATCTAAAAAATAAAAATCCAAATGTGGTCAAAAGTACTGTATTTTCCACACTATAAGGCGCACCTAAAAACCTTAAATTTTCTCTAAAGTTCACGATGCGTCTTTTAACCCGGAGCGCCTTCTATATGGATTAATATTGAGCTACAACAGGTGTTGCAACTGCCATAAGCAGCCGCCGACTCCATTTTCCCCCATAGAAGAAGTAGTGCGCGGTGCATGCCGGGATATATGAAAGGGCGTCTCACTAGGTGCGTTCGAGATGACACAGGCGGACATAGTTCTGATCGGCGCAGATTGATGCGCAATGCATGCCGGTTAGTTTTTGAATGCAAAATCTAACCGGCATGCATTGCGCACCGATCTGCGCCGATCAGAACTGCGTCCACATCTTGAACGTACCTATTTCCATTTGTGTGTTTGTGTAAAGACCCGCAAATGGCTCCTACCAAGAGACACTGTCACACCGCAGAGTTTAAACTCAAGGCGATCGGTCACGCAGTAGAACACGGGAATAGATCCGCAGCGAGAGAGTTTAACATCAATGAATCAATGGTGAAGAAGTGGAGGAAGCAAGAGGATGCGCTGCGCCAAGTAAGTAAGACTAAACAGAGTTTATCTCCAATGGAAGATAAACTGTGTCACGAAAATACTAATACTTTATCTCGGCGAAAATAATAAAACAGCTGTTTATTCATTTTGGGAGTAAAAACAGAAAGCTGTTTTGTAACTGTTAATAAATTTTTTTTTTTTTTTTACATTCCCTTTAGCGCAGCACCATTTAGTGAATCATAACATAACCCCAGCCTTTCCTGGAGCGCCTTATAATGCACTGCACCTTATATATGGAAAAAGTTTTAAAAAATGTCATTTATTGAAGGTGTGCCTTATAATACGGAAAATACGGTACCTACTGACTAAAAAGCTTCAAAGACTTCTATTGAAAACATTTACTCGGTCACTTATTCTAGGCCTGGACGTCAACGCCTCCGCCTGGACGGAATCACAAACTAGATTAATAATAAAAACTTGAAGACGATGTGAAACTAGGTTGAAGTCATGTGGAAGCTTTTTAACATTTTTTGCTAGCTGCTGGTGGCCTCGGTGGCACAGTGGGTAGCACAGTGGCCTCACAGCAAGAAGGTCATGGGTTCAAGTCCCGGGTGGGGACGAGGCTTGGAACACCGTCCTTTCTGTGTGGAGTTTGCATGTTTTTCCTATGTGTGGGTTTTCTCAGGGTATTCCAGTTCGCTCCCAGCCTCCAAAAACATGATTGTTAGGTTGATTGGTCGGTGCCAAATTGCCCCTAGGAATGAGTGAGTGTGTGTGTGTGTATGGTTGTATGTGTGTGGCCCTGCGAGAGACTAGCATCGTGTTCGGGGTGTACCGTGCCCCTCGCCTTGAATTTGCCAGGACGTGTTCCTGCACCCCTGCAACCTCGAAAGGGATAGCCAGTTAAGAAGGTGACTGACTGCTATCATGTCATCAAACTTTTTTACGAGACCTCCTCCACATTCTTTGGGCGGGGGCATAAAATTTGTCACAATCGCAACAACGCTCGAAGTAAACAACTGGTAACTTCCTGTTTACAGACGGATAATATTTTTCACACATCCAGCATTGGTTGAAGGGTTGATAGACGTGATCTTACATGACCAAAGTGACCTTTCAGAGAACAGTTGTAGCAGTAAACTGGAGACCGATAGACTTCTCCTACACTCTGCACTGGGGGGCCCTCTTTAGTCTGAGGAGAAACACATAAAAAAAAGCTTGTTATACATTCACAGTGATTAAAACGGTTTCCATAAAGACTACACATGGAATACAGTGGGGTTTTTTTTAATATTTACAGTGATCCCAAGTTATTTTCTAAAGCAACATATTCTTCTTCTTCTCTCAGCATTTCCCTTCAAGGGTTACCACAGCTACATGTGCTGTTCCTCTGATCGTGTCCATCCTGGTCACTCCCAAAGAGATCCTCAGCATCTTCATCTCTGCTACCTCCATCTTTGTTTCCTGTCTTTTCCTCAGTGACACTGTCTCTAGACCAATCAGCATGGCCGGTCTCACCACAGTTTTTTTACACTTTTTCTTTCATTTTAGCTGAAACTCTTCTATCACACATCACACCTGATACTTTTCTCCACCCGTTCCAGCCTGTCTGCTTATGCTTCTTCACCTCTTTTCCACACTCTCCATTGCTCTGGACTGTTGATCCTAAGTACTTAAAATCTTCCACCTTCTTTCTCTCTTCTCCCTGTAACCTCACTTTTCCATTTGGATCCCTCTCATTCACATACATGTACTCTGTCTTACTCTGACTAATCTTCATTCCTCTTCTTTCTAGTGCAAACCTCCACCTCTCCAGCAAACATACAGTAGGGAAAATCTTGAAGGGTGTGAAGTTTTTTTTTTTTTTTCTATTACTAATAGATGTTTTAAGGCTGTAAAACTCATCACAGTACTTTTTGTAGGCTTTTCTCAGACATGCATTAACATTTTCAAACATTTAAACCCTCACAAAGTTTTTCATAGAAAATAACACGGAGTTAAAACAGTAGCAGCTTCGATTGCATCAGAATGGCGTGCACGTCTCCATTTGTGTAGGGCAACGTTAAATTGATGTTGTGAAACGATAGAGTGAAATATGATCAGAACAGACATTTAGCTGTAATTTATTTGTGTTTTTTAAGTATTTATTGCCTTTTCAGATTTTTAAGCAGAAAAATGTAAAATAGCTACGTTTATATCAGGTTTTGATTTGAGATAAAGTTACAGTCCACCCAGGACGATCATGTAGTGAACAGCGGGCAGTATTATCAGCATGTGTAAGTTGCATCAACTGTACATACAGCCAATCAGCACTCAGAACGTCGTGCATCAAATTACGATGCAGAAAACAACACATTACAGAAAATAAAGCAGCAAATTCACAAAAAAAAAAAAAGTGAAGCGCGTTCACAGAATGGATCACTGTCTCTTTCTTTTCCCTCTTTTCCCCCCATCATTCCCATGCTCTCCATTGTGCTGGACCGCTGTGGATCAGACGGTGAATATGGGCGCTGATATAAAGCAGTGATTACTGAGGTATAGTTAGAGGCCTGTAATGACCCGGTCTGATAAGTGGATGTGTGTGAGTGTGTGTTGGACACAAGGTCCAGTCCCCTATGGGCCGGGGTTCTGAAAGCCTGCCATGCTCCAGCGCCCACAGCAAATATACACTGATAAAGAGAGAGAAAGGAGACACAGACAGAGTGCATTTACTGCTAATGTCACACACACACCTTAACCCTCTCCTCTAAGGTAACCCCCCTTTCTCCCTCTCTTCCTCTGATTCTGAGATTACAAATGATTTGTGCCCCACATCATTTCTTAAACATAGCTTAGCTCCCCACCCCCACCCCCCACCTCTGTACACACCCCTGCAAACCAGCATCTAACCCTCACACTTGTTTTTTGTCCCCCTCCCTCTCTCGCGCTCCCTCTCTTTTCCGCTTCAGTAGTTTTGCGGTGGAAGGGATGAATGCTATTAGAGCGTCGCGTCATTATCGGGTCAGGCCTGCCGGGCCCATCTCCATCACAAAGGCCAGGAGATCACAGACCTCTCGCACACACACAAACGTGCATCCTAAGGAGATCACAGTCTCCGTCTTAAGCCCCCCGACCTCCACCCTGCTTGCCCTTCTTCCCATTCATCTTTCATGTAAATTGGCTTTAGGTCTGCCTCTGTCTCTTCCTCCCTGACCTTGGGCTTGCGTTATCTCTGTAGTCTGATCCAGCACATAGGACAAAAAAAAAAAAGAAGAAATTATATCCGCTGCTGGTATCCCATCAACCTGCTGGGATAGCAGTGAGAAAAACCTGGCGTGAGCATGTCTACTTGTGTTTGGGTGTGTAAGAAGTCTTTCTCATGCAATATTAATTACCTGGATGAACCTTCGTCCACACAAGGTGAAATCTAGAGATAGTTCGGTGTTATTCTAACCTTTCCTGTACTTCTGTATCAAAAAAAGCAAATACTGCATCAATGGAACTCTGTTTTTTTGGCATAAAACCGTACTCCTGCTCACAAATGCTTACTTCTACCTTTAGTCTAGCTTTTGACTTCTCTTTTTGTTTTATGTCTCATGAGTTTTATTTCTCTTTAGTTACCACAAATCCAAAAATGAACATGGATCTTCTGACTATCTTAGATTCTGTTAACACCAGGACCGCCGCGTTCTAAATCTACCTGCAAGTGCCATGACTGTATATTCCAATATGTTAACCTGAACTTTCAAGACTTATCTAGAAAACATGGCAGACTTTATTCAGACAACAACTTTCTTACTTTCTGTATGGTGTCTCTTCAATGTTATCTCACTCAACCTTTCTAAAATGTTTCTGTAATGGCGTCAGAGTCCTCCTTGTCTCTCTCCACAAATATAAACACATACACACTTATGTGTGCCCATAGCAATGTGTTTGTTGCCATAGCAACATAGCAACAAATTCCAATGTGCGCTTCTCCTAGCTGCTGCGCCCCGGTTAGAGGAGATAAAATGCTTGTAAATTTTGAGATTGTTCTTTTTTAGAATACAAAAACTACATAATAAAATGGAAAACATGTCTATATTAAAAGTCATAAAAGGTCAGCCTACTACGTTGTCCTAGTGTTAAACAACCCAGTCAGAAACTCTACTGCCACCTCACCTATAGACACTTCAATACCTCTACAGGTGTGGTCATCTCTATGGTCCGTGGTAATCTAACCTACCATACAAGTCATCGTACGCTACTTATTTGGCCTTTGCCACCTCTATCTTCACCTCATTCTGTATCTGTCTGTACTTCTGTCTATTCTCCTTGGTCCTCTCAGTGTGTCACTTCTTAGCCGGATACACTCCAGCTCACTACACCACCAAGTCTCTGTGTCTTCTTTCCTTCCTGATCACATTCAGTCATTTGGTATCACCTCCTGACCTCCCAGAGTCTCAAAAGACCTCTTCCACTCTTCCTTTTTCAGCTATTTTTCCCTCTGCAATCTCTTTATCCTCTTCATCAACAGAGTCATTCTACACACCACCACCATCCTGCGCTGTCTGGATACATTCGCTCCTATTACTACTTTGCAGGCAGTAATCTTATTCAGATTAAATCGTCTACACGAGATGGAATCTACATGTGTATTCCTTGCAGCCCCTACTGGAAGAAAGTATTCACTTCAATCGTTTTCTTCTAATTTGAA
The DNA here is from genome assembly GCA_902685375.1 of Neostethus bicornis. Classification (NCBI taxonomy): domain Eukaryota; kingdom Metazoa; phylum Chordata; class Actinopteri; order Atheriniformes; family Phallostethidae; genus Neostethus; species Neostethus bicornis. The sequence continues at coordinate 5,436,439 of LR738542.1, read as the reverse complement.
AAGTCTTCCACCACCTGTCCTTCTACGTTCTCCTTCTGGATACCAAACCTACCCTACCCATCTCCTCTTCCTCATCTTCGTTTCCAGCACCAGTAACAACTCGCTTTCTCTTTTAGGGATGCTCTACATCACAGCCTTAAGGTCTAATCAGACTTTCTCTTTCTCCTCAATCTCACATCCTACCTGTGGAGCATCATAGTTTCTGGCTCTTCAGCCCATCTGACATTTTATTTACCGGTACATCTGGAATAAGCCTATCAAACTCCTTGTTCACAACAACTTTCTGCTTTCTCCTGCCACCAAAATTTCTCTTGTACAATAAATTGAATTAGCTTTTAGGTAGAAAAGTTTCTCCGTTACATGCAAATCCATAGCAGATGTGTCGGTTGTGAAATTTTGTGCAGAAGCGGGTGTGTGACAGCACGTGCTTTCAAAATGAATTTGTCAAAATAAAGCATCTTTTTTTGTTAAGTGCTCCTTTTTTCAAACATTCAGGTGTGTTTTCTGAACGTTTCCTTGTTGTGTCACCTTTTACGGACTTCTTAAAGATGACACAGCACACGGGGTGTCATCGATGTGTACACCAGCTTCTGATTTGCCTTAAAGTCAGCGAAAATGAACAATCTTTCCAGATTGTTTCATTCCCATAGAAGTCTGTGGAGCAGGCTTCATAAACGAGGCAACGCAACTCAAGGGTTCATTGTACTAGTTATACTTTTTTTTTCTTCCACCAGACACTGTAATCGAGAAACTAAACACTACAAAGGAGAGTAGCGGCTCAAGAGTTGAGTAATTGGTTGGAAGCTTCAGTGCTTAATAGAGCTTCACCTGACCATCACGAACTTAAACGTTTTACATTACTACTTTGTTAATGTTCCAGATTAATAGCGATGGGGTAGTACACCAAAACAATACAACCAATGGGTACAGCTCCTGTTTGGGTTTGCCTGTGGCTCATTAACAGGCCCGTTAGACAAGATTAACAGGAAGTCTTGATGATCCGGTCTGGAGATTTTTTTGGAGCGATTCAGAGAATTTTTTAGGTTTTGCCTGCAAAACAGCGCACCTAGTAACAAGACTCATGTTTGGGTTCAGAATGTGTGAGAGTGTGTATTTGAGAGAGTCCTAAGGGCTTCACTGTTTGGACACAGCAACCAACCATCCGTGTCTTCTCTCAAACACACACACACACACTGCGTCTTTTCCCACAGTTGTCCCCACACATCCAGCGTGTCTCTGTAAGCCCTGATCTACTCTGCTACTTGCCTTGGCTGCTGGTGGCAAAGCTGTGATAATCCTTCGGCCAACACAAAGCTCAGACTGTTACAGACCGCAATCTAAAGGAACACACACACATGTACACACACACACAGAGCCCAAGTAGCAAACAGGCTGGAGAAAAGGGGGCGAGATGGACTGTTTTGCATACGTTATTGCAGCGATGGCAAGAGGTTTGCATATGTTCCTGAACCCACGGGGGACCTACTCTGCTTGCTTTATCATAAATACCAGCTCCCCGAAACCACACACAACTACTGGGCAAGCACCAAAACAAACACCGCCTCCGTGTGTGTGTATGAAAGATGCCCGAATGTACATATTAGGTTAACGGGAAGGATTAGACTGTAGTAAATTAGTGAGGGAAAATGGCTAAGAGGGGAACATCGCAAAGACACAATTATAAATGCATTGAATACATTTAATCTGCTTATTGTTGTTTAAAACAAAAGGAAAATAGATCAAATTGGAAGCATGTGTGTCAAATGTGAAGCCTCGGGGCAAAAATCAAGTCGCCCCGGGATCCAAATCTGACTCACACAAGAAAATTTTCTTGGTAAAATTAAGTATTTTCTAATTTATATCCATTATTTTTTACTCTTATTTGATATTAAATTTGTTGATTTATTCAATTTTTTTTTTGCATTAAATAAAAACATATAACAAAGAAGCTTTTTTTTTCTTTGATAAAATATACCAATTGTACTTTAAACAGAAAAAATTTTAATGTGATAAAATATTACACTGTATAAAAATTTTAGATTGCTTTCAAGATTTTCTAGACTAACATCTACATTAAAAAAAATCCGTAGCAGACCTGGAACGTCTTCAAAGTTTTTTTTTGAGAGCTGAATCACAAACAGGTGTTGTGTTCTTGTTTGCTGCTGTTACACACACATTTCCCAAGTGTGGGATCAATGAAGTTATTCTAATCTAATCATATTTCAGCCATTAATATTATCAAATATTTCCAAATGGTCTGTGTTCTATCATTGTTTTTTTTCAATGAGTTAATGTTTTTTAACATTAACTCATTTAACCAATCGCAATTCAGCCAGCATTTGTTGCCAAGTTGACTAAAGTCAGCAGAAATTTTGTAAGACCTTTCAGAATCCATTCAGTTGTCTCTCTCTACACAAAATGAACAATGTTGAAACTTTTTTTTTCAACCAATCGAATTTTGAGTTGGTTTCTTTGGGGGTTCTAACAGACCCGCCAACATAAGTGTTTTGAGAAGTATTGATTTGCTAGTCAGGCTGCATATGGGGTAAATTAAGAAATAGCATCAGTTGTGAACAAAGTGAATTTAAAACTCGTTTTAATGCGGTAAGATGTTTTTCTTTTCCTTTTCTGAAATCAGCTACACCTGAGGGAGTGTCGTAGAAAAGGGTTTCAAAGTGTCTTCTGGACAGTCTATTTAATGATCAAGACGTTGGGACTTCCATCTGGAAATCATTTTCAGTCTGATCAGATTGAATGAAGTTTCTAAGATGGATCACTCCTGGACGAATGAGGGATTACACAAAATTAGGGGAGAATAGCTACGGATGGGCGGATTAATGCTGATGGAGCACTACTGTAGGTGTGAAACGCACAGGAAAGTGTAAAAATGAATTTTTTACGTCTATGGGTTGTCATGTATGTTCAATCGCCCCCCTTAACTGAGTTTGAACATCCCCCCAAGCAATGGAGACGTGCAGTAGTGCAGGGTAGAGATGAGAAAGAGGGGGGTTACCCAGATGTGATTTTTGCCCCTTTGTGTTTGCCGGTTCAGAACCCCAAATGCAGAGGGTGCCACCCCTCCCCAAGATGCTCTTTTCACTTTACAGGAAGTAGCTCCCACTTCCTTTTTGGAAGGGGAGGGAGCTCCTGGACTCTGATGATAATGTGATGGAGGAAAGGGGGTGAACGCGGTAGGTCGGCACCTCTGGAGGGAACCCCATTTTTGGGGGGGAGGGGTCAGCGAGTGTCGGTAATCTGGTCACACCGTGGAATGCAGAACACAGGATACAAGCTAAATCTTTTCAGAGGTGACTTGTATGCTTTCTATTGTTGGAGCTGGATGCTGAGGCCTCCGTCTGCTGCGAGGCAGGCGGACACGGACACACACACACACACACACACACACACACACACACACACACACACACACACACACACACACACCAGCCACCTCATCCACCAATTACAAGCGGTGGACACTGGAGACAGGGATTTAGATGCACCACATGCAGATGGACTCTTCTGCTGCTCTCAGGATGTTAAACCCTGATTTTACATCTCAGCCAACCACACACACATTTAAACACACACACATATACAAGGCAACATATCGACACCATCCACCTAAGCGGAAAGCCACAATGCTGTGGACCGCCTGCAGCAGCTGTGATAACACTGCACCTGTGTGTGTGTTTGTGTGTGTGGGTTAAAGTATACATTCCTTTGCTTCTGCATACAACATATTTAAATACTTCAAACATCTGAATCTTAAGCAGTTTATCAATCAACAAGACCGTTTGGTTTTCCTTGTTAATTAATCTGAATAAAAAAAGTAAGTCAGCATTAAATATTCAGTTTCATGAGGAAAACCACTTAGATGGATCAAACATGTATAGACAAAATATGTAGATTCTACTACTAGGGTGCCAAAGATTACAAGTTTGTTTTTTTTTTTAGATCCGTACTGATAGCGATGTAAAAGGTCCAAAAAAGGTTGATTTCCCAATAGTTGGACGATTTTCCTTTGATGTCAATGTAAAAAGATTTTATTAAAAAAAAAAAAAAAAAAAAAAAGAAGAATTACTCTATTAATCCCTCACCAGGAAATTTGTGTGCTGCACTCCTTACACACTAGCAGGCTGCCCTTCGACGGCGCCAGTGGTGGGAGAAACGGGGGTTAGGTGTCTTCTCCAAGGACCCTAGACGTGCTCTCTGTGGGACGCAAACCCGCGAACTTCCGGTCCGCGTGCGAATGCTCTAACCACTGAACTGCCGTCTCCACTCATATTAATGATGAAATAAATAAATGAATTACTCTATTCATCCCTCACCGGGGAAATGTGTGTGCTGCACTCCTTACACCGCAGCAGGCTGCCCTTTGATGGCGCCAATGGTGGGAGAAGCGGGGGTTAGGTGTCTTCTCCAACGATCCTAGAAGGTGGTCTCAATGGGAATCAAACCCGCGACCTTCCGGTCCGCGGGCGAGCGCCCTAGCGCTGATCTATTTATTCCAATTTTAGCATGTGGTACCGAAGCAATGACAAATTTATGTGTTAAGGTTGTTAAAATTTTGTGTTTGTAGATTTTTACATCACACCATAAACTAATTTTGGATTTTTTTTTAAGAAGTAGCCTTATGTTTAAATTTTGTTAGCTTTGCGCCTGAAGGTGTATCTGTTTATTACATTTGTCAAGAAGTTTACGAGATGGGAAGCATGTGTGAGTGTGTGTGAGAGAGTGTAAAAAAAAAGAGAGAGAACAAGACAACTCAAAAAGTTAAGGTTGCAAAAAAAAAAAATGGTATATTCACAATGGGAAGATGAAGAAATGATTAAACTATGGGGATGAACCGGATTAGTGTTTGTTTTTAGGAGTGTTTTAAAGGTTCTGTTTGGCTTTTTTAGGGCTAACTAACCCTGTGCTGCCCCCCAACCCCTTTTTAATAGCTTGTTTGTTAACTTTAGCTTTTGAGCAAACTTTAGCCCTTTTTTGTTATTTTTACCCTGCTTTTCAGGTAACTTTAGCATTTCAGCAAATTTGAGCTTCTTCTTTTTTCTTTTTTTTTAAAAAAAAAAAGCTTTTTAGCTTTCTTTTAAATTTTTTAAAGCATTTTACCAAACTTTACCTTTAGCATTTTTAGCTTATTAACTTCTTGTTTTTTTGTCCTAGCCTGAAAAGATGTTAAAAGTCATCTTAAAAACGAATAAATTAATAGAATACAACACGGTTGCAAAATATTTTACACATAATATGAAATAAAGCAGAAGAAAATACTAAAAATCACATCTAAACATGTAAAAATCTAATTAAAATGAATTTGGACTGTTTTGATATTTAAAAAGCCAACCTGTATTCAACAGACAGACGTTATTATTTCACAATAATGTCTATAATTCATAAACATATTTGGATAGATTATATTTTATTAATATGATATTACATATTTTTCTTATTCATGTATTTTGTTAAATAATTAAAGGCTTTAACTGTGTGTGAGGACGAGGTATTGATATATCGCCATGGTGATAAAAACTGAGTCTGCAAGCAAATCGATCAAATTTAGTCTAGAGATCAAACAGCCATCCTCAGCATTCAAAATCAATTTTATAGTAACATTTTATGGATTTATGATTGTTCCAGTGTGTCGTTCATCCTGTGATCACTGGATGGCGCTTTATTCCTTCATTCAAGAAGAAGTCGAACACCACCGCGGGCTGTTTGGTGAGTGAAATTAATCATAATATTACAATTTGTTCTTCTTGAAGTTCAGACAAGAGTAAATATGTACAACCGCTCAAATGAAAGGAAATAAACAACAACAACTCTTTTCCACCAATCAAAGAATACCTTTCTGTAAATACACTCCACATCACACGCTAGAAGCACATTAAGTGTTATTTAATACCTAGATCTGTATTTAAAAAATCAATAATCATAACTTTCAACAGAAGAGAAATCTACGTCTTGTTACGTGTGTTACTTTATTATTGTGTAAAATCTTATTGTGTTTTTAATACTAAAAACTAAATAAAAGTCCAAATAAATGGAAAAGAAATTAAGAAATGTCCAGAAATATTTTTGCGGCAGCTGCTGAAATTTGACTTTCACTACCTGAAATTGTCTCCTGTTGGAACCTTTTTGTTCGTCAATTACATGGAAATTTAACTCTATTCTCTTTTGAATGGGATTTAAGAGGACAGAGGGTCCTCACCTTGAGGCTGACAAAAGCATGGGGTGGAGGGAAAGACAAAAAGGCCAAAATGTGTTACAACGGTTAAAAAAAAAAAGTGAATGAATCAAAGAGAAAAGAAAGGCAGTGAGGTGGGAAAAAGAAAAGTTCAAACAGCCTTAGCGACGAATCAGAGGGTCAGCGAATGTTTTTCACATGCCTGGACACACAAACGCACACATCCCTGAGAACAAGATCGATACACGCACACACACACATAGAGGCAGGAGAAAATCCACTCAATCTGTCCACACATGACTGTGGACCGATCAATAAACACCGATGTACAGGTGTCCTGGCGTTATCTGGAGAGTGACCAATCAATGCTCGGACAGATACACCTGGACCACTCAGATTTACTCACACACACGTTAATACACTCACTCCTCCATCCTTTTTCTCTCGTTCACACACATTAAATACAGAATCTCCCAAAAAAACATGAACAAAATCTTGGGGAAAAAAAATAAGCATTGAGTTTAACTTCAGCTGCAGTTTCTGCAGCAGTCACCGGGTGGAGCTCTGTACTTTATTTGCACACATTTAAACACGATCTTTAGACATCGATAAATAAACAGTAGGTCACCTTATCTAGTCTTTATCTCCTTTGTGAGGTCCAGCTGTTTCTGAACCCAGATTTGATCTTTTATTTCTTCTTTGCACCATTTTTTTCCTCTTCATACTAAATCCTTCTCTACGTAGGTCAACAAGAAGAATTCCACCCAAAAAACTCTACTGGGGTCTAAAGATGTGAGGGTGCAAAAGACAGACATGCTAATGTGACGTCGTTTATGATTCAAATCAATTCTAATGTAAAAATGTTAACGAATGACTTGTAATTGTCTATTCTCTTTTTTTTTTTTATTAACAATCTCACTTAAATTACTGACGGATATTTATCGGATATCGGATTTATCGGATAACCTGAAAATTTAGGGCATGAAATGACTGCAATAATTGCTATGTATTAGTGTTAGTGTTAGTGAGTGTTAGTGGTTGACCCTTACCAGTTTGTGGTAGTAGATTGATCGGAAGGGACTGTACCGGTACTTCAAAGACCGATACCCACTGGGCATCTTGTGGACAAAACAAGCAGTAAAAGATGTCCTTTCATGTTGAAATAATATTTTATTTTACTCAAGTAATCTCTTTCTTGTGCTGGTACGTGTGGACAAGCTAAAGAATCTGTGGCTATTATTATTGCACCGAATGCCAACAAGTAGTCTGGGGTTGTTAAAAACAAACTGATGATTTGAACAGTAACTAAACTGGGGGCGATTTTCCCTAACGCAACCGTTGCTCGCTCAAAGACATTCAAAACATTGCAATGACGTTAGAATAGAAAGGGTATCGATACTCTGTGTCAGGGAGTACCCAAATCAAGGTACTTTGTACTTAAATCGGTTTAAAAGAAGTGGTTTTGTTGCAAAGCTAATACTTAGACAATCCTGTGAAAGACTGGTGAAATGTACAGGGTGTGCCCCGCCTTCTGCCTGTTAAATTAGAAGAACGGATGAATGTGTGTGGTTGGAAAATACGCAAAAAAATTAGGTGGAAGGTGTGTGCAACATGTTACTCAAAAAGTAAAAAGTAAAACCAGAGTGTGTGTGCATGTGTGTGTATGAATGTGTGTGTGTGAAACAGAGGGCATAAATCCCACCAATGCTTGATGTGTTGCCAAAAAAAAAAAAATCTCTTTGAAAATACAGAAAATACTTTATTTTGTGATAGAAATGATAAAAATGTTTTTGGTTGTATTTCTGCAGGAATGTGCGTCTGCGTAGAAGCGCACACACACACACACACACACACACACACACACACACACACACACACACACACACACACACACACACACAAAGTGTGTTTGTGTGGCACTTTCTCAGTAAATACCCCAGGGCATTGAGGTCTATACTGTGCGGTTTGGGGGAGTTTGTTAGTTAGGGCCAGGTGCAGGAAGACAACACCGACTCACAGAAAATAAACGGACACACACACACACACACACACACACACACACACACACACACACACACACACACACACACACACACACACACACGTGGAAAGGAGGGATAAATGGACCCAGTAGCAGGGAGGTCTGACAGAATGCCTTTTCACACCTGGCTGAGCCCAGCGGAAGGTGACAGAGTCACATCTCCCAAAGCGAACACACACACAGATACTCCATGCACACACACAGATACTCAAACACTCACACTTTCTCACATTGGGGAGTTCAGGGTCATAAGCAGCATCATGAATAAAATGAGGCTGTCTTAAACAGACCGTGTGTGTGTGAGAGTTGTGTGTGTGTATCGTACCTCCCATGCCAGTTTGGGTCTGTAACGACCTTCTGTTCCCAGTGCTTAAATGGCTTAAATACTTCAATTAGACCCGGGTCACAATCCACCACCCGTTAAAACACAAACTGGTTTCATGATGGCGCCCGGAGACTTCTAGCAGCCTCAAACTGAGACTCCATTAGATCTCCGTGGTGTACTGATATAATAATCAGGATTTTATTTCAGTTTGATTAACTTATTAAATGTTCGAAGTCTTTAAAAACAAATATTAAAACACTTAGAAATTATTCTTTTGTTCAGCCTCTGTAAGTTAATATTGATGCTCGTTTGTTCTCTGTTGCTTCGTTGCTTTCTTTTTTCTCTCAATGCTTTGAGTCACATGCATATTAATGGGTGAGATTTTAGGCTTGTAATGATGCACATAAAATCCCAGCTTGGTACATACTTCAGTTTTGAGGTTACATTTCAGTTGATCACGGTACAATATTGGAACAAAATACTAAATCAATTGCCCGTTTATTTGTGTTTTTTATTAAAAAATTGACATTTTATTTTAGCATTGCACAACCTAGAAAATGCTGCTGGTAATATTTAAATAAAATATTGTCAAACTAGCAACAAAGGTATGAAAAAAATCTGTGTAAGCAGTAAATAAAACTACCAGCAACACTAACAGTAGGACTGAATCAGATTCTATGCTATATAACACACTCCAATTGATGGTGATTTGGCCTAATCTGAATCAGCATAGCCAGGCTGCCTGAATGCTGACCATCTGCTTTTGTACATTTTTCTTTTATATCATGAGAACAGTAATATTTTGAAGTCGTCACTGTTTCCGCAATTTTATTTTCGACAAAAAGCATTCATTTTACTTTATAAATGCTAAAAACAACTTCATTAAATAATTGGTTAGTGGTTGTTTTTTTTTTTTTGCATGAACCAATTGCTGCTTTTTGTTTGGGACCAGACTTAAAGTGTACAACATGCCAGTAAAGCAATCTAAAAAATTAAACTTCACCAAAATCCCACTGGCAGCACGGCAACCACATCTTTCCAGTGAGTAAAACTCTAAAATGAGTCTTTCAATACTCTTTAAGCATTAAATTTCCAATATTGTTGCTAAGACAAACCTAGCTTGATCAAGCGTGATGGATAGCTACCGAACTGCAGACGCGTTTAACATGTAGGGCTGAGTTAAAAAAAAAACCAAAAACTTAAATATATTTTGAAAAAAAACTTAAATATATGAGCTTCCTCCACAGGGTGGCTGGGCTCTCACTCAGAGATCGGGTGAGGAGCTCTGCCATTCGGGTGGAGCTCGGTGTCGAGCCGTTCCTCCTCCAGGTCGAGAGGAGCAAGATGGGGTGGTTCGGGCATCTGGTCAAGATGCCCCCGAGCGCCTCGCGGGCGAGGTGTTTTGGGCACATTCCACCAGGAGGAGACCAAGAGGCAGACCCCGGACCCGCTGGAGAGACTATCTCTCACAGCTGGCCTGGGAACAACTTGGGAATCTTCCGGGTGAGCTGGAGGATGGAGCCAGGGTGAGAGAGGCCTGGGCTACCCGTTTGAGGCTGTTGCCCCTGCGACCTGACCCCGGAACAAGCGGAAGATGACGGAACGGAACAGATATATTTTGATTACTTCTATATTAAAATTGATAAGGTATTGATTATCTTTTCTCCCCAAATACATTTTGCGAGCAGTACGAAACCGCACTCAATTACTAATAATTTTTACAAACCCTTGCGCTCACCTGCAGGAACACCATCCTGACAAGTTGGCATCTTCTCAGACACTGAGAAAACTAGTAAAGCGGAACTAAAGTTTTGCGTAATTTTCTAACACACACTTTTCATATGCACTTTGTCATGTTAATTACTATTAAATAATTAGACGATAAACAACTACTTTTGATTAACTGCATAAATAGATTTGAGGTTTAAGTAACAAGCTGAAGGTGTAATAAATTTTCAAATCCAATTGCCTTAAAAAATATCATAATCAAAACTGCAATGTATCTCGATTTGTACTGAATCGTCAGATACCCAGCGAAAAGGGTATCTGATGATACCCGTCTTATTTCACTGATTTATCAGTGATTTATCAGTGAAATAAAAAGGTAAAAAAAAAATAAGATTCAACCTTAAGTGGTGACAAAAAAAAATCAGAACTAAGCCGCAGACTAGGAAATCAGTTTAGCCACTGGAAGAGTCCAAGTAATTCCCAGCTTGATGTTTTGATATTATTATTAATTATCTTTATGTTTGGATGTGAGAGATTGCATAGAAGTGGGTGCATAACACTGCAAGGATTTAAAATAGTTCAAATGAGGGGATTAACAATTAACACTGCTTTTGATTCCGTAATATGGTCCGTTTTTTCTTATGTCAAGCGTTCCTTTGTGCTCTCTAAATATTTCCTCGCTGCTTCAAAGGCTTCATTTCACTCTCCACAGTTCACTTCAGTTGCATAGGCGGCACCTACAGTTCCATTCCGTCATCTTCCGCTTGTTCCGGGATTGGGTTGCGGGGAGCCCAGGCCTTTCTCTCCCTGGCTGCATCCTCAACCTCACCTGGAATAATCACAAGTCGTTCCCCGGCCAGCTGTGAGACATAGTCTCTCCAGCGGGTCCGGGGTCTGCCCCTTGGTCTCCTCCCGGTGGGACGTGTCCGAAACACCTCACCCGGGGGGCGCTCGGGGGCATCCTGACGAGATGCCCGAACCACTCCATCTGGCTCCTCTCGACCTGGAGGAGGAGCGGCTCGACACCGAGCTCCTCCCGGATGGCAGAGCTCCTCACCCGATCTCTGAGTGAGAGCCCAGCCACCTTGCGGAGGAAGCTCATTTCGGCCGCTTGTACCCGCGATCTCCCACAGCTGGTGACCATAGATGAGGGTTGGCACCTACAGTATGTTGCCTTAAAGTTATAGAATAATCCACACACTCCAGCATGTGTTCATAAATCACTCATTTACATAGGAGTTGCCACAGGCACAGATTTGGGCCTCTGATCATTTTTATTTTCTATTGTTAACATGTAATAATTGTTGCAAAACAGCATTTAAATAAAAAATATTGATCCATATTAAATATAAAATTAATATCGCAATACCAGAACAAAAAAAAGAAAATTGCAGTTTGTTAATATCATGGAAGCCTAGAGTCCACTGAACCGGAAAGCAACAAAAGCAAAGAAATGATAAATAAAAAGAGCAACAATTAAACTCGCTTTGATTCCAGCGTCCCCGCTGGAACTCCTCCATCCATCCCGTCGTGCTGCCCCAGCGCTAACGATGCTGCCTTTTCATTAGACAGCCCCTGCTAATTAATCTCCATAGAGGAGAGTGACAGACCTCCCCAAACACACACCGAAACACACACGCTGAGATATATGCAAACACACACTCATCCTCCCTCTTCCCCACTCGCTCGTCCCGCATGGTGTTGGCAGCCCATTTCATGCTTTATCACGTCTTTTAATTGACAAACAAGCTGCTCTTTTCTCTTAGGCTGAGGTCTATATCACACCCTCACACACACACACACACACACACACACACACACACACACACACACACACACACACACACACACACACACACACACACACACACACACACACACACACACTCATACATAGACAAAGAAGCAGGAAAACTTGTTATTGTTTCAAATTTTGGATGAAACCACATAAGTAGGCAGACTCCTCCCTGCTGACACGTGCCTCATATTACTCAGTTTTCTACTTCAACACACACGTTTTAACACACACATAGAAAAAAAAATATATGTGGAAATACGCAGTTACACACAGACACACAAATAGATATATAAGCAGGAATACACAGACACACACACAAACAAACATACATGCATGCAAACATAAAGAGACACTTTGAAATACACAGACAATGATACAGACATTGATACACACAGACAAATACACACAGAAACTCACACATAAAAAGTATATTCACACAGACACATAAACAAGAGTACACAGACACACACAAACACACACACAAACATATGTACATGCCAACAGACAGAGACACTTTGAAATACACAGACAATAATACACACACAGTAAAATACACACAGAAACTCACACATAAAAGTATATTCACACAGACACACAAACAATTATAAATAGGAATACACAGACAAACACACACAAACATACGTGCATGCAAACACACAGAGACACTTTGAAATACACAGACAATGATACACACACAGACAAATACACGCAGAAACTCATACATAAAAGTATATTCACACAGACACACACAAACTTTAAAATATGCAAACACACATGGATCTACACAGACAAAAACAAGTTGACGCAAAAAGACAGATACTTGCGTGCACGAGAATTCAGACACGTGCACAAACATACGCACGCAGATACACACACCTCCACTAAGAAAGATATTCGCGCACACACACACACACACACACACACACACAATTGGAATAACAAATGCAATTGGGCTCAAATGAGTCGTTTTTTTTTTTTTTAAACTATCTGTACTTTGTTTTGATTTTTTTACTTCAGGGTTACATCGATATCAGTGACAACTAACTTATTGATCCAAAATGAACGCTTCATCCTCTTTCTTTTTTTTTCCCCCTTGGGGGATAAAAGGACTTTTTCTGGTGTGTTTTTTTTTTTTTTAAGAGCAGTCTTGCAGAAAGAGTTTTATCTAAACCTGCACGCTAGAACCGAAACACATACTGTAGATGTTATAAGACGAAACAAAACATTTTACCATATAAATTAGTAATGAGATTAAATATTTTCTTGTGTCTAATATTTCATAAAGACACCTGTTCACTCCATTATATAAGTCAGACTCTAACTTCTATCATGAACAAGACCAAAAAGCTGTCCAAACACAACAAAGACAAAATTGTACATCTTCATAAAACTGGAAAATGTGTTACCAGTGAGTTTACGAGACATGGAGACTCACCGTTAGATGGTACTGCCTCCAGATCTGTGGACAAGCCTGAAAAAAAAGACAAAGAATTAAAGATACAGACAGAATAATGAGTGAAGATAGATACAGGAAATAAAACCTGCAGCCAGCATCTCATAGTAAGTAAAAGTAAAAAAATTAAGTAAAAAAAAGTTCTATTAATGTATTGATGGAGTATTTGCTTTGAGGGGTCGTCACAGCAAGTTAGTTTCTTCCATCTAACCCTATCTGCTGTATCCTCTTTGGTCACACCAACTATCTTCATGTCTTCCTTCACTGTATCCATGAACTCCCTCTTTGGTCTTCCTCTAGGACTCTTTCCTGGTGGTTCCAAACCCAGCATCCTTCTTCCGATGTACTCTCTCCAAACCATCTCAATCTGGCCTCTCTGATTTTATCTCCAAAACCTCTAACATGTGCTGTTCCTCTGATCCTGTCCATCCTGGTCACTCGCAGGGAGATCCTCAGCATCTTCATCTCTGCTTCCTCTATCTCTGTTTCCTGTCTTTTTCTCAGTGCCACTGTCTCTAGACCAAACAGCATGGCTGGTCTCAGCACGATTTTCTACACTTTTCCTTTCATTTTAACTGAAACTCCTGATACTTTCCTCCAATTGTTCCACCCTTCCTGCACACACTTCTTCACCTCTTTTCCACACAATTCATTGCTCTGGACTGTTGATACTAAGTACTTAAAACCTTCCACCTTCTTTATCTCTTCTCTTTGTATCCTTTGTAATTTGCTTTGCGAATGTTGATAGAAAAATACTGGGTAGGTCAGTCAGAAAGAGCAGCACTGTGTCTTTGTAGATCTGGAGACAAACTGTGGTGTTCTAAAAGCAAGTGTAGTCTGGCAGCAAAGTGTGTTTGGCAGTGCAGAACATGTACTATATGTACAAGAACTCTAAGACAGTCGTGAGGTGTTCTGTAGGTGTGATAGAGGAGTTCAGAGTGGAACTGCATAAAAAAATCTGCTTCTTGTTGGCTATTGGGATTTACTGTCGAACAGATGAGGTTTGACAATAAACTCCACAAACAAGGATGAAAACAAGTGGAGATTTGTCCTGGAAAGAAGAGGAATAAAGGTTAGGCTTAGGGCTAACCCTAACCCACAGACACATAGAGTATATGTGTGTGAATAAGAGGAACCCAAACGGAAGAGTAATTACAGGAGAAGAATTACATTCCTCTTTTTCTTGTGAAGCCCATTGAGATGGACATTCTGTGATTTTGGGCTATACAAATAAAATTGAATTGAATAGAAGACATAAAGAAGGTGGAAGATTTTATGAAGATAAAGTCAAAGAGGCCAGACTGAGACAGTTCAGAGGAAAGAGGGAATTTATTGACCGGAGTTTGGAACTACCAGACAGGAGGCCTAGAGGAAGACCAAAGAGGAGATTTATGGATGTAATGAAGGAGGACATGAAGACAGTTGGTGGGAGAGAAAAGAATGCAAAATGGAGAAAACTGACTGGGTGGGGGGCCCCTAAAGGAAAAAGCTGTAAGGAGAAGAGGAAGAATACCGATGAGAGGTTTAATGTGGAGAAACGGAGAACGGGCCAAAAGCTCCTGAAGGTTTCAGAGCTAAAGAAGCCAGTCAGAGAGGCAGATAGCTGCAATGTGTGGCTAAAGAATTATCTCTGGAGCTTTTCCACGCTGTTCTGACATCCTTTACCAAGCATCGCCACTTCCCACTGGGAAATTGAAAATGCTGCAGTCGCCGCAGGCAACAGAATTTATCTACTTACATACCTACTGAGTGAGAAAGAACTCATATTTGTGTCGGAGCCGGGCTCTGATCGGCTTTTTTATCCGCTAAAGTTTTATTTATTCGTCTAAAATCAGGAGGAAACGTAAAATCGAACACACACACAAACAAACACACATTGGCACAGGTGAAACACAAATACACACTGATATTTAAAGACACACACATATTCATAAAGACACACGCTCCTTGACACACACACACATTCACACAGATACAGACATACACAAATGCAGGGACGTGTACATACACATATTGCACACATATACAAAGGCAAACGCATCCACACACACTCATGCATGCATGCACGCCCACACACAATATAGGTAAACACACATTCTCCATAAACAGACACGTTCACGTACAGACACACACACACTAAGACAGTACAGTATATAAATACATTTAGTACACACACATTTACATACAGACCCACGGACATACAAACACAGAGACAGACACATACACACACAGATAGATAGACAGACAGACACACGCACACACATATTCCCTCCCATTTTCTCCATCCCTCTAGACCGGCAGGGTGGTGTGTTGTTGTCGGGGGCGACAGGCGAGGCGAGCGACACACTCGCGCTCCATCAACCGTCTGTCTTTAATGAGAGACACAGAGAGGCCCGGGGGGACTCAGACCTGACTCGCTTTCTCTCTCTAATACATGCCGTATAATTTGCAACTGTAAGAAGAAAAAGTTACAGAGAGAGGGGGGATGAGGCGCTGCGGTGTTGGAGGTAATTACAGTTTGGACTTTTGTTTGTTACTTAAAACTATCCGTGGAGACAAAAAGGTACAAATCAGAATGAGAGAGAGAGAAGATGAATCACGTGTGTGTGTTTGTGTGTCCCTGGTGTTCACCTGGTTACTCATCCATCACACAAAGCCTGGTAAAGAGGCAGGGCGGCTTCCTGCACACACACATACCCCTCGGCCTATAGCAGGCCAGGTGATGAACAGCGAGCAAGAGTAATTGTCATTGATGGTCATTAGGTTTGCCCTTCGGTAGGGACACACACACACACACACGTGGGAACAGCTGGA
This sequence comes from Neostethus bicornis, assembly GCA_902685375.1. Taxonomy (NCBI): domain Eukaryota; kingdom Metazoa; phylum Chordata; class Actinopteri; order Atheriniformes; family Phallostethidae; genus Neostethus; species Neostethus bicornis. The sequence goes on along the minus strand of LR738542.1, from coordinate 5,420,093 downwards.
ATAAATTCCCATCATGGCGGAGTTAACATAACTAAGCTGTAATTGCTGAAGTGTATCTATTAATGTGAACAGCAGCGTGTGGTGACCCCTGGTCAGAGAGGTCAGGAACTTTTAAAACCCAAAAGTAATATTAGATCTGGTTTCTATTGAAACGAAAAAACTGTGACCCACAAATACTTTTCATCTTCTAAAACAAAAAATGCATCATAGGCCGGTATAACTTACATGGATCCTAAATGCCAGTCAGTCATCTTCTTAATCGTCCATTTCAGGGTTGGGCAAACTTTTTGATTTATGGGCCACATTGGGTTCTAACATTTTACCAAGGGGCCAAAACAGGAACAGATAGATGGCAAGCTTTGGTAAACAAGCGCGCTAGAAATAAAAAGCCATTGGGGCCACTACGCGCACGTAATTTAGTGCGCTAAAGTTTAAATCAAATGCGCCAGCACTTAAAAAAACGTGCATCTTGCGCGTTAGGTTTAAAATATAGGTTTGAAATCTATTGACAATCTATTTTGACAACGTGCACATTATGAAAACACACATTTTAATGGGAGCAGTGTTGTTGATTTTCCAAAAAGCTATATCTAGAGTGCGACATGTAGTGAGGAAACATCAAAATTGCAGGGGAAATAAAACATTAACATGGTTAATTTTTTTTATTTTTTTAGGGCCAATTTAAAATGTTTAACGGACCGCATGTAGCCCGTGGGCCGTAGTTTGGCCAAGCCTGGTCTATTCCTTACAGAGTTGCGGTGGATGCCAGAGCCCATTCCGGCTGATTTGAGGCAAAGGGCAGGGTACATCCTGAACAGGTCGCCAGAGTGTCGCAGGACCACACACATACAACCACACACCCACACACTCATCCCTAGAGCAATCAAACTAACATGCATGTTTTATAGAGGATGGGAGGGAACCGGAGTACCTGGAGAAAACCCACGTATACATGGGGCGAACATGCAAACTCCACACAGAAAGGCCAGTGTTTCAAACCTCGTGACCATCTAGGACTCGAATCCACGACTTTCTTGCTGTGAGGCCACTGTGCTACCCACTGCACCACTGTGCCGCCCTATTCTATATGTATGCTAATACATATAGGATTCAAAACGGTATTTATGATGATGTAAAAAGTGGTGCTAAGGGTGTAAAACTATAGTGAGTCCTGAACTAACTGCTGGAGTGTTTTCTGCTTCAATTAGATCTTGTTCAAATGTGTTATAATTCTAATCACTTTCTGATCTCATCGCTGTATGAAAGTGTCCAGGTACGAACATCTGTACCTCCAAAATGACAGGCTTCAGATACAAAGCTCACCAGTTCTCACGTGATTACACAAGTTGTGTGTAATGGTTAATAAGTTTTCTAACACGCTGACGCCTGCACAGTTAGTTTTGGTGACACTTTTGTTTCATTACAGTCATTGCAGGAAAGAATTTCAAGGCTTATGAATCAGCTAAATTTCTGCATCCTGTCCACCATGAAACTGATCAGTATCATCTTCATGAAATAACTTCATTAATACCATAATAAATAAATATTCTGTAATCAAATATTCAAGTATTGGAGATCAGGTTACAGCAGCCAGCCCGGAGCACAATGCTTCACGTGGTAACACATATTTTGTTGGAGATTGGTCAAAGCAACAGAAAAGCTCAAAGTGTTCGTGGAAATGGAGTGTGCTTGTGTGAGTCTCTATCTCTCTGTTCCTTCAACAGTCTGGAGACTTATACAAAGTGTACCCTGCTCTCCTGGTAGATGAATGAATGTATATAAAAAAGTAAAGATTAAGAGGATTTACTCACATCGAAGAAGTGTCCTTTCATGCCACAGCGGTTGCACTGCTTATACCAGTACGACCTCTCTCTGCAGGAACTGTATGTGTGTCCGGGCAGGCCGCAGTTGTTGCAATGCCTATAGGGGCATTCGCTGGAGATGTGGCCCATTACGCCACACAGAAAACAGGGGGAAACCTTCTGTATACACAGACATACATACAGGTGTTAAAGTCGGTTAGTTTTACATCAGTCTCGGTCAAACTGCAGATGAGAACAGACCTTTGGGAGAGGGCAGTTCTTGGAGAGATGTCCGGTCTTATTGCAGTTTTTGCAATTGACGTCTTTCACGGTGTAGTATCGGTTTACTGTCCGAGGAACACTTAACCTTCGCCCTTTGTCTTTGTTGTAGATCTGAGCCTTAAATCACATAAAAACTTATTGAACTACTAATATTTTTATGTGAATGATTCATTTACAAGTTTCAGCATGTATATAAAAAAAAGTCATTTTGCAGCAGCAGCTCCGACTCAAATGACAGATTACTGATTCAAATAAACCGATCAGAGATACATTATTGGAGCAGTAATGTTAGACTTTTTTGCTCCATTTGATATTTTTAATAATAAAATCCTCGTAGAGAAACCAAAATGTTCTGAAACATGTTTTGAAACATTCGGCCTCGAGAGGTGACAAAGTTATTTAACAAATAGAACTCTGTGTTTTCTTGAAGCTGTTATTCTAAATATGTGTGGCGTGCCTCAGGGAAGCTGTCTTGGACTCCTGTGGATGTTGAACCACTTCATGCATTCTTCAAACTATAGTTTCCTATAACTTTTTCTAAACCAAATTTGCATTTAAAAGACTTTGAATAAATTTTTTTAGATTTCCATGCATAAAAATGTAAAATAGCAACATTTTATCTCTCCAATCATTGCTTTGCAATTTCCCCGTTGTGGACAAATAAAGGTTTTTCTTACTTCTTACTTACTTACTTTGGAATTGCTTAAGATTATGAGTTTTGCCAAATTTTTCAGTGCCTTAACTCTGTATTGTTTTTTATGAAAGTTTGAACTTTGAGTGAAAATAGTAGAAATGTTTATGTCTGTCTGAGAAAAGTATTTAAAGTGTGTCTTGAGAGATTTAATAGCCTTAAAACAAACATCTAAAATGACTGAAATCTCAATTTAATTTTTTTTTTATAACCATTGAGTCTCACTTTTATTTCCCTGGATTTCCTTCCTGGTGGGATAGCCCAGACACACCCTGTAGAAAACTTATTTGGATCGCTTGGTTTCATGAGCTTGTTCTTTGAATCACTACCTGGAGCTCGTGGTTTCAAGTTGCGTTTGACCAATTTATGGGCGGCCGACATTGCGCTATTGTAATTATTGTAATTATTTACTAAAATTCACTAAATAATTTGGGAACAGAAATCTGGTGCAGCCCCGTTTAACAAAACAATTATTTCAATGGGCTTCATATTGTTGATTGAAAATAAAAAAAAAAATTACCTCCTTGTCTTTCTTTGAGATCACCCAACTTTCTTCTCCTTCTTCTATGTCTGAAAGGACAAAAAAATGCTTTTCATTTCAAGTTAAATGAATAAACAAGAACAAGTCAACATTAAGAATCAAACATCACAGCTCCTTTGGCACTGTATCACAATAAATGGCTGAGATTGATGTGATAACTAGTTTTAAACAGTCATATTTGTTCTGTTCCGTCGTCTTCCGCTTATCCGGGCTGCATTCTCCAGCTCACCCGGAAGGATCCCGAGTCGTTCCCCCAGCCAGCTGTGAGACGTAGTCTCTCCGGCGGGTCCGGGGTCTGCCTCTTGGTCTCCTCCTGGCACCTCTTGGTCGGGAGGACACCAAGAGGTTTCTTTTTCACCCCTCTTTCCTCTCACCTCTCCCCCGACCTTTATCTCCCTTATTCTCACCTCACCAGCAAGGTGCTCGGGGATGGGTGGCAGTCATATTTGTAAGGTTTTTAAAATTTGTGACTTTGAACTTTGGTCACATATCCCCAAAAGACCTGATCAGTTCATTGATAGTTGGTACTGAGAAACAAAAGGCAGGTTTGTTTAAAGAACTTCAGTTGTTTATGAAGATATGGTGCTCACGTGAATTTGTGACCTCGACTTTTGGGACTTTGAGCTTTTGCTGGATGATCCTAAAAATTTAATCTGTTAATCTACATCAGGGGTCACCAACCTTTTTGAAACTGAGGGCTACTTCAAGGGCACTGAGTAATGCAAAGGGCTACCACTTTGATAATACACTTCTTAAATAACAAAGTTACACAGTGTACCTTTAATTTGATATTATTATTAATTATTTTCTATATGAAGACACTGATCGTTAATGATCCATCACAATAATTATTTCAGTATGATTAAACAAAAACAGATACATTTCAATATGCAAGATCCAAGTGTTTCATTTTCAAACGATCACTTCCACCACATTTTGCAGAAAATCTTTTTCAATTTTTGCAACAGTTATTAAATCATAAACTCTGAACCATGTTTGTACAAATGATCAATTATGTAAGATTTAACAGAAATCTTCTCCTTTCAAAATAAGGATGGTGCAACTGTGCGTCGCCACAGTCACACCGCAGATGAGACGCACACAGTTTTCTTTCACGTTAGTAAAAAAGAACTCTTCCTCCCATTCACTGTGAAAATGATAAGTTTCTTCCTTTTTTCTGCCATGTTTTTGTGGGTAGAAAACGCACTCATGAGCTCATCTCTGCAGAGCTGGTTTGTCATGCGCACTAGACTGACCTCCGACCCATACTACGTCAGAGTTTGTATATTAAACTTTTTTTTGTGATATACATTTTTTTTTTAACGTTTTTATGTATTCTTTTTAAATTTACATCACTGTAAATGAAATTCAAAAAGAATAGCAACATAATTAATTAAAATTTTAGACAGAGCTAATTCGTGATTAGTGCTATTTTCAGAACTGGCCTGCGGGCGACTGATGCAGCCGCTGTGGGCGACCTGGTGTCCGCGGGCACCGAGTTGGTGACCCCTGATTTATAGTTTGTACTGAGTAACTATTATAAGTTTAACTAAATTTTTTTTACAGTTATCTGGTTGTGATGAATACATCCACAGCCTGAGTGCTGAAGCCTCTTCCACATTGTGTCGGCAGAGGTAATAAAAACCCTCAAAACTTTACTAAACTAAACCAATAAAAAAAATAGTCCAAACTGAAGTAAAAAAAAAAAGTTTTATCAGAAGGAAACAGAGTTTTTAAGTTACTTTAGTTTTTCAGCACTAGTTTTTATTGAATGGTGTGTGAATAGAAGCTTTAATCCAGAGAAACAATGTGTTAACACTTCTATGTGATGTGTGACTGGAAGAAACCTTATTAGGAACAAAAAACCTTGTGGAAAGAGTTTGCTTTTCTTGTTAGACACACACACACACACGTACGCAGACTCCCGCGTAGTGAAACTGCCACAGTGGCAGCGCGGCACATCTGTAGGAGAGTGGCACTAACAGCACCCTGAGGGAGAGCGCCGTATTCTCCTCAGGCTCACACACTGTAACCGACATCCTAACGTACGCACAAACACGTGCACGGAGAAACGCACGGACACGTGTACGAAGCATAAATTATACACACACGTACACACAGACACAAACACACAGAGGAATGTATACACGTAACATAAAGACACGCAAACACACACAGAGACATACACAAATAAGAAAACTCACAATCATTTACACACACATACTTGCACACACACACATAAATGCCTTAATTAATATACACACACACGCACACACATATGTACACAAACACACATTCACATATTTACAGATGCATTATTACGCATGCATAAACACACATTTATGCATACGTATGCACAATCACAAACTAATGCACGGACACACACAAACATGCATCCATGTACAAACACAGACACATGCACATCTACACACATGCATACAAACAAAGACACATATCCATATTCATATGCGGGCTTAAATGCATTCCAATGACCTGTCGGACACACAAAATGTGCGTGTTCATACACACACAGACAGGCACATGTACAGTATATTCACACACGTAAAAAGGTGCATCTATACACACATACACACACACATGCACGCCCACATACACATGCAGACAGACACCGGGACAAACAAATATACACATGCATAAACAGTGCACATGCATTAACACGCATATACACATGCAGACACAAACACAAATGCATACATTGAAACACACATACATACATACACACACAGACAAACATGCATGTACACACAGACACATGCATGCAAAAGCATTGGCACTTTACACATGCACACACATACACACATACTTTTAACATGCATACATACATTTACACAAACAAACACACAAATACACACATGCATTCACAAGGACACACACATGCATGCATCAGGACTCACCTACGTATGCATACGTACACACACACACACACACACACACACTCATGCATGCATACATGCACCCACACTCTCACACACACACCAGCCTTAAGCCTTTGCCCAAACAGCCTTCCACCATGATCAAATATCTCTCTTTTCTTTTTCACCCCTCTTTCCTCTCCCCTCTCCCCCCAACCTTTATCTCCCTTATTCTCTTTGCTTTGCTCCTTGTTTTCGAGCCCCCCCACCCCACCATCGCACCCCCTCGTTCCCCGGGTGAGCGACTGCAGAGGGAGGTTATCACCTCTCTTCTCTGTCAAACAAATTAAAATGGCCGCTGTTTGGATGGGGCCCCTTTCTGCCGCGACCTTCACCTCCAAACACGCACACACACACTACTCTGTTAGCACACAGGTAATGTGTGAATCCAATCCTGAGAAAATAAACTTGTTTAGATGCAAATTAATCAAAGCAACATAATAAAACCTGCTTTGTTTTATTCAAACGGCTTTAGTGCCCCTTTAGTCCTCTCTATCCGGAGGGTTAAGACACCCACTCCTCATCTGAGAAGTGGTCTTATCATGTAGTACGAGTAACAACTGAAGACAAAAAGAAAGGGCTGTAAGGGTCACACACACTTCCACCTTATCATCTCTCTAAAATCAGATTTTTTACACCAGGTTTATTCCAAATTCCCACATTAAAAACAAGCCTGAAGTGTATTTTTTTTTTTGTAATTTCATTCATGTATTTTCATGCCTCCGCCCACAGAATGTAAAGGAGGCATCAAACACCCGGGCGTCCGCGCTTCTGTAACACTTCTGTAAACATAACATCTCCTGCTCCACTGAAGGAATTTTAATTAAACTGCCTATAGCTACTCAGTATCAACTATGGATAAACATGCGACCAAAGGTCAAGGACACAAAATTAAAAAACCCTTACACACATATGAATGGGGATCACATCGTCCTCAAAAATATTTTAATCAATTTATTCTGAAGTTTTCTGACTACAATTTGGATTTAACTAGGGCCCCCATCCACACGTAGTCGGGTATTTTTGAAAATGCATATATTTTTATCCATTTTGGCCTGCCGTCCACACGAAAACGGACGGCAGGCCGTAATTGTAATTGTATTGTATTGATTTATTTTTAAATTGTCTGAATAATTGGAAATTGTATTTTCTTGGTTGGATCCTTTAAATCAGTCTCAAAAACCCCTGATCGGTCAGGCCTTAGGCCATGTCCACACGTAGCCGGGTATTTTTTGAAAACATACGTATATCCGCTGTTCTTCGTTTTAGAAAAACGTTCGCGTACACACGTAACAATATAACCGCATCCACACGAACCCGCATAAATACGCTTCTGAGTACAGTTATATGCATGCCAGACCAGTAGTTGGCAGTATTTCTCTAAATGTAAGCTCAGAGCCAGGAAGGCTTATGTGATTAACAATAGCCGACGGCAACTTATTTCTCGTCCTTTGTTCCTCGACAAGAAGTAAGAGCAGTTCAGTGTGGAAAAAAAAAAAGCAAGAAAAGAGCATTTTTTTTTTTGTTTTTTTTTTTTAGAGGATCCACGCTGCCCACTGTCTGATATTAAAAACATGGACGCACACAAATGACGTTTATGCATTAATTGCCGCAGGTAGTGACGTTTAAAAAACGCAAAACGTTGGCTATGCATGTCCAAACGCAAATCCAGAGATTTCCAAAATCTTCACTTTGGTCAGAGTTTTCAAAAACAACAGTTTGTAATGAAAAAAACGACGGGTTCGTGTGGATGCCAGGCCAAAACGGATAAAAATATATTCGTTTTACCAGATACCCGTCTACATGTGGACAGGGCCTTAGTTTCTATATGTGTTAAAATGTCAAACTGTATATTAAAATGTCAACAGACATTTTTAATCTGCACGCAAATTTGGGCCTCATTTTTTAAAAACTATTTTATTAATGTGATCATGACTTCAGCTTGCAAGTGCTTCCATTAATGATAGAAAAATAAAATCTGTGAGGTTCTTTTATGTTCATGGTGTGATGTATCAGATAAAACCTCGTTACTTCCGGCAGGTTTAATGGATATTTTGCATGCATCTTTTCTCTCACTGTCACGCTGGAATAAGATATTTAAAGTGCAGTTAGTTATGGTTAGTTTTGTAAAGACAAGACAACAGACTGCGGGGCCTCCCAACACCGCTGTGCTGTGAGCAGGCCGGGGGCCCTCTGTGGGACACGTGTATGAAGCTTTGCACGCTTAACTGGTGTTACACAACAACCAGTGCCCGGCCAATGGGCAGCTTGAAGGAAAAAGCAGGGGTGAAAGGTGTGTGTGTGCGTGTGAATGAAAGTAGGCGTTAGTGACTCAACGAAAGTCATTCCCAAAGCGTCTCCCGGGGGGACTCGGCAAATAAAGAGCAGGAAGCTTTCCCTTAATCTAAGGGCCTCCCCCCATCCTACCGCACCGACACACACATGGATAAGGGGTGAAGCTCTTTGTCACGGCCGAGGAATCAAACACATGGGTGGTGGTAGAGGAAAGGAAAGCAGAGGGTGGGTGGGGGCTGTTTTGTACACAGGCTAAAAATATGCTAATCAACCTTGAGGCCCCGTTCTGAAGCAAAGCATCAGGGTCTCGTTCCATCGCGCTCAAGCAGATCAGGGACCTGATTTATAAAGACTTGCTTAGATCGTAAGTTGAGCGAGCGTTTTTGTACTTTGATTACCCCACGCAAACTCAGAATTAATAAATAAACAAACCAAAAACTGCGTCATCTAAGCTTTATAAAATAAGACCTGCGACAAATCTCAGAAATCAAGCAACTTGAAATCCATCCTGCTCCAACCACACTTTAAGAACTCCAAGTCAGCCAAATGACATGATGGATATGTAACGGTCTTTAAATGAGCCGATGCCACCTGTCTTTACTCATGCACAATGGCGACCAAGCATAATTTCACTGAAGCAGTAGGTGGAGATGTCGATCTCTCAAGTAGAGGAGTGTAAAAGCGGTGCTCTTTAACAGCTAAAGCAATGGTAGCGTCTCACACAGTGACGCACACTGATCTGTCATTGACATAAAAAAAAAGTTCAACTTTAAAGTGGGGATTAAAAAAAAAAAAAAAACAGCTGAGTACCAGGAATCCTTGTCAGAACCGAAAATATTCCACATTCCACATAATTCCCAGCTTGATGCTTCAATATTATTTTTTTTGTTGGTGCTGTTAAAATTATTTATCACGTAAAATACTGTGTAGATGTTGGTGCGAAACATCGCACAGCTTTGAACACATAGGAGATTGAATATGTCCATGGATTTCAATTGACAATCTTTTCAGTGAAGTAGCCATATTTTCTTAGTTATAGTCCAACACTAACAGGCTTATATGTGTGCTTTCTGTTTCTTCGCTGCTTTGAATTCTTCATAACACTGTCCTCAGTTCACTTCAGGTTCTGTCCAAAAGCTCGTCTTTTCCTCGCATTTTACAATTTGCGTATGACAGCTTCTGACTTTGCTTAGCGTTACGCAAAAGTCCACACACTCTACCATCTTTACAGATCGCACAACTGACATGAAAGTCAGTGTACGCGCAGATTTGGGCGTAAGCAAGCTTTATAAATGAGGCCCCTAAAGAAGTCTGGATCTCAGAAAGCAGATGGCAGCGGCTACGCCGAGCAGCTGAACGGGCTCACGAGAGGCAGGGACCATGCCGACCGCAGGTTTTAATGTTGACAGATGTAACAGAGAAGTCCTTTTACATCCTACTTAGCGATCCAATTCCAAAGGTGTGGGTCAGATTAATCCATACTATGCCCCATTGGGATTAGGAACAGCACAATTAGCATGGAAATGATTTTGTCTGCTAAAGATTCACCCCAAGAACAACATCCTGTTCACAGTTCAATCTTTTCAAATTTTACCAAGATCAGTTGTGTGAGACAAGTCTGACATTATCTCATCACTCCATCTCCGTGGGTAATGCAACACAACGCCATAGAAGATGGCGAAACAGAGGGAGGGACTGATCGGGGAGACAAGGCGACAGATGCTACCTGTCTGTCTCAAAGGTATCCTGATTACTCCAAGATGAGAGGAGGAGGCTGTGTGCATGCTCATCAGAGCTGGCACAACCAAACCAAACAGAGGAATTGAGCATGTGCACTCACGATGTGTGTGTGTGTGTGTGTGTTCGTGTGTGTGTGTAAACCCATTGAATACGTCCCTTCCACTAGCGAGAGCAGAACGGAAGTGTATGTGTGATTAATGAACCATGAACACCCGGCTCTCCAGGGGTGACACCCGCTCACATGTACACACACACACAGGATGAGGTGCAGACAGGACGGTTTAAGTCCGATAAACCAAGGGCAAGATGGAAAAAAGTCACCGACAGACAGACGTCCGTGATTGTACTGCTTTGTTCCTGCACTCCTTCAAATCTGAGCAGTTTTAATGAATAAAAGAGTCGTTATAGTGTTTTTATGGGGCAATAATTTGACCCCAAAGTATGTGTAGATAAATATGGTACCTTTTGTTATCTTAGAAATGGAACATTCACCAAAAAAAACTTAACGTATGTATCAGTTATACTTGAGTTTTTGACACCAAGGTCCCCCCAACTTTTGCTCCTCGCTTAGCCCTGCCAAACGAGCGTGTGCACCACACAGCAAAAAACCTCATTTGTGGTCTAAAACAGTGGTCCCCAACCACTGGGCCGTGGACCGGTACCGGGCCGTGGGTCATGTGGTACCGGGCCGCATAGAATGAAGAAATAACTTCCATTATTTCCATTTGGTTTATTATTTGAGCCTTTATTTTATGGGTTTTCTTGATTCTTGATGACGATGTTTTAATTTGAAAAGTGACTGGATACAGAGTTACGAAGCAGACTGGACTTTAGAAACACTCTTCAGATTTCAGGTCAAAATGGGACTGTCTGGTTCCAGCAAAACAAACTCAGAACTCCGATTGATCTAGTCTTACTGTGAAGGAGACTAACTGGTATTTTTATTCACTCTGTTTTTGTGATGTCCTTTGTTTTGAAGGTATGTTTACCGTTACCAAGGCAACCAGATTATGTTCGAGTACAGAGAATGTTTCCGTGTTCTAAAGACGTACTGTAGCTAATAAATTTTATTGTGAGGACAAAAAGGATTTAAGTTTATTACCGTAATTTCACGGCCATAAGGCGCACCTAAAAGTCTAAAATTTTCTTCAAAATGAGCGGTGCGCCCTTTCGTGCGGTGCGCCTTGTGTGTGACCTAAAAGAAAAAGCGGTGCCCGCGAGGCGAGGCGGACCTGAAAGAAAAGCATGAGAACGTTAAAGAGTGAAGTGTGGGCGTGGATTGTGTATAAAAAAGGTATGTGCTGTATGCACAGCACTGCTGTTTTAACCCTGAAAATGGCAAAGAGACACGCTTATGACGCTCAGTTTAAGCTACGCGGAGAAACATGGGAATCGAGCCGCCGCGAGAAATTTCAGCATAAACGAGTCAATGGATTGTAGATGCTTGGACTAACGCAGTGCTTCTCAATTATTTCCTGTTGCGCCCCCCCCTAGAAAGAAGAAAATATTTTTAAGGTGCATTTACATAAAAACAGCAATCCATGTTGCCAAGTGGGAACAAAAAGTGCATGCACTTAAAACTAGGACCACCGCGTTCTAAATCTACCTGCAAGCGCCCTGACCGTCAATGTGACGCTTATGTAATTTTTTTATATTTTGTGCTGCTATATTGCATAAATAAACTTTTACACACTCAATTTTTAAAGTAATAATAATAATAAAATGTTAAATATTTTTAAAACGTATAATAATAAAGTAAACACCAAAGTAAAATCATCTAATTCATCAATAGCCTACTTTTTTTGTATTTTGCGCTGCTGCTTCAAAAATGTCCCTGTTAAAAATTGGCTATATTCCGATATGTTAACCTGAACTTTCAAGACTTATCTAGAAAACATGGCTGACTTTAATCAGACAACAATTTTCTTACTCTCTTCATGGTATCTCCTCAATACGATCACACTCAATCTTTCTAAAATGTTTCTGTAATGGCATCAGAGTCCTCCTTGTCTCTCTCCACAAATATAAACACACACACTTATGTGTGGCAATGTGTTTGTTGCCTTAACAACATAGCAACAAGTTGTTGCTATGGTAATGCGCTTCCTCTCAGCTGCTGCGGGGCACAGCAGGTTAGATTAGATAAAAGGCTTATAAATTTTGAAATGTTCATTTTTAGAACACAAAAACTAAATAATAAAATAGAAAACATGTTTATATTAAAAGTCATAAAAGGTCAGCCTACTAGGTTGTGTTTTATCGATTCTAATTTTGCATAGTAAAGTGACGTGGAGTCATATTGACAGCTGCGGCGGTCCTACTGTTAAACACTTCCTGATAATATTAGAAAATGTCCATGGCAAAGAACAAAATCTGTGGCCAGAAACAATCTGCCATTTGAACAGTATGTTTCCAAATTATTTGAGCATAAATAGAAAACCTCTTAGGGTATGTTTTTTAAGTAGGAATGATGCAGAAACATCCAAAAAGTTGAATTGTGCGTGTAAGAGTGTCACCTCTCCATCCAGACTGCATTGCCTCACCAGAAAACACTCTTCCCTCAGTCCTGACACTTAAACAGGCATGCAGAGCCAACCCCCCCATTCTACAAGCTGTTGTCCGTTAATACACTGACCAGCATGTGCGCGCGCATGCACACGTACGAGGGGCAAAAAGCGGGGCAGTCCTCTGAAATGGAGCTTGTGTTTGATATTGAAGCGACAGGGTTGGATTAGCAACACTATACATGACAAGAGTGAATGTGGGTGGGAGTGTGCGGGCTCTGTGTGTGAGTGTGTACGTGTATGTCGGTCTGTCCTTTGTGACATCACTCTTGCCTTACTGCTCTGATCTCTTTGAGGTTGGACACACTAAAAGAGTGTAAAACACCAGAGAAATGGAGAACAAGTGACGTGCAGAAAAATGGAGAGCATCACCAGATAGTGAAACCTGTGCAAGACCGGTATCAAGATAAAAGTGTTTGAGGAAAGATTTTTGACTGGCAGTGAAGAGAAAGTGGTATTAAATAAAAACCATAGATAAACAGAGAACATGACAGAGATATGTGCATTCTGTGTTTGCTTACATGGATTTCTACAGAAAGAGGAAGGAGATTCAGACCGGACAGGCATGTTATAGATTAAAATAACATTTTTTTCTGTGTCAGATAAATTGTATCTATGATAATATTTCTTACTATCAGCATGCGTTTTGGGATGTGTGAGAAAACGGAGCTGCTTCTTGCCATCATAAGAAACCAGCAGGCAAGAAGTCATTTTAAACATTTCACTTTCTGTCTGAAGTCATTACGTACGAAACTACTTTGTTCAATGAGTAGAGTCTGACCCAGACAAGCATGGCCTACGCTGGCTAGGCCATGTATGCAGGATGGACGATGGCCGCATTCCAAAGGACATTCTCAATAGAGATCTGGCCACAGGAACATGACCATCAGAGCGACCTGCCCTGCAATACAAAGATGACTGCAAGAGGGATCTGAAGTCACCCAACATCAACCCAGCATCTCAAATCAGTGACCTCTGATTGGTATAGGTAGCATGCAACTGTCAAAATTGGTTTCAAGCAGGCCGAGGAGAACAGAGAGATCCAGCGCGAGGCCACAAAGACCCAGAAACAGCAAAAAAAGTCAGTCTGCCATTGCTCCCTACATGACTCATACCACCTATTACATTTGCAGAAAATGTGGTAGGAGCTGCAGCTCCCGCATCGGGTTAATCAGCTACACCCAAACTGCAAAAACAGATAAGTATCCAGGTGCAGATTTCATTGTCTCTAGAGACAGAAGGATGACAACATAGAAAAGTTACAAGTCAAGAGATCAGATGGGACAACTTTCCTTACTACAGAATACATTTTATCTAAAATTTAAAGCAGTCAAAAGTATGGTTTTGGTCTCCAGCAAGTCTCTCTCTCACTAGAGAGACCCACTAGTCTCTCCAGCAGGCCGGCGGAACAACTCGGGAGTGACCAAGCAGTTCTGGGGAACAACTTGGGAGAGACGTTTCGCAGTCGTCTCTCCCGAGTCGACTAGGGCTCCACCCTGGCTGGAGGATGCAGCCGGGGTGAGAGAAGCCCAGGCTTCCCGTCTGAGGCTGTTGCCTCCAATACCATGCCGGAAGTCTTGGACCTCTGCCAATGGAGATCTTAATAGCAGAAAATAGAGGCTGAAACCTGCTGTCCATGGCAAAGTAAATTTGATCAGTCAAACCTCCCAACGTGGAATGGAGGTGGCCAATCCGTGTATTCGATTGACCAGTTATTAATTTGAGCAACTTGTGTTTGGTGGCAAATAACAAAAAAAAAAAAAAAAAAAAATCAGAACTATAAAGTTGCATTAGAATAACACAACAGAACCAGACGGGTTGTCTTGATAACAATAATGACTGAATAAAGGCTACCCATTTTTAAATACTCTTTTTTACTGATTTACTGCTTGGGGGAGGCGATAGCTCCGTGGTAGAACGTTTGCCCTTGGATCGGAAGTTCGCCGGTTCGAATCGCACTGAGCTCACGTCTAGGGTCCTTGGGAAAGACATCTAAGCCCCCGTTTCTCCCTCCATTAGCGTCGTTGTGGCAGCCTGCTGCGGTGTAATGCAGCACACAAATTTCCCCTTTGAGGGATGAATTAAGTAGATTTTTTTTTTTTGGTTTTGCCTGCTGCATGTGATGTGCATGTCATTTAGAACATTGTAGTTCTCTCGTGCCAAAATATGTTGATTATGATCAAATTGGACATTAGCCAAATGATAAACAGCTAAATTAAACTGTATATTTTAATATATTTGGTTAGGCAGTCAGTTTGTTTTGCTTTATGTCAGCAAACTGCTTTTTGGGTTTTTTTTTGGCAGCGTCGTCACCAAGCTGAAGCTTCATCATGAAGTATGATTTTAAAACCGCTTTGGTTCTAAATAATTTCATATTTTCTCTAAAGCGAAGTCTCCCACATCCCCGTTGAGTCCAGCATGTGTGTGGCCATCACACTTCCATCTCTGATTATCTGATATCCAGCCCCCCGCTCCACCATCACATGTGGAGCGATCCCCTCCTGTGCCACCCCCTCGCATCCTCATAACCCCTCTCCACGCCATGTTGGCAGCCAGGGCAGGGCAGGTGGCCAAACCTGTCAATCAGAGTACCGTCGTCACGCGGCAACGCCACAGACACCAATTACCCCACAGCAGGGGCGCGGCCTGGCAACCGCATGGCAACCACATGGTCCAATCAGGCTACACAACAACAGGGACCAAAGAATGCCAAGAAAAGTAAATGAGATGGCTGATGTGCACGTACGTGTGCGGGTACGAGAAGCGTGGTCAAGTTGTTTGAGGTCGACCCAGTGAATCATATTACTCCAGATTAACAGACGACATGCTACCGAAAAAGGTTATGTTTATTTGGTGTGGATGGTTTAAGAGCATAAATTAAACACCCTCTCGTCTTGTGGAGGTCTCAAATAAAAACCAAACAGACTGAGACGTTCGTGCTTTGATCAATTTCAGGATAAGAACGTAAATTTAATCAATAGATTTAAAGATAAGCCGCTCAAACGGTGTTCAATTCAATTTCTATTCTTTTAAGGGCTGAAAAAAAAATGGAGGAATTGATGGTTAAGTTTTTTTAGAAACCCACAAACCTAAAATCTGAAACAAATTTGACCGATTAGTAGAAATTTGCTGGTATTTAAAAAAAATGCTACACCAGATTTTTAGGAAAAATTTTTTGCAACAGCACTTAAAACTGCCGTCAGGGATTGATTTTATGACTATAACATATTTACACTGGGATATGTTAATCATTTGGAGACTTTGTGGAACACTAAAGACTGGGGCACAATTAATTATAATTCTTAAGAGACCTACTGATACTGATTTCAATGGTCCAAGAAAAGCCCATTTCCAATTATGTGTAAAACCATTGGCCCACAAACCAGAAAGTCAGGTAGTCAAATATGTAAGCAGCGATACAGAAATGTTTCTGCAAAACATGCATCCTCTAGTTTGTATGCATGCTTCGAAAAATCTATTATTTACGCTAGATTTTTAGTAGAGAAGTTATACCAGGGGTGGACAAACATTTTGGTTCGCGGGCCACATTGAGTTCTAACATTTGGCAAAGGGTCTGGAACAGGAGCAGATGGATGGCATACTTTGGTAACTGCTAGCTTAGACCGATAGATTTTAGACAGATCTTGGACAGATAGATTTTAAGCAAACGCGCTAAATGTTACATCAAGATTGGTAAATTTCAAATCTAGCTGCGCTAGGTCGGAAATCTAGTGTAATAGCGCTTAAAAAGTGCGTTTAGCGGCGCTACATTTGAAATTTAAGCGCTTGAAGCAACATTTTGTTTGTTTTAACATCTAACACACTTATTTACGTACGTGTATTGGGCCCAATGGCTTTCCATATCATACAGTGTGCCACCTAATGAGTAAACATCAGAATTGCAGGGGAACTAAAACACTAACCAGGTTTATTATTTTTTTTTTTTTTCAAGTTCGGAGGGCCGGATTAAAATGTTTATCAGGCCGCATGTGGCCCGCAGGCCGTAGTTTGCCCATGCCTGCTCTAGTTCCTATGCATGCTTCAAATACCATATTTATTTGCAGAGCTACATTTTTAGTAGAAAACTTATACAGTACAGAGTTCAACATACTAAGCAAAATGTCCAACACAGCCTGGGCAGAATTAGGTGTAAATAATCACTAATGCAGCAGGACATATGCAAAAAAAGATCATATTAGGTCCTGACATCTGCACAGCGCTCATTAACAGTTACTTGGTTTTCAGCAGTTGAAGATCCTCAATATTGCTTTTAATTGAAGGTTGAGCCTAAAATAACAGCTTGTTTAACAACCCTAAAACCTAATCTGATGACGAATTCAGTTGATTTCCAAGAAGTTTGTTGCTTTACAACCGGTGAGTGTCCGCACAAAGACGGATCAGATTCGATTAAGTATGTTGGAGTAGAAAAATTTTAAAACATGCAAGACTAACCGTTTAAACTTTATATTAAGAAGAAAATTTGATCAAATGAAATGATCAGAAGTAACAAATTCTAAAAATATCTTCACATTGAACATTTGACCACATTTTCCAGTTTTAATAACAAGTAAACCTGCATTTCTTTAGAAGTTTAACTATATTTTATTTACACAAAGAATATGAAGAATTATGTGTATTTGATTTTTTTTTTTTTAATAAGTGTTTTTAGAGGTTTTTTGGATTATTTTTTTTGTTTGTTTTATTGTGAAGTAAGATTACATATAATCAACAAGTGGCACTTTATCAGTAAAGTTAAACTTTTTATACAAAAAATCTCCAATAAAACTGACCGAATTCCTCCAACAACAAGCTTTTTGTCTTTTGCAGTGAAGCGCGCAAACAGAGCGGGCACACATCGTCTGTGAGGGGCAAATATATTTTAATAAAACCACTGAGTTGCAACCTCAATTTCATTTTGATGAATTTCGTCCTGCGGGAGCGAGGGTGGGAGGGCAGGAATCTGGGTGACGGGGGTCTGGGAGGCAGATAGAATTTTCATGATTGTTATTTTTGTTATTATACAGACGGAGGGGGTGTGGGAGGGCAGATAAACGGCGCAGGGTTAATCTGAACCGTTTGGCGGAGCGCTCCATTATCGGGCAGGTCGGGCACGTCGAGGGGGTTATTTTTCTGAGGAATCTTTGGCCCCGGTAATTAAGCTCCATTCAGCAGGCCCTGTTCCCCAAATTAAAAAATTGTCATTAAGTGGAATTTACCATAATGCCTTTTTATCTGCCGGCGTTTCAGCATCCGTGTGTGTGTTTGGGAGAGAAAGAGAGAGAGAGCAGGCTGGAGGTGAGGAGGGGCAATGAGAGAGGGCAACCAATAAGAGTTCACACTTTGATGACACACACACACACACACTGAGGAGAAAGAGCAAATTGAAAAACTGAAATAATCCTGGACAGCAGCGTGCATCTGCACACAAACACACAGACAAACAAAGCCACACTTGAAGCCTTCAAATCCACAGCCTTTAGGGTAATTAAATAAATGATGCTTTAAAGTTTTAATTTAAATTTGTCTTTTCTATCCTCTTCTTTTTACATGCTACACAACTACCTCTCTTTCTGGTTTGCACACACACATTTACAGTGTGTGTTTAGAGACTTCCTCAAGCGGGCGAGATAACCCAGCATGGGAAGGAGAAGTTGGAAGGAAAAATGATTGAAGAGCCGAATCTCTGTCTCTGTGGGCTTCATAAAACAATACAATTATTAGTCTTTAATTAGAGTGAGCTCTCTGTGGGGTCGAGGACAGAGGGAGAACAATGAAGGATTAAAAGAGGGGCACCTCATACCGAACCTTAACTCACCTCAGAAAAACACTAATGAAAGCATCATGAGACAGTTTGTTTGTTTTTTAACTCTTAAGTTACGTTGGATGGTAGAAAAGATAAACTTTACAGTTTGTTAGTATTTAATTAATTGCAAGTTGGTTTAATTTATAAATAATTATAAATTATTTGATCAATTTAAAAGATGCCAAACTTCAGCCGTCCGTTTCAAACTTTAGGCTATTTAGTAACACAGCTAACGCTATTTTATTACACTGTGTTCACACCACTAACTCAAAAACTAATTGATCGCATTTGTTTTGACGCATTGATATTAACTGGTGGACATATTGGACACACGTCCTGAACAGGAAATGGCAAACTACGGCCCACGGGGCCACATGCGGCCCGTTAAACATTTTAATCCAGTTCGGAAAAAAAAAATTATGTTAATATGTTATTTCCCCTGCAATTCTAATTTTTCATCACTAGGTGACGCACTCTAGATTTATTGGCTTTGTTGCAAAAATCAACAAGACTGCTCCCATTAAAATGTGTGTTTCAGTGATACCCACGCTTTCGAAATAGACTTTCAGGAGATTTCAAACCTACATTTTAAACCTAGCGCTAGATGCACGGTTTTTTAGCGCTAGGGTGCTTGATTTTAACGTTAGCGTGCTAGATTACGTGCAGATAGTGGCCCGAATTGGCTTTCTACTGTATTTGTGGCGCGCTTGTTTACCAAAGCATGCCATCCATCTGCTCCTGTTCCAGTCCTGTGGTCAAATGTTAGAACCCGATGTGGCCAAAAAGTTTGCCCACCCCAGTCCTACACGTTTAGCACACAGGTGCTTACCTTATCTCCTGTATACATTGCTGAACGACAGCATATTGACTTTCTATTGACCAGTCTCTGAGCAGCAAAGAGCCTGAACTTGACTTTTTTGGATGTGCTTAACATGCAGACAATTAGGATGGTTTTATGAATTGGTTGGCAAGTGATTTGTTTTGGCTGACGGATCAGTCAGTTTGAAAAAGTTGAGCAGAATCAATTCAATGGACAAACATTCAAACCTGTGTCAAAATCAATGCTTTTGCTGTAAGATGTTCTGACAAGATCTGCGGCCTCATCGAACAACCAGAAGTGAACAACCGGTTGCAGACCCTAAAAATAATACACATTAAACAAATAAAAAAAAACTAACTTCTACATTTTAAAATGATAGATTTGTAATAGAGTCCTGCCCCAAGTGGAGGACTTTAAGTATCTCGGGGTCTTGTTCACGAGTGGGGGAAGGATGGAGCGGGAGATCGACAGGCGGATCGGTGTGGCATCAGCAATAACTAGGACGCTGCATCGGTCCGTCGTGGTAAAGAGAGAGCTGAGCCGAAAAGCAAAGCTCTCGATTTACAAGTCGATATACGTTCCAACCCTCACCTATGGTCACCAGCTGTGGGTGGTAACTGATAGAATGAGATCGCGGGTACAAACGGCCGAAATGAGCTTCCTCCGCAGGGTGGCTGGGCTCTCACTCAGAGATCGGGGGAGGAGCTCTGCCATCCGGGAGGAGCACGTTGTCGAGCCGCTCCTCCTCCAGGTCGAGAGGAGCCAGATGGCGTAGTTCGGGCATCTGGTCAGAATGCCCCCCAAGCGCCTCGCGGGCAAGGTGTTTTGGGCACGTCCCACCGGGAGGAGACCAATGGGCAGACCCCAGACCCGCTGGAGAGAGTCGTTCACAGCTGGCCGGGGAACGACTTGGGATCCTTCCGGGTGAGCTGGAGGATGCAGACGGGGAGAGCGAGGTCTGGTCTACCCGTTTGAGGCTGTTGCCCCCGCGACCCGACCCCGGAACAAGCGGAAGATGACGGAACAGAGATTTGTAATCCAAAAATGCAGACCGGGTGCAAAAAACCGCAAACTCCAATAAAATTATCAGAATTACACGAAGTTGCAGATCTCGATGTTTAGATCATCTGGAGGGGAGGGGGAGGTGGATGACGCGTTCTGGAAGGGAAAGAGAGTGAGGTGACGCGTTCTGGGCATGTGCAGAGGTGCAAAGTCGCAGATCTCGATGGTCGCAGATCTCATCACATTGTTGCGTTTGACATTCAACGACTCAAACAGAATCTGATAGGCTGTCTCCCATAAACGCTGCCGGATCAAAATGTATATCTAACTAGACTCAACACACCATATGAACATCAACAAATGGCACAAGATACTGTATACTGAATTTTTAGCATTGCAGAGTAGGAAAAAGATGGATTTTATTAATAAAAAATCCAATATTTTGCTGTTAAAATGTCGAAATATTTGTATAGATTATAAAACTTTAACAGGCTCGTATGAGTGGTTTTGTATCACGGCTAATTCAGATTATTTTATGAATGGATTGTTTATTGATGGTGACATTCATTGAGAGTTTTTTATCTGTGATGCGTGAGCTATTTTTCTGTATTAATTCAGCATTTTAAGTGGATTTTTAGCCATAAAATAGTTATTGAGGGACTGATGGATGCAGACGAAGCACTACTTAAAGGCCTAGGTGTGAAATTCACAATCCACTGCTGGGTTTGAATTATGAAGTACAGAAGGTGTCTTCCTTTCTTTCTAAGACCAGACTAAACCTCATATGAATGCGACCAGAGAAGCTGACAGATGACCAGGTAAAAATTGTTATGAAGAGAGGATGGAAGTGGACAGATGGGATAGTTAACGTCGGGTTTGAAAGCGATCAAACTGCAAGTTATTGTGGATTATAATTGGAAGGTACCAGGTTGTTGTCATGGTTACGTCTTAAATCATCTCATAGCTTCTAAAACAAACTCACATTAAATCTTTCAACTCCTTTCTATGATAATTATTATTATTAAATGCCAGAAAAAAATCAAATTTAGGGTTGCACCAGTCAAAACTTTTTCAAAACAGATACAAGTACTTTTGTTTGCATACTCCATTCCGTTCCGTCATCTTTCGCATATTCCGGGGTCGGGTCGCGGGGGCAACAGCCTCAAGCGGGCAGCCCAGGCCTCTCTCTCCCCGGTTGCATCATCCAGCTCACCCGGAAGGATCCCAAGTCTTTCCCCGGCCAGCTGTGAGACAGTCTCTCCAGCGGGCCCGGGGTCCGCCCCTTGGTCTCCTCCCGGTGAGACGTGCCCGAAACACCCCGCCCGCTAGGCGCTCTGGGGGCATCCTGACCAGATGCCCAAACAACCCCATCTGGCTCCTCTCGACCTGGAGGAGGAGCGGCTCGACACCGAGCTCCTCCCGGATGGCAGAGCTCCTCACCCGATCTCTGAGTGAGAGCCCAGCCACCCTGCTGAGGAAGCTCATTTCGGCCGCTTGTACCCGCAATCTCATTCTTTCGGTCACCACCCACAGCTGGTGACCATAGGTGTTTGCGTACTCGCAGATAACCCGTTATTATTCTGACTTAAAATAAAAGACTATTAGCTTCATTGTATACATTTTAAAATAATGTATAGACATTAGTAAAGATTTTTATTAATGTATAATGATTAAAAGAATAAATTAATTACATGGATTTAGTTTTGACTAATAGTATTGGTAGAGTGTTTTAGTATCATCTCGATACCGGTGTCAGAATCGCTTACAAAATCTAAAAAATTCTCTCTTTCTTATCAACCTTTTGCTCTGCTGATCGGCTGCAGATTGTTTCAGTGATGAGATATAGAATTGTGCCTCCAGGCGTCAGACTGACGGATAAAACCTGGAAAAGGTAAACCAAATAGATCTGAACATGTTGGATCAAACAGAGCCAGGAGGGAAGAAGGGGTCTTATTTAGTGTCGTTTAATTTGGCCCTTCTCCTCGTTGTCTCCATCCATCCCTCTGCTTTTTCTGACAGGTAATAAAGAAGGAGCTTTCCTGACAAGCTTATTTGAATTTGGATTGAATAATAGAAGAGAAAAGGTTTTCACACACGGAGATCTGTTCATGCATGCAGCATGGACACACACACACACACACACACACACACACACACACACACACACACAGAAAAACACACAGACACTAACACTCATGCACACACAAATAGAAATAAACTCATATGTATCAATACATATACACACATCTCTCTCTTTCTCTCTCTCTCTCTCTATATATATACTATATATATATACAGTATATATAAATACACACACACATTTTTAAACATACACACACCAGCAAGCAAGCACACACGTGCACACAAACACACACACATACTGTATACAAACACACTTACACAAACACACCCACAAAACCATATTTATGCCCACATGAACACCAAAATATAAACACGGTCACACCCACAAAAATATATGTTTATACACAAACACACATAGAATCAGTGTGTTTGTGTGTGTCCCAATGTGTTTGGATGTGTGTGTGTGTGTGTGTGTTTGTATATTTGTGTGTGGGCACCGTCAGTGTTTAGGTGCCTATGTTTGTGGGTTTGCATCCCGTCCAGCCGAGTTTTTGTGTGTTGATTTAACTGAGTGTGTAAATGTGTGAGTTTGTATTTGTGTGTTTGCTTGTCGTGGTGTTTTTGCATGTGTGTGTTTGTTAAGTGTGTAAATATGTATGTTTGTGTTAGTATATTTACGTTTGTGTGTTTATGTAAGCATATGTATGTTTGTTAGTGTGTCTGTGTATGTATTTCTACTTGTGTATGTGTGTGCTTGTGTGTATATAAAAACATAAACATGTATTTGTGTTCGTGTTTGTCAAAACAAACACGTAAACACACATAAAATACACAAACACATATTTATATCCATAAACAAACACACACAAACGTAAATATATCTACACACACACATATAACACCTGACCCACAAATAAAAGTATATATATGTTTACACAGACTCACATCAACACACAAAAACATGCACACACAAAAGTACCCAAACATGGACACACACATACAATCTTGCAAACACAATCTGAAACACACACACACACAATCTTGCAAACACAATCTGAAACACACACACACAGGTATTTAATGCAACACTAATAATGAATTCCTGCAGCTAGCCACCATGCCGCTGCAATATGCTAATCTGCACATTTGGGCCCAAACTCTCCCCCCAGACTCCCTCGCCCCCCTTATACCTTCTTTCTGTCCCCCCTTCTCTCTCCCTGTCTTACCTCATCCCACCACCGCACTCTGAAATCCCATTCCCCGTGGGGCAAGCTAAATTGAATTGCCGTGTTTATATGAACAACAGAGCCGTTGCTTTAATACACCTTTGAGTTTTCTGCCTAATGCCCGCTCACTAATTCCGCTGGAGATTCGAACCCCTCGATCTGCACACACTGCTTTTATGGGAAGCCATAAAAGAGACAGGAGAGAAAAGAATGTGATAGCTGTGGTTGGGAAAAACAAGAAGTGAGAAGCCTGTAAACACCTCCTAACCTACGAGCTCTATTCAGAAACATTTCAATCCAATATATCCATCCCTGCCGTGCGAATCAAAAGGAAAGAGACGACACAAAAACCACGCAAGATTTCTTTTTTAGATTAGTGAGTAATGCTGAATAAATATCCGGAGTTTTGGTTGAGGGACTCAGTCATGCTCGTCGACTTGCAAACATCCTCTATTTTCTCTTTGTACCCCCTCCTCTCTTTTTTTTTTGTCTTCTTTTCTTTCGCCCCTTGTCTCCCTTTTTCTTTCTTCTTCTGCGTCAACCTAGAAAAAGGCCCGCAGCACAAAAGCCAAGAAACAGGTCTGAGACACTCAACGCGATTACTATTGATCTCCTGCGCTGGAGAAAACGTGCTCACCTGCACACACACTCAGAAACTCACTCACACACACACATGCATACACACACTAACTCACCTCTAGTCATTAATTCTTAATCACAAGACCATAAAAGACTTAAAAAGCCAAAAATTATAACTTTTAGGCAACGTAACCCCCAAAAAACAAGCCATCATGCTCATTATTTGTATTTACATCCAATAATAAAGATATATGACTTTATTTGGCTTTTTTTTCCCAACAAAAACTTTCAGTTATGATTTAAAAACTGAGAATTCTGGAGCTTGAAAAGATTAAAAATAAACCTAACGTTAAAATGTCATTATAATTAAATGCCACAAAATTAATTTTTTAAAAAAGACAAATTAGAATATACTGGATTTCG
The DNA here is from genome assembly GCA_902685375.1 of Neostethus bicornis. NCBI lineage: Eukaryota > Metazoa > Chordata > Actinopteri > Atheriniformes > Phallostethidae > Neostethus > Neostethus bicornis. The sequence continues at coordinate 5,395,310 of LR738542.1, read as the reverse complement.
ATCAATTAATAAATACAAAAAACATTTCAATAAATAAATAAAATAAAATTATGTATGGTTATAATTTAAGAACTGATTTGTTGATGTTTATAAAATGATAGGTTTTGTTTTCTGTGACACTTTTTTTAAAATTATTTTAATGGAATCAATAGTGTATCAAATTTCAAACACAAGTTTTTTCATGTTGTTTTTGGAAATAAATATAAAATTAAATTTAAATAATTTAAATAATGAAGAAAACAAGTTTTTAAGTTGATTCTATTAATAAATATCTATTACAATTAAGTCAACAAAATGAAAAAAAAAATGAACCTGTAAATAAAAAAACTTTCTGAAACACATTAAATTAGGTTTAAGCAACTTCTGATTCACACTTTTAAAAATTTATTCTTAAATTTTCACTTTTTGTGTTTAATCTATAAACAAAACATGAAAAAAAAATACCTCTTTAAAAATGACCATCAGTAACTTGTTTAGTTTCTACGGAGCAAAAAATCTATGTGAGCCTTTTAAAAAAAAAATAATTTAAAGTTCAGAAATCTAAGCTGACTGAAGCATTCACAAACACACTCACACACATGCACACACTCACGCTGAAACACACAGTGGCTGTGATGAACTCTGCATGGTGCAGAAATATCAATGACTAAACTCCCCAACGTGTCGGTAACTATCTGCTCCGCACTGATTTTTATCCCCAATAATTAAATTTCTCTCCCTACGCTGACTTTGGCTTTATCGGGCGCACGCTGCGAGAATCTCGGCTTTTCATTTAACCGTAATCCCTGGGATAAAGGGCAGCCAAGGTGTACGCACGCAGCTGAGACTTAAGACTTCACTCTAACACACAATGATGCAAAACCAGCAGCGCACGTGTGAAATCAAGGTTAGTCGTTCCAATCTGAAGAAAATATGCCCATGAAAAGACTGTTGGAGAAATTAAGAGTTAAAAATGTCAAAGGTTCAAGGTGGATCAGTACAAAAACCCACAGCATCAATCCTGAAGCTCCAAATGTGGCATAGCAACAGAAACATAACCATAGTAACATGCTTTTGTTGTGGAGAGGATTGATTAGAGCTAGAGAGGGATCCAGCTCTATTTGATCACAATCAACTTTTGGGAGATTTTTACCATGTTTGAGGTGGTTTGAGGTGGTTATATGTGGTGGTTTTCTCATTCATTCGTGCATGTTTGAGTGCTTTGCGAGCTCACCTGTTCCGTATTCAGATACTAATCGAACGCCAGGCTGTTCTTGGCCAAGGATTTTTTTTGCAACAGTTGCACCCTTTTTAAAAGTCCTGTCATGTTTACCTGATAGTTGGCCAAGATGTGAAAGTGCAAATGATTTTTTTTTCTCCATTCCATCGTCTACCGCTTATCCCAGGCTGGGTTGTGGGGGCAACAGCCTCAGATGGGAACCCCAGGCTCCTCTCACCCCGGCTACATCCTTCAGCTCACCCGGAAGGATCCCGAGTCGTTCCCCAGCCAGCTGCGAGACATAGTCTCTCCAGCGGGTCCAGGGTCTGCGCCTCTTGGTCTCCTCCCGGTTTGACGTGCCTGAAACACCTCACCAACAAAGTGCTCGGAAGGCAGTTAAACCAGATGCCCAAACCACCCAATCTGGCTTCTCTCAACCTAGAGGAGGAGCGGCTTGACACCGAGCTCCTCCCGGATGGCAGATCTTTGAGTGAGATCCAGCCCCTCTGCGGAGGACTTGATATGAATGACTTGATTAAAGAATTAATCAAATATTAGAGTAACTCTAATATTTTATTATTAAAGTAACTCATTCCATCTTTAAAGCAGTAATATTATAAAACAAATATGTGACATTTTATTTTTATAACTAGAAATACATAAAGTATTAAAGCTTTGGAGAACACTTCCTGTAATGTTTATGTCATTCATTTTTATGTGTAATTATTATTTAACACATCTACTCATAAGTTTGCAAGAGTAATTAAAATTCAATTCAATTTTATTTGAATAGCCCAAAATCACAGAATTTCTGTCTCAATGAGCTTCACATTGCAGATTTAAAAAGGCGTAATACAAGAAAAAAGATAAATGTATGAATACAAATACAAAGCAAGAAAGCTAACTAAAAAATGCTAGCTAGACAATGTTCGCACATTCCTGCCCTTAGACTCTCCTTCACGGTGAGAAAAAACTCCTAAAGAACCCATCAGTGGGGAAAAAATGAGAAACCTCGTGGGGATCCACATGAAAGAGAGATCCCTCCCGGGACGAGCATCCAATGTGTCTATGACTATTGTTAAAAATCAGCTTGGATTGAAAGTTAGCATGTATTTTCTTAAGTTATCCTCTGTATTAGTAAATGAGTGTGTTCAGTAGTTAATTAGAATATGTGTTAAATGTTTTTATAAGTAATTGTGACTCTGTGTATTTTGATCCGTTTTAGTCTTTCATTTTTAGTGTGTGTGGAATCATATTTTTATGTATACTAGAAAGAGTAACAAACAGAATATTCAGTCAGTCACCTTCTTAAACGTTTAACCCTTACGGAGTTCCAGGGGTTGCCGGAGCACATCCCGGCTGATTCGAGGCGAGGGGCAAGGTACACCCTGAACAGGCAGCCAGTCTGTCGCAGGGCCACACACATACAACCATACACACATTCCTAGGGGCAATCATGTAATGGCCAATCAACCTAACATGCATGTTTTTGTAGGGTGGGAGTAAACTGGAGTACCTGCAGAAAACCCACGCATGCACAGGGAGAACATGCGAACTCCACACATAAGGACCAGTCGTCCCCACCCGGGACTCGAACCCATGACCTTCTTGCTGTGAGGCCACTGTGCTTGCCAGACCAGAATATTACCGCTACGAATACGCTTACCCGCACATGACTACTTTGAAATTGGTAACAATGTGGTAGTATGACTGGTCTAATGACCCGTCTCCTCTTCTGAGGATATCCAATACCGGTACAGCTAAACTATGTTTTCAGAAACAATACGAGTATTTGAGAATTCGACAACACAAATTAATGATATCAATATCCTTGTTATTCTAACCTAAAAAAAAAACACACATTTAAAGTACATTACTGTTGCATGAATTTTTCTTCCATTCTGACATTAAGCAAACTACACTTACACAAAGAAAAATGCCAGACATGTTCATTATTTGAAATGAGTGGACGTTGTGTCGGACGGTTGCTTCTATGAAGATTATTAATTTCAAATAATCAACGCCTCTAGGGTCAATTACCTCTTATACCATGGTCATTTAGGATTTCAATAATTATTACATTGATTATAAATACTTTCTCTTGTTTATTTACCATTTAGTTTTTTTTACAAGAATTTATAGCAGATTATTTGTTGGTGTTTGTTGCCATGGTGACGACAGGCTACAAAACCTGCAGCTGGTCCATGTCTTATCAGCAGAAGAAAGTAACCTATACTTAATGGTAGATTTATTTTAAAAAGCATTCTTTCAAACAAAAAAGGCCCTGCTTTCTGTTTGTTTTTCCAAAAGACGATGCAAAATTCAGCTTTTTAAAAAAAAAACAAAACAATAAAAAGTAACAATAAAATTTGAGAGGATAAAAAGCCAAACAAATTTTTGTTCTTAGCTTTTGTTGTTATGGTTACCAATCAGCATTTAGGAATACGAAATAATACTAAAAACTGATGTTATTAAACCAAAATATCTGTTAAGAAGTGCACATTATCCAAGGATAATAGACACCCAAGGACAATCAGCATGGAGTATTCACCACGGTATGAATGCATTTAAGAGTTAATGTGTATGAAACTGAGATATCTCAAAGAATTATCTTTATCAGACTTACAACACAAGCATGTTTAGGTACTGCTCGGGCTGACAGTGGCATTAGAACCCCTCAATGACGAGCATTGGCCTCATACCCGATACCGATTCCGGTGCATCCCTAACTGGTTCAATGCAATTTTGCGTGTTTGCAATGTTAAAGTATTGTTGTATTAACCAACTATCTGAACAGTGACCTGCTGGTGTGGACGAATAACGGAAAGGCACAAGAGGGAACCAGACAAGCTAGGAAGCAGGACTAGGCTCTGTCCTGGACTGTTGTTTGGACTCTGTAGGTCAGAGAAGTCTGCTGTACACTATCCGTAGCAACCCCTCCCATTCTCTGTTTGAGACAGTGAGTAGGTTGAGCAGCTCGTTCAGCCAGAGACTGCTACACCCGTTGTAGAGGGTTGTAAAGAAGCAGTACAGGCGGTCTTTTGTGCCGTCGGTAGTGAGATGATATTCAGTTATCTTCATTTTTGGATTTTTCTAATTGAACTACAGTGAGATATGAATTCAACTCCAAGTAGAAATAAAGCCAATTCTGAAGCTTTGCATATCATAAAAACTTTGAATAAATATCAACATTGGCCCACAACATCATCCCTGTATAAATTTTGGGACACCTGGCAGATGCATTTGACACCCCTGTGCCAATGTGTTGATCTTTGTGTCATGATTGCTCCATGAAGTGCCTTTTTTTCCACCTTTACTTTCACGGCTCACGTAGTAAAATGACTTTCGTTTGGGTCTCTCTTAACATTTCCATGACTATTTGGGTTTATGTAAGCCGTCATGTTGCAGACTAACTGTCCTGCACGGAGTGGGTATTGTTAAGATTTGATCTAAACCACTCATCCAATTGATATTGCTTTTTGATTCGATAGTTAAGCAGTAATATTATATAATCACAAAATTTTTCTTTATTTTTTTGGTTGTTTTTTCCACTTGTAGTTCCAGGGAAGTCTTAGGCCCAGTAGGAATGGAACCAGGTTCTCCCAATCGAAAGACAGATATCCTACCACTGAGCCCACGTTCCCTTAGGATCATGATTTTTTTTAACAGTGCTGTTGGCCGCAGGACTATCTTTGGTAAACAACACTTAAGCTACATGTTACACGTGTGTAAACCTGTTGTACATATCAGTCAAAACAATAGCAGCGCTACACAATTGACTGAAACGCTCAAACTCTGTGCAACTTCTTTTCGCAATATGGAGCATCTCAGCGAGTTATTTGAATGGGTTAGTGGTGTTACCAAATTTTACAAGAAACGTTTTGCAAAGGCGTGTCCTATCTGTATTTACTTTGTAAGAATGCAGACACACTTTGGGCCTTTTTACTCCGCTATTTTTGTGTATTTGTCGTCACTCGTCAGTGGATGATTATTTGTGGCATAGCGAGTGTGAGCTGCCCCTCCCTTCACAATGAAGCAGGAAAAAAAAGAAAGAGATGGCTCATCTTTTTAAGCCACATTTAAACTAAGTACTGCACACTTTGTCCGCGCTATCGGCCCTCTACAATGCCAGTACTTTAAACAGTAAGGCTGAAACCTATTCGTCTATATACCTGTACCCATATACTGTAACTTAGCAGTAGGGCCAAACATTTTGGGTAATGGTGTCCTATTCCTAGAACAGTCTGGCTAAAATAACATCATTTTTATGTAAAAATGAACTCATTTATTAATTGCAATCCAATTTAAAATCAATCCACCATCTTCTATTAAGTCATTGTGCAAGAATTTCTGCAAGAAATACATCATCCAAAAAAAAAAACTTAATTAAGATGCTTAACTACAAAGTATCTGACTTCTTTCACTTAGTATTTCTTGGCTTTGAAGAGGTCGTTAGGTGGTAATATCTTCATCATAATGGGACGCTAATGAGTTAGCGGGTGAGACAGAAAGGTCAAACACCATCGACGTAAAAACATTTAAGTGGAGAAACAGAAAGCCCACAATGAGGAGATGAGGACTGGGCGGCAATGCTAGCTGATAGACAAATGAAGTGGGAGAAATTAGAGTTGGTGCCAGCCAGTGAGGCAGGACCAGGCCCAGCTGGTCTCTGTCTGACGAAGGCCTTAATTAAGAGACGTGAGGAAAAGACGAGGATGCCGGGAGCCTCTGGAGAGAAAACTGCTAAACAGATACAGTTGTGTGTCTGTGTGGGACACTGCCAAGAAGCTCCTTCTCACATACAGAAACACGCACGCACGGGCGTCCTCAAGGGAGCATGTGAAAATTATCGGACGGCTATTATTAGGCAACTCTTTGCACAGGGAGGCTAATGTTCTCACCCTGCGGGTGTGTTTGAAGTTCCCCCTTTTTTCTTGTTGACTTGGCGTACTGTGTTTTTGTGGGGTAACAGTTCTTATTTCATTGATTATTCAGAAAAACGTGGTATGCTTTGATAGTTCAGAAATGTGATGTTTGTCAGAAAACGCAGAAAAATGTATCCAGTTTCACTTCTGTTTTTCCACATTGTGAATTCCCCCCTCCTCTCGCTCCCTATCCAAGAGCATGAGCACAACACAGCGTAAATCTTGTTTTTAGGGAGTAAATACAGTGTAAAGTGCATCAAGTTAAAAAAAATTGATGCATTTTTTTTAAGAATAAAAGAATTGTTTATTAAATATTCAACTTTATGAGAATAAATGACAATAAAAAAATATTAAATACAGTTTTAGCTTTATAATAAATAGTTGATAAGAATTCATTTCATTTTCACATCATTGTTTTACATTACGCTTTATTTGATTTTATTCAGTACACTTTTTGCACACTTAACTGCCTACGATGCTGCTAGGTTACTTGAATTTTCCCATGGGGATCAAAAAAGTATCTATGAACAAAATCAGATACTAATTATATATGTAACTAGGTCGTGCATCAAAGTGAGCCAGGTTTTTAAACAGAAATGTTTTGAGAGGATCAGAACATGTTTAATGCATACGTTTTGCTGTTGTCTTGACACTTGATCATGTTTATACTTTTATGAGGGATGGATGAAAGGAACTTATTTGTATAACTGTAAATATAAATGTAGCCTTTGATGTATTTTAAAGTGAAAACTCTGGAAAAATAGCTGTCTGTAAATCTAACATAGTGGAGATCCTAGTAAAAGAGAATAAGTCGATGAGAAGGCGTTGAAACAATATAAATTAGTGACCTCAATCTTATGTCACACAACTCTAAAATCCTAGTTAGTTAATCTAAACTTGGTACTGAGTAACTGCGAGCAGTTTCATTAAAACTCCTTCAGTGGTTTGTGATGGATAACAAAAGTGTTGTGGACGCACGGACAGCCCGAGTGCTTAATGGCAAAACAAAAAAAATATGGCAGCATGTGTAGAAGGTGCACGATCAGAGCACATAGACCAAAACAAATCCAGTTTACATAAGAATGTAGGCGGGGTGAACAAAATCCATGGCCAAAACAAATATAGCGTGTGAAAATGAACGGAATACTGCACGGGAAACCTCCCTCGCGAATCACCGTATTTTCCGCACTATAAGGCGCACCACATCATAAGGCGCTACAGTATAGACTTTTCAACTTTGTTCTCTAACTGTGGCCATCTCGCTTTGTTCCGCGGAAACTCTGTTTAGTCTTGTTTACTTGGCGCAGCGCATCCTCTTGCTTCCTCCACTTCCTCACCATTGATTCGTTAATGTTAAACTTTCTCGCTGCGGCTCTATTTCTGTGTTCTACTGCGTGACCAATCGCATTGAGTTTAAACTCTGCGTTGTAACAGTGTCTCTTGGTAGGAGCCATTTCCGGGTCTTTACACAAACACACAAATGGAAACGAGACGCCCTTTCATATATCCCAGCATGTACTGCGGACTACTTCTTCTACAGGGGAAATGGAGTCGGCGGCTGCTTACCGCAGTTGCGACACCTGTTGTAGTTCAATATTAATCCATATAAGGCGCTCCGGGTTAAAAGGCGCACCGTGGACTTTAGAGAAAATTTAAGGTTTTTAAGTGCCTTATAGTGCGGAAAATACGGTTCTCAAACATATATTTATGTTTGGGCATCTGGTCATGATGCCTCCCGAGCGCCTCGCTGGTGAGGTGTTCGGACATTTCCCACCAGGAGTAGACCGAGAGGCAAACTCCTGACCCGCTGGATAGACTATCTCTCACAGCTGGCCGAGGAACAACTTGGTATCCTTCCAGGTGAGCTGGGTGTGAGAGAAGCCTTTGCTTCCCGTCTGAGGCTGTTGCCCCCGCGACCCGGCCCCGGATAAGCAGAAGACGACGGAACGGAACATTTATGTTAAACAATTCAAGTATCTTTTTTTTTTTTTAACATCAGAATAACATTCAAATATTGCAACACCTCCAAAAGTGGATTTTGCATTTTGCATCCTTCTTTAAACTTTGCAAGCAGACCCTGTTGGCCCTGCGTTGATGCAAACAGAGTGAAAAAGGTGAGCCAGGGAAAAACAAACGAGGGGGGCGATAGACGGATGAAGAAAGGAGAGGGGATGATTTTGTGGATCCATGACTGCCTTTACTCTGCCATCGCCCCCCTCCTAAGCTCACACCTCGTCCTCCTCTTTTTCTAAAAAAAAAAATTTATATTAATATACATCCAACCGTTCACACACACACATTCACACACACACCACCCAAGGCTACCGGTTAATAAAGCCTTCTTGACGACCCCGCCCAAAAAAAAAAAAAATCATGACAAAAGACAATAAAGGCAAACTTCTTGGTTCAAATAAAAGATGAAATTAATACGATCCCATGGGACCCCCCCTTCTGTCCCACTGCCCTCCGACACACACATTAATTTGATTTTCTATTAAGTGATTGTTTAATTATAATCATTATTATTGATAAGACCGAATGGAGAAAAAAACTTTATTCTGACAGAAATGATTCATTTAAAGCATTTTAAACGGTTCATTAGCATAAACTAGAAGGCTAAAAGTTTTATTTTAATATGTGATGGTGCTAAATATGCTCCAGGATTTTATTCTCAGTGAGAATAAGACAGGAACCTCCTCCCCAAACGCCTCACCTCATGTATAACAGGGATCCTGCAGGTCTCTGGTTTTATTACCGTTCCTCTAAAACATCTCGACATCACCCCACCGCTAAAACCCAAATTTAAAATCAACTAAACAACCACAAAATTATTAAATGAATGGATTCATGTCTAAAGAGGTTGAAAATAATCCCGATTTAAGCTCAATTGTTGGTAAAGTCGAAACTAAAGGCATTGAAACTGTGTTCCACTGGGCCAGGCCACGGTTATTGGGCTCTCTTCAGGCGTGGTGAGCCCCGAGATGCCGACTCTCACACAGTTTTTTTTGTTTTTTACATGCACACCTTCACACTCCAAAACACACACACACACCTTGAATTGCACCTACACTTTCACTGTGAGAGGACATTTTATTGTGAAAATAATTATAAAAGTCTCTTAAATCTAAAGTTAAGCAATAAAAAATTAATTAAGCTTCAAGTTAGACAATAAATTTTGCAGCCCGCATCGTTTAAGACATTTTATTTTAAAAATATGTCATATCGAGTGTGTAAATCTGCTAAAATATGATGTCCTTTCCAACTGTAACCCTGTGGTGAACAAACAGACACTTTAAAACAAATGAGCACCTGCAGTCACCCCAGATGTACGGGGGTGTTTATCACGCAGTTTCCAAGAAGAAAAAAAGAAAATTTTCATAGATTATTTTGAACAATCTATTTGACTTTCAGACAGGATGGTTCGTCCTAACCAGATGTTTAGAAATGTGGTGTAAATGTGCCAAAAATGAGCCCAAAAAAATAAGACAAGCTCATGCAGCTGCGAAGGTGTATTTAAAGTACACCCGTAAATACAAAATTAAAGAAGAAATTAATTTAAAAACCCACAAAATTACAGCATTTTATCTCTTATAACTGAACAAATACTTTAAATCAATCCATTTAAATGTGTAACAAATTAAAATGTTTATTTCTCTTTTATTTTAAAGCAGATTAAATGTGAGCCGCATTCAGTAGGTGACCTGGTTAAGACACGACGTTACGGTCGCCAACGGAGACGGATTGGATGTGAAACGTCCCCATCGGGGCCGTGAGCGTGGCCGATTATTTTCAAGGCCTGTCTCATCCACTTTAACTCCTTCGCTCTCATCTCTCACTCCCACCCTGTTCGTCCACCCAGATTATTCTGGGATTAAACCGCAACTCGAGGACGTCTTGGCATTTCTCACCTGCTGTGTGGGGCATACAGGAGGTTTTCCATCAGATCTCTGTGGCTGTTTGAGCCTTAAAAAGTAGGAAAATAAATATTAAATTAAGGTGACTTTAAGAATGATGTGGGATCCTTAACGAAGTGCATATGAATGTGACACAAAGACAAATTAGAAATATAGAATGAACTTATTAACATGTCACTTCCTGTTAAAACATGTCACTTTGAGCAGCTTCATTAAAATTTCTTGATATTTTGTCTTTAAATGTATAAAAACTCCAGTTTTATTCTGTTTCTTAATCAGATAAATTAAACAGTTTTGTTTAAACACAAAAAAACTAAATTATTGCTTAAAATTAAGGTCACTTTTCGCAAACTTTGGGCTATGCTGTACAAAGTACATAGGAGTGAAATTTGACGTCATGGGGATTCTTAATTAAATTATTGATCTAAAACATTAACGATGACAAAAAGTAAATCTCACTTCTAATTAAAAAGCATGACTTTTAGATTGTAAAGATTTTTTTATCATTGTAATTATTAAATTTGAAGATTCCGTCTTTGGTTACATTTTAAACATAAAAACATGTTTAAACCCAAAAAAGGAAAAATTTAACTTTAAAATTAAAGTGACTTGGACTTAAAATGGTTATAATTGAGATTAAAGGATTAAACAAATTTATATTTCATTTATTGACCTAAAACACGCATTAAACAAAAAAAAAACTAAAACAAATTCTTTTAGAGTTTTTTTTTGTTCAAATTGTTTGGTATTTAAGTCTGAAATGTACAAAAAAAATCCAGCTTCAGTTATGTGTCTGAGGCAACAAATCTAGACAAAAAAAAAATTATGTCTTAATCAATACCTTAATATGAAGGCAAAAAAAGACAGATGGTGTACGAAGTTCAAATGAGTGGGATTAATGAACAAATTATATTTATTCTTAGATTACAGGCTAAAAAACTAATTTGAAGAAAAAATAAACATCAATTCTTTCTAAAGAGCCTAACTGTAGAGTGGTTTAGTTCAAATTTCGATGGCATTTTAGTCTTTAAATCTACAAAAATTCCATCTTCGGTTACATTTCTGAGGCCACAGCGTCAAACAAGCGTGTTAAAATTAAGATGGCTTTAAAAGAATGGTTTACTGTCTGGTGCAGGATATTTATGAATGGGATCGGAGAACACAAGAGGAAAAATGAATGTCTTTTCATATTAAAAAGTCTTATTTGACTCTGACCTAGTGTCAGATGTCTGCTGTCGTTAGACTGAAGCGTATACGTACACCTCAAAGGGAAGCAAGACAAACACGAAAATATTTAGGACCCATTTATTAGTGTTGATTTTGACGCTAAAGTAACAATAAATGGGCAAAAGACGGATATAAAAGTGGTCATTAATGCAACTAAAAATGTATGCATTTTGAAAACTCAATAAAAAAATTTTGTATCAACTCTATGTTTATATTTCTTTATTTTAAGAAATTCTTTCATAAAGTCATGCTTTTTATTCAAATAGATGCACGATTTTAGATTTTTTTTGGTTATTTCACTAATTAAACACACAAAAAAAAATTCCATGTTCAGTTACATTTCCGAGAACGCTGCATCAAACAATAGTTTTTAACACTGTCGGGTTTTCAGCTCAACTTCTTCAATTCATTTTGCATTTGCTAAAATTAGGCGTTTGCAGCAGTCTCGTCTAATTTGCATATCCTCTGTAAAAAAAAAAGAAAAAAGAAGCTGGATAATACAAGTCAAACTATGGCACAGTGATTTCATGGGGTGTGTGTGTCTGTTCAAACACAGTGTGTGGTAGTGTGGGTGTGGAGTTACACCTCGTGTGGCACTGGGCAGCCAAGATAAGAGCTGATCCTATCCATGTCTCCCTACTGCAGCGCCCACACACACACAGCACCACTGGGATCTAACTCCATAGAAGTACGCCCATCAGAGCCTTGAACACAGCGTGGCCGTCTCAATCCATATTTCACACACCGTACAAGGACATGTAACCTCAAGCATAGATAAGCCAGCAGGGGGTATGAGGATATGGGTATGGAGGGGTTCAGAATGGTCTCATTCACACATTCACATACATGAAGGGCTGGAAATATCACTGGAATTCATTTCAAAGGTCCATTTCGTGTAATATCAACTTTTCAGAGCTTTTCATTTATTATTGGAAATATTTGTGCCTTATAAACATGTCAAAAGTGGTGTTCCGATTGAAATTGGACAAATTTGAACATGCCGGTCCATCTTTTCAGAGCCTTCTAATATCGATGTGTGGGCCTTGTCTTTGTCTCTAGAGTGGTTTTACAAATCATTCAAGGTTTTTAAAAATAAATTATGTTGGTATTTCAGCTCTCTTCCACTCGAAAAATGAGCGGTTGCTACATGGATGACGCACGACCTCCTCCGATGATGCATTTCACACATGCTCCTCCCACTCAATGCCCAACCCGTCCCAACCCCACTCACACATGCGCATAAACACCTAAAAATTTTCTGCTGAAATGTGCTGCTTCATCGAATGAGCCAATACCATACGAGATTAACTATATTCTTCTTGAGAAATGACAACGTATATCACATTAATTTATTTATTTGGTTTTATGGATACTTTTTTTGATCGCGACCGATCTCAGGAAAATATACGAATGGTAGCATAACTCGTCAAGAGAATGTATTTATCAATTGTTCCTCCGACTATTTTAAAATGCCAGAAAACACCAGTATGTACTTGCTATTAACTTAGCTGATAATTGAATAGAATATGCTTTATTGATCCACGAAGGAAAATTTAAGTGCAGCAGTGCAAACACTTCGATGCCCCCTCGCCCCTATCCACCAGTGTACCAGTCCGGTCACATTATGTCCAACCTGGCAACCTAAAAGCTAGAGTCTGGAATGGGTCCACAAAGCCAGGCCGCAGTGAAGAACACCAAACTGGCCTCTCTGTATTTCACTGGGTCCGAGTGAGTGCCTCCAGTTCCTCAATAATAATAACTTGCTAACTTATCAACAGTAAATGCAGTGTAACTCTACAAAGCTGGAGAGGCGTGGCAGGCTGGAGAGGCGTGGCAGTTTCTGAGTCATAAGCATGCGCAAAAATGGGAGGTTGCACAAGTCGACGGACACCAGAGTAAAGGGTTGAAGCAGTCTTGCTCTGACCCCACCCTGGGATAGGCTTCTTTTTCTTAGCAAAATCTTACCGGCGAGTTTCTCCGTCTTCTAACCTAACGCTGCTAAATAGCAAATACTTGTATATCTCGAAGAAAATGTGTGTCTGGTTGTAAATGTGTGTCAGGATTTTAATTTTGGCAAGCAACCTAGAAAAGCTTCAATAAATTTATTTGTTTGAAACCAACATTTTAGCCGCGAGGATGTTAATCAGTAGGGGGAGGGACTATTATTGTGACATCAGCTTAAACTGTGGGTTATTTCCATTTCCGGAGTTTGGACCCAATCAAAAAAATAACCAATATTTTCTAATTACTGAGAGTTTTACTTTGAAAGTGACATTATAGTATCATAAGTATGTCAAGAAAAGACAGTTAAAAAAATTACTCAATATGGCTCCTTTAAAAAGAGAAAAAAGACAAGGAGACAATTTCATTAAGGGTTTAGAGGGAGTTTTAAATGAAGTCAACTTTTTTGAAGTTTTTGACCATGTTTTAAAATCTTTTCTACATCAAAACTGAAACCCAAAGAAGTTTCTTATTTCATTCTTACATTTTTTGCAAGTAACAAGAGCTCCCAGCCAGTACTTTGATATTATTCAAACACCAGATTGTTTTATAGCCATGGATTTTGCTCAGGAACACAGCAGGAACTATGTTAAGGCATGTGGTCTGCTCACGCTCAGTCCTTCACTTCATAAGGTATATTAGTGCTCCAAAAAAAAACAAGCATGAGAGGAATAGGCAATAAGAGAGAAATTCAGAGTCAAAACTAGTGAAACTGAATAACATATTTCTGAACTATTTTTTTTAAACTAGAATTTCTGAACTAACAATCTATATATACTATGATATAAGAATCATTACCCTACAGAAACATAATGCCCCCTGTCCAAAGGGGGTTCAGGAGATCAGGCACAACCAGCCCAACAAGTCTTTGTGATTACCAGGCAGGGACGTAAGACTAACTTTGGCTTTTCAGCTTTTTCTAGGTTTGTGTTTCCAACCAATAAAAATTCTTACTTTTTGCTTGGAGTGATTCACTGTAGGCCAATGAATTTTTTTCATTGTACAAAAACGATTGGCTGAGGTTTTCAATGTTCCCCACCGTCTCAAGAGAATTTTGTTAACTCAGAAATGCAACATTGGCAAAAAGAAAAACAGATTATTAATACATTTTCTGTTTGTAAATCCCATCCTCCAACATCTCTTCCCATTGGGACTAAGCATGAGCAGAGTAGCTGTACTGCTGCTGCAAAAGCACTTCCTGCTTACACTAAAATGTGGGCGTGACAGAAAACATATTTAAGACTTAGAATGGTATCTGAATACCAGATAGGAGAACTTGCAAATGACTCAAACGTGCAACTACAGAAAACCACAAGAGGTATGTTTCCAAAGAAGGAATTACGTTCAAACAAGGCCGAAATTTCCAAAAAGTTGGTTTTTGTATGAACATCCTTTAAAAACAATCTTGCATGTCATCGTTCAGCCAGCAAATCAAAGATAACAACCAGAAGACTGAAGAATAAGAGATTAAACTTACCTTCCTCTTGTCTGAGAGTAGGTTAACCTTTACTTATCAACACACAGATTCTCCTCCAGACACACACACACACACACTTTGATGTGATCGGCCACCCCGATAGTGAGCAGAGCTCACTCTCTAAGCCTCACACAAAGTTTGATGTGCACTGACCACGACCGAGGGGACAAAAAAAAAAAAGAGAACCGAAGAGGGGGAGAAGAAAGTATGACCACTGGGAGAAGTTTAACCACTTAGGATTCAAGTTTAGCTTCAGCACACCCCGCCTACACCCCCAGACCCTTTCATGAGGACATCCACACACACCTTTTTGGGGTGGGAGAGGCGGTAAGCTGGTTTTTAGGGAGGCCTGTTGTTCCGTCTGGTTGCTGCTGCATGGCTTTTGGCTTATCCTCCTTTTCTCTTTCTACTCATCCCATGTTCTTACAAATCCACCTACCAACAGCTGCCCCTTTCAGCCTGGACTTAGATAGCCACCTTGGCCATCTCACAGTGTGTGTCAGTGTGCTGGGCAGAAAGAAATACACAACATACACACACATATACATTTATAAAGTGTGTATGTAAGTGTTTAAATGTGTATGTATAAAGTAATTATGTATGGACAGGTATATATTTTAGGGGAGTCTCTGCTCGGTACGTGTCTGGTTTGTTGCCATTGTTTGGTTTCTTTTTGGTAAAGTATTGAAACAAAAGGCAGAATAATTCGCGTGTTTTTTGTGTGTTTTTTTAAATAAACTATTTGTTTTAATAAATGCAATAAATTTGTTTTAATAAATGCAAAGTGCTGCAAAAGTTAAAGAAAATCTCTCAAATAAGGAACAAAGTTATAAAATATATTTATCTCTAGTGGATACTGTTAAATCTTTGGCCTGATCCAACTTAGCAGCGACGGGCTGCTTGAATGCTGACCAGCTGCATTTGTAGTTTTTTTTCTTGTAGCAGTATTAATATTTACTCTGGTTTGGTGCAGTTTGAGGTTAGTTGGCATGAACCCAACATCAGCCCTATGGTGTTGGCAACTCACCATATTTTATCCACCTGTTTGTCCCCATTATTTAATCATAAAGTCGAAACAATCCCAAATAGGAGACTTTAGCGACAAGGGAGGGTCTTTAAACTTGTTACCAGCAGTCGTCGTTTCAGAGACAGGAACCTTTGCTATGCATAAGGAAACTTATCCGTGATTGGTTTACACTGACCCAAACATTCCTCAAAGCTGTACAAGTCTAGTGGCAAACTGTAAACACACGTAAATTGCGTGGAATGATTCGTGCACAACCCTGCACCGGCCCAAAGATCCCGTACCCAAACGGTTCAGCATTAACACGAGTACGTCTTAAAAATTTACACCGCTGAATGAAATGCAGTGCAAATTTTTGCTAACCTTGTCGGAATGTTTTACCTACTGTCAAACGTTATGGCTAGTGTTGGCAACGGAAAAAAGTCCTTGGAGCAACTTTAACCTTACATTTTCTATTTATTTAGCTTTTTTTTTTCTTTCGAAGTCAAATTGGATGTCTTCTGTTTTTTTTGACGACACCTGTTGCCTACCTAAGGATTACTAAATTCAAATAAATGATAGAATTCCTTTTTAAACGAAAAAAACAAGAGTAAGTCCATGCGAAAGCTTCTCCATTCAGCATTTCCCTCCAGGGGCGCCACAGCAAGTCAGTTTCTTCCATCTAACCCTATCTGCTGCATCTTCTTTGGTCACACCAACTATCTTCATGTCTTCCTTCACTGTATCCATGAACCTCCTCTTTGGTCTTCCTCTAGTCCTCTTTCCTGGGGGTTCCAAATCCAGCATCCTTCTCCCGATGTACTCTTTCTCTCCTCTGCACATGTCCAAACTATCTCAGTCTGGCCTCTCTGACTTTATCTCCAAAACCTCTAACATGTGCTGTTCCTCTGATCCTGTTCATCCTGGTCACTCCCAGAGAGATCCTCAGCATCTTCATCTCTGCTACCTCCATCTCTGTTTCCTGTCTTTTCCTCAGTGCCACTGTCTCTAGACCAATCAGCATGTAAGTAAGTCAATGCGAAAGCATCGATCAATATGCCCCAAATCACAAATTGAATTAATACCAAACCTGTCATTTCTATATAAAAACTAGAATGAAACATGATTTTAAATGCTGTAATCTTCACTTTTGTGACCTCAACTTTTAGTTTGATGATTGAAAACCTAATCAGTTTATCTATAGTTGGTACTGAATAAATGTAAACAGTTTTATTAAAATAGCTTCAGTAGGTTGGGAATATCACTTCAACATGAATTTATGACTTCAACCTGTGTGACCTTGAACTTTGGTCGCATGACTCTGAAAACCTCATCAGTTCATATGTAGTTGGTACTGAGCAATTGTGGGTAGTTTTGTTAAAATATTGCGTTTTCAAACGGACTTTTCAGACAGAATGAGACAGATTGGAGGCACAAACAAATGTTCCTAAAAACTAATAATCACAAAGGTTTCACCTCATTAAAATAAACTGATGCTAATGATGTGTCTCAAATGAATAAATCTCATGAAACTTTGGATTAAAAACAACATGGGATTAAATTTTGGGATTTGGTCACCTTTTCAAGCAAAAATTAAATATATACTGTATTTTTTTAAAACCCCTTTTGGATATTTTTTCTTGGGAGGATCCACTTTTAAATAAGTCTGTAGTAAAGAATGTGAGCCAATTTTACAATTACTCAGGCTCGTCCCTTAATTTCCTTGCCTTTATTCCTCTTCTTTTGACAAAGCCCTCCCCCATTCCTCCTCTCATTTTAAGATGCCCCCACTTCACACACCACACCCATGACCCCCAACGTGCAGACATAAGGTCAAGCTCCAAAGATCACAGAGAGAAGCCAGACAGAAAAGACAGAGACCTAAAATCCTCCTTTCCTCCCAAAACCAGGCCAAAACCCGCAGCCTTCCCAGTACCGCCCCTCCTTCCCCGCGGGTGTGTGTGTGTGTGGAGAAGCCAGTGAGCAGTCTTGCAGAAACATCAGCCCAGGGAAATTCAAATGAGGGAGAACTGGTGAGGGAGAGACAGAGAGAGGAAGGACAATAGTGAGGGAAAAAAAAAGGATGAAAGACTGAGCGGTAGGTAAGAGAGGTTGCTGAGGCTGCAGGTTGAGATCATTTGCAGATCTGAGGAGATTTGTGGGGAACATTTTTATTCAGTTTGTGATTACTTCCACCTCTGCCTTTCTCTCCTCCTCCGATGTTACCCTGTTTGTTTGTTTTTGGTATTAACGTAACGACTGTTGCCTTCTCCGTGTGTGTTATGCTGATTACTACTGGAATATTTCAGAAGCAGATATAATTCATAATACACACCCACAAGACGTTTCTGACAGGAATGCTAACGGCTTACACGTTAGTAACCATGCCAACACGCATGGAAACATGCCTTCACAGCGGAATCTTCTCATCATGGTTCCATTTTAAACTTCACAGATTCTATATGATCTGGATGGTGTTACCCAGAAATCATGAGGTGTTTGCAGTGTTTTAATCATGTGGGATTTTGGTTCACTGCCCTCAGCTGGTGGTCATACGTAGACGAGGAAGTAAAAGTAGATCCACCACTAGACTGAAAGCCTTGAACCAAATGCTTCTTTACAACTTACAACATATGTGTGTTTATGTTTGCATTTAATCACGTTAGTTTGGATACAATATTATGAAGTTTTGCTTGTCTACGTTAATTTCAAAAGGCTTATTCTTAAACGTGCAAAAAACTTCTGAAACTTTGTCCCAATATTGCATTTTGGCCCATTTCTTTTCTATTAAACATTAAAAGTGTTAAAACAAAACAGTAAAGTCTTAAAATGTTAATACCTGTCTGAGAAACATACAGGTAGGACAGTGCTTCTCAAATAGTGGGGCGCATCCTGGGGTGTGACCCTGTGGAACATGTTTTCTTTTTTTTTTGCCGTACTAGAAGACCAAGTACGGGTCCCAGCTAAACATTGAGCAGGAGCTGAGAGTTGTGGTATAACGCTTTAAACCCCGCTTCGAAAAGCTGTGTAGCCATGGTAGCCACTAATTCCGACTTCCTTATTTTCATAAAAACAGCACAAATTGTTTGATTCATTTTGTTTTGTAGATTAAAGTGTTTTATATTTTGCGCTCCTGAGGTAATGTTACTGATCAATTTAAATTTATTGATTTTATTTAATTTATTTTTCAGTATCAAATGGCTCAATTAGTCAAAAAATGTTATTATTTTAAATAAGAATTTAATTTTTTTTTATTTCAAGTTAATTGATGCACTTTAAATCAGTGGTCCCCAACCACCGGGACGCGGACTGGTACTGGGCCACACAGAACTGTTATTTTTATTCACTTTGTTTTTGTGATGTCTTTTATTTTGAAGGTACATGTTTACCGTTACCATGGCAACAAGAGTGCTTCGAGAAGAGAGAATGTTTCCAAGTTATAAAGACGCTGCTAATAAATTTTCTTGTGAAGACAACGTGGATTTAAGTTTATTATTATTGATTTTAAAAAGCCAGTTTTTTTTCAGGCTGATCTCATCACCTTAAGACCGGTCCGTGGCGCAGAAAGGGTTGGGGACCCCTGCTTTAAATCTTTTCTGTTAGAGACTAAAAAACAATGTTAATAAAGCTGTTCTTTGTTGTACGTTGCTTTTTCTTTTTTTGTTTTCTTTAAAGTTAATGAGGATACAATGTTATGCAGAGGTGTACTTAAAACAATTTCATAGACGAATGATACTAATTATAGTCATAGCAGAAAGGCGCGCAACAGGAAATAATTGAGAATCACTGAGGTAGGATAACATAAATCCTACTGTATGCTCATATATTCTATATATTGACATTACAAAGTCATTTTGAAACGACTCAAATGTACCAACTAAAAAGAACCACTTACCCGTATCGATGTCCTGTTCACCTTCAAGATTAAGGGAAATGCTTTGGTCTCCAACATGCTTTACTCCACCCAGAATCATCCAGTTTTCTGTGTCAGATGACCTAGACGTGTCAGAAGACCCAGACGAGCCAGAAGACTCGGACTCTGATCCCGACTGAGAGTCTCCCGAATCAGACGTTGAGCTGCCGGAGATCAAATTTACCAACGCACTAAGTCTCTTTTTTGGACCGTCCTAGAAAAATCAAACAAATACATTTTCAGGTTAAGAGAAGAACCAACTCTTTGTTGCAGATTAAAGTGTAAAATAAAATTAAGCAGAAACTAAGCAGAAATAAATAATGAGCATTAGCCTGACTGTGAAGGACCGGCTATTGGTTCCAATTCATGCTGTAGCAGAACCCATACCAAAAATGTATTTATTAAACCTCCTGCACCGTGGTACTGTACTTCCACTCGTCTCATTATTGAACGGTAGAATGATATCTCTGAGTGGGATTGCTCTACCCACTCCCACAACCGAGTGGTTGTCTCCTGCCTCGTGTTTAAACTTTAACTGGTAAAACATTTAACTCCTCTAATAAGGTGAGGTGAAAAAAAGACATGTTTCAAGTCTATATTTAACTTAACAGGACATATTAACTTTTATCCATCATGGACAACCATGACCATCCTCTCTACCCACTTCTGGACACACAGCGGAGGTCCCTCTCCAAGAGGCTCAGGCAGCTCCGCTCAAAAACCACTCCATACCGGAGGTCTTAACAGTCATTGTTCCAGTCAGACTCGGGTTGATGTTTTTGTGTTCAACATCATAACCTCATCTTTATTTACTGATTGTTTTCAGGAGTCTCAATTTTATGTTGTGTGCAATACCTGGCGTAGTTCCGTTCAGTCATCTTTCGCTTGTTCCGGGGTCAGGTCGCGGGGGCAACAGCCTCAAACGGGCAGCCCAGGCCTCTCTCACCCCGGCTGCATCCTCCAGCTCACCCGGAAGGATCCCAAGTCGCTCCCTGGCCAGCTGTTAGACATAGTCTCTCCAGCGGGTCCGGGGTCTGCCCCTTGGTCTCCTCCCGGCGAGACGTGCCCAAAACACCTCGCCCGCGAGGTGCTTGGGGGTTATTCTGACCAGATGTCCGAACCACCCCATCTGGCTCCTCTCGACTTGGAGGAGGAGCGGCTCGACACTGAGCTACTCCCGGATGGCAGAGCTCCTCACCCGATCTCTAAGTGAGAGCCCAGCCACCCTGCGAAGGAAGCTCATTTCGGCCGCTTGTAATCGCGATCTCATTCTTTCGGTCAACACCCACAGCTGGTGACCATAGGTGAGGGTTGGAACGTAGATCAACGTATTAAATTGAGCGAAGGCACTAGGTGGCGCTGGCCTCCCTGATGGTCACTAGCTGTGAGTGGCCGACCATATCGAGGTCTACCTTACCGAGGTCTAGCACATTGAGGTCTGCAGTAAAAACTATGTGCAAAATCACAAGTAAACTGATGAATAAATGACTAATTACTGACTGAATGGTTTTTATTTGGCTTTTCAAGTGTTCCCTATGAATAAAAGATGGTGATGACTACCTGATGAAGAGGGGTGGAGTACTGTTGCCTGCTGGAGCTTCGATTCTTTAAGGCACAGATCCCCACATCCTCATCACCTGAATCGTTTTCAGAGATGGAGATGACCTCAGACTCAGAGTCGATTACAATCACTTCCTCAGAAACCGATGCTGATAACTTCTGACTTTGCCTTTTTTTCTCCTTTCCAGGTTTCTTTTGTTTTGAGGGACTTGGAGAATTAGAACCAGGAGATGATGGAGAAGATGGAGGAATGAAATCATTCATTCCAAGTGCATCTTGTTGCTGATCGTCCTCCTTTACTTCGTCATCCTCCTTTCCGGGGTTGGAGCCGTAATGAAGCTGGCTGTAAAGGTGGAACTCCAGCTCACTGTTGATCTCTGACCCATCAGAGTCCTCTTCATCCTCCCCATACTGTTCATCCTCCCATCGATCCCAGTCATGATAAGCACTGTACATCGCCCCAAATATACAGAAAACGAGCGTGCGCACACCAGGAGAGTCAGCGGTGTGGCGGAAGATCACTGAGAATAGAAACAAAAGAAACAAAAAAGTCAATTTTATATACAAAATTTAAACAAAACGCAAACAAGCAAAAGAAAAATGTAAAGTGGATTTGACCAACTTTGTTCAGGATTTTATTCACTTCTGAAATTGAACAAATATAAGTTTGTATTTTAATGTTTTTATTCTATACATTACTATAATATTACCATCTTTGTTCTGGATTTTTGTTTTAATTCTGGATTTAATTCTCTTTATTCTAAATTTTACAAACTTAGTTGGGGATTTGACTAACTTTACTTTAGATTTGACTTATTTAGTTATAGACTTTAGTCATTTTATTTGGGAATAAAGTTTTTTATATACATATTTAATTAATTTCATTCTGAACCCAACACCTCAGTCATGTGGTGTTGGGTTTCTGGTCCCAGAAAACTAATTATAGAATTATTGAAATACAAATTTCTTGTTCTAACACACCCATAAAAGTCACCAAACTTTCTAAATACTCTTCTGAAGCTCTGCACAGAAGTTGTAAAAAAAATGTAGAATTAATCTGGGTGAGGCAAAAAAAAAAGAGGAATGGAAAAATGAAAGATGGGCGTCCCGCACAGACTACACTTGGTCACCCAGATTTTCTGTTGTTTCTTTATGCAACCTACTTGTTAATATTTGAATTTCCATTGTAGTTAAACTATTATTTTATAGTGGTATTTTGAACAGAACCGAAATGCTTTTATTGCCATGGTCAATGAAGAGGATCAAAGACTAGGTACTTGTGGTACTAGTGTGCAAAGTGTTCATAAGTCCAAAGGCATAAGGGAAGAAGCTGTTTTTGTGGCGGGACGTTCTGGTCTGAATGGACCGGAGTCTCCTACCCGAGGGGAGTCTCTTAAAAAGTCCATGCACAAGGTGGGAAGGGTCAGCTGCTATCTGACCCTGTTGGGCAGAGCGCACAATGCGCTGCAGTCTATGTTTGTCCCTGGTTGTGGCTCCAGCGTACCACATGGTGATGGAGGAGGTGAGGATGGACTCGATGATGGCTGTGTAAAACTGCACCAGCATCCGGACAAGGCAGCTTGGCTTTCTTCTGCTGCTGCAGAAAGCACATCCTCTGCTGGGCCTTTTTGATCTGGGAGCTGATGGACGGCTCCCACTTTAGGTCCTGTGTGATGGTAGGGCCTAGGAAGCGGAAAGAGTCTACAGTGGTGATGGGGGAGACTGTCAGTGCAAGAAGGGAATTTGGGGGGCTGTGACTTTCCTGACTTTCCAGTTTGATGATGATCATAATTTTAGTTTAGTTTTTAAACATTAAAAACGGAGGACTTTCAATAGGATTGAGCTTCAGGTCTTTTTTTAACAGTGAACCAAACAAACAGAAAAATCCAAACTAAATTTGCACCATATGTTTTACACATGGTCTGTCCTTCTCCTGTAATGATCCTAATTTTGAAATAAAAGGGCTTTCTGCCTAATTAAACTCAATGCTTGTAAATATTTTTTCCAATTTCTTTCATTAAACCTAAAAAAACTGAACAGTTCATTTTATCTGATGCTTTTAAAAAAAACTCAAAGAAACTGAACTTATGAAGCAGGAGGATTACCAGTGAGAAATGATTTTTAGAGCCTTCTCCTACATCTTCTATACAGAAGGATAGAAATAGACACAGACTGATGGCAATTACAGCAGACTTGCTTCTTTTTCTGAAAAACGATGAGGCCTTGTTAAGAAAGCTGAGATAGCATGGTTCAGCTGCACTGAGACTTTAACCTGTCCTCCCTTTCATCCTGGCTCTACTGATAGGAAACAGTCTGAATCAAAGTTTATAATCTGGTACCAACCAGGACTATGACACACACACACACACACACACACACACACACACAGAGCTCTGAATGATCAGCAGCCGCTTAATCTTCTCCGTACTACGCTGAGAAACACTGGATTGTTAATTTTCCCAATCCCTGCAGCTCTTTTTTTTTTCCACACACACACAGATACACACATACACAGCGTGGACGCAGAAGGAGAACCGGCCCATTGCTCTGTCCAGCCCTGCGTGTCTGTGCCATGATGGCTGGAGATGATTGGCTCCCCGGCTGCGTACACTGCATAAACGCCACGCTACACGGTCACAAGCTGGTCACCAGGGATTAAGGGGACAGACAGTGGGGTCTTACAGGCTGGGCAGGCGGGTGGAGGACAGTCATGTGTTAAAACTTCAGCATCGCAGAGGGACCACAAGGAAACAAATGACCGACCGTGTTTGTGGAGACGTGGAATTTAATGTCCTGAACTTAAAAACAAAAATAGTTGTGGTTCATTTAATCTGACTAATTAGAGTTCTGCTTGGCTTTTCCTGGATGCTTCTTAGTGAAAACTTTTATTATTAAAGAAAGTTTGCTGCTACTTCTCATTCTGACGAGAGCTGCAACAAAACATTAGTTTTCATAGACTGCTAATCACTGATTTTTTTTTTTAATTAGTCGATTAATCAGATCATAAATAAATCAGACAGAGTACATAAATGTTATGACGAGGCTTGAAACACTTGCCTTTCTGTGTGGAGTTTGTATGTTCTCCCTGTAAATGTGTGGGTTTCCTCCCACCTTCCAAAAAACATGCATGTTAGGTTGATTGGCCCCTAGGAATGAGTGTATGTGCGGATCATTGTATGTGTGTGTGGCCCCGCAAACAACTGGCGGCCTGTTCGGGGTGTGTCCTGCCTCTTGCCTGAAATCAGCCGGGATAGGCTCTGGCACCCCACGTGACCCCATTAGGTATAAGCGGTTCAGAAGACAAAACGAAACATGCATGTTATCCCACTAGCATGTCACTGTTTCTGTGGAACCAAAGGTTCACATAACTGGTGACAACTGCCCATGCATTGTTAAAATGTACACTGTGCTTCTTCTTCTTTCGTCATTTCCCTTCCGGGGTCGTCACAGCAAGTCAGTTTCTTCCATCTAACCCTATCTCCTGCATCCTCTTCGGTCACACCAACTATCTTCATGTCTTCCTTCACTGTATCCAGGAACCTCCTCTTTGGTCTTCCTCTAGTCCTCTTTCCCGGTGGTTCCAAACCCAGCATCCTTCTTCTGATGTACTCTCTCTCCTCTGCACATGTCCAAACCATCTCAGTCTGGCCTCTCTGACTTTATCTCCAAAACCTCTAACATGTGCTGTTCCTCTGATCCTGTCCATCCTGGTCACTCCCAGAGAGATCCTTAGCATCTTCATCTCTGCTACCTCCATCTCTGCTTCCTGTCTTTTCTTCAGTGCTACTGTTTCTAGACCAATCAGCATGGGCAGTCTCACCACGGTTTTCTACACTTTCCCTTTCATTCTAGCTGAAACTCTTCTGTCACACATCACACCTGATACTTTTCTCCACCCGTGCGTGCGTGTGCAGGCAGGCTGCACACGCAGCCTGCCTGCACACGCTTTTTCACCTCTTTTCCACACTCTCCATTGCTGTGCACTGTTGATCCTAAATAGTTAAAATCTTCCACCTTTCTTGTGAAGTGTCTTATTTGCAATTTAAGAAGAGCAGCACAAAACAAGCTACTTTTTCAGATGGTTTCAGAAGGTGTAACAAGATCACATAAATATGAATAATTTGGTCCAGAAGACATGATGTTACATCAATTAAATACAAAACAAACATGTTTTAAAATATTACAAAATGCTCATTTCTCTTTTAGAAAAAAAAAAAAAATCTTCCATGCCGCTTTTCAGCTCTCTTTTTGCCTTAGAAGCAATTACAGTGTTTACAGACTCCAACTAGCTTTTGGGAAAAGACCCATTTTGATGGGGTCAAACCGAGGTCTGAATTGGAAAAATTTGTTTTAAAAACTTCAAATTACAAGAAATAGACTCATAACAAGAAACATTCTGCATTTCATCTTCTGAACCACTTATCCTTAATAAGGTGGCGGAGGGTTGCCAGAGCAGGAAACACCCCGGACTGCAATTTCCCCATTGTGGGACAAATAAAAGTTTTCTTGATTCCTGAACAGGTCACTAGTCTGTTACGGAATCACACACACAGACAATCATCCACAAACACTAATTCCTAGGGGCAACTTCAAAGCAGCTAATCAACCCAACATGCATGTTTTTGGAGAGCGAGAGGAAACCGAGTACTCGGACAAAACCCATAGACACACAAAGAGAACATGCAAACTTCACACAGAAAGACCAGCGTTTCAAGCCTCGCATCCCTCTGAGACTCAAACCCCTAACCTTCTTGCTGTGAGGCCACTGTGGAGCCTCTACCGTTCTGTATTACACTCAAAAATAATTTGAGTGATCAACACAGCCCCTCCACCAGACAGCAAGCAGGGGGGGTTGAAATAAATCTTCCTTTAACTAGAAGCTGTGCTATGCTGAAAACAGTTCTTTATCGGTCAGCTATACGTTAGTATATGTTACCATCTTATGTTACAGTTACCAACATTAGAAGTTTTAAAAGTGGTCTCAAGAAAGAGCTGGATAAAAATGTGTCTCTGTGAAATGGGATATTTCATTGTATTTTCCTGTTTTATCTTGATTTTCTTTTTTAAGAAACTATCGATTTGATACTGTTGTTCTTCTGATATATTATTTATGTAAAACAGAATCTGTATTCTGAGCCGAAAAGCAAAGCTCTCGATTTACAAGTCGATCTACGTTCCAACCCTCACCTATGGTCACCAGCTGTGGGTGGTGACCGAAAGAATGAGATCGCGGGTACAAGCGGCCGAAATGAGCTTCCTCCGCAGGGTGGCTGGGCTCTCACTCAGATATCGGGTGAGGAGCTCTGCCATCCAGGAGGAGCTCGCTGTCGAGCCGCTCCTCCTCCAGGTCGAGAGGAGCCAGATGGGGTGGTTCGGGCATCTGGTCAGGATGCCCCCCGAGCGCCTCTCAGGCAAGGTGTTTTGGGCACATCTCACCGGGAGGAGACCAAGGGGCAGACCCCGGACCCGCTGGAGAGACTATGTCTCACAGCTGGCCGGGGAACGACTTGGGATCCTTCCAGGTGAGCTAGTGGATGCAGCCGGGGAGAAAGAGGCCTGGGCTGCCCGTTTGAGGCTGTTGCCCCCGCGACCCGACTCCGGAACAAGCGGAAGATGACGGAACGGAAAGAATCTGTATTACAGATCGGGCATCTCTCTGCAATACATATCAATTCTTCTATACCATGATGAGATGGTCCCATCATACAGATTCTTGGGCATTTACATCAACAGTAAACAAAAAGGGCCTGAGTAGACTGTACTACCTCAGAAAGCACAGGTCCTTTAACACCTGCAACAAGATGCTCTCCATGTTTTACCATGCCATCATGGAGAGTGTCATGTTCTTTGCTGTGACTGCCTGGGGAGCTGGTATAAAAACAAAAAATGCCAAAGGACTGAACAAGCTGGTAAAAAAGCTGAACGTGCGTTGGTTGACGCCTCGCCTGTGTGGAGGAGGTGGTGAGGGACACAATGAAAGCAAAACTGTTATCATACATGCTAAATCCCTCCCACCCTCTCCATGAATCTGTGGACCATCTGAAGAGCAGCTTCAGCAAGAGACTCCTGCAACCCCGCTGCTCAAAGGAACGGTACAGAAAATAACTTCTGCCGTCCACCATCAAAATATTCAACTTTTCACTTTCAAACCTTTTCACTTTTACTCACAACAGTTAAAAAATATGTTGTATGTCATTGTAGCCTGTGGTATTGTCTTGTATTGAAACACTGCAAAACTCAAATTTCCCTTCGCGGAAAAATAAAGTATTTTCCTTTCAATAAATGTAATAATGTTTTGTGTTTCAGTGATTTCTAAAGGATGGGCCACAAGAAGACAAGTGGGGACTAACTAGTGGAGATCCATTTGAACAAATAAACAGATACATCTTTAACAGAATAAATGTTTTGCTATGTAAGTTATTGGACCTTGTTTCCCATGTGTAGCCAATCTGAAACATTATTCAACCACTCTGCTGAGTACTGGACCAGATGAGATGGACCAGCATCCCTGTTGATGATGATATAAAATAGCCTGACAACAGAACAGAAATCTCTGGATTAACTTGTAGAACATGAAATTAAATCTTATAAAAGCCCATTTAGAATTATTATCAGATTAAAAGTCTGTTTATATGCCATAGAATATGATTGCAAACGCAGTCCCACATAAATAAGAAGATAAAAGATTCAAATGTGAACATTTTCATGATGTTGTTAGCATTCTGTTAGCTGTGGCTAACAAGTTAGCAGCTTTTGTTGATTTTTCTATTACAGCCTTTAGTTGTTTTAGACACATAACTAGTCATAAAACATAAACTATTGAAAATATATGACTTTGCAGTATCAATACGATTATATTTTCTTAGACTAGTAACATTAAGATAACATGTGCAGGTCAAGTTAACACGTGTTTCAAACCAGCCGGTGAGATGTAAACAACAGAGCGATTTTTGGCATTAAAAACTAGTAAAAATCAAAATGTTACATATTGAGGGGTTTTATTAGGAGTTAATAATGTCTTCCATTCATATAAAGTTTACTGTAGCTCTATAGCTCACCTTTAATACTGAAAAAAGAAGAGTTGGTTTGTTTCTTGTCGACAAATGAAAGAGGAACTACTTCCGGGTTTATGTGACGTAACAGGTCGCGTTAATGTGACGTTTCATTCAAAAAAGTTAGAGAGGTTTAATTTTAAATAAAAAAAATATTTAAATTTTTAAAAAACATTGTTTAAAAAACATTTTAAATTTATGATGAAAAAATAAGAAATAAAAATGAAGAATTGGAATGAAATCATTTTAACATTTTAAATAATTAAAAATTAAAGTTTAATTTTTTTAGTATAAATTGAAGTAAAAGTGTAAAATAAAAATTTGAAATAAAAATTTATCATTTGAAATAAAAAGTCAAATTCAAAAGTTAAAAAAACATTTTGATATCTAAAATAGAAAATAAAAATAATTAAAACTGAAAATTATGATTTAATATTATCATTCACAATTTAAGATTTGAAATTAAAAATTTAGATGCTGTTGTTCTATCTCTAGAGACAATAAAGGGTTCAGATCCTTATCTATTTGTGCAGGGTCGGCTGTCGCTGCATATGCCGATGAGGGAGCTGCAGCTCCTTCGACGCTTGCTTCAAATGTGGTTGGCAGTATGAGTCATGGGGAAGCAGTCGAAATGTGAAATCTTGGGTAATTTTTTTTGTTGTTTGCATAACGGGTATTTTTCTTTCACTAGGTTACAATTGATTTTTGATGACACATCAAAACTCCTAAAAAAGAAACAAAAAAGTGATATTTAAAACATTTATAGAGATCCTCTACATAATGGACAGTCTGACACATTTATGTGCCTAGAAAGGCGCCTTAGAAATAAAATGTATTATTAGTATTATATGTACACACGTATATGCATGTGTATACTGTATGTGGTTTAAATTTGTATATACAGTACATAAGCTGCTGTTGTTTTAACATAATCATTGTATTTTTTAATAGATGTAAATATGTTGTGCGGTATCCCTGAGTGTTCTGAAAGGCACCCTAGAAATAAAATGTATTATTATTATTATTATGCAGCTATGACTGCTAATTAAAGATGAGCTCATTTTACATCAATATATTTTATGTATTCGTCTGTCGAATCAACATTCACTCAGTAATCTTAACAATTTTAGAAGGTGAGAGACAGACATACTTAAAAACTAAAACTAAGTTTGACTTGGTGGGTCTGGCTTTGTGAATAATTGATGGGAGTTACGAAACCAGTAAAATAATGTGGGAATTGTTAATATTGCAAAATTAAAATGTTTTAAAATGGAATAGATAGATAGATAAACATTTGCACATATAATTATTGATGGAAAGCTTTCTGGTTGTACAGATGGACAGACATGGATGCTTATTTGAATAGATGACGGGGGAATAAATGGATAAACAGACTCCCAGATGGACATGTAGTTCTACTGTGATTGTTGTAGGATTAAAATGTAATTGGGCCAAATCTATTTTTAAAAATTCCGTTCTGTCGTCTACGCTTATCCGGGGCCGGGTCACGGGGGCAACAGCCTCAGACGTGAAGCCCAGGCTTCTTTCACCCACCTGGAAGGATCCTGAGTCATTTCCCAGCCAGCTGTGAGAGATAGTCTCTCCAGTGGGTCCGGGGTCTGCCTCTTGGTCTCTTCCAGGTGAGACGTGCCCGAAACACCTCAACAACAAGGCACTCGGGAAGCAGCCTGACCAGATGCCCAAACCACCCGATCTGGCTTCTCTCAACCTGGAGGAGGAGCGGCTCCACACCGAGCTGCTCCCGGTTGGCAGAACTCCTCACCCGATCTCTGAGTGAGAGCCCAGCCACCCTGCGGAGGAAGATCATTTCAGCCGCTTGCATCCGCAATCTCATTCTTTGGGTCACCACCCACAGCTGGTGACCCTTTATTCAAGAGGTGGTGACACCTCTTGAATAAAATCTTTTAAATTTTCATGTTGAATCCATTTCTTTCTTCAACTTTCTTCAACGTAGATCGACTTGTAAATTGAGAGCTTTGCTTTTCGGCTTAACTCTTTCTTTACCACGACGGAGCGATGCAGCGTCCTAGTTATTGCTGACACTGCACCGATCCATCCGTCCATCTCCCGCTCCGTCCTTCCCCAATCGGGCACAAGACAATAAAAAAATAAAAGAATGTATTTATGAAAATATGTTGTGAAAACCCTGAATCCAAATTTGTGTAAAACTAATAATAAAACGATCCTGATTTTAAAGATCAGCCGCACTGCCTGTGAGGCATCCGATTGATCGGGTTCATCTTTCAAACACAGAACCTTCACCCTGATAAATACTTCTCCCACAAAGCAGAAATATTACATGAAATGTCAGGAAAAGTGTGTGAGTAGCAGACCTTTCCGTCTTCTACTATTGTATGGTGTTGATGGGAAAGTAAATCTGTATGTAAATGTAATCCAGCATGCCGGCGATCACATCAGTCATTTATAACCAAGAGACTGCAGCGAAATGACGCAACCCGGCTTACCTCCTTCCCTCTATATCATGAGAATAACAGTGAACTCTTTATATCAACTTTAGGCAGCTCTATCAGAATAATGGCGTGATAGTGAATCAGAGGGTGAATGCCATCTGATTCTGGAGGTTTCTCCATGCGTGTCATCCCAGGAAAGGCCATCACCGAGCTGGATTGTTTCCTCCCAAAGGTTAGCCTCTACCTCATGTCAAAACACTATCAGATCCTTCAGCTCATGTATGCATTTGTTATAAACACACACGTGTGCGCTCACACCCACACCGATTAGTCTGCTCCTGTTTTGTTTTTGGGGGGTCCTCTTCCTCCCGTGTTTCCCATATCTTACCAGGATTGATGTGGGTTCGGGATGCCTCACTGCCCCAGTGAAATTGGGATAGGCCCCTCTGATTTAGGACTCCCTGCATTTGCTGCTACTTATCATTATTCTGATTTTTTTTCCTTTTAAAAACAGAAAATAGTGGATGTAATGGAGGCATCTGGTTCAGCGGTTCATCTCTACACCAGACCAGTGGTGTGTTGAAGATGGATAAAGTGTCCAGAATGGAGGGTTAAAGTCTCCTGATTTCCAATCACACATTCCAGAGGGAATGGTTCTGCCTGATGAATGATCTTTATTGAGGAAAAGAAGTTAAAAGAAGCATGTCATTGCTCTCATCTGACCGTGTTTGTATGAGCGATCGTGGCTCTTTTTGTGATTTGATGCAACAACTCCCTTTTTAAAGGATTTCTATCATAATAAGACTTTAGTTTGATATGCCGGAGTGTGGACATCCAACCATCTATTTTCCTAACCGTTTTCCATCACTGGGTTGAGAGCAGTGTCTGGACATGATTCTGCATTTAGGATCCGTTTTATGCAGCAGAGTCTTTCTGTCATCCTCTTTTCCTTCATCCTGAATTGGCGAGGAGTATCAGTCGTAGTAGGGAAATCCATATTTTATCTCACCCAAACCACTTCTCTAGTTTCTGGGTGTCAAACAAGACTCAGAAGGCCAAAATTTGATATTGGGACAAAGTTGAGGGGTAACATTGATATTTATCAAAAAAGTTTCCTTTATGTACAACAATAACCCTCATCATATGAATTGAGACAGGTTTTGCTTAAAAGAAAAAGAACATGTAACTAGCAAAGCTTGTCCTGTAGTGAGAGGAGGGAAGAGGTGGAGGAAAAGCTGGAGAGGTGGAGGTTTGCACTAGAAAGAATCAGAATGAAAGATTAGTCAGAGTAAAACAGAGTACATGTGTGAATGAGAGGGATCCAAATGGAAAAGTGAGGTTACAGGGAGAAGAGAGAAAGAAGGTGGAAGATATTAAGTACTTAGGATCAACAGTCCAGAGCAATAGAGAGTGTGGAAAAGAGGTGAAGAAGCGTGTGCAGGCAGGCTGGAACAGGTGGAGAAAAGTATCAGATGTGACGTGTGACAGAAGAGTTTCAGCTAAAATGAAAAGAAAAGTGTGGAAAACCGTGGTGAGACCGGCCGTGCTGATTGGTCTAGAGACAGTGGCACTGAGAAAAAGACAGGAAACAGAGATGGAGGTAGCAGAGATGAAGATGCTGAGGATCTCTCTGGGAGAGACCAGGATTGACAGGATCAGAGGAAAAGCACATGTTAGAGGTTTTGGGGATAAAGTCAGAGAGGCCAGACTGAGATGGTTTGGACATATGCAGAGGAGAGAGAGAGAGAGAGAGACTACATCGGAAGAAGGATGCTGGGTTTGGAACCACCAGGAAAGAGGACTAGAGGAAGACCAAAGAGGAGGTTCATGGATACAGTGAAGGAAGACATGAAGATAGTTGGTGTGACCGAAGAGGATGCAGCAGATAGGGTTAGATGGAAGAAACTGACTTGCTGTGGAGACCCCTGAAGGGAAGTGCCAAAAGTAGAAGAACTAGCAAAGCTTGACAATACCGTTTCCAATTTGTAACAACTGTGTAAGAACATTATTCCCACATCAAAATATTCTTGAAATGGTTTTCCATTTCATTCATGCAAGTTTGTGTCATGGTTTTAGGGATGTGGAAGGAGGAGGACTCAGTTATGGGACATCAAACAAGGTTTATTAACTCACACACATAGCCATACAATCATTCACATTCATTCTTAGGGTCAATTTTGTAGCTGCCATTTAACATAACGTGGACGTTTTTGGAGAGTGGGAGGAGACCAGAGTACCCTCCGGAGAAAACCCATGCGTACACTGGGAGAACAACAGAGCCAAGACATACTTGTCCTTAGACCTATCATGGTTCCCTCACCCACCACCAGAGGGAACCTGGGCCTTTCCCTTATTACCTGATTTCAGACACCTGAAGGTCTTTGTGCAGCTGCCTTTAAAAAGGCAGTCTGCCTTCCCTTCAGTGTCGGGTCATTACCTTCCGTCCCGCCAGGTTTTCCTGGCTGCCTGACCAAGATGTTCATTCCAAAACTATAACTTACGACAATACATTGATCCTTGTTTGTTTTTATTCACAGCTTTACAGGACTGCCTTTTCAAAATAAATCATGTCTGTTTTTCTGCATTTGGGTCCTCCTCCTTCCACCTGCACCTCACGTCATGACAAGAGCCTCAAACTTGGAACTACAAATGGACATTTTCACAATAATCTGACTGTTGTAAACTTCTGTATGTTGTTAATGTTCTTCTATTTGCTCTAGCGTATGGTGATATAATGAGTGATAATTGGGGTTTGAGAAAAAAAACAAAAGTTTCATCAAACTCTCTGACTTTTACCATGACTGTTGCTTTAAACATATTTCAGTATTCAGCATAACTCTGCAGACCATTCCATTCCGTCGTCTTCCGCTTATCTTGGGTTGGGTCTCAGGGCAACAGCATCAGACGGGAAGCCCAGGCTTCTCTCACCCCGACTGCATCCTCCAGCTCACCCGGAAGGATCCCGAATCATTCCTCGGCCAGCTGTGAGACATAGTTTCTCCAGCGGCTCCGGGGTCTGTCTCTTGGTCTCCTCCCAATGGGACGTGCCAGGAACACCTCACCAGCAAGGCGCTCGGGATGCCCGAACTCTGCAGACTAACAAATGAAATTTGTAGCACATTCAGCCACAGTTAAATAATGCTAAATTGGTCGACTTATTCTTTAAAAAGGGAGATTTCTTTTGGCGATTTCTCCATCAAACTTTGCCTCTTGTACCCCAAATATGGATTATGCAAGTCATGCGATCCATACATAGTGGTGCTCAAATGAGCCAGTGGTACCCATCATTACTCATGCACAAAATAGTGAGTGGGAGGCGGTCACGATGGCCTGCATCTCTGTCAGGGTGTAATAGTGTAGTGAGTGGCACACAGGAATCTGTCACTGAAAAAAAAAAAAAACGGTCGACGTAAATGGAGGTAATATGGAAAGTTAACTTTGTTCAAATGTTTTTCCACATTGTAAACATACCTTAAGAAGTTTTCCATCTCATTCTTGGGTGTTTGAATAATTTACCAGTTCTCCATCCAGTTTTTTGATGCTATACAAACACAAAGTTCTCCTTGGCAATGGGTTTTGTTCTCTGCCACGCCCAAATTCTAACATAAGCAGGAAGTGTTTTAAAGTGAGCGCTCTGCTCACTTTGACCCTCCCCTTAACAGAGAGTGTCATTTTTATGTAAAAAAAAAATAGACATATGGAATAATTTGCGCTAGCTTTGCTAACTTGATGCACTTCACTCTGTATCTGCATCCTCAAACAAGATTTATCTTCTGGCCAGGAGATGGGACAAAATGGGGAGCAATAGGAGGATGTAATTCATAGTGTCAAAAACAAAAGTGAAATTGAATAAATGCATTTACTTTTTTTTTTTAATGGTGAATATTGAATTTCTGATTCACAAAAAACAGCCATGCTTATTAAACTATGCAATAAAAATGACTATCCCTCAAAAACACAATACCTCCTCTTTAACTGTCGTTCTACTCACATGCAAACACAAGCTTTAAACCACCTCCATGTGAGAGGAATCTACAAAAAAAAAACTATATGCTGGATCAGTGCCTATGAACAAAAATGGCTGCCATGCATCAGCCAAAAATGGGGCCCTCTCCTGCAGGCTCTGTTTCTCCTACAGCACACACGCTGCGTGGAATCACTTCACCGGGGTGTCGGATGTTCTTCAGTCGCATTAATACACTGTAGCTGTTACTTTTTCTTCATTCTAACAGATATGAATCCATTGAATAGCTTTGCAGGATAAGTGTGTCTTAGAGAGATGCAGAGGAGTTAATGTGCCAAGCGGAGCATGTTTTAATCACAAGCAGACACGTCATGGTGCACAAGAGGGAGAGAAAGAGAAAATTTAGCTTTGGTTTTATGTTTGGATATTTTTATTGCTCATGTTTAACTAATTCTCGTTATAATTAGTCGTGTCGTGTTCAGGAGTTGTGTTTGGACCATCCCAAAAAATAAAATATTGAAGAAAGGATTTTGTGCAAAATGAACTTTTGGGGGGCTTTTATTACGTTTGAATGCTACCCGTACATTAAAAACAAATTTAAAGTGGTTTTATATTTCATTCAAGCATGTCTGATAAATTTATATGCGCTCCCCTACGGTATTTGGATACAACTCGAATACCAGGTTGGTTTTGGGCATGGATTTTGTTCTCTATCCTGGTCGCACAGTAGCGAAAGTGGAATGCGTTTGACTAACCAACAAGGCGCGGATATGTGAGGAGCGAGAGGGTGAGCGAAATGCAAAGTGTCAAAAATAAAAATGAGACTGAATAAAAGTATTTCAATTTTTTTTTTTGACAGGATCATCTTTATTTAATCAATATAATGAAACGCATAGTTTTTTGGGGTTTTTTTTTTTCTAAAACAACTAATGGCAAAAAGTCCATCTACTCATCCCCGTCCTGGGCATCGCCTGGCTCCACAGCCATCCCGTTTAGCCATCCCGTTACCCATCTCGTTTCCATCAGGATTAGCCTATCTACTCATCCCCGTCCCGGGCATCGCCGAACTGAGGAGCCCCCCGTGTTTCCATCAGGATGAAGAACATCTATTGACTTCTTTAGATATTTAGCTGTAGATTAGAATAAGCTAATATTTAAACAATAGTCTTAGACACATTGAATGCTCGTCCCAGGGGAGGCATCCCTCTTTCATGTGGATCTCCATGAGGTTTCTTATTTTTTCCCCACTGATGGGTTTTTAGGAGTTTTTCCTCACCGTGAAGGAGAGTCTAAGGGCAGGAATGTGTTAATATTGTTTAGCTAGTATTTGTTATTTAGTTTTCTTGCTGTCTATTTGTGTTCATACATTCCTCTTTTTCTTGTTTTTTATTTTTATTTTTTCCTCCTGAATCTTTCATGTGAAGCCCATTGAGACAGAAATTCTGTGAGTTTGGGCTAAACAAATAAAATTCAATACAATACAATTGAATTGAAATTGAAAAATAGCATGAATTATTGTTGTTTACACCAACAGATTTAAGAGAAATTTCTCGGATGGGTCCAGAAAGTGAAAGTCACTGATTGGGTATGTTTTAACATGAACCCATCACGTCATGATGTGAACTCTATTTTATAATATATGTAAAATATTATATGTTCAAACTTTGTCTGTAGTTTTCTGTTTTCACATATGATCTGATGACCATCCAGATGACACAAACACCTCTGGGATCTTTAGAGAACAAGTGTTGCATCTTTTCAGACCAGACCAAGGAGATTTGTGTCTACGGGGATTAAATTTGTGAACAGCAGCCCTGAACACACACCCACACACATACACATCCGTCCATCCACACCTTCTCACCTCTCCATGCGACAACTCTTTTTCCTGTGAGAATAGAAAGACACCCTGACAGGAACCTTGTCCGCTCTTGTCCAACGGTCACGCTGAGATGTTTACCTTACATCCAAATGGCTCGGCCTCGTGTTGTGTCACATAATGTTTCATGGCCATATAATATCTCCTATTCATCTAGACACACTACGGGCCTCTGTAGGTGCAGTAACACCCCGCCATAGAGGCTTAATGGTGGCTGGAAATTAAATCCAGCCAGATCAGGGACTTTGACTCTGTCGGGTCACGAGCAGCAGGTTTCCAGTGAACTGTTGGAGAATCGAAGCGGAACCAAAATGCAGATTTATTTTTACCAGTGAATTTTAATAGTTGAGTTGAAGCTTTACGTGCACGGGTGTGTTTAAATTTTAGAAATATTGAAAATATCATGCTGATTTAAAAAAACAAGAAAAATTAATTAGTGTTTGATAAGGAAATAGAAATTATTGCAATTCCTTTTTAACAATTACAAAATATTTTTGCATGTATTTTCACTGTTTATTTTATATTACAGTAGTTTTTCCTCATGGGGATCCTCCATCCGATCAGCTCTGCTTGGGGTCCTTACTATGGGGTCTGCCTGGCCTGGGTGGAGTGGGTCCCTCACTCCATCCATGTTGCTTTTGTGGGTGCTTGTCCCTCCTGAATCCAGGTGGCCCCCTCTGCAGTCATGAGCAGGCTGACTTCTGTTGTGGATCGATCCCCAGTTATTATTTCCTCGCAGCAGCATCAGGTCAGATGTTTGCTTTAGTTACCGTTATTTTGAACCCATTTTAAGAGAAAGTCGCTGGCAGTTCAGGGGAAGTCACGGGTGTGTGAATGCGGATCGATGTGTAATGTGAAGCAAGTACTGCTCTGTGTGTGTGAGAGAGAGTTTTTGAATGAATGCATGCTTTAAATTTTTTATTGTTTAATCATTTGGATCATTTTTATGTGTGTTTTGTCCAGAATTTTGTGCAACTTGATGCTTAAAAAGTGCTTAATGAATAAAGTTTGATTTGATTGATACACCTAATTAAAATAAATATACTACGTATATGTATAGATACGTGTGTAGTATACAACCCATATGAGTGAAACTAATAGATGCACACACACACACACACACACACACACACACACACACACACACATACACACACACACACACACGGTTTTACGTGAATGAATGTATATGAATGTTTTTTTTACACATTTTTAACCCTTTACTTTGGTCATCATATTTTTTTTACATGTTTTTTTATTAAAATTATAGCGACCATGGTCTCAGTGGCATTGGCCTAGTGGTAGAGGTATCGTTTTTTGACAGGGAGAACCTGGTTTGATTTCCGGTGGGCACATGCCATTTCTGGGATCACAGAAAAGACCCTAAAGAACAGAAAATAAAATTTACACAGACTATATTAATCATATTTCTCTCCTTTTATGTTTTTTTTTCTATTATTTCAGGATAAAATCTATTGTTTTTGTTGGTATAAAATCACAGTGTATTTTTTCCTCTCATGTTTTCATGTTTACTTTCTTTTCTTTTCGAGGCCTTTGCTTCTTGTGTCTCTCGTGTTAATGCAATTCTTTCCGGTTCCGCTCGGTCAGAGAAGGGGTCACTGATCCAACACCCCCTAAACCCTTTTAGACCCCACAACACCCACAGATTAATTATATTAATTAGCGTGAGGCTGAAAACAAACAAGTGGTGATTAATATCTAAACTGTGGTGAATCCAGGAGGCTGGTGTGTGTGTGTCTGACAGAAAAAAAGACCAATTAGAAAAAAATAGAATAAAAATAAATCTTTAAACCCTTTGATGTTGGGGTACATCATGT
Source organism: Neostethus bicornis (assembly GCA_902685375.1). NCBI lineage: Eukaryota > Metazoa > Chordata > Actinopteri > Atheriniformes > Phallostethidae > Neostethus > Neostethus bicornis. Next base: position 5,356,927 of record LR738542.1, on the reverse strand, counting down.
TTGATTCCACTGGCCTACAAGCAGCTATTAATGGGGTTATTTTAGACCAATTCTTCTAATTTTTATAAATTAAAATGATGACAAAGGTATTTATTTTTAAAAAAGGCCATTTTTAAATAAAAAATGATCTTACATCACAATAAGTTTGTTTTTGTTTAAACTGTATTAACGCCTTAAATACTAAAAAAAAGGCCTCTTTTTTTAAAAAGTGGGAGTTAATTAAAAAATGCAACAAAAAAAAAACAAAAAAAAAACACACAAGAACATATTTATGTAAAAATTAAAATGTTGTATTTCATTCACAATCATAGAAGAAAAAAAAAGCACTTTTAATGTTTTAACCGTTTTATCATTTAATCATTTATTTTAATTTTAAAATGTTTAAATTTGAATTTTTTTCTAACTGAACTAAATAAATTTAATCTAATCATTTAAAAATGTTTACATTTTAATCATATTTGTAGATTTTAATGAAAATTTTCTGGTGAACATCTCAAAATTAAAAATATGTTGGAGAAAATAAACATTTTAAACTAAAAATTTTAAATAGTGATAAAATACGAAAATAGTCATGATATAAAAAAATGCCTTTTATATAAAAAAAAATGTGATAGTTGAATGTTTTACTTAAAATTATCAATTAAACAAAATGTTTGATTTTTAATTTTTTCATGTATTAAATATAAAATACAATGGTTCACTTTATTATTTTTATGTTTTTTTTTCTATTGAGGATTTAAAAAAATTCAAATGACCTTTTTTTTGAATATCAAATAATTTCATTGTAGAGGAAAGAGTTCAAAATAAAGGTTTAAAATAAGTAAAAAAAAATTACAAACTTGTTTTCATCTAATAGTTGAAAAAATTGAATCCTTTATGTGTAAATTTGCTTGTTTTCTAATGTTAATTTTAATTTATTAAAATTCTCATTAATCCAAAGTGGAAACTGGTTTTCTTTCTTTCTTTTTCTTTTTTTTTGTTCATCCTTCAGAAACAAGGCTGTTTATGTTTAGGTGGGCGCGAGTCTGGGGTCAGGGTCGTAGTGTAGCAGCGCGAGGCAACAAGCGGAGCAAAATGGGACCCTGTTTCTGGCTTTGTTCTGCACTCAATTGTCTCCTAGCTGAGGGTGAACCCTGAGACCCTCAGTTGTCTGCAGAGGAAATGAGAAAAAAAGGATCACGATGAGCTTGTGGTTTTTAAATTTTTAAAATCTTTTCTTATTTAAGTACATTTTTAAAAAGAACTGTTCTTGGTTCAGCCTTAAAACTCCTTTTAAACGACTATTTCTATGATTTTTTTAGACGTATTTCCAGCTTGTGGAGGTTAAAATGTTCCTTTGTGATGAAAAAAAAGAGGAAAACACAGATATTTTTCTTGTTATCAGGAACATACATTCCTCACTTCCGGCTCTTCCTCTAGGCAGAGAATCTAAACACGATGATGACACTTAATTATTATTTTAACCCTTCACACACACGCCTTCTAGCTTTGAGCGTGTCGAAGAAAACAAGCTTTATTTTCTTCCTCTATTTCTTTTAATGTTTCGTTGTCAGAAATTTGTCTGTCGTGATAAATTTGGGAGCTTTTGTTCACTCTAAAGTGTGAGAGTCACCAAAAACAGACTTCGGTTTCACTTCCTTTTTTTTGACAGTAAACCCCCTCCTCGACACGACACAGTGTAAATGGACGTAGTTAAAAAAAGAACGACGCTCCCTGTTGTGAGAAGAGATCAAGCATGACCTTGGTACGTAAATTTAAAACACTTCCTGTTTATGTTAGAATGTTTGCAACGTAAAGAACAAAATCCATGGCCAAGAAAAAGCTGGTGTTTAAATAGTGTCTGAATACTAAATGGTTTGCAAATTGTTTGAATGAAACATAAAAACTACTTCAGGAGTGTTTTTTACGTTGAAATTATGGCCAAACATGACAGAAAAACCATCTCTGCAGCAGGAGCCTGTGGTCATCGGTGGCTGCTGGTCCTTGGCTCCAGGGCCCTGGTGAGATCTGGCTCCGGCCTCGTCTTCTATCCGGGACGTTGGATCATGGCCGGTGATTGCAGGTGTGCCTCAGCTCCTGCTGCGGTAGCTCCTCAGATACCGTTTTCTCAGGTGTTTCATCTGCATCTAGCCTATTGCATTTTTAAGTGAGTGTGTGTGTGCCCGTGTACATATATGAGGGTCTGTGTGCTCTATTTGTATTTGTACAAGTATGGATGTGTGTGAGGCAGCACGGTGGCACAGTGGGTAGCACAGTGACCTCGCAGCAAGAAGGTTGTGGGTTCAAGTCCTGGGTGCGGACTAGGTTTGGAACACTGTCCTTTCTGTGCGGAGTTTGTATGTTCTCCCCATGTTTGCGTGGGTTTCCTGCAGGTACTCCGGTTTCCTGCCACCCTCCAAAAACATGCATGCTAGGTTGATTGACCGGTGCCAAATTGCCCCTAGGAATGAGTGTGTGTGTGGATGTATGTGTTTGGCCTGGCGACCTGTTTGGGGTGTACCCTGCCCTTCGCCTTAAATCAGCCGGGATGGGCTCCACCACCCCCGGCAACCCTGTAAGGGATAGACGGAAAAGAAGATGACTGACTGGATGTATGTGTGGGGGTAAGTGGGTTTTTTATCTGTGGGTTGGGGGCTTATTTTGTTTTTGTGTTCTGGGTTTTTTACTTGTAAAAGCACTTTGTTTTACATTTTATGTATAAAAAGTGCTTTATAAATAAAATTTGATTTGATTTAATTTGACCAAAAAGATGATTTTACTTGAAACTCCTCTTTTTTCAGCGACAGATCAGGATGTGGCACTCACACAGTTGTCATGACAACCACCTCCCATTTTGTGATTGTACGCTTCTTTAAATTTTATACACATATATATTATTAAGTTTCATAAAAAAAAAAAAAAAAAAAGCATAATTAACTCGTTCCAAGATTTTTTGTCGGCAAATTTTCTGTTTGATGAGAAAAGACCGAAAAACAGAAAACAAAACCAGAATGAACCATGTAACCCATTAGAAATATTAAGTTAGCCAGAAACTTTCTCTGTTACTTCTCACACACAGTCTGATGTTTGGTTTAATGTTTGAGTTTAAAAAAAATGTATTGACGTCACACAAAATGGTAAAAAAGGAGAAGATAAAAAAGAAATGAAAATAAAGTTTGGAACAATTGACCAAACACGTGAGTTTCAGTTTGAGTGGAAAATTTCAGTTTGCAAATTAATATTCAAATGAAGAGTTGTATCCGAGCTCACAGGTGTGTGTTCAAGTGTGTGTTAATGATAAAGAGAGAGTGGGTTTGTGTGTGAGACGGAGCTCCTTCTTTTTCTCTGAGAAACTCAGAGCTTCACCTTGTGTGTGTGTAACAGGTGTGTGATACCAGAGGTTAGAAGTCAGAATAAAGTCATGTGATGACTCATTTAAAACCAAACTGAGCCTCGTTTAAAACCAAATTCACTTTAAAGGCAAGTTTTTAAACATAAAAAGTGCAGAAACTGTTTTTACACACATTATTTTGATCTTGTGTAGCATGAACTCTACCGCCCTCTCGATGAGGACAAACTCAGTTAAGAACAAAGATCAATGAGAGAAAGACTTTAAAACACATATGAGGGATTTATTAAACTGTATATGTCGAGCTTTTGGACAATCGAGCTGTAACAGAGAATTTTTTTCTGTCTTTTCAGGGTTTTTATTTTCTGTCCTTTCTTTGTTTTCGGGTCTTTTCTTTTCTGTGGTCCCAGCGATGGCTGGGCCTAGCAGGAATTGAACCAGGTACTCCTGGTCGAAAGACGTATCTCTACGACTAGACCCCTGGGACCATGACACAGAGCATTTTACGTACCTGAAGCAGTTGCTAGAAACTAGAAGGCAGGTATTTTCAGAGTCCTGCTGTTGTCCTCTGGACCTAATCCAGATTACTGATTGATCCTGTGTGTTTCTGTCCTGGACATCACCAGATAGAGGAGTCTTTGATGCTTGATGTATCCACATCTGATTCCTTGATTTTGTGTCCTGTCGCCCTCATCCCAACATTTTTCTCTTGTTTGTGCCCTCAATTTACTTCCAATTTCCTTCAAGACGAAACCCATCTGAAGATTTCTTCAAATGTTTTACAGTCCTGGGTACACTGCCTTGTTCGCTCCTTTGAGTGGTTTCCTGAGGGTTCCTCGTGGAGAGTCAGCTTCTCCTAGAACCTCGAGGTTCTAAGGGTAGAAACGTTCTGATTTTGTTTTGTTAAATATTTTTATCCTAAAACTGATTTTCGTGTTTTGTTTTTTAAACTTTTCTATGTGAAGGGTGTTGATTGTGTTCTGAACTGTTTCATCCACAATGGGTTGTGGGGGGGTGCCGAAGCCTATCCTGGCTGATTTCAGGCGAGAGGCAGGGCACACCCTAAACAGGTCACCAGATACAAACATTGAGCTGGTTTTTTAATCTTTTAGTTTGACATGAAATAGAAACTTGATTAAATGGTGATTTTTAAAATGTTGTGAATCTTCAGGGAGGGTGGGATCAGTTTATGGTTTAATATTTAATAATTAATAATAGTAATTGGGAAGGAGAAGAAATGAATCAAAAGAAAGAAAGAAAGAAGGAAAAAAAAGAAAAACAGAAAGAAAAAAAGACAAGGAAGAAAAAAGTAAGGAAGAAAGAAAAGGAAAAAGAAAGAAAAGAAAGAAAGAGGGGTGAAGTTTAGTAAAGTGGAACTTAGTAACAGATGCAAGTGAGGAGGGTGTGTGTGTGTGTGTGTGTGTGTGTGTGTGTGTGTGTGTGTGTGTGTGTGTGTGTGTGTAGGATGGTAAGAAGAGGACATGAGCGCACATTGAGCGCGCGGCTCTTTCACTCTACGTGATCATTTCACGCCACCCCCTCCTCTGCCCCCTCCCCCCCCCCAAAAGCTTTTTTTTTCCACCTAAAGCGTTTAGTCGCAGATGACTGCGTGCTTCCAGGGAGCGGAAGGGACGAATTATTTAAAAAAAACAGTTGGAAAGAAAGAAAAAAGACAGGATACAGAAAGAGAGAGAGAAAAAAAAAGAGGAGAAAAGTTTTTTTTTTTTTTCTGTATCATGGACCAGGGATCCAGAAGTCCTGTCCAGAGGCTGGGGAGAGCAGGTAGGACCCCTCACTCTTTTTATTTGGATTAAAATAACTTTTTTTCTTTCTTTTTAAAACTCCATCTCTTTCTTTTTACTTTAACTTTCTTTGGATCTTTTTTTTTTCATCACATGTGCTTTTGGGACGATTTTCAAAAAGTTGTGAAAACTTTTCTTTCATACTTTTTGAATTTAAGTTTTTAGTTAAGTTTAAATTAAGAAAAAAAAAGTAGAAAATATCCAGTCAGGTTTTTTTTTTGGACTTCAGCCTCTTTTTTTTACTTCTGATGAAACTTTACAAGTTTATTGAGTTAAAAAATAACTTGAAATTCTTGAATAATTTCATCCACGATAAAATTATTAAAAATCTGGCTTGTTTTTTTGGTTTGAAGATAATAGTTTGAGTTTTTTTGTGTCAATATGATGTTATTATTGAAGCTAAAGGGAATTTTTTTTGCTGGTTTTTGTGTTTAAAGTTAAATTTATGTGCATTTTTTCTGCATATTCATAATATTTAAAGACATTTTTTCTTTTTGCACGAGCAAAAGATTTGGTTTTGTGTTTTGGATGAAAACTATATGGAATTTTTGTTTGGGTTTTTTGCACAATTTATTTTCAGTGCACTTTTGCGTCTTTAAATCCTCTCCCGCTTGATTTTGCGTCATGATTTGGATCATTTTAAGTGGATTTTCCCCCACATTCTCACTGTGGATTTTTTCCAGTATGATTTTATTCAACAGGTTGATGTATTTTAGACCTAGTCATAAATCAGCAGGCTTTGGAACAGTAATGGATCGATGCTTTCTGGCACCCAATGGATCTGCCATCATTTCATATTGCTGCCCGCTGTGTGCACATTGATAAAACATGGTTTATCATTAAGAACCAGTGTGAAGGTGATCAGACTCTTGCTGGGTTTTTACCACCAGAAAAAAGAAAGTTATTATTTGCTTATGAAAATGTGCGCGGATGCAGAGAAAATGATCTGATTTGAATCCCAAAGGGAAGAAAATGTGTGTCTAAATGATGTCAGAAGTGTTTAAAATGACATCTTGTTTGAGATGAGGTGGTCCTGATCAACACAGAGACCCAGGGATTCTGACTGGTGCATAAAAAAAAATTTAACCACCGAGGAAATGAGAATTTAAAGGAGGCCAGAAGAGGCCCAAAGGCCTGGATGCTGAGGCCTCACACACACACACACACACACACACACACACACACACACACACACACACACACACACACACACACACACACACACACACACACACACATACACATTTACTTCACTCTTATAAATGGTACATTTTTAACAAAAATCCATCAATCCCTCAAAAAATGTTCAGTTTTAAACCAGAAAACCTCTTTTTTCCCCTTAGTTTCTGTTTAATGAGCAAACTGACTGTTTAGATCAGAGTGGTTATAGTTTTTTTTTTGCCTTCTGGATCAAAAAGGGTCCCAAAGGACCAGAGGGCCAAATATTTATTATAGAAAAAATCTGGATCAAGAAAATGCAGGCTTCAAATAATTTATTTATTTATTTATTACTGTACTGTTTTCATCTTCAATGGAGAAATTACTTGCTGCATTGCACCGCAGCAGGCAGCCATGATGGTGCTAATAGTAGGAGAAACTAGGGGTTAGGTGTCTGCTACAGGGACACTTAGGCATAGACCCACTGGGAATCGAACAAGCTTCTTTTGGTTCAAGAACAGACAGATTTGTTTAATTAAAAAGGAAATATTTTCACATCCTCATTTGTAATTTATCGCTTTACTAATTTTTATGATGAACATCAGCCTTTTTGTTGTCTGAATAAAGTTGTTAAGATGATCTTATTTTGATCCTGGAAAATAAAAACAAAATTAAACTAATGGAAACTTTTTGGAAAAATCTGAAAAACTACTTTCTGGATGCACACGTTTACAAAAAGATTCAATATATTGTAGAAAACAACACAGACAGTCAGATGTCGGGCCGGATTCAAATGCTGGAAGGGCCCTATGTGTCCCACGGGCCATTGCTTGCACCTCTCTAGTTTAGGTCCAGGAGAAAGTGATCCCTAAAATTTTATCAAAGGGTCAATCTAGGAATATATTATTGGTTTATTTTTGGTAAATTAATTTACAAGAAAAAGTATAAAAAGTTAATCAAAATAAAATTTAATATTATTTTTGACTTTTTTTTTATTCCTCATCGCTGTCTGGTTGAATCCCATCTGCCATTACAGACCAAAAATGTATTTAAATTGAAAGTAAAACGCTGGTGCATTCGCGCGCTTTCAGATCATTTGGGGGAGAATCGCATAAACGCCCCCTGGTGTCAGTAAAATGTGTTTCATACGCAAAGAAAGTCAATAAGACAACACTACGCCATCTAACGGAAGACACTAAAATAGCATCAACAACACATAAAGATAATTCTGATTGTTTAATCAAGTGGGGGGCTTAATGGTCCCCATATAAGTTTACGACAATAGTTTGGCTACCCCTGTTTTTTTTTTTTTTTTTTCTTAATTTATTTTTTGTCCGATTTGTTCCCAAAACTACGCGTAACATCATCTCTTGGACAACACCAAAATACCAACAAAAATATATTAAGATCATCTTCATAACTCATTCAAGTGGATGGACCAGATTTAAAAGGTGTAATGACCGCAAATAGGCTGCTGACCAGGGTTTGTCCACCATTAATATGAGGGGGGTTTTTTTTCAAAATTTACTTTTTTTTTTGTTGGTCTCATTCATCATCAAAACAACGCTTGAAGCCATTTATTGGCAAACACTATGATCACAGGAAAAAGGCATTATGAATATTTTTATGATTTATTGATGTTTGGTGGGCCACATTAAAAGGCGTACAAGGCCGCATTTAGGCTTTGGACCAGAGTTTGGCCACATCTTGGTTTCGTCTCTGTTTTTATGCTTTTGTCCACTTTTTTGCTAAAACTATGCGTACTTTCATCTATTAGAAAAAAAAACTAAACTAGCAGGATAAACACAAGATTATTTTTATAACTCATTTATAGTTTCCTGGCTGCATTAGAAGGCATTTTGGGCCACATTGACCCTTCAAGCCACGGTTTGGTTGACCCAAGCGTTTATTATTTTATTTATTTTTCCCATTTGTTACCTTTATTAAAATCTCTATAGTGAATTAAACAAATGTAAATGAATAACATATGAGTTATAGAGCATTTTAAAGGAGGACGATCCTGAGATGGATTGTCTAGTTTGGTTTTTGCCCTCATGCGTTTTGTTAGGTCCATACGTAGGTTAAATCTGGAACCTCAAAGAGAGGGTCTAATGCTCTGCTGTGGTTACAATTCTTAGCTTACACCCACTTTTTATTCTTTTAGGCTCCAAGTAGAATTTTATTTCTACCACCTTGAATTTTTAAATATTTTATGTGTCTTTTGACACAAATAAAATAATGTGTTTTGCTGTTTTTATTTAGATAGTTTCCTTTTTTCTCATATTTTGAGTTTAAACATTAGTTGGACGTTGGACTTTGCTCTTATTCCACTGTCTGGATGAAGCCCATCTGCTGCTAAGATTTATTAGTTATGTTGCAGAATCAAATTTATTTATGAGTGAAAAGCTAAATACGTTCAAATGGGGCGAATAATTACAAAACGACTTTTCAACTGGGAAAATTCACAAAAACGCCTCGAAATGTTGAAGAAAAGAATGTAGGAAGTCCAATATTCTTAAAATACGTCTCAACCAAAGTCAACGTGTGTCTGCCATATGAGAAACATTAGAATTCCAGGGTAAAAAAAGAAAGATTTATTTAAATAGTCTCGTCACATTCTGTACACCAGATTCAAAGATTCAGTGGGCTGCATTTGGTCACCGAGTCGTAGGTTTTCCACCACCCCTGCTTTATAGAAATGAATATGACCATATTTTTAGGCATATAAATGTGATTTTTTGCTGGAAAAAAAGCTTCCAATTACTTTTACTTGGTTTCATTTCTGTTCCTTCTTGAGTTAGAATGTGGGACAAAATCCAAGGCTAAAAACAACACATCTAATACTGCAGAGAACCGTTTCCAAACGTCTCAAACATGCATGAATAAAAGAGAAAACCATTTCAGGCGTGGTTTTGATGTAGAATTTATGTCCAAACCTGGTGAAAACATCCAAAAAGTTGTTTTTGTATCACAAAAGGCCAAATTTTCTCCTTTTTTCTGTTTTAAATACAGACAGGTTTCCATACAGGTGTACACTATGTGATTCACCTGCTCTCAGTCCATGGATTTCATTTATTAGTTGTGAAGGCCTTTTTTAAAATAAATTTTTATGAGCAAATGAAAAGTTAACCAGAGATAAAGCTGCTTTTTTTTTCATTATGTGTTCAGTCAGCAGGCGTGTAATAAACCAGCTGCAACATGGACGATTAATCTTTCATTCCTTCTGCTTTCGGGAAGGTAAAAAAAAAATCAGAGGAAGCTTTCGTAGAGGATGAGAGAAAAAAAAAGAATCAAAGAAAAGAAAGAGGAACATTTAAACAACAACACTGTCTTCAATTTGCTTCCACATGATTATCACTGCTCAACATGAAGAAGAGCCTCTCCTTTTTCTTCCATCCCTCCATCCTCACTATTCCAGCATGGAGAGGTAATGAAATATGTTAATGGATTTGGATCCCCGGATTAAAGTCGTCCTACCCTGATGGAAGTTTTCTTCCAAATTTCCAACCCTAAAGCAACAACAATTTGTATACACGGTTGATTGTGTTTGGATTTTTTTTTTAATTGCTTATGTATTTAGTTTGCAAATCAGAGAGAGACGAAAACACGAGCTGTAATTTACTGGTGTGGTGGGGATGGGTGTAAATAAATACAAAAAAAAAAGACACCATTTCTTTCTGAAACAACAAGCCAAATAGTTGAATTAATTCTCTTATTTTTTAGGTGTTTAGCATCTTAAAAAGCCTTGAAATTTCTTTCAATGTGACTATTTCTCTTAAAAATGCTTTATTACATCAGATTTAATCTGATTTTGCTTTTTTTTAACAAATTTGACTCAACTTATAATTAAAAATGTTTTGTTTTTTAATCAAACTTGTTAAAATAGCAGTAAAAGCATGAAAAATCAGTAATATTTTTCAAGTTTGCATAAAAGGAAAAGCAGATTTAAACATCTTTAAGATATTTTTGGTTTTTTAGGAGCTGAAAAACCTTTTGTAACCATGTTTTTACTAAAATTGATTTTTTACAAATGAAAAAAAAAGCAGAAAAAATAATCATTTTAAATGAGAAAAAAAAACCTACACTTGAACAAATGATTATTTCTTTTGCTGGAATAAAAAAAAGATAAATCTGTTGAATAAAAAAGTCTAAATGCAAAAACAATATGTTTGATTTCATTACAGTGTGATTTAAACACACTTTTTCTTTTTTCTTTACAATCTGAACCCCATTTAGACCATTTGTTATTTTTGTCTGTATTAATTAAACTGGATTAATTAATCTGGATTTAAACATAAACATGATTAATTCATCTCTTATTTTAGATTATTTAAGGTTTGACTAAAATCTCTAAAATTTGTTGGATGTGCTTTAAATGGGTGGTGGGTCACCAAGGAGGTACGCCCCCTTGTGGATGAAAACCTCCTGCAAACACACACACACAAAAAGCAGAAAATAATGTATATTTTTAGAAGTAAAAATTTAAAGGGGATCATGCACAATGGATCATCCATTGTGTGCACGTGTGACGTGCATCGATGCATTAATATTAAAACATCTTGATGTTTGATTAAAAAAAATCCATCAGTTTATTATAAAAGTGAGAAAAATATCAAAACTAGTCCAGTTTTCTCCAATGAGATATAAATATGAGATAAAAGCAGCTCTCTGATTGGCTGCTGTTCTTTCAGCCTTGGGCTACATCAAATTTCAAACATCAAATCCTCAGAGGATTAAAAAAAGAGAAGCTTTATTAATTATATGGATTTATTTCAAAACAGAAAAACAACCTGAATGTGATTTTTTATCTATTAAAAGTGGAAATGATTTTTTTCCTCATTTTAAATGTGTGTTTTCTGTTTATTAATGATTCAATCTTTAGAAAGAAGAGGAAGAGAAATAACATTTTTTTAAATCTGAATGATGCTTCAGGCTGTTTTCATGCATTTCATCAGAAATTCATTTGTTTTCATGCAAAAGGAAAAAGTAAGAAAATGATTTAGACTTGCTTTAATAATAATAAGGCTTAATTTTTTATGAATCTGCAGTGAAGGAGATGAAAAAATTGAACCTGCAGGCTGGTAAACTTTATTTTACTGGTGGACCACAAATGTTTTTATCATGTAAACAAAAGACTTGTAAGAAAATAGAAGCTTAATTCAAATATTTCAAATGAAAAACTCAATATTTTCCATCTGATTCTCTTATTTTGGCTCCAAATTGGATTTTAGTTCCTTTACCTTTCCGTTTTGTTTCAATGCATTTTTTATATTTGTTATTGTTACCAGCATTTTTTTTGTATTTTGAGGCTGAACACGGCATTGAATTCAAACCTCAGACATATTTCCATGCCTGGATGAAGCCCATCTGCTACTTTGAACTCATACATTGTGATAAACTACTTTGGGGTAAATTGGGAGTAAATTTTAAAAATAAAAAAAAATTACTTTTCCATCAGAAAAAATGTTAAAATGTCTTAAAATTGTACAAAAAACAACTTATTAAGCTAAATTTTTCTTAAATGCATCTAAACGGTCAATATGTCTGCCACCTATCGGTAAACACTGGAAATACAGGAAAAAATATTAAATCTTCAGTGGTCCAGATTCAGAGCTTTGAGGAACCTCATTTTGTCCCCGACCCGCAGTTTGTCCACCTCTGCTTTAAATGGACAATTACTTGAGTTTTGAAGCATTTTTTTAAAGCTTTGCCTCAACTAAGCCTCTTTTTTTTAATAATACTCAATTAATTAACCATTTAATATTGACGGGAATAAATTGAGCGCAAACGTCTTTAAAAAGGCTTTAGTTTTTTTTTGTTAATTGAAATTAAATACATGAAGAAAAAAAAAGCTTGGAATCGAGTTTGATGATTGGTGGATGTAAAATCAATGAGGACTGTGATTGGTGGAGAGGATTCTCTCCGTCCAATCAGATTAAACCCCCCTCCTGGTGGTGGTGACGTAGTTAAAGCTCTCAGGCTGTGATTGGTTGCTTGCGGTGTGAGTGACAGCCATGCGGTGGGTGGGTGAGGGTTTTGCGGGCAGGGGGCTGAGAGCGGGAGCGCTGTCCGCTAGAGAGCGGGTCCTGAAACGCGCTGTGCGCCACCGCAAAGACACTGCGCACCGCATATTTATTTTAAACACATCTGGGTTCATTCTTGTGTTTTTTTTTTCTCATTTCTGCACAAAAAAAATCTGCAACTGGGATTAAAATTTGAGTTTGGATTTTTTTTTTTTTTTTTTTTTTTACTCCAAACTGACTTCTTTTTGCTTGAAGAAGAAAAAAAGAGGAAAACTTAACAAAATGATCCAGATTTTATTTGAATTTTTTGAGCTGATTTTGTTTTGATTGGTTTGGACTTTAAACCCCTGGATTTTTTGGAACTGATCAGAGATGATTTGAATCAAAAAGATTTGCAGAAAAACTGAAATGATTCAAATCAAAGCTGGAAAATCTTTCCTTGTGGATTTTTATTTCATTTTCATTCATTTTCCATCAACAGACTGAGAAGAGTTCAAAGGTCAGAGGGGGCCACTTTGTGTCTTCTGCATAATTTCTTTTTTTTTTTTTTTTTAAACAAACTTTTGATTTTCATTTTCTGGAGCAAAATTCTGCACTTGGACGCAGTGTTTGAAGGAATGAGCTCTTTTTGGATGAAAAACTCTGCTGGATCTCCTCAGAAAAAAAAGAGAGTTTGCTTAAAAATTCTTTGAGTAAATCAGAAAAAAAAAATTCCACCGATAAAAATCTGTGCATCCAGTTGGAGGTTTTGTGTGTTTTTGGTCCAAACAGAAGGATGGAGATCCACTGTAAGCACGACCCGTTTGCAGCCATGCACAGTAAGTCCTCCAAACAGAAAAAAAATACATGCATTATTTAATCGTTTTATTTATGAGTTTATTTGAAAAGAACAACCTGCAAAAAATGTGACGATAATTTACAAAATCTTTAATGAGGTAAAATCACAAGATTAAAATGTAACATTTTAAAATTAAACACTCAAATAGTTTAAATAAATACTTATATTTTAATAAATTGAATAATCAAGATGAAAAAATAACCAATATTATATCGACGTTACGTTTGGGAATCCACAAATTTATAAAAATATATTTAATAATATTTATATCGATTAAATATTAGTGTTCGTAAACTTTTGCCAAACGTTTTAATTGATAATAAAAAGTATTTTGATCTGTTTTATTATTAAAAATAAACAAATGAATGACAATAAACTTACATATTTTTGTTTGTTTATTTGTTGTATTAAAAATATTAAGATCAAAGTTTACAAACATCATTAAAATATTAGTTATAATCATTAATGACGACATCGTTTGCTTTTTGATGGTAATTTATTAACATTAACGAGAAATTATTCTTGTTTTTTTAAATGAAAGTCATAGATTTTTTTAGATTTTTTTTTCTTTAAAGGGTTTTTTTTCTTAATCACATAATTACAATAAAAATGGTCAAATTTTAAAAACACAAAAGTGTTAAAATGTTTCAAATATTTATTAAATTTGTTACTAAATTGGTTTTTATTATTTTTAAAAGTAAATCTGGAATTTTATGCACAAGATTTAGGAAAAAAAATTCAAATGATTTAAAGGGTTTTTTTTGGATAGAAATGTGCTTTTTTAAAAGCACTTTCAGGCCTGAGTGTGTGTGTGTGTGTATGTGTGTGTGTGTGTGTGTGTGTGTGTGTGTGTATGTGTGTGTGTGTGTGTGTGTGTGTGTGTGTGCGTGTGTGGATGGGGTACAGGGGTCACAGGGACGGGGTGAGGAATGGGAGGTTTGGGGGGGATGGTGGGGGAGGCAGGAGAAGCTTCAGGGTAACAAAGCAGTAGCAAAAAAAAAAACCTGAACTTGATCCAAAACCTGCAGAGTTTCTACTTCAAAACACTCAAAATGAGTTTTTTCTTAATGATAAACTAATTAAATAAAAATGGCTGACCTTTTGTTTAAGGACACATCGGCAGGCGAGCTGACCTCTTGCTCATGTGTCCCCTTTTCACATTGACTCTGTTCTCTTTATTTTTTGAACCCTCAAAAGTCTAAACAGTGACCTTCAAAAAAATCATTTCAAAGGAAAGAAAATTTGTGCACAAATAGTTTTTAAAATGTTTGGTCATCAAAAGACTTAAAATTGGCTCAAATTAAGACGTCCTTAAATAAATGCACATAAAAATGTATTTATTCCCATAAATGTACACAAAATAATTCATAAGAGATACATTTATGATTCTAAATGTGTCCAAAACTCTGCTGAATTTCATCATTGGACAGATTTACTTTCTGTTTTCATCTAAAAATAACTTATAATCCAGACTTTGACATATTAAGCTGTAGTTTTGCAAGAAAAAAAAGCCCAACTTTTTCATGTTCCCCACATTGGGGCTCTCTTGTTTGGAGTGTGTGTTGTAGTGGTGTGTGTTGTGGTGGTGAATCTATGGAGGTGAATCTGTAGTGGTGAATCCAGGGCCGTGAGCGAAGCTAAACTTTTATATGTCAGCACATCGAGACGCTTTAAAACGATTACACCTGAAAAATGTCAGAGAGAGAAAGAGAGAGAGAGGGAATCGGGCGTGACGCGTGGAAATGTCTGTGGTCTGAACTTCACAATGTGTGTATGTGTGTGTTTTACACTCACTTTTATCCCTTGATAACTATTCTAATCACTTTTGATTCAATCTCCCAAACCAATTAAACCCTTCGTTTGTGTTTTTCTTTAATTATCCCCATTTTTGTTTCTATTTCTTGCTGCCATGTTTCATTTTTAAAGAGGAAGTAGAGACTTGGTCAGTTTTTTTTGGGATGAGGGACATTAGGAGCATCTATCGCAGGTAATTGTGATGATAATGAGCTGCATTTTATAACGAGTATTGTGATGGAAATAAAGGCATGCTGCATATTAAACATGCAGCCTGTGGCCTACCTTCCTCACAAAAAAAAATTACCCTCATTTATTTTATTTTCATCAAACACAATCAAACTTTCTTCATTTTTATTATTTTATCTGTTTGTTGTCATTTTTTGGGGCAAATTTGTGAATATTTTTTTATGCATGAGCAGAAATAAATCCCACTTCTCACTTCTGTTAATCTCTTCTCTGTTTGCTGAAGGAAAATTTTCTGATTTTCTTTTATTAGAAGTGACTTTTGTTCAGAAATCATTCATCGATCTCTTTTTTTTCTTATTATTTATTTGAGAATGAGGAAGAAATGGTTGTTTTTTTGCTTTATTTTTGAGGCGTGACGAACCAGATGGTGGACAGAGAAAAGAAGAAAGAAAAATATTAATATATATATTAAAAAAAATTTAAAGTCACATTCTGTTAGAGTTTATTTTCTGGATGGAAGCTTCAATATATTCTGTTTTATCTCTTTTGCTGGAAACAAGGAATCAATCAGACATTTTTAAGAAGCGTTGGCCTCTTTGGTTCAAAGTAGAAACAAATAAAACCTTGTTTTATTTGCTTTGATTCAAGTCAGACATTTTTCTAATTAGGATTAAACTGTAAGACATCGTTTCCTTTCAGTATAAAAGAATTATAAAACTTGTCAGGTTTAGTTCGATAAATAACGTTGGGTGTTTAGCGAGGGTCCATATCAGTATTTATAGGTTTGGGAAAATAAATTTCTAGCATATAATCCCTGAGGAAGGGTGCGAGTGTGAACGCCTAATGCCAACAGTAAATGCACTGATAAGTGAATAAATAGTTATCTGCTGGTTTTTGTAGGTCACAAGTCATTCCTCTTTACAAAGCAGGGCGTATTTCACGGCCTGGCCCAGATAGGAGGGGTGAAAGGAACCATTTCATTTACTCTTATCTGAGAATGAGGGAGAATAGTGAAGGAAAAGAGGAGGAAGGGGTGTGGGGGAGTCTCCTCAGATACCTGTGGTGAGGAGAACGCAGCGTAGCTTCTAGAAAACATCCCTGTTGAAATGATGCTTTTATTCACTCAGGGGTTTAAAAACTAATAAAGCAGAAGGAGGAATAAAATAAAACGGTTGTACAGAGGGACCGCTAAAAAAAGACCCGGGGTCTCATTTAGGAAGACTTGATTTGAAACTGAACGAGTGTTTAAGCACCTAATTTACACAACAAAAAAAACAATCTCCTTAAGTTTTATTGATCACAAATTTCAGCCGTAAGACAACTTGATCTCCATCCCGCCCCACTCACGCCTTTGGATCTGCAACTATGGATAATGTAATGCATGTGCCATGGTATTCAAATGAGCCAGTGCCACCTGTCATTATTCCTTCACAATATTGAGGTGTCTCCTATAAGCAGGCAGTCACCGTAGCAACTCTATGAGTGGCGCACACCAATCTGTCATTGAAAAAAAAAAAGAAATATCCCAAACTTGAAGAGTGGTTATAATGAGAGGTCTTTGTTTAGAGCATCAAAAACATATTGGTGTCAGGGTTTTGGGCAGTGTGGAAAGAGGAGGGCCCAATTGCAGGACTTCAAAACCAGGTTTATTAACACAATTTAGGAAGTCTGTAAAACAAGAAGCACAGGATTAACTCAAGATTTCAAAACTCTAAATAATAACAAAGTTCAAACATGGTCAGGCAACCAGGGTGACCTGGCTGGAAGGGATGGTAAGACCCGACCGGGAAGTTTGGGGTGATTCCCCTTAAATAGATGGCTAGGTGCACAGATGTGTGGAATCAGGAATCATCCTCAGGTGTTCCTAATCAAATTGATTAGGAATATCAAGGGCTCCCTCTCGTGGCAGGTGAGGGATCCTAACAATTGGCAGGATTTGTTTATTTCCCTCGTGCATATTTGAGCAATTCACAAGTTCTTGTGTCCAGTATTGGGATACTATTCAAATGCCAAGTTGTTTTAAGTCGCAAGTTTAGTTCTCCACCACGCCCACATTTAACATGAGAGGAAAATATATATTGTATATTTGTAGAACACAAAGTGCCATTTTTATGTAAATTCTTACGTAAATCCAAATAGAAATACAAACGAAAATGCGTTAGCTTTGCTAACATTGCTAACTTCATGCACTTTACACTGTTTTTGAGACATAAAGTGCTTTACGCTGTGTCATGCATGCATCTAGGGGCGGGCCTATGCGAGGGAGAAAATAGAAGGGTAATTCACACTGTCAGAAACTTTTTTTTGTAAATCTTGCATTTCTGAGCAAACAAAAAGTACCATACTAATCATTTTATGAGATGAAAAATTCCATCCCCCAAAAGCGAAATACCCCTTCGTTGAAATGACAACAACAAAAACAACAAGCGGTGCAACAGAAATCTATGTCAAACACCGTAGGCGATACAAGTAATTCCCAGCAGGATGTGTTACTGATATTATTGTTGGTAATTATCGTTTTGTGCGTCTTGATGTAAAATATTACGGTATGTAGAAACAGGAACACTACTGTGTACACAGTTTTAAAAAGTTCAAATGTGGTCGTTAACGATGTACATGTGTCTTAACGAATAATCTTTCTCATATTTGTGCTCCGTTTTTTTTTTAAATATAGTCCTACACTGATGGGCGTTCATGTGTGTGACCTAACTGCTTCATCGCTGCTTCAAAAGCTTCATTTCAATGTCTCTAGTTAACTTCGGGTTCTCCACAAGTGTCGTCTTTTTCCCCGTGGAGCTTTTGACTTTACTTCGAGTTACATATTACCCTCTTCCAGTGTCATATCTCACTTATTTTCTTGGCGGACACACAGATTTTACATGCGTAGATCATTCCTACCCTCACCTATGGTCACCAGCTGTGGGTGGTGACCGAAAGAATGAGATCATGGATACAATTGGCCAAAATGAGCCTCCTCCACAGGGTGGGTGGGCTCTCACTCAGAGATCAGGTGAAGAGTTCCTTCCATCCGGGAGGAGCTTGGTGTCGAGCCGCTCCTCCTCCAGGTCGAGAGAAGTCAGATGGGGTGGTTCGGGCATCTGGTCAGGATGCCCCCGGAGCGCCTCGCTGATGAGGTGTTTCAGGCACGTCCCACCAGGAGGAGAAAAAGAGGCAGACCCTGGACCGCCTGGAGAGACTGTGTCTCAAAACTGGCCGGGGAATGACTCGGGATCCTTCCAGGTGAGCTGGAGGAGGCAGCTGGGGTGAGAGAAGCCTGGACTTTCCGTCTGTGGCTGTTGCCCCCACGACCCGGCCCCAGATAAGCGGAAGATGATAGAACGGAACAGAACACACAGATTGATCCCATTAGCTCAGTTTTCAGTGTGAGCAAGATTTACAAATAAAACCCCTGAGCCGCTCGATGCAGGTCAGAGAATTCTTTTAACCATCAACAGCACAAAACTTGAGAGTGGGTTTAGAATGATTTCCTTCTGTCCTTTTTGAGCTTCTTAATAATAAATGTAAATTTAAGGCCCCTTTTTGGTTCAAAGTTCAAACTGATGATTGCAATGCTTCTTTTTCTGCTTCTCATGCTGGAAAACTTCCATTTAAACCAGGGGTAGAAACCACTACAGCTTCAGGACCAAATACGGCCTACGGAGCTTTTTAAATCTGTCCAACCAACGGGAAGAAATGATAGGAATAAACTCTTTTTTTTTTAATGTTTCCTAGACACTAGGGTTAGGGTCGATCCCAACAGCAAGTGATGGACTTACTGCTGTTGTTGAGGTTCGTTCACACGGTGTCAGAACACAGCGTTCCTTTGTTAATTGTAGGAGTTACATCCTAAAAACAACCCACAACAGACACAATCTGCAGAGTGGACCACTTTTTTTCTCCTCATGTTTAAAGATGTTTTAAGGCTGTAAAACAGCTCAAGACAGACTTTGTGGGATTTTATCACATTTTCATCAGTTTTATTTTGTTTCGAACACTTTCACAGAAACCTTCGTTGAAAACGAAAAAGTAGTTAAATCAGCTTTGATTTAGTGTGAAAGGCGTGCACGTTTCCTTGTGTCTGCGTGTGTAGGACAAAGCCACGTGGATATTTAGACACTATCGTGTGTGATTCTCACAAAAAAAGACATTACATTCAACTCATTGAAATTTATCAAAAAAATTTTTCAATAATTCCTTTTAGGAAGATGATAGATTTCACAAAACGGGAAACTGTAGCAGCAAATTCTCACTGAAGAGCTTCGTAGAAAATGATGTGCATGATGTTTTTATTCTGTAAGCGTCGATAAAACCCACGATGACACTATCAGTGTGTATTTAGTCACATTATGCTTCTCTGCACTCGTAATGAATCAAACTGTCTGCTTAAAAGACATGAGACTGTTTCCTTTTCATTATCTTCTAAATCACTGAAGGAATTTGAATGAAAAGTCCCACAATTACTCAGTACTAACCATAGATGAACAGAAGGAATAACCTCAGAGTTGTCATATTTTTCTACCACTAATACAAGTGAATGAGGGTCCTTTTAATTTTACTATAAAAACCTGATTTAACTCCATCAAATGATCTGTTTTTGGAAATTTATACATAAAGATCACATGAAAAAGTTTGATAATATTGCAGCAAAATTTGAAAAATCTTACACAAATGACTGTTTCTACCTGGTTTCAAATAGATCTCGATCATTAGTTATGAATAGAGTTGCCACGGGGTCGCCACAGCTAGTCAGTTTCTTCCATCTAACCCTATCTGCTGCATCCTCTTCGGTCACGCCAACTATCTTCATGTCTTCCTTCACTGTATCCATGAACCTCCTCTTTGGTCTTCCTCTAGTCCTCTTTCCTGGTGGTTCCAAATCCAGCATCCTTCTTCTGATGTACTCTCTCTCTCTCCTCTGCACATGTCCAAATCATCTCAGTCTGGCCTCTCTGACTTTAAAACCTCTAACATGTGCTGTTCCTCTGATCCTGTCCATCCTGGTCACTCCCAGAGAGATCCTCAGCATCTTCATCTCTGCTACCTCCATCTCTGTTTCCTGTCCTTTTCTCAGTGCCACTGTCTCTAGACCAATCAGCATGGCCGGTCTCACCACGGCTTTGTATACCTTCCCTTTCATTTTAGCTGAAACTCTTCTATCACACATCACATCTGATACTTTTCTCCACTTGTTCCAGCCTGACTGCACATGCTTCTTCACCTCTTTTCCTCATTTTCTAAATTCCTGTTTCTTATTGAGTTTTCTAACTTTTCAGCATTAATGATTCCATACTGCTGACTCAAATGCGTTCCTTTTTTCTGAAACCCTCCAGATGGTTGTTTCTACTTTGCCTCAGCGGGGTGATATCAACCCTTCTGGTCCAACTGCTATTTTTCTTTTTGAGCTATTAATCATTGGTAAATTTTCTGCTGTTTAATCTTTGAGCCACAGCTGTATCCAGTATTACTTTTTTTTATACGTTTTAAAATATACTGATTGCTTTTCATATTATGTGCATAATGAGGAAAAATAAAGCAGGGACGATAAGAACGAATGGATGGATGTTCGAGGGTATTTTGAAAGCTCTCCTGAATTCATATTTCTTTATTTATCTGCTGAACATTGACCTATTTTTATTCCATGTGTGTGCGTTTTCTGTCTGAGTTATGTTGATGAAGGTGAGGACAGGCGGACCGGTTCAGAGGGACAACGTGCTGTTTAAGGCGGTATCCCTGCTGGGGTTATGTGTTTAAAATCTATTACCCCCACAGCTAGGATTAGTGTGTGTGTGTAAGAGTGTGTGTTTTCCCCAAAGCCATAATCACTATGGTAATACAGAAGCCAGTGGATTAAACGATGCTGATTTACTGCCTTGCCTTTGGTTACATTCGTATATGTGTGCAATGTAAACTTTTAGTGGAGGGGAGCAGGACCGGGGGGAGGCAGGGATTGGCTCTCACTAGTTATTCTTGATGCTTCATTTTTATTGGCCAGTGTTGTAATTTTTTATGGGTAACTCGTTAAATATTTTAATCTGTCCTGCCAAACTTGAAAAAGTCAGAATAACTCGACGCCAAAATGTCGAACTGTCATGATTCCCGCTCCTGTCACCAGAGGGAGGCCTGGTTGTTCCTCATCACCCTGATTAGGGACACCTGAGATTGATCCTGATGCCACACATCTGTGGACCCTGCCATCTATTTAAGGGCAATCACCCCAGACTTTCTCGTCGAGTCATTCTATCCTTTCCAGCCAGGTCTCCCTGGTTGCCTGACCGTGAAACATTCTTAATAATAACCTTTAGCCATGCCATTAAAACTTTTTGTTTTTCATTCACAGCCTTAAATAAACCATGTTTTCTGTCTCTTTCCACCTGCATACCGCTTCATGACACAAACAAAATCCCTCCGCCTACTCTAAATCACAAACTATTTAAAAATGATAAACTGGGGTCAATGTGATAACTAGGTTGAAGCAGTCGTACGTGTAAGGTTAGGACATTTTTTGCGGTCATGTTATAAAAATTTATTCAGTGTTCTTACTGTATAAATTTTCAAAAACACGTTCATGGGCGGAGTTAGAGTTCTATGGAAGAGTTTAAAGGACTGTAGCTTATTTCGTATTAGTGGTCAAAAGAAGGTTGGGGGTTCGAGTCTTAGATGGGACAAGGCTTGGAACTCTGTCCTTTCTTTGTGGAGTTTGCATGTTCTCCCTGTGTATGTGTGGGTTTTCTCCCACCCTCCAAAAACATGCATGTTAAGTTGATTGGCCGGTATTAAAAATTTTCCGATGTATGAGTGTGTGTGTGGATGGTTGCGTGTGGCCCCCTTGACAGACTGGCGACCTGTTTGGGGTGTATCCTCCCTCTTGTTGTAAATCAGCTGGGATAGGCTCCTGCGACCCCATTAGGGTTGGACGTTTTAGAAGATGA
Source organism: Neostethus bicornis (assembly GCA_902685375.1). NCBI lineage: Eukaryota > Metazoa > Chordata > Actinopteri > Atheriniformes > Phallostethidae > Neostethus > Neostethus bicornis. The sequence continues at coordinate 5,334,866 of LR738542.1, read as the reverse complement.
AATGAAGATAAGACAATTCCCTCCAAAAACATGCATGTAAGGTTGATTGGCCGATACAAATTTGTCCCTTGTATTGATTGTGTGTGTGTGGATGGTTGTGTGTGGCCCCTGGAATAATAGTGACCTGTTGGGGGTGTATCCCACATCTCCCCTGTAATCAGCAGGGTTAGGGTCCTGCACTCCACCGCACGACCCTGTTAAGGATAAGTGGTTCAGAAGATGAATGAATTAATGAATTCATAGATCTTGACATTTAAAGATCCTTGTCCGTAGCAGCAGATGGGCTTCATCCAGAAAGTAATTTGGGGAGAATATTTATGAAAAAGTTTAACATTCAATCAAAATGTAAGCATGTTTCCTTCATTTCTATGTTCGTTTTTTTTCTTACTGACTGATTTTCCGGTAATGACGTGCATCTGCTGCTGGTTTGGCTCTTATGAGAAATTTTGGAACCCATGGTGGTCCTAGAGATGAAAAGCTTACAAGATGGAGGGATTTGAAAGTCTTTGCAAATAGTTCAGGCGGCACAGTGGCGCAGTGGGTAGTACAGTGGCCTCACAGCAAGAAGGTCGTTGATTTGAGTCCTGGGTGGGGACGACGCTTTAAATGCTGGCCTCTTTTTTTTTTCTCTGTGTGAAGTTTGCATGTTCTCCTTGTGTATTCTTGTTTTTTTTCCAAGTACTCTGGTTTCCTCCCACCCTCCAAAAACATGCATGTTATGTTGATTGGCTGCTACATTAGTGCCCCTAGAAATGTGTGTGTGTCCCCCTACGATAGACCGCCGACCTGTTCGGGGTGTACCCTGCCCCTTGCCTTAAATCAGCCAGGATGGGCTCCGGCACCTTCCGCAACCCGATAAGGGATAGACGGTCAAATGTTATCTTTCAGTTCAGGACTTTCATTTGCAAGAAAATATTTTGTTGTTGTTGTTTTCTTAATAAGGTATAATAAATTATTGATTACAGCGATCCCTTGTTATTGGTGATAAATACTTTCTAAAACAACATGGAAATCCCTGAACGGTCAAGTCTATTTTTTCCAGTTATTATTGATGTTTTGTGGTGGTGAAAATGACTATTCGTTTTTTTTATTACCACCTGACCTTGTTGCTAAAGTAGAATCAAATTGAGCCGAGGCTTTCAGGGGCACCAGCCTGGCTAAAAATTTCATCCCAAAAATAGAAAAATATTCATCATGTTTTTTATCCGGCCAGAAAATAATTTGGCAATCATGTGACCTAGCACGTCCACAATGTTTTAGATTTTCAACCACAAAAATTTTAAAATAGTTTATCCTTGGTTTGCAGGCAAAACTGACTTTAAAATTTACAGGCCAGCCGGAGGGTAGCGTGGTGAATAATGAGCACCAGAAATCAGTTTGACCAGCTGGGACGGAGTGTGCTTTATAAAAAATAAACTTGTCTGGAGTTTACTCTCAATTTATATTGTCTGAAATCACAACACAATCATCTTCGTAACAGATGGGCCACAAAGATGTGAGTGTGTAAAATTGCCCAAAAGAATCTGTGAAGCAGCGAGGTGATGAAACAGGAAGTGTGTTATGGTGAGGTGGACAGTCGTGTACGTCATAGCTTGAACATAATGTTCTACCCCTGCTGAGGATTTGGGTTTTGCTTTGTAGAAGTTGGAGGTCCCTCTCGATGCGATGGCTTCTTTGTGAGGAATCTGCATGTTCTCCCTGTCCATGCATGGGTTATTATTGGGTCCCCCGACCCTAAAAAATATACACATTAGGTTTGATGAATGGTTGAAGTTATTTTACAGATTCAGTGAGCATGTGGTTGGTTGTGTGTCTCTCTGTGTGAACCTGTGACAGACTTGTGACCTGCTCAGGGTGCAACCCGCCTCTAAACTGCTAATTAGCTCCTGCTGCCGAGTGATGGCAGTAAGGCATCTTTAATGCCCCCCATAACAGCCTGGCAACTTGTTTTGGAAGTATCCTGCCACTTGCCTGCATAGGTTCCGGTATCCCTCACACTCCCCATAGGGTAATGCAGTTCGGAAGAAGGCTTGATGTTCATTGTTCTTGGCCATGCATTTTGTTCTCCACCACAACCACATTCTAATGTAAGCAGGTTGGATTTTAGCGCAAACGCTCTGCTCGTGTTCAGCCACTCCATTGATGTACTGTTCTCCCCTTACTCTTGCAGTCTGGGAGTGGAACTGAGCATGGAGCGAGAGGAGGGGGAAATTCACAATGTCAAAAATGGAACTAAATGAATGTATGAATTTTTCTTCGGCAAATATGATATTTCTGAGCTAACAAAAGGAACTACATACATCGATATGTACTACCAGATTTGTCACCCCACCACAACAACACACTCTTTAACATGTTGTTTATCAGGAATTTGTCGCTGATTAGCTTAGTTTCATTGGATTTGGTTGAATTTGGTTGACTAGTTGCAACAGCGAATTGCATGGTTATTGGTGATGCAGCCTGGAGTTGCTAGGTTGCTGGTTCAAATGCTGTCCTAACCAAGGTTTGAAACACCAGTCTTTCTGTGTATGGTTTACGTGTTCTACTTGTACGTGTGTATGAGTGTATGCTGTTTTTGGAGTATATCTGAAAAAAATGATCAGATAAAACATGGTAATTTTTCCGACTGCTCTCTGAATGGAAGCCTCGCTCCATGTTTTTCACAGTGTCATCACTACAACCTAGGAATTAGAAACAGTAGAAAACTCACTTCCTCTGGGTTTTTCAATTATACTGGTCTTTTGTTCTACTCCAGTGTAAACCATTCTTCTCCTCTTTTATCCATTTTCCGCCATACTTTTATCACCTCATCCCTCAGGGGGAATATTAGTGGTATCTTTCTCTACGAGCAGGACGAGGTCGCGGTCAATAATTAATTGAAATCCCTTCATTTGCTTGAGATCTTTGCTCAGCCCTGCTGCCGGTGAAATCTGCCAAAGTTTGCATTTTGCAGTGGCCGGAATGGGATTACTATGCAGAGCAGAATAAATAAAAAGCTGGAAGCAGATTAGATGTATTTGACGTAGTTAATTCAGTTCAGCCGGTCCCATTTCTTCCATCCGGTGATGGAGATGGTGATGGCAGATTGCAGAAACAAGCAACGCAGAAATATAATGGTGTAGAAAAATATGAGGAAACAGGAGGGAGGCTGGACTGGACGGCTCGAGAACAGAGCTTAACCCTTGCCAGGGTTTTATTTTGGTTCTTGCTTTTTAAATAAATATTAATACTGAAGTTTTTAACGTCACTGGATACATTCACATGTACCGTAATTTCACGGCTATAAAGCGCACATAAACGTCTTAAATCTTCTTCAAAATGAGCGGTGCGCCCTTTCGTGCGGTGCGCCTTGTGTGTGAGAAAAGGCGGACCTAAAAGAAAAAGTGGTGCCCGCGAGAAAAGGCGGACCTAAAAGAAAAAGCGGTGCCCGTGAGAACAGGCGAACCTGAAAGAAAAGGCATGATAACGTTAAAGAGTGAAGTGTGGGCGTGTAGATGCTTGGACTAACGTGTCTGCTGGTACTGTTATCCGAGCTTTCCTAAAAGCTGCTATCCTTTCTGAGGAGCCGCACAGTACAGACAGTGACTTTGACAGCGAGGAGCGAAGTGGACCTGCTCTGTTGGATTTTGCGCAGCTGTTCGATTCCGAAACATAGGATGAGGACTTTGATGGATTTGAATAAAGACTATTACCGGTAATGTGCTTGTTTAGTATCGTTACTACTTAAATAAAGCACAACCAAACTCAGTTTTGCTCCCGATCTATTTTTTTAATACCCACATTTGCATGCTTGCGTGTGTTGTTGTAAGGCGGTGTGTGACTGAGACTGCGCCTTTTCGTACGGTGCGCCTAATGGTCGTGAAATTACGGTATACTGTATGTGAACACTGTTGTATTTCAAACCAATTTTTTTTTCTTTTAAGGTTGAAAATGTTTGCTGAATTCAAGTGGAATGCTAACCCATAAAAACGTCCAAATTCTGTACCAATTAACTTTGTTCAGTTTTTCTTGAAAAATCTACAGTATCTTTAAAAAGACAATTGAAGCACATTTGGCCACCAAATCTCTCTCTTTTTCTGCTTCAGTTGACACAAGTTTATAAAACAGCTTTTAAACCAACAAAAACATTCTTTCTTTTCATGCCGCTCGTTGCAGTCGCAGTTTGCTATCTTAGCTGGTCTGCTAGCGGACTGTCTTTTTTTACTTTCTGACGGTCCGATCAGTGAAACAAATGTTTTATTCAAATTTATTTTGTCCGCAAAATAGTTGTGACGGTCTCTGGGCAAATTTCTTTGACCCCGAGGAGGGCTGAAATATGATTGGTTAAAGGCCTAATGTTTTCATTTATGACAGGAAGTAACAGAACCGTCAGAAATGCTTTGAAAGAAAGCAGAAAAGAGCTTTTAAAATGATTCAATAACTTTTTATGAAAGTATATGACAAAACAACATTCCATAGGTCGGATATTTTTTAATCCTTGAAGTCTTCGAAGTACTGCTGTATGTGTGTGTGCATACACACATATAGCTTTCGATACATGAACACGTGCAAACACAATGATCCATGCAGCTCTTTCTCTTTCACTCTGATATTATTTTACATTCCTAGTCCTTCGAGCTGAACCGTGACTCAGGCCTTTCCATCTCCAACTGCGTTTTCAATTCTTTCCCCAGGACATGGCGGAGTGAACCAGCTGGGAGGTGTGTTCGTAAATGGCAGACCCCTACCAGACGTAGTCCGACAGCGGATAGTAGAGCTCGCTCATCAAGGTGTTCGACCCTGTGATATTTCACGCCAGCTACGGGTCAGCCATGGATGCGTCAGCAAGATACTGGGCAGGTAACGGCACACACACACACACACACACACACACACACACACACACACACACACACACACCACTTGTATGATGGTACAGTGTATTTAAGGATGATCAAAGCCACGTTTGACTGCTTGATTCTTCCAAATAGATCTGTCAGACTCTGTGCGACACTATTCTACTGGAAAGACGTACTTATACAAATATAGTCTCTATGGAACCGGCATTAGACGGTAACCTCTCTTACTTCCTTGCTACAAAAAAAATTGGAAGATACTTTTGAGGACTAAAGAGGTAAACATGAGCAAAATTATGTAATGCAAAAAAAAAAAAGGGCCTAACATTTAACAGAAAGAACTTTGGTCCAACTGTTGAGCATGGAGGTGGATCAGTTGAGTTTCAGAGGTTGGATTGCAGCCAGTGGCACATGGAATTTTTTTTTTTACTCACTCTATTCATCCCTCAAAAGGTAAATTTGTGTTCTATACCACTACACCGCAGCAGGCTGCCACAACAGCACCAATGGTGGGAGAAACAGGGGGTTTGGTGTCTTCTCCAAGGACCCTAGTCTTGAACTCAGCGGGAATCAAACCTGCAAACCACTGAGCCACTGAGTCTTTCTAAATAGAAGAAAATATGGATTCAAACAAATTCGGGGAAACAATGGTTTTTGGATGTTAGAATAAAATTCTTTTTTTTTTCTTTAGTAATACTAATTACATAGACCAGTGGTGGATGCAGGATTTTCTAAATATGGAGTGAGGGGAGTGGGGGGGATTGACAAAGCCAGTATAGGGGCGGCTGGGAGCATTCCCCCATGCTGAAAGGAGAAGAAGAAGATTTGCTGGACCTGCAAGGGGATAGCTTGACTAGTCCCCTTTCCTTTCTTCTTTTTTTTTTTTTTGTGGACCAAAAAGGGGGTGGAGCCTGCCACCCTCCACCCCCCACAACCGAATCCGTCCCTGTAGACTGCGTACACTTTTCATTCATGTTGGAAAGTGTGAATTGAATCACATTCAATTTTATTTGCATGTCCTAAAATCAAAACACAGTCATTTCAATGGGCTTCACACATCTAATTGAACAAAAATGACACACAAATACACACAAAAAAAATGAACAAAAGTTTCAAAGAAACAAAGAAATATAAAAGAAAAATTAAAAAAAGACATTCTACTGAGGGAAAAAAAGAAGAAACCTAATGGAGATCCACATGAAGGAGAGATACCCTCCCGGAATGGACAGACCATGTACCAAAGACTATTAATATTAGCTAATCCAACTTTATTGCACGTTTGAAAAAATTCTGACAAAAATGGGGGGTAGTTGGGGGCACGGGCGAAGAACCAGAGATAAGATGAGGGTCAGGACAGGAGTCCCACACGGTGTCTCTAACCTTCTTTTTTTTCCCCTCCTGTGAGTCTTTGGCCTGGTGAATAATGTGCTTACTAAGCGTTTTCTTCTCGGACGTCGTCTCCCTCGTGCCCTGACGTGACATTCTGGAAAAATATCTACCTCTTTCTTTCCTTTTATTGCTCCACTTCTTACCTTTTCTACCTCTTTGGCTTCTGCCCTCTCTTTCTCTATCCTGTGTCCCTCTTTTTTTTACTCCCCTCGCCCTCCTTTTCTGCTTGCCTGTTCGTCGGTGGCTTTTCAAAGTAAATCCCTGCTCTCTTCGTCCTCTGGAGAAGAAAAGGGGACAAAAGGGAAAAAGATTCATCACTTTTTTGGAATTAGCATCAAAATGAAAGTAGCACCATATTTCTACAACCGCTCCACCCCCTCCACCCTCTCCCCTTTACCCTGGGAAAAAAAAATAGAAGAGTGTAAGATGGAGACGAGAAGACAATCAGAAAGAAAAAAGAATTGTAGAGGAAGCGGAAAAAGAGAGAAACAGAGTGAGTGATTGTGGACGGAAGGGACGGCGAGAAGAGAGTGAATGTGGACGGAGGCGAAGGATTAACCACGAAGACCCTCTCCTCAGCTAGATCAGAAAATGTGTTGCTCATTGTTCTGCCGTGCCTCTCTTTCTCTCTCCTTCTCTCTCTCTTTTCCTCGCCGTTCAACTCACTGAAGCGTTACCGTTAGAGGGGTGTGTGTGTGCTGGGGGGAGGTTTATCCTCTCTGTCTCTCTGGTGCCAGCAGAACAAAAACAGCAACTCTACTAAGTGTGTGTTTGTGTGCGTGTGGATGTCTGTGTGTGTACGTATATGTGTGTTTTTTAAAAAGGCCACTTTGACCCCACCAGCGTACATCCAGGGACTTGACATTGAAAGTATGGATGTGTACAGATACCTGGGTGTTCACATTAACAACAAACTGGATTGGTCAGATAGCACTGGTGTCCTGTACAGGGTAGACCAAAGAGGTCTCCACCTCGTGAGGGGACGGACAGGGACACAGCTAAAGAAATTCTTGTGCTGCATTACACCGCAGCAGGCTGCCACCTATGACGGCGCCAATGGGGGGTTAGGTGTCTTCTCCAAGGACCCTAGACGTGAACTCAGTGGGATGCGAACCTGCAAACTTCCAGTCCGTGGGCAAACGCTCTAACCACTGAGCCACCGTCTCCCCACCGTTTATGACAGCATTGTTAAATCAGCAACTTTCTATGCATTGACCTGCTGATGTGGAGGGTTAACGAAGAAACTGGACAAGCTGGTCAGGAGGACTAGCTCTGTCCTGAGTTGATCTTTGGACTCAATGGACTCTCTGTAGGTCAGATGAGGATCTTCTTATCCTTTCGGCATTTCCCTTAAGGGGGCGCCACAGCAAGTCATGTGCAGAAGAAATGGTTGGATATGGTCCATCTAACCATATCTGCTGCGTCTTCTTCAGTCACACCAACTATCTTCATGTCTTCCTTCACTGTATCCATGAACCTCCTCTTTGGTCTTCCTCTAGTCCTCTTTCCTGGTGGTTCCAAACCCAGCATCCTTCTTCTGATGTACTCTCTCTCTCTACTCTGCACATGTCTAAACCATCTCAGTCTGGCCTCTCTGACTTTATCTCCAAAACCTCTAACATGTGCTGTTCCTCTGATCCTGTCCATCCTGGTCACTCCCAGAGAGATCCTCAGCATCTTCATCTCTGCTACCTCCATCTCTGTTTCCTGTCTTTTCCTCAGACCAATCAGCATGGCCGCTCTCACCACACTGTTTCTAGACCAATCAGCATGGCCAGTCTCACCACGGTTTTGTACACTTTTCCTTTCATTTTAGCTGAAACTCTTCTATCACACATCTCATCTGATACTTTTCTCCACCCGTTCCAGCCTGCCTGCACACGCTTCTTTGTCTCTTTTCCACACTCTCCATTGCTCTGGACTGCTGATCCTAAGTACTTAAAATCTTCCACCTTCTTTATCTCTTCTCCCTGTAAAAACCTGACTTTTCCATTTGAGTCTCTCTCATTCACACAAAAGTAAAAACGATGACAAAAACTGGTAAGATCAGGATGAGGAACTGTAGGTCAGATGAGGATGCTGAGGATAAAGATCAACCCTCCCTCCGTCTGTATGAGACAGAGAGCAGCTTGAGCAGCTCGTTGCACTTGCTGTGTCAAAAGGAGAGTTACAGGCGCTCTTTGAACCGTCAGTAGTGAGATGATTTAATCTGTTTGTCTAAAAAGAAAAATAATTTTAATATTTTTTAATTAAATAGTTAAATAATTTATTTTAAGTTTTTTAGTTTGGATTTTTTTTTTTTTTTAATTTTAACTAAAAAATGTGGATTTTTTTTAGTTTAACTGCTCTGACTAATTAATTTTTCATCAGGGATAAAAGAAATCAATCTTATACATGATTGTGTGTGTGTGTGTGTGTGTGTGTGTGTGTGTGTGTGTGTGTGTGTGTGTGTAACTATGTCTTTATGTGTGTATATGTATGTACTGTATATGTATATATATTTTGTGTGTATGCATGTCAGTGTATATTCGTGTGCACAGTATTTCCGTGTGTGTGTGAGCATGTGTATGTGTACATGTGTGTGTGTGTGTCTGTCTGTATGTGTGTTTAAGTGTGTGTGTGTATCAGCATCTGTGTGTGTTTCAGTGTGTGTGATTCTTCCATGTTTACAGGTGTGTGCGTTTGTGTGTCTCTATGTGTGTATATGTGTGTCAATGTGCGTGTGTGTCAGTGTGTCTGTGTGTCAGTGTGTGTGTGTGTGTGTGTGTGTTCTGCAGGATATCAATAACCACGCTCGTTTATTCACCGATGATTCAGCTGTGAATAATTTAAATAGTTTTCCGTTTGAAAATAGATTGTTTTTCCTTTAGCTGTGTTTATGCTCCTGCTGCACACACACGTACACGCACACACACACGCACACACACACACACACACACACACACACACACACACACACACACACACACACACACATCCTCACACAGACACACTAAAACAAGGCGGCTCACATCTACAGGAAGTCTTCACGAAGAGGATTACTCGTCCGTACAGTGGAGAGAGAGAGCAGCGGGTCTAAGACTGACTGACAGTTTGCACTCATCCTCTGCATCCCCCTTTTTTCTGCAAGCTGTGCAACCCATTTTCAACACCCCTTCACCCCCATCTTTCTCTCTCTCTCTCACGCACAAGCACACGCACCCTGTGCCCCCATGTTACCCTTCTGCATGCAAATACATTCATGGAATAGCCACAGTGGACGGCGAAGACATTATTTCTAAGACATCCATCCACACATCATCTATCTCTCTATCTATCCATCCGTCCATTCATCCATCTGTCCATCCATTCGTCCATCCATCCATCCATCTAGAAGTGGCATTCAATAACCACATGTTAAAAAACTTAGTTTGTTATGCCCTCCTGGATTTCTGTTAATATCGGTGCAACCCCTTCAAAACCACTGCTGGGGTAAAAATATCTGAATCACTTAATAGTTTTCATTATGGTTCCAGCTTCAATTTTTATAAAATATTTCCAAACGGTCAATTAGTTTTCTTTCCCAGCTTTTTCAAAGGCCGCTGCTTTCAAAAGTGCATTTTTGCTCTAAAGCGTTTGACCAATTGCATTCCTGCCAGCATTTGTTGCCAGGTAGACTAAAATTAATGGAATTTTTTAAAAGACCTTCAGAATATATTCTGTTGGTTTTCTCTGTACAAAGTGAACAGTGATTTTGAATTTTGTTTCAACCAGTCAGATTTTGAGCTGGTCTCCCTGGACCAGAAATTCCACGTACTCTGCGCCCTCTTGCAGGCGGTATCGCTCACTGATTGGACAGTCACAGAGTTTATTAGATAAACTAGCAAACATCATCAGTGGTAGGCTACCTGAACGAGCAGGGGGTCTAAAGCTAAGGGGTTTTTTTTGTTAGCAAATAAGTGAAAGAGGAAAACATATAAATTTGGTGGCTGTAAAACGTGGTTTTCTCATTTCATAATAATGTATACTTTATTGATCCCTCATCAGGGAAATTTATGTGCTGCATTACACCACAGCAGGCTGCCATGATGGCACCAATGGTGGGAGAAACAGGGCCTTAGATGTGAACTCAGTAAAATCGAGCCTGTGAACCTCCGGTTCAAGGGCAAATGCTCTACCACTGAGCCACCACCTCCCATAAGCAATTACATTAATTTAATTTGTAAACATATGATTGTTTATCAGCTCTTCAATTTGTTATTTTTGAGGGGTTTTGGAAGATTTTCAAACTCAAAGTGCCAAGTTAAACCACAGTAAGTATTCTCTGGGCATGTCTCGTAGAAAGAGAACCTTTTGGCCTCTGTTCCTGTAGAGAGTTTGGAAAAAAAATACTTACCAAGACAGCTGTGGGTCATGAGAAGTCACCTTCCTGTGCTGGATGGTGGGATGAGAAGAAGATGAGGAAAAAAGACCGAGGCATATGAAAGACACTGGGCATGCTGATAAACATAGATTCAGTATGTATACAAAAAAAAATCTGCCATGCCAACCGGCAGAAGGGTGCAGGTTGGGGATACAGTGGTCCCTCACTGTAGTACAGTTAATGTTTTGTGGCCTTGCTGTTTTGCAGTTTTGTGGGACAATTTTGAACATTTGTTGTCTGCTTCCCAATTGACGTATTGGGTTGTGCGTGCTGATTGGTTGTAAATATTGTAGATGAGGGGCGGCAACCTACACCTACTCGCCAAAGCAGGGCAAATTTGATAGAGTTCTGTGGCCCACTATGCACAAAACTACCCTTCCAACAAGCCTGTGATGTTTTTTACATCAATGTTGCTCATAGACGTTGCTAACAATTTTTGTGCTTAAAAATGTGTGGTTCACTTGCAGCAGACTATCGAATCATACTGTGTGTGTACTTTAATAATGAGGCTAGGCACAAATTGTAGTGGTAATCGGGGTTTGATTTGAAATGTTCTGTAATTGTACAGTGAATGCCGAGGTTCAAAGTCGAGAGAAAGGAACCAGAATGGTGTCTTTCATTCTTTAAAGCGAGTAGTTTGTTGATTAACGAATCGGGTGGGACAACTTTTCTGATTGCAATTGAAATGGTCGCTGTTTTATCTTAATAATATTTTTCTATAACAGTTTAAACTTCAAGAAAAGTTTGTAAAAAGCACTGCTTTACGCTCCTTTTTTTTGGACGACCACCATCTCTGCCTCTGTTTTGATAAAGTCCTGTTTCCTTCATCTTGCATGAGTAATGACAGGCGGTGCTGGCTCACTGTTAGACCAATGCATATGCATCATGGGATTGACAAGATCATTATTTGGAGTTCTAACGGCCTGATTGCTGAATGCCTGTTTGAGAAAAGTCATTGAACTGTGTAGTGATAGGGGTTTGCAGCCTTAAAACATCGATAGGAAAAAAAATGGACTAATTTGTCGATTTCCCCTGTGCACAAAGTAGTCATTTATTTTTACAACATAACTCATGTAATTAATTTCTGAATTTCCCCACAGGGATCAATAAAGTATTTATTTATTTATTTCTATCTCAGTGGAAACCCTTAAAAAAGCACAAACTTTGAGGGAAATGGCATAATTTAGTTAAATTCTTCTAGTTTATCTCCATGTTTGAGACTAAATATCTGTTTTTCTTCTGCAGGTACTATGAAACGGGCAGTATCCGGCCCGGGGTGATTGGGGGATCCAAACCAAAGGTTGCTACACCCAAAGTGGTCGACAAGATCGCCGATTACAAACGCCAAAACCCCACCATGTTTGCCTGGGAGATCAGGGATCGGCTGCTGGCCGAGAGAGTCTGCGACAATGACAGCGTCCCCAGCGTCAGCTCCATTAACAGGTACAAGGGTCACCATACGTCCAGATTTAAACTGGTGTTCTGTCGAGATGTACTGCCTTGTCAAGACGAGCTACCATTAGCTCCACCTATCGATTTATGTTAACTATTCAGTTACACCTGAACCCAAACTGAATATTGTTTAATTTTGTCTGATTTTTTGGTTACTAATCGTGTCGGTTGTTTACTTAAATTATTGAAACGAATGGCGATAAAGTTGTCAGCAAATGTGCAAAATCGTGTCGCCTGTTTCTCTATTCAAATCTAAACTCTAGCACACTAACGTTGGTCATACTACAGTATTATTTTTATGTACCACACACAGAACAATGGAAAAGTCGAACTAGGTCTGTTTCATCACCCTCCATCACTGTGTGGTACGCTGGAGCCAGGGACAAACACTGACTGCAGCGCATTGTGCGCTCTGCAGAGAAGGTGATCGGCTGCAGCCTTCCATCTCTCGAAGACCTGTACGTCTCCAGGACTCGGGGGCGTGCAGGTCGGATAGCAGCTGACCCTTCCCACCCTGGACATGGACTTTTTGAGCGACTCCCCTCGGGCAGGAGGCTCCGGTCCATTTGGACCAGAACGTCCCGCCACAAAAACAGCTTCTTCCCTTCTGCCGTTGGACTTATGAACTCTTTATAACCTGGATCCCCACATCTCTTAGTCACTTCCCTCTTGTCACTTTACTATCTTTATTATTTTCTATTATTTTCTATGACATTGCACTACTTTTCTTTTTCTTCTGAGCGCTCTGAGTTTTGTTAAAATTATTATTATTATTTTTATTTATTTTATTTTTATTATTTTTATTTTATATGTTTGCACACCAGTATCAAAACAAGTTCCTAGTCTCTGATATTTTTCACTGACATGGCAATAAAAGCATTCTGATTCTGATTCTGCTTTCTTCTTCTGCATCAGAGAAGAATGCACTGTGCATGTAACGTCATTTTGTTGTGCAATTACTGTATAAAAAATTCTGCAAATTTGAGTGTTTAGTGGACACAATTTCAGCCTGAAAACAGTCCTGAACAGTTACATTTAGCCAAATATCGATGTCTTTCGAGGGTGCAATATCGGCCGATAAATCAGTCGGGCCCGACATATGCATACAAAAGTTAAATGTTGCAATTTTCATTTCCTCCCCAAAATGCTGCAAGATATTTTCCTCTGTGATGTTGTGGACACGGCCACCCTACACAGCAGGGTGGAGTGTTGGTGTTGATATGTGGGGAGGTGGTGGGGTGGGTCTCCATATGTATGAAGGAGCTACAACACCATGGTACAATGACAAGCCTCTCACACGGGGAGGGATGGAGAGAGAGAAACAAAAGAGAAGAAGAGAAAAGGAAATGAGAGGAGAGGAAAAGGAAAAGAAAGAGGAAGAAAAGCTCTGCATGAGCAGCCAAGCAGGAAGTGTGACGCCCCATGTCACACACACACACAGAACAGCAGAGAGACGCAGGCAACACACACAGAAACACACACACAGAAAGAAAGAGACACACACACACATACGTACATAAAGAGGGAGAGAGACACAGACACACACAGACAAAAAAGTATGCACAGTAGCAAAGACAGAACATACAGAACACACACAGAGGGTAACACACCTGCTCACACACAATTTTAAGAAGCTGACTTGCAAATAAAAACAAATATACACACAAAAAGACTTTCACAGTGACACACACATGCACGTACACATGCACACTTACACACCCACCCAGAAAAAAAAGACCGACACTCACACACACACATCCACACATATTCACATATCCACACATTCACATTCACACATCCACACATATTCACATATCCACACATATTCACATATCCACACATATTCACTCGAACACAAAACACTCACACAGAAACCCACACAAACACACATGCAAGTAAACAGATACAGAAACACAAATCCATTTTCTGAACTGTTTTATCCCAGTTAGGATTGAGGGGTTTGCCATAGTCTATCCTGGTTGGCTTCTGGCAAGAGGTAGGGTACACCCTGAACAGGCTGCCAGTCTGTTGGAGGACGAAATACTGATAGATGCTCAAAATAATCACACACTAATTCTTCTTTTCTCCACAGGATCATTCGGACTAAAGTACAGCAGCCGCCTGGACAGACCGGATCCGTACCGCCGCACAACTTAGGTACGTCAAGATCTTAATGATCCTCTGAATGAGGAGTTTGATGTTCAAAAGAAACCACTCAAGTAATAGTGATAAACTATACATGGACCAAAATCCCATGCTACTTGGAGTTCTGTACTTTGTTCAACTTTGAAAACGTCCATCTTGAAAATGATTTTGACTAAATCTGACCTTAAGCTTTTTACAATGTGTTACAAAATTTTCTGCAAATGAAATTTAAGTGTCATCAAGATTATTTTTTTGGTTTATCTGAATTGTTTTTAATTACAGGATTTTTGGAGTCCTGAAATCAGATTTTTGTAATAATCGGTTTGTCAGTTGATCCAATTAGAAGAAAAACTCCTGAAGGTTGTCCCACATTCTTAAGCAGATCAATATTTCCATCAATCTTGGAAAGGAAACTTATCCCTGCCGCTGGAAAGCAGGAAATATGTGGATGAAAGCATTCTATTTTTCACAGATTAAGGAGATTTGTGTCTGATTCAGAGCGCACAATGTACCGTACAGATAAAGACATGATGAGGAAGGATTTTGTCAAACAAATGGGCAGCTGCTAAAATGACATTACAAAGCAGCAAACAGGAAGTGAGGAGGATCCTCAACACACACAAAATGCTGAACAAGATTTAAAAGTTCTGTTTCTGCTTTCTTTCACTGTGTCAGAGACAAGTGAGCAGTGCAGGGTTTTTTCTGTAAATACTGTACCAGTAAAGCCAGTAAGATGGGTAAATGAAAACAGAACCCAATGTGACCAGATGTGGACACCAACTCCATGTTACAATATACAGACTTCTTTACTTTGTTCAACTTTTTTTAAAAACTCCACATTGATCATTTTCTTGAATGTAAATTGGCCACCAAATATTGTTCTCTGCAGCGACAGTATGACCAGTAAAACCAGTAACATGCTGGTAATGAAGACAGACCACCGTGTGACCTGTAAAAGGGTGGCTTAGCATAATGAAACCACTTCTCCCAGCAGTGGATTGTCTTGCAGTATCTTTTCTATCTTTATAATCACACATTGTCTATTAATCTAAATTAATTTCCACACACTGCTCTCTCGCTCCTGTCTTTTTACCCATATTCGCATGCACGCACACACGTGCACGCTCGCAGATTACACAGATAAATGGGTCCCAGTCCCAGGCGGAAAATTGAACACTTGGATTTGCAGAATAAGAACGTTGTGTTCTGATAAAAAAAGGAGAGAAAAGAAAGAGAAAGGAAAATCAGATAATTGAAGTGCTAAATCAAGTGATGGAAAAAGGAGGGATCTGCATTTATTATGCTGCTGAGGTGTGGGGGAATTTCACCCACTAGTTTGTTTTTTAGTCTTCTTATTCCCTCCTCGGTCTTGTCTTGGTGTGTTTGTGGGGTCTGCTGGGAGAGGGGATTAGGATGTCTGTTGCCACACCTTTCCGTCCCTGTGGGGATGCCATACTGTCACTCAGCCCGGGCGTCCAGGGGCACAGATAAGGGACTGAATGTGTCATTGTGTGTGTGTGTGTCACTGAAGCGGTGACAAGTATGTCGCTGTGTCGCCCAGCGAGCAACGTGTCTCCTCCAGGGGAAAAGATCAGAGGAGGAGACATCAAGCAGAAAAACACCAACACAAGAGACTTTTTTTATCCTCGTTTTTTTCTGTGAAAAACTGTAGTGCATCTTTGTTCGAATAAAAAAAAGAATGATAAAGAATTAAAGAGGGGTAACCGTGCTTTTGTGGGATAATAACTAGTAGCATGAACCCACAGTAAAAACAAGATACACATAAAAAATAAATCAAAATACAGGTCAGTTATGTTTACATTTCTGACCTGGGATTAAAAACTCTGAGTGGTCTGTTAAAAAGAACCCAGTTTTATATCTTTCCAGTTAAACTGAAACGAGGTGCTGGTCCGGAAAGCTTACAAATGACTCAAATAGACATGAAAGAAACAGAAAACTATCCTGTTTTTTTTAACGAGGGAAGGCAATGCAAGGCAAGTTTATTTGTAGCACAATTCATACAAAATATAATTCAAAGTGCTTCACAAGAAGAAAAAAAAAGCATTCAAATCACAAAACATAAAATCAAAAAGTTTAAAAATCAAATAAATAAAAGAATTAAAACATACAAAAAGAGTAACTACAGAACTGTTTTCAGCTTAGATTTAAACATTGCCACAGTAGAGGCCTGTCTCACAGCCTCAGGAAGTTTTGTTCCAGACTTTTACAGCATAAAATTGAAATGCAGCTTCTCCATGTTTAGTCTTGACTATGGGCACCAGCAGGAGGCCGGACCCGGAGGTCCTCAGAGTTCTAGATGGTTCATAAGGTACTAACATATCACAGATATACTTCGGTGCTAGACCATGGAGAGACTTAAACACAAGCAGAGCAGCTTTAAAGTCTATTCTCTGATCCACAGGAAGCCAGTGCAGAGACTTGAGCACAGGACTAATGTGATCATATTTTATAGTTCTTGTTAGGACTCGAGCAGCAGCATTTTGAATAAACTGCAGCTGTTTTAAAGCCTTTTTGTTCAGACCAGTGAGTAGACCGTTGCAAAAATCTAACCTACTGGAAACAAATGCATGGATGAGAACCTCTAAGTCTGTTATAGAAACCAAACCTCTGATTTTGGGAATGTTTTTAAGGTATCAAAGGCTGCTGGTGTAATTGATTTGATGTGACTATTTAAGTTAAAGTCTGAGTCCATTATTACTCCCAGATTTCTAACTTGATTTGTCGGTTCTAGAGAGAGAGATTGAAGGTAACTGATGACACTTTCTCTTTGTTTCTGTGGAGAGTCCTGGAATGGCCAAGTCAAAGCCCTGATCTTAATCCCATCGAAATGCTGTGGGGTGACTTGAAACGGGCTGTACATGCAAGACACCCCTCAAACATCTCACAGCTAAAAGAATTCTGCATTGAGGAGTGGGCCAAACTTTCTCCTGATCGATGTCAGAGACTGGTAAAAGGCTACAAAAAGCGTCTCGTTGAAGTTATATCAGCCAAAGGGGGCAACACTAGCTATTAGGGGGTACGGTGTACTAACTTTTTCCTCCATTAAAATTCCTACTTTGTTTTTTTTCTTTTTTTGGATTTGTCAAACAATGTTCATTGTTTTTGGTAAATTGCAATCAAATCACTTTCTTTTTGAAAAATACATATAAACATGACTGGATATCGGTATGTGAACCATTTCTAATTAAAGAGCTGATTATTTAATGGGGTGTCCTAATTTTCTCACATGCCTGTATGTACTTAACAAATGTATGTAATTAACAAAAAGTTAATTTGGCATGAAATCTTCCACTAAACGTATATTAGATAGAAGACATATCTTAGCCTGTGAAAAGAGGAGGTTCTGTTTGGGTGAAGAAGAGGTCCTGCTTCACTGAAAGAGTTCAAGTATCTTGAGGTGGACTTAGGATGAAGGTCTACAGATCAACTCTTGATTCAACCATTCTCCATCAAGTCTCCTCTGTTGTCTCAGTGGTGTCAGCACGTAGATTACATAATCATACTGAAGGAGAAATTTTGATGTTCAGTAACCCTCACCGATGCCCACCAACTATAAAGGTGTCCAAACGAAATCAAGGTTGAACTTCTTGTGGAGAAAGAATTAGAGGATCTGAGAGTCAGACACAGTTTAAATCAATCTCAAAGATGGAATACTGGCGAAAACACATACACAAGATTGCATTTCGCATTTTTCAAGATAGTCTATCACTAAGATGCCAACATGATCCTCTGGAAATGATGAATCAAAAACTTTGATCTGATTTGTAATCTTTTTATACCTCCACCTGACAAGTACAGAGGAGGCTTTGAGTGCTTGGACTCTTCTTGCAGCTGTGATTCTGTAACACCTTTGTGAACTCGATTCCTCACAAACCACTGGAAGGATTTTAATGAATTTGTTCACAGTACCAACTATAGATGAACTAATTAGGTTTTTAGGGTCATGCGACCAAAGGAGAAGGTTACAAAAGTAGAGGTCACACATTCCTGTGGTCTCCCAAACTAGAGAAGAGATTTTAATGAAACTGCCCACAGTTACTCAGTGTCCACTATAGATGATCCTAGAGAATCACCTCCAAGTTGTCACATCTTTTTGCCACTTATAGTGTACTAGTGTGGAAGCATATCGTTTGACCACCTGCCTTCAACTTATTTGTTTTGTATTTTTTGCAGCTACGTCCGTGGCAGCTACACAAGTTTCAGCCGTGACCAGCGACTCAGCCGGCTCCTCGTACTCAATCAGCGGCATCCTTGGAATCAGCTCTGCTGCGGACGTGGGCAAAAGAAAGAGAGATGAAGGTGAGGGCTCACGTCCTATGGCTTTGATGGAAAGATATTTTTACGATCCCACAAACACTGATTACATCACTCTTTTTCATTTTGTGTGGGAAGAACTCCTGAAATCCACTGACAGATGTATACGAGTCTGTCCATACACACGATATGCAAACTGTGAAGCAAACATCTTCATTGAGAAATCCACATTTATTTACTGATAGAGCCTGACTGAGCAGGAGTATGGGGGGTCTACCTGGGTAGGAGTTTATGCATGCACTATCGATCACATATACTGTCATATCCGATCGATGCTGCATGCTGATAAAGGTGTGAGGTGGTGCTCTCACATGTACTTTGGTTTGTGGCTGTGTACGTGGAGATGTCAGTAGCATTAAAAAGCCATCACGCAGACAGTCTCCTGCGGTAAATGAGACAGGACCAGATGTTGGAACGAGGAGGGGGATGACAGAAAGCCACTTGGGGCTCCTTTTCCCTGTCTCCCCTCCGTCGCACTCGTTTCTGCTTCATAAAGACACGCACTTTGCTACACACATACTGTACCGGATCGTTTTCCCAGCGCTGATGAATTTTCAAATCCTTCCAGCAGGTTTCAGGTGAATCCCAGATGAACCGTGATATGCTCGCTACACCCCATTTACCCATCAGAAGAATAAAACACACCACATAGATTTACACATAGATACCCCTGGAACAGTTTCTATTGATGCTTGAGCTTAACTGTGTTTGCATCTTGATGGTTGGAGGGTAATGACCAACCAGGTGAGAAGTCTAGAGTTTGCCTTTACAGGAGTTATGCTGACCACTCACACAATATGGAGGAGGGTCTTAGCACTCACCTTCTTATCTGTCTATTGGGAGCAGACAGGGTGCCGTAGCCCATCCTGGCTAGGGGCAGGATACACCCCAAACAGGTCGCCAGTCTGTCGCGGGGCCACACACACAACCATACACACTCTTTCCTGGGGTCAATTTAGCACCGGCCAATCAACCTAACATGCACATTTTTTGGAGGGCGGGAGGAAACCGGAGTACCCGGAGAAAATCCGTGCAAATACAGGGAGAACATGCAAACCCCACACAGAAAGGGCAGTGTTCCAAGCCTTGTGCCCCAACCGAGACTTGAACCCAAGACCATCTTGCTGTGAGGCCACTGCTCCACCGTGCTGCCTGTATAAAGTACGGTAGCAGTAAAACTTACACAAAACCAATCTCCAAATCTTTTATTTGATTAGAATCTGGAGTCAGAGGTTTATGTATTGTACTTTTTGTTATGTCGACCACTCACAGAATAGGAGGAGGCTTTTAGCACTCGGGCTGTTTGTAAATCCGTGCATCCAAAACACATTAGTTACTCTAACCAATGAATTAGAATTAGTTTATTCTTAATTTAGAGCCTTTAGATTTAATTAGACCACAGCTGTAATTCATGGCCCGAGCCCGACCCGACTGTTGGATACCCGTCGGGTACCCAACAGGTCGTCTCGATTTCTCAGGCCGGGTCGGGCTCAGGCTTGCACGTGAGTGGTCATGTAATGCGCTTCAATTAGCATGAAAAATACGTTTTGAAAAACAAAGATGGAGGAGGTTAAACAAAGGCTTGCCTCTGGCATTTATTCATTACATACATTTATTTATCTTAAATCATGTATAAATGACTCATTCTTGACAAAAGCCGAATAATGTCGGACTCTAAACTAGTTCGGGCTGTCAATCAAAATGTTCTTGTCGGGCTTGTGGCAGTTTTTGACCGAATTCTGTCCAGCTCGGGCCCTTTTGGGCCGAACTTTTCAGACTTGATTATAGCTCTAAATCCCACTTTTTCTAGAAGGTAGGGACCACGCATAAGTGAAGCCGACGTAATTTTACAGCAGTTTTACACCTGCTGGTTTTACACCTGCTGTAAAATCACTTTCTTCGAATGTGGGCGTGGTAGGGAACAAAATCCGTCGCCAAGAACAATAAAACGTTAAAATTATACCAAAATATTGGGCGGGAGGGCTTTTGTGAATGTGATTTCTCCCAAACCACTGGATGAAACTGCACACAGTTACCATTTATAGATGAACTTAAAGTGTATGTGACACAGTGTGACACCAATATGAAACACAAATGGATGTATTCGATGTTTAATGATGCCAAGATAAACACCACTATTGTTCTCCATTAAGAAGAGAAGTAATAAGTTGTAAATGTTTTTTTACTGTTGGAAGTCTACTCATACCCCATCCCTACAGTATGTAGCCAACATTTTACCAAGACTGGTTCCATCCTACCCCATTCCTCATGGAGTAAATGGGAATAGAAGTCCACTAAAAAAAGAACCTGCAACCAGAGGCTGTGCCCACTATGTTCCTGTAGAAGCATGGTTTGTGATACGAACAGGCACATCGTTTGGCACATGGGCGATAAACTATTCTTGTTTCCCCCCAAATCAGACCAATGTATTCTTTCCATAGACACTTGTTGAAAATAATTTAAACTCTGTTCTTGTGTTAAAACTGTTCCAACAGTGATCAAATTTTTTAAAGTATACTTTATAAATCCCTCACTGGGAAATTTATGTGCTGCACTACACCGCAGCAGGCTGCCATCTATGCTGGGAGAAATGGGGGTTAGGTGTCTTCTCCAAGGGCCTTAGACATGAACTCAGAGGGATGTGAACCCGTGAACATCCAGTCCACAGAACAACATTCTAACCACTGAGCCACCGTCTCCCTCTGCTGAAATGCTGCTGAAAGCAAAAATAAGCATGATTGGAGATGTTTTTTTTCTGCTATTTTAAAATCTTAAAATTTTTTCATTTTAATCAACTGGAATGATGACTAATCGTAAAAATCTTTTTACATCAATCTGTCAAGTGCCATTTTTTACGCATTTTTTAGTTTTCAAAAAGAAAGATTCGCCCTATATGAGTTACTATGTAACATGGTGGTCCACATACGGTATGTTTAATATGTATTATTATATAAACATTTATACAGTCACATTTACATAGTTTAATATTTGGCTGACGGAGGTTTTCTGCACGTCAGCACAAGTTGTTATGACTTGTTGACCATTTAAGACTCACATGGCATAAAAAAAAAATCAAACAGTGGGATGAATATGATTAACAAAGACTGATTTGAGGAGGGTTTCGAAATGAGCTTCCTCCACTGGGTGGCTGGGCTCTCACTCAGAGATCGGGTGAGGAGTTCTTCCATCCAGGGGAAGCTTGGTTGCCGAACCGCTCCTCCTTCAGGTTGAGAGGAGCCAGATGGGGTGGTTCAGGCATCTGGTCAGGATGCCTCCCGAGCGCCTTGCTGGTGAGGTGTTGGGCACGTCTCACTAGAAAGAGACCATGAGGCAGATCCCGGACCGCTGGAGAGACTATGTCTCACAGCTGGCTGAGGAACAACTCAGGATCCCTCCGGGTGAGCTGGAGCATGGAGCTGGGGTGAAAGAAGCCTGGGCTTCCTGTCTGAGGCTGTTGCCCCCATGACCCGGCCCTGGATGAGCGGAAGACGACAGAACGGAAAGTTTAGGAATTAGTTTCAAGTGTTGACATTGTTCTGCTGTTTTTTGTTGGTATTTTACTCCAACTTTAAATGTAAACTTTGATCTTCTTTAACTTTAATCTCATCGTTAATAAAATGAGTCCTAATGACCAGAGCAAAGAGCAGAGCGAGGACGTGTTGTTCTAATTAGCAGCATCATCGTCTAACTCTGGTCTTTCTCTACACCATGTGAAAACCTGCATCACTTCTGGTTCCACAGAAAGCGTTCCGTCATTCCGCCTGTGTGTTTTATCTTTCTGTGGTGGGGGTCTGCGTGGTTTGCTCTGCGGTCTAATTAACAGCATTGCTAATCACAGCTTCCATTAGAACAGCCCCCGCTGGATAATGACACACACACACAGCGAGGGGTGACAGCACGAACAGCATGCACACACACAGAAGAAAGCCTGCTACTCACACACATACACATATGATTAGCAGAGCAGACATTCTCACACACACACACACACACACACACACACACACACACACACACACACACACACACACACACACACACACATACTGTATATTTACTTTTCCCTCTTTTTTTATTGATTTTTTTGTCTTTTTAATCTATAAAGTGTTGATTTTTATTGTAAATTATGATGTCATATCTTAGATTTGCTCACATTTATACTTACTTATTTACTTTTTACTCTATTTTGACTTCACAAGGGGTCACACAAGCATTTTACTTCCCACATCGTACCACTTTGGAATCGCTATCTGACAAAAATCATTTAAATTTGAGTTAAATAAGGAAACATAATAATGCAGGAGGCTTTTTTATCCAACATTCAAGTAGTTTATTATAACTTTTCAAACTATAAGTTCATATTTACGATATCAAAAAAATCTAAAATGACATGTTACATGGTATAATCTAGAAAATGTTGCTTATCAAATATTAATTTTGTATTTGTTACATTTGAACAAAGGGAAAACTAGGACAAAGTTAAAGCTAGGACCGCCGCATTCTAAATCTACCTGCAAGCGCCATGACCATCAATGTGACCACTTATGTAATTATTTATGTTTTACACTGCTTTATTGCATAAATAAACTTTTACACGACTCAGTTTTTAAAGTAATTATGATGATAAAATGTTAAATATTTTAAAACCTAGAATAAAAAAGCAAACATCAACGTAAAATGATCTAATTAATCAATAACTTACTTTATTTCAGCATTTTGTGCTGCTGCTTCTAAAATGTCCTCGTTATAAATTGGCTATCAGCTATATTCCAATATGTTAACCTGAACTTTCAAGATTTATCTAGAAAACATGGCAGACTTTATTCAGACAACAATTTTTTTACTCCCTTCATGGTGTCTCACTCAACCTTTCTAAAAATGTTTCTGTAATGGCGTCAGAGCCCTCCTTGTCTCTCTCCACAATTATAAACACTTATGTGTGGCCATAGCAATGTATTTGTTGCCATAGCAACAATTTTCAATGCGTGCTTCCCTCCAGCTGCTGCGGTACGCAGCAGGTTAGAGGAAATAAAATGCTTATAAATTTTGAAATGTTCGTTTTTGGAACACAAAAACTACATTAAAAAATAGAAAACATGTTTATATTAAAAGTCATTAAGGGTCAGCCTCCCAGGTTGTGTTTTATTTTTTTAAATTAGCATATTTACCCTTTTATGCATGAATTATGATGGACAACTCCAGCAGTCAAAATGACGGCTGTGGAGGTTCTAGTTTTAAACCTGCCTTTCTCACGGATGAAAAAAAATGATCTTTTCCAAGTTGGTTAACAAATTTTTGTAAGACTGCTGTCATCATTTTAAAATATAGAATAATCAATTACACTTAATTAAATAATAAGATATATATTTCATATTCGATCACATGACATTTTTAACGGTACTTGACCATCAACTTAATTCACTTCCAATTTAACTTGTGAGCTCTTACCAGCAGCTGTGCGAGTGGTAGGAACAGTGGGAGGTGGGCTGGCAGGATGTGTGTGTGTTGGTGGGGGTAAAGCCCTGTGGTGACCTGTGGCCCCGGCCAAAGCAAGGGGAAGTACGGGGTGAGCGGGGCAGAATGGAGATGAATGAAAGTGAATGGGAGAACTTGACTTGTGGGGCCAAAAGGGGACTATTGTACCGTCACCTATTCTTTTACACACTAAAGCTCTTTCTGTGTGTGTGTGTGTGTGTGTGTGTGTGTGTGTGTGTGTGTGTGTGTGTGTGTGTGTGTGTGTGTGTGTGTATGCCTATCCAACATGGGGATCCTCTCCAGGACAGGTAGGTTATGTTTTTCTAAGCGATCATGTTTGAGTGTGTGTGAGGGGGTCTCTGTGACGTGCAGCATACGGAGGTCCCTTGTTTGTGTCGGAGAGATGTTGGATGGTATTTATTCAGAATGCTGGTTTGACCTCTCACCTTCATGTGCATCCACTGTGACATCCAGCAGCTTACCAAATAAAAGAAGTCGGGTAGGAGCAGGAGACGGGGCAGGACGAGTACGAGGAGGGGTTTTTCCTGCCCTTCACCTCCCAAAAACTTTGATCTGTGGACCCGCACACACATTTAGCAGCAAGCTTGGGTGATGAGGTCAGACCTAAGACACCCTGGGAGGGAACTTTACACGTTTCAAACACAATGTTTTTAAAATCAGACTAAAAGGTGAGATCTCAAGACGATGCACGTAACTAGTGTGCAAGTCCATGTTTTGTCAAAACATGTTTTTTTTTTTTTTTATCTAAAATCTTTTTGTTCCTTTTAAAAGTTTTTTTTTCACAAAAATCTATTTACAAAGTAGTGTTTAAAATATGTCTGAAAACTTTTAAAAATGTTTAAAACGTCATAAACTGTGGCGTTCAAAGACATTCATCAGAAACTTTTTTTAAAAAAACATTAGAATTACCTGGTGTGTCTTCAAATGTGAGTCACAAACAAGCTAGATTATTTTTTTTTCTTCTTCTTCTTTCATTGTGTGTTTAGTCTGTCATCCAGTAGTCCCAGGGACGGCTTGGGCCCAGTGGGAATCAAACCAGGTTCTTCCGGTCGAAAGACAGAAACTCTACCACTGAGCCAATGCCTCGTCTGACCAAACACGCTAGATTCATGTCTTTGGCGTGTTCTCAGTTCTTGTATGAACTTGTTTTGTTTTATTTAGTATAATAATCAGTAAGGGTCCTGACCTTATTTTTTTTAAATATACTTTATTAATCCCTCACCGTGAAATTTGTGTGCTGCACTACTACACCACAGAAGGCTGCCAGCTACGACGGCACCAATGGTGGGAGAAACAACGGGTTAGGTGTCTTCTCCAAGGATCCTAGACGTGAACTCAGTGAATTTTTTTTTCTTGCGATCCCAGTCTCCACCAATAGAAATCAGATCCAATGACTGATGTTGAGGTGATTTCTGGATTATTGGACTTTCTAAGTGATTTTCTCTGATATGTGGCAGCATTTTTGCAAGTTTTTAACCGGTCAGAAAGTTATTTTTCTAAATATTCCTTCTTTAATAGAACTAAATACAATCTGTTGTTGTTAAAAGACTTGTCATTTATTATCTGATGTGTTTTACCTGCAATAAATTATTTAAAAAAATAGATTTAAAAAGCTGGACGTGTGGTTGGCTCACCCCTCACCTGTCTATGTGACTCATAGACAGGTAAGGGGTGTCTCACCTGTCACCTGTGAGACAGGCGACAAGTGTCGAAGTGTCCCTCGAAGTGTCCCTCGAAGTGTCCCTCGAAGTGTCCCTCGAAGTGTCCCTCGAAGTGTCGAAGAGGGACAGAATGAAAGTGAAACATGTCATCAATCATGCTAAATCCCTTCTACCCCCTCCATGAATTTTGGACCACCTGAAGAGAAGCTTCAGCAACAGACTCCTGCAACCCAGCTGCTCAAAGGAACGGTATAGAAAATCATATCTGCCGTCCTCCATCAAAATATTTAACCTTTTACTTTCAAACTCGTTACGACTTACCTTTCACAACAATTAAAAAAAAAAGTCATGTTGTTTGATTGTAGCTCTGCAGCACTCAAATGTCCCTTCAGGGATTGAAAGGCCGGATGAAGCAGATGGTGCTTTACTGAAGGTCTAGGTGGGAAATACAATGCTGTTTTCTCTGCATGTCTGAGGAAATATGAGCTCTTCTGATTGGTTGTAGTTTAAAAGATGGAGGAGAAGAGGAGTGCTGAGGGAGAAGGCGGAAGAAGGAAACAATAAGGGCTTATTGTTTGTTTTGTTCTGCTGTGAAAAAAAAGAAAGAGAAACTCTTTCCTTCTGAGACTGAATCACACAGATAGAAGCAGCTGTGTGCGTGTGTGTGTGTGAATGGGATTTAACTCGTCACGCCAATGAGTTTCTTTACCCATCCATGGATACAATGAGGCCGTCCGGATATCAGGCGGCCACGCCCACCACCTTCACACACACATTCACATGATATTGATTATTATAAATCACAGCTTTGTTCTGACTGCTCTTCTACAGCAGAGCGGGACGTCTCTCTGATGGTTTTGGTCGCCCCGTGCTGGCGGGCCGGGGTCAGCGATGGGTGTGTGTGTTTGTGTGTGTATGTGTGTGTGAGTGGGTAGAAAGCAATAAGCCGACTGAAATGGTGCCATCAGAGCTACATGACTGATCAATTGAATTCCATCATGAAGACTGGGCACTGGGATTAAATGGGTTGCCGTGGGTTACCAGGCTAAAGCATCGCACTGCCTTTATCTCCTCTCTGATTGGTCTGTCACAAGAGACCTGGACTATACACTCACACTGCACACACAGTCTGTGTGTGTGTGAGAGAGAGTGTGGGTGTTTGTGTGTGTATTTGTGGGTGAGGGAGTGTCTGTTTGAGTGTGTATGAGTGTCTGTAAGTGGGCGAGTATGAGTAAGAAAGTGTGTGTCCGTGCATGGGAGTGTGCATGTGTGTATTTGTGCAGGAGTGTGTGTGTGTGTGTGTATGCGTATATGTGTGTGTATATGCATATCTTTGTATTTGTGTGTGTGTTTGAAGGTGTGTCTGAGTGTGCGTGCATGTGTGAGTGACTAATTTTTTCTGTGCAAGCGTGTGTGTGTACAGAAGTGTTTATATCTCTTGTGTGTGTGAGAAAATTTGTATTTTTGAGTGTGTTTGAGTGAATGCACGACGAGATATGTGTGTGTGTGTTTTTGTGTGTGTGTGCTTCTTTTATTTACATGCTCTTGTCTTTGTGTTTGTGTGTGTTAATGTTGTGGGTCTTTATAAGCGTGTGTGTATTTGTGTGTGAGTGTGTTTTTTTTGCATGTGTGTGTGCTGTGTATTTGTTTGTTACTGCTCCAAACAGACCAGTATTCCCAGCTGAACCCACTCTATATGTCCAAATCCCCACACAGTCCCTCCACCAGCCCCTAATTTAAAAACACAGACACACACACAGACACAGACAGCCAACCCACAGTGACCTCCTGGACTGAAATAGTCTCTGCAGAGCGGTGAATTGGGTCTCTAGCAGGGGATTTTCACCCTCATCCCCTTCTTGTCTTTATCTTTTTCTCTCCATCTCTTTCTTCTAATCATTTGTGAGCCGCGACTCTTCAGACTTCTCATAATGGTCTCGTTCAGTCGCTCAGACTCGCAATAACTTCAGGATACCAGAGCTCACAGTAATACTGATACACAAACCATCTATATATGTGGTATGTGTGTGTGTGTGTGTGTGTGTGTGTGTGTGCGTGTGTGTGTTAGTGTACTTTTGGTAGATCAACAGCCTGGTGATGGATTCCGTTTGTGTACCACTCAAATCATCCCACTCTGCAGACTTCTCTCTATAAATTTGTGTTGTTGAATTGTGCTTTTCCGGGTCGAGAGAAGCCAGACAAGGTGGTTCGGGCATCTGGTTAGGATGCCATCCGAATGCCACACTGGTGAGGTGTTTCATGCACGTTCCACCAGGGGTAGATTCAGGGGTGGGCTCCTGACCCGCAGGAGAGCTATGCCTCACAGCTTGCCGGAGAACGACTCGGGATCCTCCCGGGTGAGCTGGAGGATGCAGTTGGGGTGAGAGAAGCCTGGGCTTCCTGTCTGAAGCAGTTGCCCCTTTGACCCAGCCCCAGATAAGCAGAGAACAACAGAACGGACATCTACCAGCAGGAGTTGTGTTATTAACTTGTGGTGTTAACTCTATTTTTCTGCTTCATCAATAACTGTTTCATGTAACCAGACCAATGAAATCCTCAGTCAGTCCGGTCAAATCTATCTCTAGATAGACCTTCAACTTTCAAGGTTTCTACCATCTCTGAACATCAAAAAACACATCAAGAGGTTTTCTATTTTATTCTTGTGTGTTTGAGATCTTTCGTCCAGTATGTCAGTGTTCAAGTAGTATTCAAACTATTCAAACACCAAGTCTTACCCTCTCTCTTTCATCCATAGAATGTACGTCTGTGCTTCTGTCCAACACTGCTTTCATTTAAACTACCGTGATTAGGCTCAAAGTTACCGAGGTTTGGTAAAAAATAAAACAAAAACATGAATGTAATATCTCCCCCCCCAAAAAAACTTCACACTTTCTGTGTGAAGTTTGCATGTTCTCCTCTTTTATACATGGGTTCTTCCGGTTTCCTCCTACTCTCCAAAAATACGCACATTAGGTTGATTGGCTGCAATGAAATTCTCCCGAGGAATGAGTGTGTTTGTGGATGGTTGTGTGTGTGTGTGAGATCTCGCGACAGACTGGCGACCTGTTAGGGGTGTACCCTGCCTCTCACCTGAAATCAGCCGGAATAGACTCCAGCATCCCCCAGGACTCTGTTAGAAATAAGCGGTTCAAACGGCGAAACAAAACTGCACACAATTATTCAGTACCAACTATAGATGAACTGATTACATTTTCAGGGCCAAGTCACTAAAGGTCCCAAATTCTTGTGAACTCAATATCCTTCCAAACCACTGAAGGAACCCCCCTCTTTAAAAATTCTCTTCTTCTGACATCTTTTCTTCTTCTTCTTGCAGCTTTGCAGGAGTCACCGCTGGCCAACGGACATGGTCACAGTGGGCGGGACTTCCTCAGGAAGCAGATGAGAGGCGAGCTGTTTTCGCCGCAGCAGATTGAGGTATTGGACCGCCTCTTTGACAGGCAGCCGTCCTGTCCAATCCAGTCCAGCTCTGAGCTCTATGTGAGCACTGACCTTGGCAAGGTAAGGGCGTGGCATCCTGCAGGCATTAGATTGGGCCTTATAGGGTTTGGTAGGATTTTTATCAAAAACATCAATAAAAAGTGTAGAATTCAGCTCATTTTAGACAGCAGACTATATTTGGACTTGTTTAACTGTTTGATCTTTAAAGACACAAATCTTTTTTAAAAATACATGTTTACTTTATTTAAAAGCTAAAAATGAGATTGGACTGTTTATGTATTTAAATGTATGAGTACTGAACAAAAACCTAAAAATTAGAACAGTAAAATGTTAGAAAACTGCAGTTTGTCTAAAAACTGCGAAGTTTAAAATGTTTAAATAGAATTTTTTATCTTTATTTGAGTAACATTTAGCTTCTCGTTATCAGTTACACTAAAAAAAATAACATTAAATTGATTTTATCACAATTGTCTTTATCAAAATCTACAATTTAAGCTTTTTTTTTTTTTTTTACAACTTAGCCCCTAAAATAACTAAAAATGTCATTTAATTGCAGATAAATGACTTGTTTTAATTGTTTGTTTAAGTAACGAGTAATAAGCAAACTATTATGTAATAGCTAATAGTTGTAGTCGAACAGGAAGCAGTGAAAAAAATACTTTAGATGTTGTTTATGGGAAGGAACGGCTGCTGAACACTTGGCCATGCAAATGATTTTGTTCTGCAGTTTTCATTCTGCAGATTTCAGTTTTTTTCAGTCGGTGCATTTATTACAACACTATTCACATTTGTGCAAAATTTAGTGGATAACCTGGTGGATAACGTGTTCACGGTATTTTGGAGACCAAAAGTAAAGTTAGACTTTACTGTGTACTTTACTGTGTAAAATAAAATGGTTAAAAGATACTAAGTGTGTTTTATCTATTTTTTAAAATTGCAAATGCTTTTTAGAATTCTAATGTGGATAAAACAAAAAAAAAAAAGTACCAGAAACATAAAATCTCTTTGAGTAGACATCCGCACTGAAAAATGTAGATCCGCTTCATTTTATATTGGAAAATAACATCTGACATAGGCTATTAGTGATTCCTGATCATCCAGATGTTCCTCTTTGTCTGGCCACTTCTGAGTGGTGAAAGTACATTTTCTCCCCATCAACAACATAATTATGTTGTGCAAATCTTATTGCTTTCCATTCCTGCGTCTATGTACACGCCGCTTCACCTCTTTTCCACACTCTCTGATCCTCTTGACTGTTGATCCAAAGTGCTTAAAATTTTCCACTTTGTTGTGGCTAATTTTCGTTCCTTTTTTTTGAGGACAAACCTCCTCCATTCCAACTTTTCTTCACCTCTTCCATGCTCTGTCATCTGCATACATCATAGTTCATGGAGATTTCTGTGTAATCTGTTTGAACTCTTCTATCTCACCTACAGCACACCTCATCACAGTCTCACATTCCTCATACATGTCCTGCACCGCGCTATCCCGTCAGACCAGACCTCCTCATACAATACCACAGTTCCTCTCTGAGTACCATGTCATAAACTTTCTCTAGATATAAACTTGACTCTAGACCTTGTATAAACGTCACTTTTCTGAAATAAGCGCAATTTTGTTGAAAGTAATGAGAACCTGTGGCGTGCACACGTGACTAAATGTTGTAGAGTTCGGACAAATTGTGCAAATGTGAAAAGTGTTGTGAGAAATACACCAAGACAAAAAAATGTGAATAAAAGAGGTTATTAAGTCCTAAGATTTAATGAACAGACAAATGAACACTGTTTATGTTGTACAGAATTAATTAGTGGTGTTCTGAAGCATAAAATCAAAAGAGTTCAAATGAGTAGAAACAATAAAAACTACCTGGTGTTACTGCTTTGCTTCTAGCTGAAAGCCTGCCTGCCTGCTACGCCTTGCCATGCCCTGCCAATTCATGCCCTTTTTTTTTCTTCTTGCACAGCTAACTAACTGCGGAACGTTTCCTCTGATTGCTTCTTTTATTTGCATGCTCGGGTGAAAATGAGAACATCTACTTTGGTTTTCTTTGACAGTCTGTCTTGTGAAACCCGGTGAGGCTGTTTTATCGACGTTCCTATAATCACCGCGCTCTGCAGGGGTTAATGAACACATTGACCCGACTCCTATGATGACCTCACTTCCTGCATTAGGTGTCTGATTTTGGAAATGCTGGCATGCTGATGCATGTGGGAATGAGCTGCATATGCGTGTGCATGTGAGAGACAGAGATGAGGAAAGCTTCTTAATGTTGCATCTAAATTGACCTCCCGCCCTCTCTGAAACCAAATTAATGTAAATCTGAGTGGAATAGACAGGTTTAAGCAGTACTCAGAATAACAAAACCATAGCAAGCGATCATTTGTATTCTGTCGAGCTTTTCTCGGATGTTTTCTAATCTGCAACCCTCCTCTTCAGTATTAAGCAAATAGCTCAAATTGACACTTTTTTTTTAAGAAATATCCTTTTCGGCTTTATTCATTCAGTCAGTGTCAAGGACACAAGGACGAGTACCTTCCAGAGGGGAACAAGTTCACAGGAGCACACCTAGATACACATTTTACTGCTTTAAAGTCTCTCCTTTCTTAGACATGAGGCATATTTGAGATTCTCGTGTCAATCTTGAATCAGTTTCTACTTTGTCTAAAATTTACAGAGAAAAACTAATTAGATGAAATAATTATTTGGAATCACACCAGTGACAAATAGGATGTGTTGCTCTCTCATCTCACTTCAGAGTTTTTGTTTGGACGTCAGGGGAAGGGTTTCGGTCCTGTGATCACTTTGTGTACGGGTGTACGGGTTGCTGAGGAGGATATGAGACGTTTTAAGGAATTAGTAGGGGGCAGTAATGTTCCTTTTTGGTGCTTCGTGCCTCAAATAAGAAGAAGGTCTCACTTCAGACTCTATAGAAACTCCTTTCTTTCTCCTTGGACCAGGCATGGGCAAACTATAGCCCGCAGGCTACATGCGGCCTGTTACATGTTTTAATCCGGCCCGTCGGGACTTGAATAAATTTTTTAAATAAACCTTGTTAATGTTTTATTTTCTCTGCAATTTTGATGTTTTCGCACTAGATGGCGCACTCTACGTATGTTGGCTTTGTTGTGAAAACAAGAACACTGCTCCCATTACAATGTGTGTGTCTCCGTAATGCCCACATTGTTGAAATAAACAGTGCGCAGATATGGAAAACCATCTGGGCCAATACGCGCACATAAACAATTGTGTTAGATGTTAAAACAAGCAAAATGTTACATCAAGCACTTAGATTTCAAACCTAGTGCCGCTAGCGCTATCGCACTAGATTTCACACCTAGCGCACTAGATTTGAAATTTAATGCTCTTGATGTAACATTTAGCGTGCTTGTTTAAAATCGAGCACGCCATTCAACAGAATTACCAAATCATGACTTCCATCTGTTCTTGTTTTGGCCCCCTGGTCAAATGTTACAACTCAATGTGGCCCATGAACCAAAAAGTTTGCCCACCCCTGCCTTAGACAGTAACAGATCTCACTTGAGTCTTTTTATTTACTCAAGTATTTTTATGTGACTAGTCTAACTTTGGCCATTATATTGATTTCAATGCTGCACCATTAGTTTATGGATGGTAGAAACAGCCACAGTTTGCTAGCCACCCACTAAAAGTCAGCTGTCTGCTTTAAGGACGGTAGAACATGAGGTGGAAAACTGGGATTTGAACCAGCAACCTTCCCTTTTAAGATAGCCATTCTACCCACTGAGTCATACAATTTCAGACAAACTTAAACTGAAGTTATTTTTAAAACAAATTGAGTCTTTTTGGAGAACTTGTTAATTTTGGAGTTTTAGATAATGTTTGTTGTTGGTCACCTCTGAGGTTTATGTTAGGGTGTTCCCTCAAAAGGCAGCTTGAACCATGCCTGAATGCGTTTGACCACCAAAACGTGATTTGTTTGACTAGTGTGAGTCCAAATGCATAATTTTGTTTAGCCTTCCCTGGTCTACTTGAAAGAGGTGTGCTAGTGCACGGTTCAGTTGGATTTGGGGATTTGCAGGTAGTATGAGTGTGAACTGTGCTAGAGCACCGAACAGGACGTGTGAATTCACTATTTTTTTGCCAGAAAATAAACCTTTTAGCACGGGCCAAAATTATCCCGATTTAAACATGCTGTGATGCTATGGTGAAACCCTATGCGAGTGCAGGCCACAGGCTGGGTGCAGAGAGAGGACAGTTGTATTCCACTCTGAGATATTAAACATTCAGATTCCCCTGGATTCCACCAGTTCCAGGAGGCTATGCCAAATGTGAGTTATGTGTCGTTGCTATGAGTCACACCTGAGACGAGGTAGAAATGAACTGTCTCATTTTGGTGTCACATCAATCTGATTGTTGTCTAGGAGAACTTACTGAGACATTTTGGAGATATTGTTTAAAAATTAGAGAGTCCTCTGGGCAGACAGGTTGTAGCCTTAGACCTGCAGGGCAAAATTCGGCTACTTAACCCTTTCACTTCTACTCCTCTAACATGAGAAGTGTCGGGGCTTAGGGCGAGAGGTCGACAGGGACCGGCTGTAGCACCTCAATAGACTCAAACCTAAGACTATAATACCCACGATTCATAAGTCAGCGTCCTCTCCGAGCTGATGAGGTCGGGGTCTGAGAGAGGGGCTTTAAATCCAGGTCACACCAGGGGTCAAACTGGCTTTGGAGCTGCATTATAAAGGAGATGCGCACACAAACACGTCCAGATCACCATCCGACCCCCTCTTACCTCCCACAGGACATGACTGGCAGTCCCACTGTCTGATTGGCAGCTGAACAGACCCGCCTCTCTGGTATGTGAGTGAGGTGTGCTGCTAAATGTGTGTGTTGGTGTGTGAGGGTCAACTCTGACAGGGTTACGGTCAAGGAGAATCCTAAAGAGATGCCTGATGGACTCGACCATGGAGATGACATGTTGTCAGGACGGGAACCACAAGGGAGATGAAAAAAGATGGTTTAACTTGTAAACTCAGCTTAAAGATGGGATGAGAGATTTTTATGAATTAATTTTTGCAACATTTAATTTAATTGTGTTACCCAGTTTCACAACACAGAGGTTTCGAGAGGCTTCGCGCAAAAAATTAAACAAAAAACATGCACAAAAATGAGCTTTAAGAAAAACAATTTACAATAAATAGCTTTAAATTAGATTAAATAAGCAGAAGGGCTTCAGACTGATAGAAATGGGCAGTAGCTACAGTAGGCATGGGCAAACTACGGCCCACGGGCCACATACAGCCCGTCTGGCTCACCGAACTTGAAAAAATTAAATAATTGAACCTAGTTGTTTTATTTACCCTGCAATTCTGATGTCTTCTCACTAGATGGCGGACTCTGTAATATATCGTCTTTCTTGAGAAAACAACAACACTGCTCCCATAAAAATGTCTGTGTCTCCATTTATCTGCGTCACTGTTTATTTCATGTTGTCAAAATAAACAGCGCAGATATGGAAAGCCATCAGGGCCGAAATACGCATGTAAACAAGCGGGCTTGTAATGCTATTTATCATTTTCATACGAAATTAAAGCACATGTTTCCTCTAGGTCTCAAGATGTGTAGTTTTTTCCCCAATGAGGTGAGATTACCAAAGCATGCCATTCTTTGGCACCTGTTCCGGCCTCTTTGTCAAATGTTAGAACTCAATGTGGCCCGAGAACCAAAAAGTTTGCCCACCCGTGAGCTTGAGGCACAGGTGAGATGAACTAATGATGAGATGAGGAACACAGCGCAGGAAATTTATGAGTTTATCAAGAACAAGGCCTCGTCAGTCTAATGATGCCCAGAACAGTACACTGATAATCCATCAAGAATTTGGAACAGAACCCTCTCCCAAAGAGGAGGCTAACGGGTTACATAAAGACGGTACAGAAGATCTTCTGATAAAATAGCAACTCTCTGAAAACTGGGCAAAAATTAAGACTCCATTCAATTTCCATTTTGAGATCAGAATTCCAAATTGAAAAACAAACTTTTTTTTGATTACCATTTGCAAACAGAAAAATTTTCTGTTATTGGAGATGTGGAGAAATAAAATTTTGGAATTGTAAGTCAAATGAATCAGGGTTTTTTTTTATGCAGCATGAAACTTTTTTTTTTTTTAAATATTTGATTTTGGCTTGGAAACAATTATAAAACGGGGGTGTAGTGGCCTTGTGGTTGGCATCACAGCAAGAAAGTCAGGGGTTCAAGTCTTGAAGTGGGGGCAGTGCTTGAAACACTGGACTTTCTGTGTGGAGTTTGCATGTTCTCTATGTGTATGAGTGGGTTTCCTCCAGGTACTCCAGTTTCCTGCCCATTCTTCAACAACATGCATCACCTGCTGCGAAATTGCCCGTAAGAATGAGTGTGTGTATGTGTGGATGGTTGTGAGTGTGTGGCCTAGCATCTGACTAGAGATCTGTTCATTTTTGACACAGAAAGTATGATACGTAAAGAAATGTGGGACAAAAATACCAAAAGACACAACGAATCACAAGCATGTCTTTGCACGAGTACGTCCAATTTATAGTGGAAAACAAAGCTGTGTTGGTGCAGCGTCATGAAATAACTTGGACACTGCATCGGTCTGTTGTGGTAAAGAAAGAGCTGAGCCAAAAAGCAAAGCTCCCGATTTACAAGTCGATCTACGTTCCGATCCTTACCGAGAGAATGAGATCGCGGATACAAGCAGCCGAAATGAGCTTCCTCCGCAGGGTGGCTGGGCTCTCACTCAGAGATCGGGTGAGGAGCTCTGCCATCCGGGAGGAGCTTGGTGTTGAGTCACTCCTCCTCCAGGTCGAGAGGAGGTAGATGGGGTGGTTCAGGCATCTGGTCAGGATGCCCCCCGAGCGCCTCGCTGGTGAGGTGTTTCAGGCACGTCCCACCAAGAGGAGACCGAGAGGCAGACCCCAGACCCGCTAGAGAAACTATGTTTTACAGCTGGCCGGGGAAGGACTTGGAATCCTTCCGGGTTAGTTGGAGGATGCAGCTGGGGTGAGAGAAGCCTGTGCTTCCCGTTCGAGGCTGTTGCCCCTGCGACCAGGCCCCAGATGAGTGGTAGACGACCAAACGGAACGGAACAAAGCTGTGCAATAGTTTCCAGATTGCTAAAAGTTCCAGTGTGAGATCTTCTTCTTCTTCTTCCGGCATTTCCCTTCGCGGGTCGTCACAGGAAGTCAGTTTCCAGTATGAAATCAATAAACCAATTAATACGACTGTTTTACAATTCCTCATTTTTATCTTTTCACTTATAGAAAACAAATAACCACCTTTAATCAATTGACTTTTTTCTGTTTCCAAATGTAATCGTGAAACAACCCATATTTCAATTTTGGAATTCCGATCTCAAAACAGACATTAAATGGCGGTACTACACATGGACCAGACACTTTGTTTTTCTCTGGTTTCTTCTGTGTTCACATCTGGTCTTTAAAGATTTATTTTTGGTTACATTTCTTCTTTTGTAAGAGGAAATATAAAACTCTTCTCATTCGATCCTCTTGTAACTCTTGTGTTTGTTTCAAACCTCTCTTCATTTTCCTCCTAATAAGCTACCTTTTTATCACCCCTCTCATCCCCCTCACCCCCTTCACCCCTCTCCCAGTAGTCTATTAAGCCCCACTATTAATTTATGTGTGTGTCTGCAAGTGTGCCTGTCAGAAAGAGTTCATTTGAATTTCCCTTCAATCACTTCCCATTACCCAGCTGATAAATCAGGAGTCCATCGGCACCCCCGCCTGTCTGAGAGACCCCGGCTCCAACTGCACAACACCAGCCAGTCTTTTGAGCCGGGTGAATATGAGAGAGGAAGATTATCCAAACTGTTGTTTGTAATTAAATTGCTCCTTAAAAATAAAGAGTAAAACTCAAGAGGAAGACGCTTTAGAACTCAGGTGTTCATCATGTTGACCATGATTGACCAGGGAAGGTTTTCTTTGATCATCAGTTTATTTATATTTACTCAGTGTGAAATTCAAGCATCATGACCTCATCCATGGTCACCAGCTGTGGGTGGTGACCGAAAGAATGAGATCGTAGATACAAGCGGCCGAAATTAGCTTCCTCTGTACGGGGCCTGGGCTCTCACTCAGAGATTAGGTGAGGAGTTCTGCCATCTGGGAAGAGCTTGATGTCGAGACGCTCCTCCTCTAGGTCAAGAGAAGCCAGATTGGGTCGTTCGGGTCGTTCAGGATGCCCCCGAGTGCCTTGCTGATGAGGTGTTTCAGGCTCGTCCCACCAAGAGGAGAGCAAGAGGCAGACCCCGGACCTGCAGGAGAGACTATGTCTCACAGCTGGCCGGGGAACGACTCAGGATCCTTCTGGGTGTGCTGGAGGATGCAGCTGGGGTGAGAGAAGCCTGGGCTTCCTGTCTCAGGCTGTTACCCCTGCGTCCTTGGGGAAGACACCTAACGCCCTGTTTCTCCCACCATTGGTGCCGTCATGGGTGGCAGCCTGCTGCGGTTATGAGTATGTTAAAAAAGATTAGTGGGTACCCCTGCTTTATGACAGAAGACCACAAATATTTTTAATAGTTTCAATATCAAACACTTTATTTTATTGTGTAAAGCACATCAAGTTAGTAAGATGTTGGAGAACAAAATTTGTGGTCAAGAACAAACTGGCCTTCGAATAGTATCCCATTACTGGGTGGAAGGGCTGGAGTTACTCAAACATACATGATTGAAATAGAAAAGCATTTCAGCATTTTTATTGAGGGAAAATGTTCAGACGCAATCAAAACTTCCAAAAAAGTTGATTTCGCGCGATGAATTCATCTTTGATAAAACTGTCTAGTACATGTGAATCAATTTTTGTCCGTTCCGTCATCTTCCGCTTGTTCCGGGGCCGGGTCGTGGGGGCAACAGCCTCAAACGGGAAACCCAGGCTTCTCTCTCCTCAGTTGCATCCTCCAGCTCACCCGGAAGGATTCCAAGTCGTTCTCCGGCTTGCTGAGAGACATAGTCTCTCCATTGGGTCCGTGGTCTGCCCCTTGGTTTTCTCCCGGTGGGACGTGCCCGAAACATCTCACCCGCGAGGCACTCGTAGGGCATTCTGACCCGATGCCCAAACCACCCCATCTGGCTTCTCTCGACCTGGAGGAGGAGCGGCTCGACACCGAGTTCCTCCTAGACGGCAGAGCTCCTCATTCGATCTCTGAGTGAGAGCCCAGCCACCCTGTGGAGGAAGCTCATTTCGGCCGCTTGTTTCCGCATTCTCATTCTTTTGGTCACCACCCACAGCTGATGATCGTAGGTAAGGGTAGGAACATCGATCGACTTGTAAATTGGGAGCTTTGCTTTTTGGCTCAGCTCTCAATTTTTATTCAACCTTAAGTTTTGTCCATTGAGAAAAATTGTTATCGGTAAAAAAAAAAA
Source organism: Neostethus bicornis (assembly GCA_902685375.1). NCBI lineage: Eukaryota > Metazoa > Chordata > Actinopteri > Atheriniformes > Phallostethidae > Neostethus > Neostethus bicornis. The sequence continues at coordinate 5,296,291 of LR738542.1, read as the reverse complement.
AAAAATTTATTAATTTTTCAACGTCTTAAAAAGTAGTAATAGTGATCTGATCGACATGTCGTCCCACTTCCCGCTTATCTCTGTTTATCAGGTGGAGTGAGATTTATCATGTAAAATCTACCAGAACCAGTTTCTTGTCTTTACATTTCTTCCTTTTTTAAAGGTTAGAAACGAGCAAACTGAGTCAAACAAAAGGAATTTAGTTTAGATGATTGTTTTCGTTTTAAATGTTTTATCTTTAGTGCCTCTCGAAGACCTTTCGCTGTCTAAAATATCATCTCCACTGCAGCCACGCTTAGTTGGAGTGCAGATAAAATCCTTCCTCGACAATCCCCGTCTGCGTTCGCGGGCCTCTGAGGGAATTGTGTTTGTTTATAGGCGAGCCTTTTTCCATCAGGAGTACAGAAGACAATGTGGCTGGAGAGACGGAGCGGCAGATGGAGAAATCTGGAGCTATTTGGAGAATGGAGAAAAAGGGAAATACTATTATGCAAATAGTAGAAGCCAGCAGGGTCGGGGTGTGTGTTTAGCCATGTGTGTGAGTGTGTGTGTGCTTCTGGGGGACGATTAGGGCTCATCTGTTATTGATGTGAGATTTGGACTGAACCATTTCCCCATCTCACCTGAGTCAGCGAGTAGACCTGCTGTGTGGAGCGAGTCGGAATGAAAAGCTCCTGTTAAACTGCAGAGCGGCCATGTTTGTTTATCGTTAGCAGTTAGTCGGTTAATCATTAAAACGTCACCATCTTTGAAGGTAACTGTTCAAATTGTAACATGTCGTTGTTTCCTGGAGGTTCAGATGGTAAAACTTGGCTCTGGCAACTGAGTTTGCTAGTAGACTCGTTTTAGCTGGTACGGAGCTAGCAATCCGACGTTGAGGCGACACGTTGAGGCGACGTTGAGGCGAGACGTTGAGGCAACACGTTGAGGCAACACGTTGAGCGGAGACGTTGAGGCGAGACGTTGGGGTGACGTTGAGGCGACGTTGAGGCGAGACGTTGAGACCTCTTTTATAACGTTTTGAGTGCCTCAAATCGCCTCTGTTGAGGAAGAGGGAGTGAGCATGAGCAAACAATTCCGGCTTCGGTTAGAATGTGGGCGTGATAGAGAACATCAGTGGACAAAACAACTTGGCATCGGAGTAGTATCAGAATACTGGTCGGGACACCTCGCTAGTCCACGAACATCAAAGAAAACCACGTCAATTCTGTTTCCAATGTGGGAATCATGTTCAAACATGGTGGAAACCTCTGAAAGTTTATTTTCTTTGAACCTCTGGTGCCATGCTTCTGCCACCACTCCTCACTGTAGTACAACGCATCCATTATTACCAAGCCCGAGTCCAAACCCCCACCCTCAACCCACAGCTGCGTCCCCCCACTCTGTGATGAAGGCTGATGGTGCTGTATGAGCGGTGGAATTGACAACATTTACGGGTGCGAATGAGAATGATCCATCTTCCTTAGCGGGCCTGTCACCCCACTGGCCAAACTTCATCATGGCCAATTACCACGGCAGACCCCTTCTTCTCCGCTGGTACCGCTGCCCGGCCCCCCCATCTACACATGAATACATGAACACATTAGATACCATTATAATAAGACAGAGTGAGGCCAAGGAAGGAGGGTGTGCACGGATGGCATGTGTGATTGGAAAAAAAAGAAATCTGCTGGTGTGATGGGTTTTACATGATGAAGAAAAAAGGTTTAAAATGTGTCTGAAGTGTGAGGGGGAGTCGGGGGGACGGGGTGTACGGGGTAAGCTCTTATTTGGCAGGTCACAGTCCAGTGGTTGTATTGTGTGTTGACGAGCACAGGGGTGTTTAAGAGGTCAGTGAGCACAAACAAACGCCTACACTTGCACCCTCACACACACAGATGTGGACGTATTAAAAGGGTCAGTGAAAAACTCTCACCTCATCACCTAAAGGAAATTCTGACTGGTGCCATTAGTGAACATTTAGCCCCTCCCTCACACACCCTGGTCACATAAAAACAAGGGCAGGATGCCTTTTACTGTTAGAAATCTAATTTATTATCAATCTGATGAAGAAAATAGTTTGGTATGTGGTGTCCTGTTGGTGTATCGAGTTGTTTACGTTGGCTTGTTCAACCATCCGTTTGCAGGCACGAGCAGTTTGATTCAAACCTCCGACCTCATGTTTATAAGTGTTGTGAATGATTGGACTTGTGCTTATGAAGAGATGGACTGAAAAATATAAATATAAGAAACTGGACTCTGTAGGATATTGAAAACATCCGTTTTTTTTGGTGAACAAAAAAAATTGTCCCTCATCCGGTCAATCACCCCAAATTTCTGGTTTTGGTGACAAGTGTGTATTGCTATTGTTTGGAGACACAAATGAAATAGAAATGATGGATGCTGGAACACAATAATAATAATAATGCATTGAACTTATATAGCGCTTTTCTAGACACTCAAAGACGCTTTACATATATATATATATATATATATATATATGCATTATTCATTCACTCCATACAATCATTCACACACACAACATTCATTCCTGATGATGGGAGCTACCATGCAAGGCACAGACCACTATCATCAGAAGCAACTGGGGGTTCGGTGTCTTGCTCAAGGACACCTCGGCATGGACTCTGGGCGGGGGATCGAACCAGCAACCTTCCGGTTACGGAGCAGTCGCCCTACCCACCGAGCCATCCTTCCCAAGTGGATTCTGACTTGCAATGTCCATTTTTTTACGTTCCGTTCCATCGTCTTCCGCTTATCTGGGGCCGGGTCGTGGGACCGGGAATCCCGGGCTTCTCTCGCCCAGGCTGCATCCTCCAGCTCACCTGAAAGGACCCCCAGTTGTTCCCCAGCCAGCGAGTTCGGGGTCTGCCTCTTGGTCTCCTCCCGGTGGGATGTACCCGAAACACCTCACCAGCGAGGCGCTCGGGGGGCGTCCTGACCAGATGCCCGAACAACCCCATCTGGCTTCTCTTGACCTGAAGAAGGAGTGACTTGACACGGAACTCCTCCCGGATGGCAGAGCTCCTCACCCGATCTCTGAGTGAGAGCCCGGCCACCCTGCGGAGAAAGCTCATTTCGGCCCCTTGTATCCGGGATCTTATTCTTTCGGTCACCACCCACAGCTGGTGACCATAGGTGAGGGTTGGAACGTAGATCGACTTGTAAATCGAGAGCTTTGCTTTTTGGCTCAGCTCTTTCTTTACCACGACGGACCAATGCAGCCAGGACGCAATGTCCATTTTATTGCTGAAAAGTCTATCTCTCTCTCTCTCTCACACACACACACACACACACACACACACACACACACACACACACACACACACACATATAAGCCATCAGCCATGGTTGTTGCTCCATCACTGTAACTTCTGTGATGAATCCATATCCGTAGCAGGTCATCAATGCCAACATCATCACTCCCAATCACCACACACACTCACTCATAATCTCTTCCACAAACACAGATGTGGCAGAGGGATGAGGATGGATGGGTCACAGTTTGGAGTCAGGGTCAACCACAGGTGAAGGGACAGTTTTCATCACTCACCCATCCAGTAGCCCGAGACGTTAAATGCAGCTTTAGTCTGAAGTCTGAAGAAGTTTCGATCTACCGTGAAGTCCATCTTTTTGGCATCCATTTTTCCTGACCAGATACTGGTTTGATTTTTATACAGTGTGATGCAAATATACGGGTATTGTTTTTGTATGTTTAGACTTATTGAGTCCGGTCCGTCGTCTTCCACTTATCCAGGGCCGGGTCGCGGGGGCAACAGCCTCAGATGGGAAGTCCAGGCTTTTCTCACACCAGCTGCGTCCTCCAGCTCACCCGTAAGGATCCCGAGTCGTTCCCCAGCCAGCTGTGAGACAGAGTCTCTCCAGCGGGATAGGGGGTCTGCCTCTCGGTCTCCTCCCAGTAGGACATGCCCAAAACACCTCACCAGTGTGCTTCGGGTGAATGAGTTGCACCGTTCAGTGAAAATGTTCCTATTTGCCTTCTTCCTTGCCTTCATGTCAAGAATGTGACTGAGCATGAATCTGAATAAACCTAGGTATGTTCAACCCTAACCCTGTTTATCAAGATTTCGGCCTGGATATATCTAAACATGACAGGTACACACCACTTCAGAAATTCCAGGTATTCCCATGGATAGTAAAATGAGAGCTGATATCTCCATAAAAAAAATCCCGCCACCCTCTTGAGAAAACTTATTTAGACGGTTCATGGAGGTCATAGGTTACGTTTGTAACATGTCTCGATTAGTAGATCTAAGTCTTTTCTTTTTGGCTCAGGTTATCCTTCACCATGATAGACTGATGCTGCATCTTAATTCCTGCAGATTCGCCACCATCAGTGAGATTATTTAAAACAAATAAGAGAGGCCTTGAATTAAATTAGGAACACTTCTCGGGTCTTCCTGACATCTTTCTCCGGTAACTGATAAACCAGAGAGTTCACATGGAGAATAAACCTGTCCAGAAACCAAAAACCCACACATTAGTTTGTCACTTCTGTCTCTTCTACTATTTGTAGTTTCCAACTTCAGCAACGTGTGTGTGCACTCAGATGATCACGGTTCTTATTGTTGTTGGTATCTGGGGAGACAAGAGGCTTTGTGTTAGCTTTGCTCTACGTAATGCCAACGTGTGTATGTGTGTGTGGGTGTGTGTAGATCCTGAACGTGGGGATGAGAAGGATGAAGAGAAAGCGCGGACTGATCCTGTGGTTATAGACTGTTGCTTTGGATGTACAGTAAATCCCTGTCTTTGTAAACAGATCAATAAACTCTCAGCTGTGTGTGTGTGTGTGTGTGTGTGTGTGTGTGTGTGTGTGTGTGTGTGTGTGTGTGTGTGTGTGTGTGCTCTCCGCTGTAAGGCAGGTGTAACACGTTGAGAATATGGTGGATTGTAACAGCAGATTGATCACTGCCGTATCGGACCACCATCATGTGGATTTGTTGTGTAATAAATTGAAGCTTTTTGCTTTTTTTTTTTCCAGACGTCTGAGTACTCGGCCATGGCTTCGCTAGCAGGTGGACTGGATGAGATGAAGAACAGTTTGGCCAATCCAGGCACGGGGTCGGAGTTAGGAGGCAGCGTGTCCGGTCCTCAGTCCTACTCGTTAGTTCCAGGTAAAAACCAACCAAAAGAAAACCAATTAGTAATATTAATCCAGATCATCCAGGAAGATCCAGAGGTGTTCCCTGTCCAGCTGTGAGACATAGTCTCTCTAGTGCGTCTGATGCCTGCCTCTGGGTCTCCTTCAGGTGCAACGTGCTTGGAACGCCTCACTAGTGAGGCATTCGGAAGGCATCCTAACCAGATGCCCAAACCTCCTCATCTGGCTTCTCTCAACCCAAAGGAGCACTAGCTCTACTCCGAGCTGCTCCCAGATGGCAGAACTCCTCACTCTATCTCTGAGTGAGAGCCGGGCCACCCTCTGGAGGTCGTTAAGGGTTTTTATAATCACATTAAAATCTGTTCCAACTGGTTTGACTCATGTCAAAAGAAAATAAAATTTTTTATCTGCCAAACATTTTTATGCCAAACACTGCTGTCCGTATTTCTTTGACACTTTTGTGAACGTGATATTTCACAAAACCCTGAACAACTTTTAATAAAACTGCCAAAAAGTACTCAGTACCAACTATAGATTAACCATTTAGGTTTTCAGGGTCATGAAACCAAAACATCAAGGTCGCATTTTTTTGTAAATGCGATATCTTTCAAAGAACCAAAATAGGATTTTAAAGAACCTGCCCACAGTTATTTATGACCAACTATAGATGAACTGATTAGGTTATGCCACTAAAAGTACAAAGTTTATGGTCACACATTTATAGGACAGGTGGAGGCATATTGTTTACCTGTGGGAAGGTGGTCCCTCTTAAAAAATATATATAAACAAAAATGAGCAAAAAACATGTCAATTGTTTGTGCTGTAAAAATATTCATTTGTGCTATTTTAGTTTGTTTTTATTCTAAGAAAGACGCTTTGAACGATGACGTCATCCAGACCTTCATTTATAGCCGGGTGTCGCCATCTTTGATGATGTCATCGTCCAAATCATATGTCTTAAAATAAACATAAACTAAAATAGCACAAAAAAAATTTACAGCACAAACGATTTAAGCCATTTTTATGAGTTTTCTTACATTTTCTGGCGGAATGAGGGGCTGGATGACATCACTGTCCAAATCGTATTTTTTAAAATAATACAAAATTAAAATAGCTTTAACAAAATTTTTTACTGCATAAATGCTGCACAAACTATTGACATATTGTTTATTTTTGTTTATATTTATATTTTTAAGAGGGTCCAGTTTTATGGAGGTACATTGTTGGAATCCTTGCCATTAACTCATTGATCAAAGGGCCGGTCAATCCTTCTGACATTCTGGTTTCAGCTAAACATCCTGTAAATGTTTAAAAACGATAATTAGTCCATAAAAAATGTCATTATTTGTTCCCTGTTTTTTAACATTTATAAATTGCTCCAAAAAGAAATCCTTTGCAGCTCAGTAACGACTAAAAAAGGACCTGATCTACATGAACAAAGAGTCGTGGATCTCTGGAGACGTTAGAGGAGTAAAGGTGTAAGAACGGAGAGAGATGTCTGTTCCTTTTCTCCTCGTCCGGGCACCAGGAGAGGTGGTGGTTAATTAAAAGTAGGCCAGGGAGCAGTTGGACAAGGCTGCCTCACTCCCATCTGTAATAAGGAGAATCATTGATCTGGGAATTTGGGATATCTGGGAATGGTTCCTTACTTACTCCTGAAAACCACCGAGGGACCCTACCTGCAAACGCTGGAGGAGAGAAAGAGAGAGAGAGGGAGATAAAATTTCCATTTCTGCTTAAACATGCAAACACACATTCATATTCACACACACACAGCTTCTGAATACTTTGCATGTATTTCCATGTAAATTTCTCCTCTCAGAGTGTTGCACCCTCTAGAGGAGATGTGTGTGTTTGGTGCTTTGGTTTTGCTCAGGCACAGAAAACACTACGCTAACATCTACATCAGGGGTGACGAAGAAAGTGTTGGTGGTCTCTCCCCTCAGTTTAGAGGGTCAGCTTTATGTCAAATCACCAAAACAAGAAAAGAAAATGTCCCAGATTTTCTAATTGGATGCACTTTACGTTGCATTTTTCGTCACAAATAAGATTTACGCTGTGTCATGCACACGTCCAGGGGCAGGACTAAGAGGAAAGAAAGAAGAGGGGGGAAATTCCAAGTATCAAAAATAAAAGTAGAACTGCATGGAAGTATTTAAAAGTTTTTGTTTTTTTCTGTGCTAGCAAAAATTAACAAAATCCTCGGCCTAGAACAACCTGGCGTTGGAAAAGTATTGGAATATCAGAGAAGAGAGCTTACAAGTTGCTCAAACATGTATAAATGGATTTGTCCGCCTTTTGCTCTCTTTTTAGTCCTGCTTCTCAGGATATCGTGAGCAGCGTGTTTGCACTCCTGATGCAAGACTCCCTTCTTTTTCTTCTTTCATCATTTCCCTCCAAGGGGCGCCACAGCAAGTCAGTTTCTTCTTTCTAACCCTATCTGCTGTATCCTCTTCGGTCACACCAACTATCTTCATGTCTTCCTTCACTGTATCCATGAACCTCCTCTTTGGTCTTCCTCTGGGCCTCTTTCCTGGTGGTTCCAAACCCAGCATCCTTCTTCTGATGTACTCTCTCTCTCTCTCTCTCTCTCTCTCTACTCTGCACATGTCCAAACCATCTCAGTCTGGTCTCTCTGACTTTATCTCCAAAACCTCTAACATGTGCTGTTCCTCCTAGCCTGTCCATCCTGGTCACTCCCAGAGAGATCCTCAGCATCAACATCTCTGCTACCTCTATCTCTGTTTCCTCTCTTTCACCACGGTTTTGTCTGCCTCCATGCGTACGGTTCTTCACCTCTTTTCCACACTCTCGATTGCTCCGGACTGTTGATCCTAACTACTTCCACCTTCTCTATCTCTTCTCCCTTTAACCTCATTTTTTCCGACTTTTGCAAAAGTCTCTCTAATTACACTAAAATGTGGGCGTGGCAGAGGACAAAAACCATGTCCAAGAACAACCTGTTGTTAGAATGACTCAAACGTGCATGAATGAAATATAAAACTCCATCAGGTGTGTTTCTGATGTGGGAATAAGAGTCAAACATGATGGAAACCTCCATAAAGTTGACTTTACATAACACCAGCCCTTTTCTAAATCTGTGGGGTGTTTACTTTTGCTCTGAACTCCACCCTGGTGCCACGGTGCAGCCACAGAGCAGACGTCCTGTGCACGGCTGGTCCCTCCTGCGTTGACATGTGTTGCTCTGATGCCTGTCTGACGTGAAGGAGTTAGCTGGCAGACAGAGGGACAGACCATGTCTGTTCATCTGTAGCTGCAAGTGAGCGCTGAGGAGACTTGTACTTGTTTGTTGACCTCTAAAGCAAAGCTGTGGAGAACAGATACATCAATACAGCTGCCATACATATGCACAAACACACACTCACACACACACATACACACACATCTCTGAGGATCTGGCCCTGTCTGCCCCCTCTAAGTTGGCTGTGGAGAGTCCATCTCTTCTCCTCCTGCACTCCTCCGTGCCCTGTGCACTGACCCTGAGCGGATGAGTAGCCCGTCTGCACTAATGCCTCGCTGTCGCATCAAACACTGAGAAAAACTTTACAACACAAGACAGGAGAGGGAAGGCAGGGAGGGACACACCATTTCTACCAGAATAGATTATACTAGAGGTTTTGAAAAAAACTCCACTGTGTTCAAAAATGGTTGATAAATGTATGTATTTGTCCGGGACGAGGTGATTGGACAGTTTGGAGGGCTTTAATATGTCACCTGCCAGGTTTTTAAATTTAGGCAAAGATGACAAAATAAGCTTCGAATGAAAAATCTCTACTTTCTTTACAGCTTTACCTCGTTGTAAAAAAACTTCATGCATTTTTTATCTTCTCAGAAACATGATGAACAGAATTTTAGTTAAGTTCTGTTCCGTCGTCTTCCGCTTATCCAGGGCCGGGTTGTCGGGCCAACAGTGTCAGACGGGAAGCCCAGGCTTCTTTTACCCCAGCTGCATCCTCCAGCTCACTCGGAATGATCCCGAGTCGTTCCCCGGCCAGCTGTGAGACATGGTCTCTCCAGCGGGTCCGGGGTCTGCCCCTTGGTCTCCTCCTGGTGGGATGTGCCCGAAACACCTCACCCGCAAGGCACTCGGGGGGCATCCTGACCAGATGCCTGAACCACCCATCTAGCTCCCCTCAACCTGGAGGAGGAGCAGCTCGTCACCGAGCTCCTTATCCGATCTCTGAGTGAGAGCCCCAGCCACCCTGTCATGAAAGCTCATTTAGGCTGCTTGTATCCCCGATCTCATTCTTTCGGTCACCACCCACAGTAATCGTTAATTATCAAGAATATATCGACGCCAGGGCATTGAACAATATTCCTTTACCTGTCCTGTATGACAAACTGTGTCAGTAACGAAGGTTTGAGGTTTACGTGAGAAGTAGAATGAGTCGTGTGCTCAAGGTTTTAGAATTTTGGAATCTTGACCTTTAGTTGCATGACCGTGAAAACCTAATCAGCTAATCTACGGTTGGTACTGAGTAACTGTGGGCAGTTTCATAAAAATCTCTTCAGAAGTCGGAAAGATATTGCGTTCATAGACACACAGACATCCACAGCGATTGTGTGATGTATAAAAATGTAAAACTTCATGCAGAAGGGATTATTACAAAAAAGTAAAATTCAGCAAAGAGTGAAATCATCTAAAACATTGCCTATCTGATCCCATCGGACGCAGAGTTGAGGATACTGAGGATCTCTCTGGGAGTGACCAGGATGGACAGGATTAGAGGAACAGCACATGTTAGAAGTTTTAAAGTCAGAGAGCACAGACTGAGATGGTTTGAACATGTGTAGAGGAGAGAGAGTACATCAGAAGAAGGATGCTGGATTTGGAACCACCAGGAAAGAGGACTAGAGGATAAAATGATATAAAAGGATGCTACTTTTTTTTAAAAACTGGGATAATGGGGTCTTTCTGATGCGGACCAAGTGTCAGGATTTAGCTCAACACAAGCTTAAACAGAGGTGTGCATAACTGGCGGGAGAGTTTGCAGGCGTTTTTAGAATGCATGCTGAGGTGCACATTGAACGTGTTGGAGCACTTTTATGTCTGCTCTGAGATAGCAATCCAACAGAGTTATAGAAACGGGTGACACAAACATTGTCTATATTCTTTTAAAATTATATTTAACTCCTGAATTTTTTTTACTTCTACAAACAAAAACAAAAAACAAAACTCGAGCTAATAAAACTACTTTTTCCCATAATTGAAAAGCATTGTCAAAAAAAGTTTCTACATTTTCATACTCTGGTGAGACTGAACCAAGTAGATTTTTATTGTTGGCGTGTTTTCAGTTTTAAAATAAACTTGTGTTTGGTTTTTTTTGCATCAGTAAAAGCAGCAGCAGTGATCCTGATCACTGAAGGGAACCTGCTTCTGGGTTTTGGTTGTCACTTGAATCTTATGAATGGAATAAACCCACTAGAATAGCGAAAATTATTTTGGGGGGTTTGTATCTTTTAATCAAGGTAAGAAATTAAAGAACTCCTAACTTCTTTTTTAAGTTCAACAAAAATCTTTACGTTTTGTTGAATTTCTAGTTGATTAAAAACTTACAATTTTTACAACTGGAAGAAAACCAGCTGCAATCATGCTGCTTATTTGGATTTTAGCAGTATTTTGTACACCGTTGAGTTAATTTTTACAAGATAAGGAGGTTCACGTGTAACCCGTAACTATATAGCCATACTAGCCTGTCAATGTCTGATCCCGTCAGACCTCAGAAGCTAAGCATGCTGGGCCTGGGCTGTACTTGGATGGGAGACCGCCGGAACCCCAGGTGCCACAGTGGGACGACCGTTGATTTTAAATTGTCGCTGTGTCCCTGGGCAAGACACTTCACCCACATTGCCTAATCTGGATGGTGTGCGTGTGATTGGTTAGTAATGGTCAAAAGGGCCGATGGCGCAAAAATGGCAGCCTCACTTCTGTCAGTCTGCCCAAGGGCAGCTGTGACTACAATAGTACCTTACCCTTACCTGGTATGGAGGGAATGAATAATGCATATGTGTGAAGCGTCTTTGAGCGTCCTGGAAAAGCGCTATATACAGTATGTACAACGTATTATTCTTCTTCTCCTTTCGGCATTTCCCTTCAGGGGTCACCACAGCAAGTCAGTTTCTTCCATCTAACCCTATCTGCTGCATCTTCTTTGGTCACACCAACTATCTTCATGTCTTCCTTCACTGTATTCATGAACCTCCTCTTTGCTCTTCCACTAGTCCTCTTTCCTGGTGGTTCCAAACCAAGCATCCTTCCGATGTACTCTCTCTCCTCTGCACATGTCCAAACCATCTCAGTCTGGCCTCTCTGACTTTATCTCCAAAACCTCTAACATGTGCTGTTCCTCTGATCCTGTCCATCCTGGTCACTCCCAGAGAGATCCTCAGCATCTTCATCTCTGCTACCTCCATTTCTGTTTCCTGTCTTTTTCTCAGTGCCACTGTCTCTAGACCAATCAACATGGCCGGTCTCACCACGGTTTTGTACACTTTCCCTTTCATTTTAGCTGAAACTCTTCTATCACACATCACACCTGATACTTTTTCTCCACCCATTCCAGCCTCCCTGCAGATGCTTTTTCACCTCTTTTCCACACTCTCGATTGCTCCGGACTGTTGATCCTAGATACTTAAAATCTTCTACCTTCTTATCTCTTCTCCCTGTAACCTCACTTTTCCAATGTATTATTACTTTAACAATATTATACTGGGAGTCATTACGAAAACAAAAATCATGATGAACTAAATTGACTTTGGGTCCAAATAAATTAAATGCCAGCAGGGATAAACTTCAGCAGTCTTAATAACTCAGGTTTAAAACAAATAAATGCATTAGGGATTAAATACTGTGTTAAATGTTGTGTATTTTCTTTTTTACAAAGTGGTGTGATCTAAAAAATGACATCTTCTACACAACTAGGTAATAAAAAAACAGAAAATAAAACTACTTGGGTGGAGACGGTAAGCGCGTGATTAGAGCGTTCGCCCGCGGACCGGAAGGTCGCGGGTTCGCGTCCCACGGAGAGCACGTCTAGGGTCTTTGGAGAAGACACCTAACCCCCGCTTCTCCCACCATTGGCGCCGTCGAAGGGCAGCCTGCTGCGGTGTAAGGAGTGCAGCAAACAAATTTCCCCGGTGAGGGATGAATAGAGTAATTTACTTCAACTTCAGATTTTTCCCACATTTTCCAGTTGCCCCCATTTTTAATGGTCTTCTGTATTTTTTTAGACCCCTCCCTCTTCACCTCCTTTCATTTAGTTAGTGGTGACTAAATGGAGGGGAAGTGAATGGGATTGATGGTGCGAGGATCTGAGCTGTTTATGATGATGATAAATGTGTGTGCAGGTCGCAGGAGGAGGTTGCACGTGTGTGTGGCTGAGTGTGTTTACATGATGATGATGAATGGAGAGCATCTTCTTCACGCACTCCCAGTGTCTACTGCGTGCAAACATAGAGAAATGATTTGGCGCGACACACTGTCATGTAGTCTAATGCAGTTATATATTCTTTCCAGCAGCTGACAGACAGACAGGGAGGAGGGCGGGGTCTGGAGAAATAGTTATGTGCCACGGGATTAAAAATAAAAGGAAAGAAACAAAAGAAATAGATGTACAGAATCAGCTATTGGACGGAGCAGCATCACATCCTGTGATTTAAGAATGCCAATCTCATACCGCAAATAAATGAGAAACAGAAACGCAAAATTTGTCAAAGAAATTTAATGCTTGTTTCCTTATCTTCCGCTTTGTCACAAGTCTGAGAGAGTCTCTTCAATGGGTCCTCGATCTGTCTCTGGGGCTGGCATGGAACACCTCACCAGTGAGGTGCTCGGGAGGCATCATAATCAAATGCCCGAACCACCCCACCTGGCTTCTCTAGACCCAAAGAGTAACAACTGTCCTCCAAACTCTTCCCAAATGGCAGAGCTCCTCACTCTGTCTCTGAGTGAGAGCCCAGTCACCCTGTGGGGGAAGCTAATTTTGGCCACTTGTACCCATGATCTCGTTATTTCATAGGTGAGGGTAGAAATGTACATCCTGGTTACCATGGTGAGGGTAGGAACGTAGATCCTGGTTACCATGGTGAGGGTAGGAATGTAGATCCTGGTTACCATGGTGAGGGTAGGAATGTAGATCCTGGTTACCACGGTGAGGGTAGGAATGTAGATCCTGGTTACCATGGTGAGGGTAGGAACGTAGATCCTGGTTACCATGGTGAGGGTAGGAATGTAGATCCTGGTTACCACGGTGAGGGTAGGAATGTAGATCCTGGTTACCATGGTGAGGGTAGGGACATAGATCCTGGTTACCATGGTGAGGGTAGGAATATAGATCCTGGTTACCATGGTGAGGGTAGGGACATAGATCCTGGTTACCATGGCGAGGGTAGGAATGTAGATCCTTTGCGTTTTGGTTCAGCTCTTTCTTTACCACGACAGATCAATTAAGCATCTGAGTTTTAATCTTTTATTTACCCATCATGAAGGAGCTTAACAAGAACTAAATCAACAATTATGAAATATAGTTATTATATTTTCATCATAAACTGTATTAATAATGAATGATTGAGGTCTCTGTGGTAACGAGGTTGAACCAGTCATATGTGTAAGGTTTTTAATTGTTGCAACCTTGACCTTTGATTGAATAACCCTGAAAACCTAATCAGTTAACTTTTAGTTGGTACAGAGTAACTGTGGGCAGTTTCATTAAAATACTTCCAGTGGTTTGGGAGGCATCACGCTCACAAAAAATGTTTTGTGAGCGGCCGAAATGAGGCACAGACTCATAGACTTTATGAGTGCTTAATGTCTCCTCTCATTAAGACTTAAAAATCCACTGATGCTTCTATGCATACAAATATGTAACTACTTTACTCATGAAGCTGAGAATATTCTTAAAAAGTAATCAGATCTTCATTAAACCAATTTACAGCTAGATTAAAAGTTAAATCAGTTCAAGCTCTCTGGCCTGCATTTTGTAACATGAGTTATACTTTTACACACGTATGGCAGAATGATAATTATGTGACTATTCTGAAAGATTGGGATGAATGTGTAGTCGGACACTGATTAGAGAAAATGTGCTTGTTTGAAGGTCGGGATCTGTCCAGCACAACTCTGCCAGGGTATCCTCCTCACGTCCCCCCCACCGGACAGGGCAGCTACTCTACTCCCTCCCTCACAGGCATGGTACCTGGTAAGTAGAAACACTGATTTAAACTAATTACACAATCCCACTGAAACAACACGGCATCGTCATTTTTCTGTATGTCGATATTAAAATGTTCAACTACTTCTACAATACGGGCTGAATTTACATGGTTTTGCTGATTTAGATCATTTTTAGCATTTTTTCTAATCAAGAACTGTGTGTGTATTATGTTTCTGTGCTGAGCGAAAATGATGCTAAGTGAGGCACGCAGTGCTGCAGCCTCACTTAAAGAGGCGCTGGTGATCCCAGAAATTACAGATGCTACTGCTGGAAAAAATCCCAACAAGTTAAGTGTTAGTATTAGTTAGTGTAGCAGTTATTTTAACATGTCAAGACATTTTTTTTCTAAGTGGATAACTATGTGTTTACACAAGAAATTCTTTAAAATGTACTTTTAATTGAAGCAGGAGAAAATTATTACAAGAGACAAACACCATAGTTAGACTTGCAAACAACCGGGACAGAAGAAACACTTATTTAGGCATTACATTTTAAGTACAAGACACTGTCTGGTAAACAATGAACAGATGAATTTGTAGGGTTTGTCCGTCTGTAAATCTGATTGATGACATCAGTGGTGAATGAAGTTCTACCTTTTTGTACTTAAGTAAAGTACAGATAATGTAGCAAAAAAAAAATACTCAAGTGAAAGTACCAATAAAAAAATCTACTTAAGTAAAAGTACAAAAGTAATTGGTGTAAATTTACGTTGAAGTAAAAAGTAAAAGTATTTGGCCACAATTCGAATGTTATTTTTTGTGCTGTAGGGTCACAGATAAATAATGATGGCTCAACTTTTTATTTAAAAGTAAACACAACGAACAACGATCTTCTGACTCTTAATTTGTTCTATATTTGATGTTAGTTTTTTGGCGGTAAATGACTGCGGAAAATGTTTACTATCAATTCTGATTGGTCCTCGATTCAGTACTTCTTCTCCCTCTTGGAGACCACAGGCGATCAACTGCTCCCTCTACAGGTTGATTTTGGCGATGCGGCTTCAAGATGTGCTAAAAAAAAAACTGGATATTTTTCAAATTTCTGACCGAAAATGTAACGAAAGATGCAAAACACACTTTTAAAAAGTAGCGGAGTAAAAGTACAGATATTTGCTCTAAAAATGTAGTGAAGTAAAAGTAAAAAGTACAAGTCTCAA
Source organism: Neostethus bicornis (assembly GCA_902685375.1). Taxonomy (NCBI): domain Eukaryota; kingdom Metazoa; phylum Chordata; class Actinopteri; order Atheriniformes; family Phallostethidae; genus Neostethus; species Neostethus bicornis. The sequence goes on along the minus strand of LR738542.1, from coordinate 5,280,783 downwards.
ATTTTACTTAAGTAAAGTACAGATACACTATTTTTTTTACTTAAGTACAGTAACGAAGTACATTTACTTCGTTATGTTCCACCGCCGCATCAGTGTCTCACCAGCCATGAACCTCACACACTCCTACCTGTCCTAAATACTTTGTAAGAGTACTGCAGTACCGTTTATCTTTTTACCTGGTGGAGAGGTCTTTACATATCTGTTGCTCACATTGTGTGCGTCCGTGCATGTGTGTGTGTGTGTGTGTCTTTACTTACCACTTAGCTTTGTTACTTTCTCTTTCTTGTCTATCTTCTCTGTGGCTGACAGTGCTCCCCGGGGTGGCATGTGTGTGTTTGTGTGCCTAAGTCTGCATGCATGTTTTTGTGCCTGTGTTTAATGTGTGTGTGTGTCATTAGAAAGCAGCCACAGCAGCACAGCTGTCCCTCCTCAACATTAGTAATTTGTTTTTAATGAGAATCACCAGTGACCCACGACTAATTCATTCATTCCCTTCTATGCTGCTTTTGTGTTTCAATCCTGGAACGCTATTCTTCTTCTTCTCATCTCTTTAGCTCACTCTGGCAGCCGTGCACGCGGTCGGTGGGACATAAACCGACCTGCATACAGGCGCCGTGTGTGTGTGTGTGTGTGTAAGGGGATAGATAGAATAGAACACAGAGGAGCAACAAAAAAATCAACAATGTGTTTTACAAGTTGTTCTCTCGATGTATTCTTAATAACTCGATATCGTACATGTACACCCATGGGCCCACACACACATACACACACAGACACACACTCCAGGTCTCGGTAGACGTGTAGAACAGTGCGTCTAAAGACGGCTAACCTTGTCGCCCCGTACTCACACCGTCCTGTCCTCGGCTCTGACAGTAGATCCGATTGTGTGTTTGTGTTGGTGTGTGCGTTTGTTTTCGTACGTGTGTGTTTGTTTTTGACAGTGTGTGCGTGCGCGACCTTGACACTGAGCTACACGAGGGAGACCCCTGAGCCTCTCGTCTCCTAAACAATCTGACACATTGCCGTCACCACGGCGATGACAAGGGAGAGGATGTTCGCACCCAGGGGTGCCATAGAGACCACATCCCGACCCCACCTGACAGACGCAATGGAACACACACACACACACACACACACACAGGCAGCTACACAAAGAAAACTTCTACATGCAGAAATACTGATCATCTATGAACTTTTTAGCAAATTATCCCCCTTTTTTCATCTAATATCCTTCTTTCATTAAACAAGCAACCCTCTTCCTTCCTTCTCTCTGTCTTTCCCTCTGCAGCAGGGGGGCTGACATTCGGAGGGGGGGTGTAGAAAAGCAGTGAGGCAGAACCGACAGAACGAGAGGCAGAGAAGAGGAGGGGGGGCATCAGGGTCTGTGACTGTCAGCTATGGGAGAGGGATCCCCCTGGGAGGAGGAAAGAAAGAAAGAGCAAAAGAGTGAAAAAGAAGAGCAAGTCAGAGAAAAAAAAAGAGAAGAAATGGAGAAGAATGTTGTTTTGATGTGAAGGGTGATGGGTGAGCTGTAGTGAGGCGGGCCGCAGGACAAGGGGAGGAAAATAAAGAGAAAGAGGGGTGAAGGGACCCCAGACAGAGAGGAGGAAATGAAGGAGAAAAGCTGAGATATCATTCAGTGGATGGAGAAAATCTAAAGTCTCCTCATTTACTGGAGAAATCAGAAGAAATCGACGCCAAGATGTTGGACAACATGCCTTCGTCTGCAGTACTGTATGTCATAAACGGTTTTAATAACGAATGGGAAACGTCGGTGTGAATTATCAATCAGCTAACCTCTCGATTATTAAATTGAATGATTTATTAATCTCCCATTTATTTGATCTAAATGTTTTTGTTGGATAAAAAAGAGAAACTAGTAAATTGTATTTTTAGCTTTTTATTTTTCTGCAACTTTCTGAGTGAAATATGAGGGAGATTGTAAGCCACTGGAAGGGCGGCCCGTGTCCCCGACCACCAGGCGCTTGCTCTCGTGCCCCAGCCAAGGGCCTGGCTCTAAAGCGGGGTCCCCGTGACCCGCGTCTGGGCAAGGGCAACTTGGCCGTGCTTGATTTCTTCATAGGAGTGTTTGAGTGGCGCTTTGTCTGGACCCTCACCTGGGACTTGTTTGCTTAGGGTGCCCCTACCAGTGGCGTTAAGCCCTCTGCGGGTCAGGGATAAGGTTCTGCCCAAGTGGAGGAGTTTAAGTATCTCGGGGTCTTGTTCACAAGTGAGGAAAGGATGGAGCGGGAGATCAACAGGCGGATCGGTGCGGCATCAGCAATAACTAGGACTCTGCATCAGTCCGTTGTGGTAAAGAGAGAGCTGAGCCAAAAAGCAAAGCTTTCGATTTACAAGTCGATAGTAGACTGAAAGAATGAGATTGCGGGTACAAGCGGCCGAAATGAGTTTCCTCCGCAGGGTGGCTAGGCTTTCACTCGGAAGAGATCGGGTGGGGAGCTCTGCCATCTGGGAGGAGCTCTGTGTCGAGCCGCTACTCCTCCGGGTTGAGATAAGCCAGATGGGGTGGTTCGGGCATTTGGTCATGATGCCCCCCGAGCGCCACGATGGTGCGGTGCTTCAGGCACGTCCCATCGGGAGGAGACCAAGAGGCAGATCCCGGACCGGCTGGAGAGACTATGTCTCACAGCTGGCCGGAGAACGACTCAGGATCTTTTTTGGTGAGCTCAGGCTTCTCTCACCCCAGGTGAGACTTCCTGTCGGAGACTATTGCCCCCGCGACCTGGCCTCGGATAAGCATAAGATGACGGAACCGAACGTGATTGTAAGCTAAGGCTTTCTAGCTGTCAAAGTAAGATGAAAGACATGGTTGCTTTGCTGCCAAAGGGAAAAACTTGTTTTTACTCTCTCAATTCCGAACTACACCAACCTCTTGGATGCATTCCATTGGTCACATCCAGTCCCAAACAGGAAGGAACAATTGGTTAAATTATAAAAGTACCTGCGCCAAGTCCCCAAATGCCAATGGTATGATTCTGTGGTTCTGCAACTCTCACTGAACCGATACACCAGGATCCAAAACATCACCTCCAAATCTACGGCCCTCGACTGGAAGAGGGTGGAGTGCCTCCCACATGATCTTATTCTCAAGTGGGGGAAGACTGGAGCAGGAAATTGACAGACGAATCGGTGCAGCGTACACGCAACAACTGGGGTCGCTGCATCGGTCCGTCGTGCTGCACCCCAGAATCCTCACAGGCTGTTTCTTGACAAACCCACCAATCACCTGGATATCGAGACCAACGCGCAGTGGATTCCACAACATTACTTTTAGAAGGAATTTCACAGACTTTGATGCTGCAGCACTCCCACGGTGTGTTCGGGTCCGTGGCAAAGCACCAGGGTCTGTGGCGTCTGTGGATTTCTAGAGAGCTGGGTCGAAAAGCAAAACTCTTGATTTGTCAGTCATCATATCAACCAGCTGTTAGTGTTGACTGAAAGAGCTAAATCCCGAATACAAGCAGCCAAAAGGCGCTCCCTCAACTTGGTAGCTGGGCTGTCGTTCTGAGGTAGAGGAAGGAGCTCTAGGCTAGCTCTGGGAGTAGCTCAGACTAGAGTTGTTGCTCCTCTGAATTGAGAGAAGCCAGATGGGGTGGTTTGTGTATCTGGTTAGGTAGGCTCCCGAATGCCTCAGTGGTAAGGTGGTCCCGTGCTTGAGACCTAGACCCAGAGCCATGACCAAACGTTCCATTTCACTGTCCTCAGTTCACTTCAAGTTCCATGTACAACAGTCATCTTGACTTGCCTTAAAGTTACACTGTACTCCACACACTACGTTACCTTCAGAAATTGCTCAATTTTCCTAGTAGCCGGTGTACACACAGATTAGGACGTAGGCACGCTTCATTAACAAAGACCAAGTTCAGCAAATCAATGGAAGTTTATACATGATTTTTGTTTTGTTTCTTCCAGGTGGAGATTTCTCTGGAAGTCCGTATTCCCATCCGCAGTATTCCACGTACAATGAATCATGGAGATTTCCAAACCCAAGCCTACTAGGTTGGTGTTCATTTTCTTGTAGCACCATCGGTCACAGCTTCATTCATCACTCTGCTGCTTGTTTATGGTTCTGCAAAGATTTGACAGAAATATGTTAAAATTTTATGTGTAAATACATTTGAAAACATTGTGACAGGCTGTGACGGCTTTTCATATGGTCTGTTCTGCTTCATCCTTCCATCCCCATGTCTCCAGTGTTTCAGCAAGATTATGGCTCTCTCCTTGGGACGGAGATCAGCTGCTCGTCCAGTCTCTTCACCAGCCAGGCCGGACAGATGCAAGGTATACACTTGTAGATTGAAACTTAACAAATGAATTTATAAGCTCTTTTTTTTTGGCAAGTGTCACATTTCTAAGTTGATAAAAGGCACCATATTTACAGTATGTACGTACAGTATGAACTTGACATATGAAATCTTCTTCTTCTTCTTCTTTTGGCATTTCCCTTCAGGGGGCGCCACAGCAAGTCAGTTTCTTCCATCTAACCCTATCTGCTGCATCTTCTTTGGTCACACCAACTATCTTCATGTCTTCCTTCAGTGTATCCATGAACCTCCTCTTTGGTCTTCCTCTAGCCCTCTTTCCTGGGGGTTCCAAATCCTTCTTTCGATGTACTCGCTCTCTCTTCTCTGCACATATCCAAACCATCTCAGTCTGGCCTCTCTGACTTTATCTCCAAAACCTCTAACGTGTGCTGTTCCTCTGATCCTGTCCGAACAGCATGGCGGGTCTCACCACAGTTTTGTACACTTCTCCTTTCATTTTAGCTGAAACTCTTCTATCACACATCACACCTGATACTTTTCTCCACCCGTTCCATTCTGCTTGCACACGCTTCTTCACCTCTTTTCCACACTCTCCATTGTTCTGGACTGTTGATCCTAAGCACTTAAAATCTTCCACCATCTTTATCTCTTCTCCCTGTAACCTCACTTTTCCATTTGGATCCCTCTCATTCACACACATGTACTCTGTCTTACTCTGACTAATCTTCATTCCTCTTCTTTCTAGCGCAAACCTCCACCTCTCCAGCTTTTCCTCCACCTCTTCCTTCCTCTCACCACAGATCACAATGTCATCTAATGACAGAAGAATTATTACCCCTCAAAATACCCCCTTTTTAAGGATACTAGAAATTTTTACATGTTCTTACAAAAAAGGCTTTGAATTTACAGTTTTTTAGAGATACAAAGAGAGTGAAATATTTACAGGACATCGAGTTATGTGAGCTAGATATTCAACTGGTATTCATTCAGAAGATTCAAACCTCATGAGAGGGAATAAATCTCAAAGGATAGTGGACCAAAAAAAACCCTACAAGTCAGAAAAAGTACCTACTCTTCCATGTACGTACGTTTGACTAATCTCCGATTAGTTTAATATGAATGGTTTCTTTTCTCTGTAGACTTTCTTTGTAATGTCATCCTGCTCCCAAATCTTAGCAATTAACCAGGAGTCCTTTATGTTCCAGATAAGACCGATGGTTAAAACGACAAAGAAAAAAAAACATGTGTCAGGTTGTAATAAATCTGAATTCTCCATTAAAACTGAGTGTAAATGTGAAAGCTTCAATTTTCTTTTCAGATTATATTTTACTGTGAAAGGCAGAGAGATGACATGAGTTGATGAAGCTAATGGCAGAAAAAATACTCTCTCTTTCCAATATGACTGGCTCAGTCTATCTCACACACACACACCATCTCAGTGACAGTCTAAGTTGACACACTGAGTACAGCTCTACCATCACTGATCCCTTGAGTCTATTCTCTCCCCAGGGAGGAGGTCAATTCAATACCGTAACCCCTCCGACTAGCACAAATCCACACTCACACACCTCTGATACACATAGAAAAAAAAGCCACCTCCACACACCTGTCTCTCTCTCTTCCATCAATCAGCCGGGCCGTGTGGTGACAGGTTATGTCTGTAGACAGTCCAGGTAATCTCAGGAGCCTCTTTGGGGAAGTGAGGCATTAAGCCGACCTGACAAACTCTTTAGTCTCACTCAGGACCTCTCGCTCCCCTTCTATATACTCTTTCTTATAAACTCTCCTTTCTTTTTCTCTCTTAATGCCACACTTGCTTTTCCTCTCTTTTCCATCAATCTAAGAGCTCCCTAATGTGTCTACTCATCCGTTTTCAGCTAAAACGGCCTCTCGAATTTCTTTCCTTTTTTCTGTCTGTAGATATGCACGGGGCTGCACATGACTGCTGCGAACTCTACAACAAAATTCAATGACCTTTTGTTAGAAAATGTGTTTTGTCATTTCTGCATCTTATTGAGTTAATATTTCAGTTGTTTAGAAACTTTCAGTTTTTAGAACTCCAGCTTGTTTAGAAAAAAACAGCTGTGATCAAGTAGAGGAACAAAACTAATGGATACAAGGAGGAAATAAGTGTAGTTATTTTTATATGACGACAAAAATAAATATTCTAATTTTTAATTGTAAATATGCAAATAAAAAAAACTTTAGAAAAAATGCGTCTTCTTTCAGCATTTTCCTTCAGGGGGCGCCACAGCAAGTCAGTTTCAGTCGGTCTGGCCTCTGACTTTATCTCCAAAACCTCTAACGTGCTGTTCCTCTGATCCTGTCCATCCTGGTCACTCCCAGAGAGATCCTCAGCATCTTCATCTCTGCTACCTCCATCTCTGTTACCTGTCTTTTCCTCAGTGCCACTGTCTCTAGACTAATCAGCATGGCCGCTCTCACCACAGTTTTGTACACTTTCATTTTAGCTGAAACTTTTCTATCACACATCACACCTGATACTTTTATCCACCCGTTCCAGCCTGCCTGAATACGCTTCTTCACCTCTTTTCCACACTCTCCATAGCTCAGGACTGTTGATCATAAGTACTTAAAATCTTCCACCTTCTTAATTTCTTCTCCCTGTAACCTCACTTTTCCACTCGGACCCCACTCTTTCACACATGTACTGTATGTACACTGAGTTCTTAATCATTCTGCAGATGAGATCTCTTTGTTTCTCTGCAGAATCCTCATCACTTCCTGTTTGCTGCTTTGTAATGTCGTTTTAGCAGCTGCATATTTGTCTGACAGAATCCGTCCTCATCATGTCTCTTTCTACACAGCCCAGTATGAAATCTGAATCAGAGACAAATCTCTTTAAACTGTGAAAAATAGAATGTGTTCATCCACATATTTCCTGCTTTCCGGCAGCAGTGATCACTTTTCTTTCCCAGATTTATGGAAATATTGATCTGCTTAATATTTGGGAACATTTTTTTATTATTATTTTAACGTAGTGTATTGATTCCCCAACAAGAAAATATCAGTGCTGCATTGCACCGCAGTAGGCTACCAGGACGGCACAAATGATAGGAAAAACATGAAGTTAGATGTCTTTCCCAAGGACACCTACACATTTGCTCCTAAACCAATGTTTATTTGTACATTTCTTAAAAGAATGAGTCGTGCATTTTGCTCTTCATCTCTAACTTTTTTTCACTGATTATAGGCCAGTTGGTGCGTGCGTCTTAATTGTCTTAATATACTGTAGCGTCAATGTATTATTTCATGGTATTAGTTTATCATACATTGAAAAAAAAAGTCTTTGTTTCCGTACAGCAAACAAGTTTTAAACATACCGTATTATTCCTAACACAAGTGCATGCACGGAACCAATAATAAGGTGCGCATAAAAATCTGCAGGGCGAAAAAATTTGGCTCAGTACGCTACCAGCACAAGCTGCACATGCGCGGTTGTGCTATGTAACGCTATTTAAAGCGCTATAACGTTATTTAAATGGACAAGAACATGTCAGACTTGAGCTAAAGTTGCATATAAAGGGCTTCTTTTTGTCAAACTAAGCTTTGCTGTTTTCAAGTTCCAGAAAAAAAAACAGGGGTGTGCTTGTATTAGAAAGTGTGCTTCTATTGGAAATAATACGAATAATTTACTTGTTGGTCTATAAATGATCATAAATGTTGGTGTATTTCTCCAGGGTCACCGTACTACTACAGTGCAACCTCTCGGGGGGCCGGTCCTACTGCCACCGCCACAGCCTCTGCCTATGATCGCCACTGACCTCCTGCCCCACTGAGGAAAGGAGGAGGAAGGATGGGAGGGATGGATAGCACCAGCACAGCTCAGTAAAACTCTGTGGATCATTATGAGGCAAAGATTTCGAACTCTGACGTCAGTGAAGTTTGCATTTTTTCCTCTGCTTGATTCTAAAAAGAAGGAAGAGTCTTTTGCTCCAGCACAACACGGTCAGGATGTAAAACTATCATCATCTGAAATATGTTGGCCCACCTTCAAATGTTCCCAATCTAAGAAGTCAGGTCTGTGCACGCCGCTAGGGTTTCTTTGTGATCTTCTGGGTAATACGTTGCGTTTCCATGCCAGGAACAATTTGAGCTGATGAGAACAAATTTCCCTTTTCAGAAATGATTTTTTATGATTCAACACCAATCAATTTTCTATGCCATGCCACAGTGGACTGAGACAATCCAATTCTTCAATGTTTGAATGACCAAAATCATCCTCATTGATTTCTTTGCTGTAGATGCAACGCAATTCCTCTGAGATCACAATGTTTAATATTTCGGATAATTTTCTAAGAAACGTGTGCCCCGCCCAAACCAGTTAATTGAACCTGACTTATTTATGTGGAGATTTTTTTCTTAAAACTGATGAATATTTGTCAAAAAGCAATTAATATCATTTATAAAGCCATTAAAACAATGATAAAAAATAGATTAAGACAAATTAATTTTGGGGTCTGTTGGCTGCCTGAAAAACATTGATGGTTTGGGTTTAAATTATTTCTTCGACACTGGTTGAGTAAATAATTCTTTTCCATGAAATCTAAAGCTTTATAATCCAATCATGACTTCAACTGGTATTTAAATATCTCTGTTCTATATCTGATAGGAGTACGGAGCGCAGCAAACACATCGTTTTATTGGTCAAAGCAAAAAATATGTCTTCATATCATGGATTTATTTAAAGAGACCTGGATAACTGAACCCAAAAATAACACCTGCTCACTTCATACATGAACCAGGAAGATTTTTTTGCTTTTAGTTTTGCCACTTTTATAGTATTTTTTTGTAATACAGTCCTAAAAATGGACAACATGTAAACTTATTTAAAGGTAGAATGGAAGATCTTCCACCAATGGCAGCTCAGCAGCATTAAAGAGGGGGTGTTGTGTTTTTGTTAACTCCAAAATGTAATATTCATCTAAAAAGACTTTTAAACACACTGTTCAGTTGAATTCCCTCCTTTCTTGCACCTGCTTCAACCTGCCCCCTGCACGCATGCACTGCACAGTGTAAATCTTATTTGATTATGCGAACACTATGTCGAGTGCATCAGATTATCAAAGCTGGCAAATTATTTTTTGTGTTCTTATTTAGGTAAATTTACACAATAATTCATGTTAAAGGGAAGGACCAAGCATGAGCAGAACACATGTACTTATGTTATAGTGTAGGCGTGGCAGAGAACAAAACTCTTGGCCAAGAACAACCTTATGTTTAAATAGTTTGCAAGTATTATTTTGCAAACAATAGCTTTTGTTCACCGATTAAAAGTGATTGGCTGAGGTTTTTAAAGTCCCACAGAGTCCTCAACCTACCAATTTTCACAAAATCTGTTTGAAAGTATGCGTCCAATCAGTGAAGAGAGATTTAAGTCATCTTCATTGTCTGTAAAAGGGGTGGAATTGGTGAGTGTGATACCACCAATAGCATTCGACTGTGTTCAACACCATGTTGAATTTTTGGAACCAGAAATATGCAGTCATCGATCTAGTCTGGGTTCATATGGCAACCATTTTGCCAACCATGAGCTAGGCCAGGGGTGGGCAAACTTTTTGACTCACGGGTTCGTCCCAAAACAAAAAAAAAGCATTCTTACGACTGTAATTATTATAAACTTTGGGCAAAATATGCACCAAAATGCAAAAAAATTACTTATTTTTCAAAATGTTCAAGGATGGAATGCCTCCAGAACCCCTAAACTGGCAAGCATCCCAGGCGCCATTTAGAAAATTCCGCATTCGCCCCTGGAACATGATCAGATGGATGGGATGCTTTGGTAACCACTAGATTAGACCAGCAGAATGGCGCTAGATTTTAAACAAGCGTGCTAAATGTTAAACTTCAAATATAGCAGCGCTAGGTCTGAAATCTAGTGCAATAGCGCTTAAAAACGTGCATTTAGCAGAGCTAGGTTTGAAATCTATGCGCTTGATGTAACATTTTGCTTATTTTAACATCTAACACGCTTTTTTATGTACGTGTATTGGGCCCGCTGGCTTTCCATATCTGTGCACACTGTTTATTTTGAAGGCATGCGCATCACGGAGACACGCACATTTCAATGGGAGTAGTGTTGTTGTTTTCTCAACACAGCCAATATATCCAGAGTGTGCCATCTAGTGATGAAACGACACAATTGCAAGGAAAATAAAACTAACAAGGTTTGTTTATTAATTTTTTTCTAGTTCGGTGGGCCAGACTAAAACCTTTAACAGGCCGCATGTGACCCGCGGGCCATAGTTTGCCTATGCCTGAGCCAGGCTTTTGAGCCTCTGGAGACACGCATAACTTTTGATCCAAACAATTGAAAAGCCGTTACAACTAAGACCCAGAATAGTTACCGTGACAATAACAGTACTTACTGTAAGTAATTGCTCATTTTTCTACAGGATGGTCTCTTTTTGGAATGAGCAGGTACTTCCTATTTGGCCATCAGGGTGATATGCTTAGGAATGTCCAGTTCTTATAAAAAAGTTGTTGATAATATTGCAAAAAAAAAAATCCAGAAAGATCTTCCACATTACCTTTAATTAGAATCGGTAAACAATAATCCCAGATCTGGTCGGAGGTCTCTGCGGTTCGACTAAACTCTAGAGACATTAGGAAACTTTTATAGCAAAGCATCAAAATAATCACCTGGCAAAAGTGACCTGTTTCCAGAGCCACCGTGCAGTTCCAAGGTCTCTTAATACATCCATGTCTCACATGCACACGTATGCAAATGAAGTGGCTTCCATAGAGTTTAACCAACTGGCTTCTTGAGCAAAGCATAGCCTATAATCCGTTCTACAAGGTGGTGATGCTGTACAGGAAGGTGCTATCCTGCCCCCCGGCAAAGATTTAGTGGTTCGGATAAAGAGCTATTTATAAAGGAGGAGACAGAGTAATATATTAAGAGGTTTTTTCTGCGCCTGTAATGATTTATAATATTGTCACACTGTTTGTGCTAGAATAGTGATGATACAACGACGATGCAGTGACATCTGGAAAATCTTTGTTTATAGATGTGAAAAGACTCAAACTTTCCTGTTTAAAAGTGGGCTGCCTGTTCAACCCAGGAGCCGCTTTGGTAACACGCCTTCTGAAAGCTCAGAAGAAGAACCAGGAACAAGTGGCGCCCTCTTTTATTTTTCCCCCTCTCTCTTGAAACTCCCCAAAGATGCCCCCCTAAAGTGGATCGGCGGCTAAAAGCACAAAGAGACTCAATCAGCATTTTGAAGGTGCCATTTTTAATCCAAGTCAGAGCCTCCAGGTTCTTCTTCTTCTCTTTTTGAGTGCTTATCTTTGTCCTGTATGATTTGATCTCTTGAATAATTCCTATAAAAATTTGCTTTTGTGACAAAATATTGGAAAGTTTTTCTTTTTTCTTTTGATTTTTTTTTTTTCTCCTACGTCAGTTCTGCGCTGTGACAATGCTTGACACCAGGGTCGAGGCCTTACCCACTATGTTCAGAGCAGGACAGATATTCCGTCTCACTAAACCTGTATGTAGCTGTTGTTTGAAACCTGTTCTCACAAGATTTAGTCGGTATAAAAGAGAAGGAAAGTCCAAATGTCCACATCTGTTTCAGTGCTACTGCTCTAAATATAGTTTCTAGTGTTGAAGCTTTCGTTATGATAAAAAAAAAGACTAAAGTTACGTGGTGTTTTTAGCCATTATCTGCGAGTGTTTACATGTTTTCTTTTTGGGTTTTGGGTGAGTGGTTGTAGCGCATCATTGCTACCGTGTAGTTTTTACTAGCTAACAGATGGACGGAGTGTGAGAGATAAAATATAGCTATAAGAACAAAACTATGAACAAAGCTGATTTTTTTTTTTCAGGTAGAGAGTTAATCCTTTTACATTTGCAGACTTTAAAAGTTGTTCAAACACAACTCTAATGAAGACTTTATCTACTCTTGATCCCTCAAAGGCATTATTGAACCTGAATCACACCAGCTGAAAACAAGGACAGTGCCTTTAGCTTTACACATCAACAACCCCTGACTGTGGACCATCTCTGCATATCCTGATCTGTTGAGGCAAACACAGAGTTGGAGATCACACTCATTCAATCATTACAAACATCTCAGCTCGGACAAAACAACCTACGATTCATCAGCTGATGCCCCAACTTCTTAGAACGATAACTTTTCAGTCACAGATCTGCGAGACTTCTTCTTCCTGAGACACAAAAATCATAACATTACTTTTTTACAATCCTTTATCACTTAATTATGACTTAGATTTTTAATAAAAAAAAGGTAAATAGTGACTTTTGATCAACGACCCAGTGCACGGTATCTCATCCTACAAAAATCTTACGAAAATCTTACGAAAATCTCATGAAAATACGATGAATACATTGAGTTTCACTTTCATTTTTAACATTGTGAATTCCCCCCTCCTCTCACTCCTCTGCTTAGTCCATGTCCCTGAACATGTGCGCAATTCAGCATAGCACTAGTTTTAACCCTCGCATTTACATAACATTGTGAGAGGAGGGAGAGCAGTACCCGAGGGGAGGGGCTTAGTGGGAGTAGAGAGCGTGCAAAAACACTTACAATAGAATGTACAGTAGGTATGGCAGAAAACAAAATCCATGGCCAAAAACATCCCAATGTTCTAAAAGTATCCTAATACTGTCAAATTTCTCAAACATGCAAGAATGAAATAAAAAAAAAAAAAAAAAACACTTCAGGGTAGAAATTTCTAAATGAATTTTCTCCCCGTTCAACCCGGTGAGCAAATTTTAGAATCCTTTGTGGCCCAAAGGGTTTTCCACCCCTGCATGAGGGTGACAAACTGATAAAAGATCCCAAAAGTTTTGCCAGAGTTTTTTTTTCCACACACTGTCTCTACCAAAATAAGTTCCTGAACAATTACATCATTTAGAAAATCTCACATCAAAACTTCACCAGAATCACTTTTATTGTTTGATGTTATTTTTTTTAAACGTCACTTTAGATTAAATTTGATTTGATGTTAAAGTTTGTTCTAACTTTGATGTACAGGCAAAAAATCCGTAAAAATAGGGTGAAAAAATGGATCGATTTAAAACCCCATCATCATCCAGCTGTCTGACACGTAGCTGCAAATATTCCTTTTTTTTTTTTTACTCACTCTATTCATCCCTCACCGAAGAAATTTGTGTGCTGCACTCCTACACCGCAGCAGGCTGCCACAACGGCACCAATGGTGGGAGAAACAGGGGGTTAGATGTCTTCTCCAAGGATCCTAGACGTGCACTCAGTGGGATGCAAACCCGCAAACTTCTGGTTGACTTCCAGTTGACTTCCGGTCTGGGGGCGAACGCTCTTACCACCGAGCCACCGTCTTCCCAATATGAAGTGGTAGAAAAAATCTCCACAATAAGACGTTAACACACTCAATGGTCTTTAATTACAAAGATTAATTAGTTCAAAAGTAAATGTTTGTTAACAGTCACCGTTTTTTATGAGAGTTTTTAAAAGGATTTATGACTGAAACGTTGATGTTTATGATAAAATCCATTCTTGACAAACAGATCAAATAATTTTAAATAATACATAAACTGCAACGATGTTTCACCAAACTAGAATCCTGTTTGCAGGAGATAAATTTTACCAAATAACCTCTAATGTCACAATTGCTTCTGTTTTCTCTCGATTTAAATTAGTCATTAGTGCTATTTTAAGTCCAATTTTTATCTTATTAAAACTAAATTAATAACAAAGTATTTTGAAGTAGTTTGTGTTCAATAAAAAAAACTTTTACTCACTCTATTCATCCCTCACCGGGGAAATGTGTGTGCTGCACTCATACACCGCAGCAGGCTGCCCACAACGACACCAATTGTGGGAGAATTGGGGCCTAAATGTCTTCTCCAAGGACCCTAGACGTACACTCAGTGGGATGCAAACCCACAAACTTCCGTTTGATTTCCGGTGCGTGGGCATACGCTCTAACCACTGAGCCACCGTCTCCCCGTCTCCCCTCCCAACCTCTGAGATTTTTAACAGAAATGACAATAATAATGAATTTTAAAAAATCCAACCTGAAAGAGGAACCTGCCCGATCGTCAAAGAAACAATAATTGTTTTTCTTTTTTTTGACCGTTTTGAACAGAAATGTTTTCTACCATTATTTTAAATGATTTCGTCCAAGACCACAAAATTGACAAATTGGGTTATAATTATATCAAAGTCATTAAATCTCACATCTTCACTCCGTTCATCTTCAATACTGCTTATCTCTGTCAGCATCGCAGGGGTGCTGGAGCCTATCCCAGCCAGGCAAGAGGTGGGGTACACTCTGTTGGAGGACCACATGTAGAGACAGACAACCATTTACTCACACTCTGAATCCTCGCCCCACCCGGGGTGCAAAACCCCAACCTACTTACAGTAATGCCACAGTATTAACCACTGCAACGTCTCCCATAAACCTAAAATTAATTAGTTCATACAGATGAACCACAAAAACATGATCATTCAGACGGGATTTCTCAATTTATTAACGTCATGAGGTCAAATTAATCTTGTGAAAATAGTTTTAAAAAAATAAATAGAAACACACTTTGACTTGTGTTTTTTCCAAAACACATTCTCTTCATTCGGTTGTAACAACGTTGTCTACATGAGACGTAATCACCAAGAAAAAGATCGTTTGACATGACGCTGGGTTTAAAACGACCAACTTAACGACCAAGCCAACAATTAGACGATAGCGTAAAATCCCGAAAAATTATTGATGCTCACAGAAAAATTCAAATGTGAGAATTTCAATGCTGCTAAATTTAAATGTGACATCCAGAGCTGCTAGCTAACACCAGATACTAACCCTAACCTCCCAGACTAGGTCATCCCAGCTCTCCGTCTACTGCTGTTTGTCATGTAAATACAGTAGTTCTAAATTCAGTGGTTTATATAATAAAAAGTCTTTATTCATTGGCATGAAAGACTCTTTGTAATTCATGAGGAGACTTGTCCAAGATTGGTTCACTGTGAGCTAAGCCTGTTGTGTTCCTGAACCCTTATTGGCTGGTTTTAAAGCCACAAGACATGGTGCAAATTGGTCATGCATAGTCCTTCGACCCGAATGTCCCGTACCGACACAAATACTTGTATCACATCAAACTGAATAGATGTACCCTATCGACACAAAAACATGTACCATACCGACATGAATACATGCATCATACCGATCTGAATACTCCTACCATATGGACACAAATTCATGTACCGTACCAACACGAATACACGTACCGTTACACCTCTAGTTCTGTTGGCGTTACAGCTGGCCTCTCTAGAGCTTTTACCAGTGGTCCAGACTTAAATCTCACCAGCGAGCATTCTCTGTGATTGGCTGTTGTGACATTGACCACCAGGATGATGGGGGTCTTGTCATTGCAGGCTGTACTGTAGAAGACACAGCCACACACACACATTTAAATTTCAGTAAAGACACACACTTCCTCCCTTTCTTTGTCCTTTGTAAAGTGGTGATAGCCCCTCCTCTTGCACCCGTGTGCTCCCTAGGGAAGGCCAGACCTGCTGCGCCATCACAGTCTCATCCCGTTTCCTTTCCCCCTTCTAACCCCTAATCTCATCATATCTCACTCCTCTTCTGCCTTCTTCTCTCTTCTGTTCCTGTAGGACTGCCACACCACCAGGATTAGGAATATTAAAACTACTCTAGGCCCGTGACCTTCCTTAATAAAGCTCCTTCTTTCTTCATACCCCGTTAATCCTTTCCTTATTTTACTTTTCTTTCTGACTATTCAGACGTGATGCTCACCGTCCTGACAGAAATTCTGCATGGGTACGAAGGGCTTTTCTTTTTTTTCCAAACCTGAGGTCATTTCATTTGTCATTCTTTTGCTGGAATTTTCTCAAAAACAACCTTAGTTTTCAAACTGATTTTTTGTGCAATGAGTTTAAAAATCAAAAGTTGGTTGATCTCAAATAAATCGCAATTCCAGCCGAGTGGGGTAAGAAACAAATGCAAATCTTTTTTTTTTCTTTCCTTTATTATGATTTTGTACTTAGTGTGCACTGCCTGACTGTGTCTCAATATGAATCCATAAAGATGGCTACTGCCTGGTTTAAACCAGAGGGGAATTCAGCATCACATCTTGACAGCAATTAGTGGCACAATCTGTTTCCCGCTTGCTGGTATAACTAGGCTCTGGACAGATCTCATGCTGAAGTGTTACAGTATTCTGTACATCTTAATATTATTCAACTGTGGAGTTTTACTCAGCCTAAAGGAACCGACTGGGCTTTTTAAGCAGATGTTTCAATCAAAAAAATGATAATAAAAGAGAAAAGATACATGATTTTCACCTTACTGTGGCCTTTCGTGTTACAATCTGGAGTTCTTTTTGTGTCCATGGCTTCCTATCCGGGGTGTTGAAGAAATATTTATATCTGTCACATTTTTTTTTTCTTTGGTAAGATAAATAATTAATTAAAAAAATTGAACAAACAAACTTAAAAAAAACATTGTGTGCAAATGGAAGAAATTAGATTTGAAATAATCTGCTTGTTCTTTTTGTCAAATTTCAATCAAGATGAAAAGAAAACATATCGGAAACGTTCACCAAAGCCTGCGATGCCTGTTTTAAATAAGAAATTCTTGTACAAAAAAAATCCTTAAAAAAAAATAGCAGAAAAGACTCATCTGGACAAACACAACGTGACGATGAGTTATGCCTTCAAACTTATTCTGGAGGGGACGATTTAAAAAAAAAGTGAAAAATGTGTATGTTTTTTATTCAATTTTCTAGTAGTTACAAACAAAACTTGGTGTTTTTTCTCCGTGCGTCATGTGTCGTCTTAATATTTGAATGTATTTTACTGCAGTGCAAATTTGCCAAAGATATCATTACAATTAATTTCTCTTTATTTCCCCGAATTGTGATTGGTTTTGTTAAGAGAACTGGAATTAACTGGTGAATTTGATATTCTTCTTATTTTTTTATATTTCTATTGTTAATATTATCATTTTTCTGCTTTGGGTTTAACTGTGAAGTATTAAATTACAGTTTGCTTGATGCATCTCTTCATACTCAGTCTGTGTCCATCTGTCCACCTGAGTGACTGTTGTTGGTGAATTATTCCATTTCTGTACCTGTAATGTGAAACCAAGAAGTAATTATTTGTAAATATTTGCCATAATTTTATTGGTCATTCAGAATAAACATAATTTTGGAAGTTAAATGACTTTTTATTTGTAGCAAAGAGGCTGTTTGTGTGTGTGAAGTGTGACCCTGCAGCGCTGCTTTCATCCCAGTGAATAGAGTCTCCCAGTGCTGCAGTCTTGGCTGTCGGCCGAGTCCAAGAGGGGGCCGAGGTATGTGTGTGTGTGTGTGTGTGTGTGTGTGTGTGTGTGTGTGTGTGTGTAAGTAAGAAGGAAGGGGGAGAGGAGTGATAATAGAACACAAGCAGCGACATGGCAACAACACGCTACACACACAGAAAACAGCACAAACCCAGCTTGAGACACGGGCCAGGCTGGCCGCAGGTTGGGCGCCTGTCCAGGACGGCGGAATGACACGCTTATCAGTGCATGTGTGTATGTGTGTGTGTGTGTGTGTGTGTGACCTCGATTTGGTCCCTTGCCAACAAAAGGCAATCCTATAAGATTGTGTAGGAATGCATCACAGGATTAGCATGAAGAAGGAGGTTAGCTATCACCTTCGTTTGAAAGGCAGATCTGACCTACACAACTCCTAATGGGTGGAGGCGCCCAAAGTGACAGACCCCGAATGCCTTCAAAGCCTTCTCTGCTGGCACAAAAAATCAGGATCACAAACTGAAGTTAATTGTTCCGTTTCGTCTCCTTCGTTCTTATCCCTAACAGAATCACAGGGGGTGCCGGAGCGTATCCTGGCTGATTTCCAGCGAGAAGCAGGGTACACCCCTAACAAGTGGCCAGTCTGTTGCAGAACCACACACACAGACAACCATCCACACACTCTTTCCTAGGGGCATTTTTTTAACAGCCAATTAGCCCAACATGCATGTTTTTGGAGAGTGGGAAGAAACCAGAGTACCTGGAGAAAACCCACACATGCACGGGGAGAACGTGCAAACTCCACACAGAAAACTAGTGTTTCAAGCCTCGTCTCACATTGGACTTAAAGCCTGACCTTCTTGCTGTGAGGCCACTGTGTTTTCCACCGCACTGCCCTTGAAGTTAATCGTAATGTACAGTCAGTCACTTTCTTTTCCGTCTATCCCTTATGGGGTTGCGGGGGTGCTGGAGCCCATCCTGGCTGATTCAAGGCGAGGGGCAGGGTACACCCCGAACAGGTCGCCAGTCTGTCTGTGATTTAGAAAGATAGACTGAAGTGTCAGTCAGTCATCTTCTTATCCGTCTATCCCTTACGGGGTTGCAGTGCCGGAGCCCATCACGGCTGATTTAAGGCGAAGGGCAGGGTACACCCCGAACATGTCGCCAGTCTGTCGCGGGGCCACACACATACTCATTCCTAGGGGCAATTTGGTACCGGCCAATCAACCTAGCGTGCATGTTTTTGGAGGATGGGGGGAAACCGGAGTACCCAGAGGAAACCCACGCAAACTCGGGGAGAATATCCTCACAGAAAGTGTGGAGAAAACTCCACACAGAAAGGACAGTGTTCCAAGCCTCGTCCCCACCCAGGACTCGAACCCACAACCTTCTTGCTGTGAGGCCACTGTGCTATCCACTGCACCACCGTGCTGCCCAGATTGAAGTGTGTCCTCACTAAAACCCAGATCTTTTTCTGCATACTATTTCATTTTATTTAGGTATGAAATGTCTGCTGTAAAGAAGCAGTGGGCATCATGAACACTCGCCGCCAAACCTCTGAATGTAAACAGCTGCTTTAAGTCACTCAGATTTATTAACTATGTCCAGCTTTCTCTAAAAAGACCAACTTAAAATGACCTTTCTTGTAAATTTGTCTCCAAATTCGTTTCTTCTTCAGACATTGCAGGCTGAAAAAAAAACGCTTTTACACCAACAAAACAATCTGGTTTTGGTGCCAGTGAGGGTCTTCTGGATAGAAATGGAAAGCTAACTTCTTCCACTTTCATGCTACCTGGTAAGTATATGGCGAGTGTTCTGACTAGGACCATTTATGGAACAGTCTGCCAGAGGAGCTCAGGGCCGCAGAGAACGTTCACATTTTTAAAAAGAGTCTCAAGACACATTTTTTTCGTCTTGCTTTTAACTAAGTTTCTCATATGTAGTTTTATTCTTAGCTTTATTCTTAGTTTTACTGTATTTGTAGTTTTAATTGAGCTTAATTGATTTTTTTACCGGGACATTTCTTATTACTCATTGGCTTTAGTTACTTTTGTTTATGTCATTTAATCTTTTATCATCTCCAGTGTTTCCTCTGGGGGGCCTCTGCAGCGGGAGCCTGTGGTCATCGGTGGCTGCTGGTCCTGGCTCCAGAGCCCTGGTGGGGATCTAGCTCCGGCCTCGTCTACTATCTGGAGCCTTGGATCATGGCCGGTGACTGCAGGTGTGCCTCGGCTCCTGCTGCGGTGGCTCCTCAGATACTGCTTCCTCAGGTGTTCCATCTGCATCCAGCCTATTGCACTTTTAAGTGTGTGTATGTGTACATATATGAAGGTGTGTGCTCTATCTCTCTCAAGCATGGATGTGTGTGGTAAACTGCACTTTTAAGTGTGTGTATGTGTACATATATGAGGGTGTGTAATTTTTTAATCTGTGAGTGGGGCACTTATTTTGCTTTTGTGTTCTGGGGTTTTTAACTTGTGAAGCACTTTGTGTTATATTTTATGTATGAAAAGTGTTTTATAAATAAAGTTAGATTTGATTTGACATGAGTAGAAAAAGAAAAATTCCAGCTCAGCTCAGCTGAAGCCCGATCTTTCCAACTATTTCTTTCCGTAAACAGTCTGACCTCACAGCATTGGTGTTATTTGCACATTCCATCTTTAGATTTCTAGAGGCGTGGTCAGGGTGGGATGGAGATCAAGTTGGCTTCCACCTGAGATTTTTAGCAGGTGTGATTTATAAAACTTAAATGGTGTAAAAGCAGTTTACTAAAGTTTTAATAAACTACAATTTTGCCTGCTGTGACTAAGACGAGTAAACTGAAGAAAAAATCTTGCTCAGCTTTAAATCTACGCAAGATTTTATAAATGAGCCCCCTGGTTTTGACGATGGGTGGAAAGAACTTCACAGCCATCGTTCCAAGATGTCATTTTGCACTTTGAAGAGGACTTTTGGTTGTTTCTCTGACGTAATCATTTGCTGTAGTTTCAATTTCTCTGGAAAACAAGCTAAAGACTCTTCATTTTTATATTAAGCAGGTTTATCAGCAGAGCTAAATAAGAGTGGAGGTAGTCAGAGAGCTGCTGAACACCTTCTGCCCTCTTTACTTTCCTCTCAACGCCTCCGGTTACATAACATGACCAACTGCTGACATGTTCTACCTCTCCTCACTTCCATCCTCCCAGAGCTTCCTCTACAACAGCAGAAGACAGACAACAGCGGTGCTTACGGAGGCCAAGAAGTCATGCAAATTAACGTCAGTCAGCGTCTGTACGTTTTGGCCCTCCAGAGCCCTGAAGGGAGGAGGTGTGGGGCCAACTGAGTATAATTGGGCCTCATATGATTAGTGAAGAGGGCCCTCAGCTTGGAAAGAGAAGAGATGTTGAAGAGGTGTTAGGAATGAGAGAGTGGCTAAATGGAGGATCGGATTTCTATTTTATTTCCATGCTCATTTTGATCCAGAATTTTCTAAAATTATATATTTTTTCCAACATTTATAGAAAACAGAGGCTGGTTCTTCTCACACAAAGAGGTTATCAAAAGGTACGTGCTGTTTTAAAACACAGTGAACCTGTTTTAAAGAAGACTACAAACATATTATTGGATGGTTGTCCGTGTGTGTGGCCCTGTCACAGACTGGCGACCTATTCAAGGTGTATCCTGCCTCTTGCCGGAAATTAGCTGCGATAGGCTACATGACTTTGTTAAGGCTAAGTAGTTCAGACGTCAAGGTATAGGGTATGAAGGGGCATGTTGTTCAACGCATTGTCCCAAGTGGAGGAGTTTAAGTATCTCAGGGTCGTGTTCACGAGTGGAGGAAGGATGGAGCGGGAGAGCGACAGGCAGATCAGTGCGGCATCAGCAATAACTAGGACGCTGCATCGATCCGACGTGATAAAGAAAGAGCTGGGCCGAAAGCCAAAGCTCTCGATTTACAAGTCAATCTACTTTCCTACCCTCACCTATGGTCACCAGCTGTGGGTGGTGACCGAAAGAATGAGATTGCAGATACAAGCGGCCGAAATGAGCTTACACTGTAGGGTGGGTGGGCTCTCACACAGAGATCGGGTGAGGAGCTCTGCCATCCG
Organism: Neostethus bicornis; assembly: GCA_902685375.1. Lineage (NCBI taxonomy): Eukaryota > Metazoa > Chordata > Actinopteri > Atheriniformes > Phallostethidae > Neostethus > Neostethus bicornis. The sequence continues at coordinate 5,259,125 of LR738542.1, read as the reverse complement.
GGAGGAGCTCGGTGTCGAGCCGCTCATCCTCTGGGTCAAGAGAAGCCTGATGGGGGGTTCGGGTATCTGGTCAGGATGCCCCCGAGCGCCTCGCTGGTGAGGTGTTTTGGGTACGTCCCACCGGGAGGAGACCAAGAGGCAGACCCCGGACTGCCTCTTGGGGCCGGGGAACGACTCAGGATCCTTCCAGGTGAGCTGAAGGATGCAGCCAGGGTGAGAGAAGCCTGGGCTTCCCGTCTGAGGCTTTTGCCCCCGCCACCCGGCCCCGGATAAGCGGAAGACGATGGAATGGATCGAACAGGTGTTAATTGAGTTGAAAATCTCAGTTTGTTCTCAGAATCACCGTTCGATTCCGCTCATCAGGTGGAAAGAAACTGCCTGAAATGTTTCCAGTGGTGAAAATCAGTTTTGACCTTTTCACAAGAGACAGTTGGACACCTCACAACGAAGCTTTACATGCTGCTTATTGCCCTTTACACTCTCTCTCTCACACACACACACACACACACACACACGCACAGACAGACAGACAGACAGAGTGCTGTAAAACAAGTTGAACTTTCTCAGAGTGCTTATGGGCCATGTTTTACTCATTAAACGATAAGATGTTTTACTCACTTTCTACGGGGCGACCCGTCACTCACATGCAGTACAAATGTCAGCCATCAGTGCGTGCGTGTGTGTGTGTGTGTGTGTGTGTGTGTGTGTGTGTGTGTGTGGAGACCACTGACAGGCATGGAAGAAGCTTGTTGAACTAATAGCCTAACTAATGCGTCTCCGTTCCCTGTGAAAAACTGACATGTCAGCAGTGAACAGGGAGGGATGGGGGGAGAAAAAGAAGAGAGAAGTGTGTTGACAAGCGGCAGACCCCGTCCTTCTGTCTGTCTGTCTCTGAGGAGGGTCTATGATGAATAGGCCTGTCTGAGTGAACCTCACACACACCAATTAAAGACGGAGAAGAAGAAGAGAGATAGAAACAGATCAAAAAAAAGAAGGAGAGGACGGATAGAGAACGTGTGTGCTTGTGTGCTTGTGTGTGTGTGTGTGTGTGTGTGTGTGTGTGTGTGTGTGTGTGTGTGTGTGTGTGTGTGTGTGTGTGCGTGTGTGCGTGTGTGTGTGTGTCTATGTGTGTGTGTGTGTTTATAAAGCATCAGCATGTTTGTTTTATTTACTTATATTTTCTTTCCATTAAAGAGAAGGTCGCTGGTATTAATGGGGAAATCAGGGGCTGGTTAACGAGGCGTGTGAATGTTTATCTGTGTGTAGTGTGTGTTGTGAAAATGTGTGTGTGTGTGTGTGTGTGTCTGAGGAAGAGTCTTTAAAGCATGATTATTTTTAAGTTATTATTTAAAGACCTAGATTTATTTTGGTGTGTTTTTAGATTATTTTTTGTGTCTTTGTGTTAAAAAGTGCTTCATAAATAAAGTTTTAAATATATATCTAGGTGTGTGTGTGTGTGTGTGTGTGTGTGTGTGTGTGTGTGTGTGTGTGTGTGTGTGTGTGTGTGTGTGTGTGTATGTATGAATGTGTGTCTGTGAATGTTTGTAAAAATTTGTGTGTTTCAAAGAATGTGTGTTTTGTGTGTGTTAGTATGTGAACATCTCTATATGTGCTTATGTGTGTGTGTGTGTGTGTGTGTGTGTGTGTGTGTGTGTGTGTTTGTGTGTGTGTGTGTGTATTGTGTGTGAATGTAAGTGTGTACGCGTGCATATGGATCTGTGTGTTTGTATGTCTAATAGTGGGTCTGTGTGAACGTGTGTGTGTGTGTGTGTGTGTGTGTGTGTGTGTGTGTGTGTGTGTGTGTGTGTGTGTGAGCTGTCAGATTGGAGGCAGACAGTGTGTGTGTGTGAATGTGTGTGTATACTGGTCTTACAGCAGGAAACTCTGACAGCAGAATCTCACCGAGTAGCATCCAGTTTACCGTCAAACCAATACACACACACACACATACACTCTCTCACACACACACACACACAAACACACACACACACTGGTCACTTCATTAGCTACACCCATTCATTATTTTTTTTTACAAAAACACTTCCTTCCCTTTAGAATTGTGGAAGCCATACTGGAACCTCCTGTACCCCACCTAGTATCAGACAAGAAGCAGGGTACACACTAGAAAGTTCACCAGTTTACTGCAGAGCCACAAACACACCTCAGCTCTCATTTATCAAAGTTATACACAGAATTATGTCAATTTTAGGCATGCTTAGAAAAAAATCACCAGAGAGAAGTGGGGTACACCTTTAAGATGTACGTAAGGCTTGGTCTTGATAAATGCAACAGCTGAAAACAAGCATAATTATAGCAAACTTCTTCTTCTTTCATCATTTCCCTTCAGGGGACGCCACAACAAGTCAGTTTCTTCCATCTAACCCTATCTGCTGAATCTTCTTCGATCAAACTATCTTCATGTCTTCCTTCACTGTATCCATGAACCTCCTCTTTGGTCTTCCTCTAGTCCTCTTTCCTGGTGGTTCCAAACCCAGCATCCTTCTTCTGATGTACTCTCTCTCCTCTGCACATGTCCAAACCATCTCAGTCTGGCCTCTCTGACTTTATCTTCAAAACCTCTAACATGTGCTGTTCCTCTGATCCTGTCCATCCTGGTCACTCCCAGAGAGATCCTCAGCATCTTCATCTCTGCTACCTCCATCTCTGCTTCCTGTCTTTTCTTCATTGCCACTGTCTCCAGACCAATCAGCATGGCCGGTCTCACCACAGTTTTGTACACTTTCCCTTTCATTTTAGCTGAAACTCTTCTATCACACATCACACCTGATACTTTTCTCCACCCATTCCAGCCTGCCTGCACATGCTTCTTCACCTCTTTTCCACACTCTCCATTGCTCTGGACTGTTGATCCTAAGTACTTAAAATCTTCCACCTTCTTTCTCTCTTCTCCCTATAACCTCACTTTTCCATTTGGATCCCTCTCATTCACACACGTACTCTGTTTGACTCTGACTGAATATAACAACTATATTATAATTTCTATATAATTATATTACATATATTATACAGTATGTACTATATATATTATGTTACAATTATTATTAATTCAAACAAACACGTCTACTTATATTCAGATCCATGCTCAGTCACGCTGGAAAACTTGCCAGACTCGTGCCACCTACTGCCTTTGCTGAACTCAACGTTACAGGTTAGGTATTAGAGGTTAGGGAAGTTCATTGAGGACAGAACGGTTCAGGCTAGAGGTCCAAGGCGCTAAACAATATTCCTCTTATTTGTCTTATGAATTTGTGACCTGAACCTTTGGTCGCATGACATAAGATGCAAACAAACTAGGATCAAGTTTAAAATCCTTTTACTAACCTACAAGGCTCTAAACGGCATGGCTCCATCTTACATTAGTGAACTTATAGTACCTTATCAACCAAGCAGAACACTCCGCTCACAAAATGCAGGGCTGTTGGTGGTTCCTAGGATTTCAAAAAGTACAGTTGGAGGTAGAGCCTTTAGCTACCAAGCTCCAGTTTTATGGAATAAGCTCCCAGCTCAAGTGAGAGAGGCAGACAGTGTTCCTACATTTAAAGGGAGGCTTAAAGCATTCCTGTTTGAACAAGCTTATCATCAGGCCAGATAGAAACAGATTCAATTAGTTGATATAATTAATAGTTGGCTGCTAGATAGTAAAAGCTGGGGAAAGTATGGTACATTGGGGTTCTGTCCTCTAATTCTATCTACTATTCTCTGCCAGACTGTCTTGGCCCGCTCCTCCTTGGCCCCTACTCTAACCAGGGTCTGTATCCCTCGTTCCCCTTACCCTCTACCCTAACCAGGGTCTGTATCTCCTTCCCCCCTCCGTAACCCCTGGCCTTCTCTCTTATTCATTGTTCTCTATTGTCTGTTTATTTAGATTTACACTGCTAGTTGGTACAACAACATTGTCCACCTCTCTCCCTCCTCTCTGGGAGAGAGCCCCATTCAGGACTCTGCGCTCCTGTCCTGGATATGGCCACACCGAGGAGACCTCCGCGCTTCATCATCACCGCTCCATCAGGATGAAATCCATCTACTCATCCCCATCCAGGGCATCGCTGGGCTGAGGAGTCCCCCGTGTAACTATCAGGATAAAGAACATCTACTCAATCCCGTACTGGACATCTCCGGGCTGAGGAGTCCACGTGTTTCCATCAGGATGAAGAACATCTACTCATCCCCGTACTGGACATCTCCGGGCTGAGGAGTCCACGTGTTTCCATCAGGATGAAGAACATCTACTCATCCCCGTACTGGACATCTCCGGGCTGAGGAGTCCACGTGTTTCCATCAGTATGAAGAACATCTATTGACTTCTTTAGATATTTAGCTGTAGAGTAGAATAAGCTAATATTTAAACAATAATCTTTGACACATTGGTTGCTCGTCCCGGGGAGGGATCTCTCTTTCATGTGGATCCCCACAAGGTTTCTTATTTTTTCCCCACTGATGGGTTTTCAGGAGTTTTTCCTCACCGTGAAGGAGAGTCTAAGGGCATAAATGTGCTGGTCTTGTTTAGTTAGCATTTGTTAGTTATTTTTCTTGCTGTGTATTTGTGTTAATACTTTCTCTTTTTCTTGTGAAGCCCATTGAGACGGAAATTCTGTGATTTTGGGCTATACAAATAAAATTTAATTTAATTGACTGACCCAATCAGTTCATCTATGGTTGGTCCTGAGTACAGTAAAAGTTTGGGACACTGGTTTGGAAATATCGCCTTTTACAAAAAAAAAAGTCTTTAAGACACAGGTGCAAACAGTATGGAGAAGGTTGACACTAGGTGTGAGTTAGGGCAAAGAGCAGAACAAGAAGGAAGAAGAAATGGACAAAAAAGGGGACAACAGACAGAGCAGTGCGTGTCCGATCAAAGCGACTCTCGGAGGATGGATGTCTGGACTTCCTTTTCATGCCGCTCCCAGTAGAACTTGATCATGTGTGCAGTCACAGCAGCATCAGAAATAAGACGTTCCATTACAAACGTGGTGGAAACTCTATGAATCCTCCCTGGATGAGCATCACACACATCAGGACTTCCTCTCTCCTCTGCTGCCAAACAAACTTCCTCATCCGACAAACATTTGATGAATGACTTAAAAAAAAAGGGTAATTCTTAACATTGGTGAAGATGATCTCCCTCATCCTCTGCCCATCTCTGAGACAATTACAAGCAGCCTGCTTCCCATTTATCACCAGCAATTAGCCAGCACCCTTCCTGAGAGGGCGAGCGGAGTGCGAGGAACGAAGGAGAGTCACCGGTGAGAAAGAGACGAAGGCTGACAGCACAATTAAGGTTTTTAATTCTCTGCTTGAGTGGGCCGGTCCAGTCTTTATGCTAATTAGGATGCCATGGCTGTGTAATAAATCTCTATGATCCACCTCCTGTCTCACTCCCAGCAGGAAGTTCTCCTCACATCTCCACCCTTCGGCTAATAGTTTGGATCAAATGGTTGTTTTTGTGCAGTTTGAACATCTCTGCATGCTGTTTACTGGCTGGATAGGCGACCATATTTCCCTCCCTGTTAACTCGCTTTATTACTGCTTTGCATGTTACTTCTTGGATAAACAGTGTTTCTCCTCTTTTTTTTTTTCCTCTTTCTGCACTTGTCCTCTCATCTGCATTTGACAGACATGTCTAATGATAACATCTGCAGACGGGCAGCAAACAGAAAAACAATCCGCTGATAATTGGGAGGCCACTTTTAAAGACGAGCAGAGAGAAAATGAGGGATAAAGAAGACGACAACAGCAGATTTTTCTCCCTCATTTAGATCAGAAGGACCTTCTCGCCTTTATTTTGCTTCATGGAAAAAGGTCTCAAAGCCAATTTAAAAGCATACAAAGTCAAAATAAACCAATTTTTTACCTTTTTTTTTTACACAAATGAAGGTAAAACTCGGACACAATGACACTTCATCCTTGTTGAACTCTACGTCCTCTAGTTTCTAATCTGGATTTCTTTCTATACTCTTCCAGTTTACTCCTCATTGTTTCCATTTCACTTGACTTCGTTCCATCCACGCTATCAGACAAGTTGGGCCGTGTGAGGGTTAAAATAGCCACCGCACCAAGCACGAGGGCCATATGGAGTAGGTAGAGCCCGACATGGAGGCCGGTCAGCAGCACAGAGAGGCAGATGGTGGCGACACACCAAGGAGCAGCCAATAGGAGGAGAACAGAGTGGTAGATGGAGCTGAAGACCAAAGCGGGCACGGACATGATGAATCTGAGCAGCACTGAGGTCATCCAGGAGTACAGAGACAGAGGAGATAAGAGGAGAGATACCGCTGCGTGGGTCACGGACCCTGCCTGAGAGAGAGAGAGAGAGAGAGAGAGAGAGAGAGAGAGAGAGAGAGAGAGAGAGAGAGAGAGAGAGAGAGAGAGAGAGAGAGAACACAGATATAAGACACGGAGAGATAAAGAGAAACATGTAGCTTCTTTATCTCCATTTTGAAAAGGAGTTTTTTATCCGTTACGGTAAAGAAAGAGCTGAGCCGAAAAGCAAAGCTCTTGATTTACAAGTCGATCTACGTTCCCACCCTCAGCTATGGTCACCAGCTGTGGGTGGCGACCGAAAGAATGAGATCGCGGATACAAGCGGCCGAAATGAGCTTCCTCTGCTGGGTGGGCTGGGCTCTCACTCAGAGATCGGGTGAGGAGCTTTGCCATACGGGAGGAGCTTGATGTCAACCTGCTCCTCCTCTGGTCGAGAGGAGCCAGATAGGGTGGTTCGGGCATCTGGTCAGGATGCCCCCCGAGCGCCTCGCTGATGAGGTGTTTCGGGCACGTCCTACCGGGAGGAGACCAAGAAACAGACGCCGGACCCGCTGGAGAGACTATGTCTCACAGCTGGCCAGGGGACCACTCGAGATTCTTCCAGGTGAGCTGGAGGATGCAGCTGGGGTGAGAGAAGCCTGGGCTTCCCGTCTGAGGCTGTGACCCCCGCGACCCAGCCCTGGGTAAGCGAGTTTCAGATGTCCAGGTTCCTCATTCATGAAGACTCGCATTGATCCTAAGTTGAGCGAGTGTTTTTGCTCCGTTTAAACTTTTTTTTTTAAAACCACACAAACTTGGGCTTTATAAAAACCTTCATAACTTGTCTGACGTACATCAGAGGGGATTCCTGTCTGAACATACCCGGTGCGTGTAGACAGGGACACAGTGGGACTAAAGATGGTGGACTGGAGGTGTTTGAGAATAACAAATAGTGTTGTTCCACCACAGTGAAGGATGTGAGTTGCTGTTAAGATGATGAGCTTTTAGTGACAGTTTAAGATATTTGTTACAATAACCCACATTACACCCAGTGTGTGTTCCACCAATATCTGTTCTAGCTCTGTTCCGATAAGTGGCTGTTCCAGCTCCACCCCACCCAACTTGGCACCACCTAGCAGCTGTTCTAGAGCTTAGACTCCAGAGCCCTAATGGGCACACAAATTTTGGAGTTAATAAAGCATTCTGATTCTGAATAACTCTTAGAGGCTTTGTAAATCACAAGAGCTCCTCCAGAACTCAAAATATGAGTAATGCAAATGACGTGATCTAGGGCCCGTCCACACGTAGCCGGGTATTTTTGAAAACGCATCTATTTTTATCCGTTTTGGCCGTCCACACAAAAACTGAGGGTTTTTTCACTCAAAACCGGCGTCTTTGAAAACTCAGGTTTTGCGTGTGAACGTGCGAAAATGGAGATTTGCATTTTACCTGCGACAAGTAATGCACATACGTCATTCGTGTGCGTCCTTGTTTACAAAAGCAGACAGTGAGCAGCATGGATCCATGGATCTGATTGGATAGCTCAGAACTTACATTTACATCAATACTGCCCACTACTGGTCTGGCATATTCATAATCAGACTTAGAAGCGTATTTATACGATTCCGTGTGGACGCGGATATTTGAAAACGGTTATATGTGGACGCGAGCGTTTTCCTAAAGCGGAGGACAGCAGATATACGTTTTCAAAAATACCTGGCTAAGTTTGGACGTGGCCTCATTTGCAATGGCTTTCAAATGAATTAGTGCCTACTCAAAGTGGCGCACACTGATCTGCCACTGAAATAAAAAAAAATGGTTGGACTTTAAATTGGTGACCATAACTCTAGTTTCATACTATTTTTTACATATAAAATGGAAACATCATTTTAACAAAGATAAAAAAACTCAAAATAAAACATACTTGAATAAAACATACTGTGTGTGTGTATACATATACACACACAGTATGGATCTGTGTATACATATACACACACACACACAGGTCACATGGGTCTCGTGTGTTTACCCACCTGATGGACATTTATGTTCTCATTTATCCTTTGAGCGGTGAAAAGCCCTGCAAAATATTTACCGATTAATTTAAGTAAAAACATCAACCAGAAGGCAGAAAATAAGAATCTTAGTTTCTATAAGAACTCCAAAAAGAGCCGAAGAAAAATGGAACTCACAGAGGGAAAGAAGGACGAGGCTGGTCACCAGTAGAAACCTCATTTCTCCCAGTTTAACCTGTAATGAACACAGTTAATCCCATCTGGTAACATTTGCATGAACTAATAGATTTTTTTTTTAAAGGTTGTACTGACTCTGTTTTGTGTTTTCACTCCTCCATGTTTGTCCGTCTGCTCCAGATTCTGTAAAGTTTTCAGCATTAATCAGATAATCCTCTTTGTGTCAAACACAGCCTCTGTTGTTCAGACTGAAACCAATCCAGACTGATGCAGAAAAAAATTGGTAGCACCTGGTTTAGGGGAAGAGGAGATTATTCCACACTGGGAGAGAGGGTGGGTTTTTACTTCAAAAAAGAAACATGAGAATTTGTACTCTTGAGACATAATTTTGGAATTTTTTTCTGTTTCTCTGAAGGATCCTTCACACTTCTTGTTCACTGCTTTGTAATGTCATTTTAGCAGCTGCATATTTGTCTAGAAAAATCCTCATCTCTACGACACAGTATGAACTCTGAACCCATATGTTTCCTGCTTTCCAGCAGCAGAGATCATTTTCTTTTGCAGATTGATGAAAATATTGATCTTAATATTGGGGAACAACAAATGGGAGTTTTTTTTTTCCTTTAATTGGGCTCAACTGTCAAACTAATTAACTCAAAATTCTGACTCCAGAACCAGGGGCGGATCCAGGGGAGAATGTGGAGGGCGCACGCCCCCCACTTTTGGTTCACAAAATAAATAAATAAAAAGAAGAAGAAGAAAGGAAAGGGGACTAGTCAAGCTATTCCCTTGCACAGCCAGCGAATGCGCCACCAAAAAGCAGGAAAATGACTCTTATTTTTCAAAATGTTCTGGGGGAAGGGCATAATGCCCGCAGCCCCACCCCCTTTAATGGCTCTGCCAATGACCTCATGCCCCCCCCTTTAGAAAATCCTGGATCCGCCCCTGAAAACCACTGAGATACAAAACAATCCAGATAATCCAAACTCAAATTTGATTTGTGTAACAACATGCTGCAAAAATAAAAAAATAAAAACCTCAAAAGAAAAGAATGTGTGGAAAAAGAACCAAAATAACGATGAAAAAAAGTCAATGTCTCACCAACATGATAAAATTTCACTGTTCATCTATAGTTAGTGGTGAGTAACTAGCGGGAGGAAGTGACTCTGTGGTACAATGTCTGCCTTTGTACTGGGAGAAGCTGGTTTGATTCCCACTGGGTTCATGCCTAAGTGACCTTTGAGAAAACACCTGACCCCCTGTTTCTTCCACGTTAAAAAAAATAAAAAATAACTGTAGGGGTTCCAGGAGTACCTCGTTGTCAAGCTGCTCCTCCTCCAGGTCAAGAGGAGCCAGATAGGGTGGTTCGGGCGTCTGGTCAGGATGCCTCCCAAGTGCCTCATTGATGATGTGTTTCAGGCACGTCCCACCAAGAGGAGACCAAGAGGCAGACCCTGGACCCGCTGGAGAGACTATGTCTCACAGCTGGCTGGGGAACGACTCGGGATCCTTACGGGTGAGCTGGAGGATGCAGCCGGGGTAAGAGAAGCCCGGGCTTTCCGTCTGAGGCTGTTGCCCCGCGACCCGGACCTGGATAAGCGGAAGACAACAGAATGGAACTGCGGGCAATTTCAATAAAAACTTTTCACCTGGTTTGGGAGTTAATGTGTACACAATAATCAACCTTTGTGACCTTAACCTTTGGTTGTGTGATCCTGATAGCCTAATCAGTTCATTTACAGTTGGCACTGAGTAACCGTTTTTATTCAAATCCCTCTTAAAAGGGTTACGGATGGGCCAATTGACAGACGCATTGCGTTCTCCACATAAACAAGAGAATATAAACATTGATGACCCTCCAACCTCAGCTGAACAGTTTCCATGATGAGCTCAGAGGTTTCTTCATCGCTCCTACCGTGACCTCCACCTGTCTAAAATCCCTCCCCCTCCTCCTTCCACATCCTCTGTGCCTCCCATTAAGGTTAAAGCTTCCCCTTATTATCAGCTGAACTCCCCATTAGCCTTCTCCTCCCTGCTGGGACACCAAGGAGAAGCTGTCATAAGAAAAGACGCTCTGCTTAGAAACCAGAAGGTGAAACACGGGACTAACACCAGAGTTCACCTAGGGACAGATCTGTTTATTCATCCCAGTTTCAGATCATCTCAGAGGGCTTCACACAGTTCATCTGTTAGAAACACACAATCAGAGCGATCCCTACCTTTAGACCAGGTGGGTAAACTTCTCTACTCATGGGCCACAAAGTGTTGGACTAAGAGCAGATACACGGCGTGTTTTGATTAAAAGATAATATTGAAAATGTAAAAAATGTTGTTTGATTATTATTCAAATTAATAGAATCACAGTGCAAGCAGTACACGCTGCATGCCAAATAGTAAGTGCCAGTTCTGTTCCATTGTCTTCCGCTTTATCCGGGCCCAGGCTTCCCTTGCCCCACTTGCATTCTCATTTCACCAGGGAGAACCCCGAGCTGTTCACTGTCCAGATGTGAGATATAGTCTCTCCAGTGCGTCTTCGGTCTGCCTTCGAGTCTCTTCCTGGTGTGCTGTGTCTGTACCACCTCACTATGGTGTTCGGTAAGCATCCTAACCAGATGCCCATATCACCACATCTGGCTTCTCTTGACCCAAAAGAGTGGTGGCTCTATTGCGAGCTCCTCGCTCTATCCCTGAGTGAGAGGCCACCCACAGGACGTAGGAAGGTCATTTTAGCCGCTTGTATCCGTGATCTTGTTCTTTAGGTCACTACCTACATCTGGTGACCATAGGTGAGGGTTGGAACATAGATCCTGGTTACCATGGTGAGGGTAGGAACGAAGATCCTGGTTATCATGGTGAGGGTAGGAATGTAGGTCTTGGTTACCATGGTGAGGGTAGGAATGTAGGTCTTGGTTACCATGGTGAGGATAGAACGTAGATTCTGGTTACCATGGTAACCAGGTGAGGGTAGGAACGAAGATCCTGGTTACCATGGTGAGGGTAGGAACGTAGATCCTGGTTACCATGGTGAGGATAGGAATGTAGATCCTGGTTACCATGGTGAGGGTAGGAACGTAGATCCTGTTTACCATGGTGAGGATAGGAACGTAGATCCTGGTTACCATGGTGACAGTAGGAACATAGATCCTGGTTACCATGATGAGAGTAGAAACGTAGATCCTGGTTACCATGGTGAGGGTAGGAACGTAGATCCTAGTTACCATGGTGAGGGTAGGAACGTAGATTCTGGTTACCATGGAGAGGGTAGGAACGTAGATCCTGGTTACCACGGAGAGGGTAGGAACGTAGATCCTAGTTACCATGGTGAGGGTAGGAACGTAGATCCTGGTTACCATGGAGAGGGTAGGAACGTAGATCCTGGTTACCACGGAGAGGGTAGGAACGTAGATCCTAGTTACCATGGTGAGGGTAGGAACGTAGATGTACTGGTAAATCCAGAGCTTTGCCTTTTGGTTCAGCTCTTACTGATTATTGCGGAGGCCACACCGATCCATCTGTCAATCTCCCACTCCATCGTTACCCCACCCGAATTCAAGAAACCAAAATACTGAAATTCCTCTGCTCGGGTCAGGCCCCTTTCACTGACCCGCTGGGGTCACTCCACCTTTTCCTGGGTGAGGATTATGGTCTTGATTTCGGATGCCCTGATTCTCATCCCGGCCGCTTCACACTCAACTTTTTGAGTTATCTTTTTTCACACACACGCTTTGATCACATCCTCATGGAATTAATTATTGTTCTTATGGGTAAAAAAAACGTTTGGATGAAAAACAGAATGAAGATTGCTGTGTTGGAAATGATGTTCTAATCATTTTGGTTTTAATTACAAACTATTTAATAACTCAGACTCATTTAGTCTGAGTCTGGTTTCTCCATGTGTGTCTCAGTCAGTCATCACCATCAATCTTTCTGCAAAGGAAGTGAAGCCTGTAAAAACAGAAGGCTGATGACAAACACACCAATGCTTCACTGACTACTGAATGAGTTTCAGAAAAAAAAAACATGTCTGATGTCAAGAAGAAACTAAAATCATCAAACATCTGACAGGAGAAACTCAGGAAATGATTTATTTACATTCCCAGTGGAAAAAATGTAACATTTAAACCGACATGACTTTAAAAATACATACGTAAACTTTGATCCTAAAAACAGGCGTTATCACATTTATTAAGTTATTTTAAAAAACTATTATCTAATAATTTGATTTTTACAGAATAAAAAATAACTTGTGTAAAAGTTTTTTCTGGTGATTCTAGTTTTAAATGATAAACTTCATTAAAAACTAGTTTCCGTTCCGTCATCTTCCGCTTGTTCCGGAGCCGGGTCGCGGGGGAAAACAGCCTCAGACAGGAAGTCCAGGCTTCTCTCGCCCCAGCTGCATCCTCCAGCTCACCCGGAAGGATCCCAAGTCGTTCCCGAGCCAGCTGTGAGACATAGTCTCTCCAGCGGGTCAGGGGTCTATGCCTTGGTCTCTTCCTGGTGGGATGTGCCCAAAACACCTCACTAGCAAGGCGCTCGGGGGGCATCTTGACCAGACGCCCGAACCACCCCATCTGGCTTCTCTCAATCTGGAGGAGGAGCAGCTCGACACTGAGCCTCTCCTGGATGGCAGAGCTCCTCACCCAATCTCTGAGTGAGAGCCCAGCCACCCTGCGGAGGAAGCTCATTTCGGCCACTTGTATCCGCGATTTCATTCTGGTGACCATAGGTGAGGGTAGAAACATAGATTGACTTGTAAATCTAGAGCTTTGGTTTTCGGCTCAGCTCTTTCTTTACCACGACGGACCGATGCAGCATCCTAGTTATTGCTGACGCCGCACCGATCCGCCTGTCGATCTCCCGCTCCATCCTTTCCCCCACTCGTGAACAAGACCCTGAGATACTTAAACTCTTCCACTTGGGGCAGGACCCTGTCCCGCAGGGACAGATTTGTTTTCCGGGCGAGGACCATGGTCTCAGATTTGGAGGCACTGATTCCCTCCTTTAATTCCTAATTAAAACTAGTTTGATGTCGGAAATAAATTTAAAAAATCATGAAACATCCAAAATGATAAATTCAGAAAACATTTTATTTACATTTCCAGTGGGAAAAAAACATTAAAAAAAAGGCGTAAAGCATTTAGACAAAAAGAAATGTAAACAAATACACATAAAATGTAACAAAAAAAGGAAGTAAATTAGTAATTATCTGGTTTTGTTCATTTAAATGTTTCACCTGAAAGAGAACGGCAGATGAATCCTAAAACACGGGATTAGAACGTTTATTTATTAATGCAAATAAAAACATTGAATATCCAATAATTAGCTTTGTAAAGATTAATATGAAACCTCTATGTTTCATTTTAAACTCAGATTTTAGAAGTAGACAGGATGTCCTCCACCAGGTGTTTGTAAACCCATGCATCTCCCTTCAGCCTCTGCCTCCGGACGCCCACCACTTCCAGCTTCTGTAACGTGCACACCTCCAGCTCAAACGCCATCGTCACCTTTCCAAAGTCACCTGAAGTCTGACAGCTCAACGTGTACCTGACGGAGAAACACGTTGATGAGGAAACAGATTGTTTTACTGACTGATGGTTTGTTTTGTTACCCTTTCTGTGTGAAGTCCACGTTCTTCTCTGGCAGGATGGACAGGATCTGGTTCAAGACCTGATCTGGATTAGTCTGGCTGGTCAGAGTCACGTTATACTGAACCTGGAACGATAGAAACACACATCTGGGTAACACATGAAGGGGACAAATTTGTTTTTACATATTTATACAAGATATAAGTGTAATCATACTTATTTGTTTATCTAAGATCAAACACACACCTGAACACACACTGATCTAGAGGCACACTCACACACAGTTATTTCCATCCTGCTAGTACCTTGATCTTGCGCGGACCATCACGAGGACCCCGTTTCTTACTCGGGGTGAGCATGGTGATCACCTTATCCAGGCCTCTCTCCAGAGAACCAAACATCTTTCCTCCTCGTTTCTTCTTCCCACTGTCTCCTGTGACAGCCATGTCCAGAGACCTGGACCTGGAATGAAAAAAAAGATCATCACAAACACACTCCCACACACCTTCGGGTGTCTGTGATCCACCTACCTGCGCTCGGGGCTGAAGGTGAGAGTCTCTATGTTCGCAGCATCCTTACTGTCTGCTGGGGTTCTCTTACTCTGCTCCTTAGACGAACTCTCACTTCCTACAAAACATTAGAGATGAAACTTTGTTCAGTTCTTTTTTTCTTAATTATGATCACAAACATGTTTGAGACCTCTTCTTTATAAGTGAGCTTAGACCAGGCATGGGCAAACTGCGGCCCGTTAAACGGTTTAATCTGGCCCGCTGAACTTGAAAAAATTAAATAAATAAACCTTGTTAATGTTTTATTTTCCTGTAATTCTGATGTTTCCTCACTAGATGGCACCAAAGATTCAACAAAACTGCTCCCATTAAAATGTGTGTCTTCGTGATGCACACACTGTGAAAATAAACAGTGTGTGCAGATATGGAAAGCCCTCGGGCCAATACATGCACGTAAAGAAGCGTTAGATGTCAAAACAAGCAAAATGTTACATCAAGCGCAAGTGCTTAGATTTCAAACCTAGCGCTGCTAAATGCACGTTTTTAAACACTATCGCAATAGATTTCAAACCTAGCGCCACTAGATTTGAAATTTAACGCTCTTGATGTAACATTTAACGCGCTTGTTTAAAGCATGCCATTCATCTGCTCCTGTTCCGGCCCCCTGGTCAAATAGTAGAACTCAATGTGGCCCGCGAACCAAAAAGTTTGCCGACCCCTGGCCTAGACTAAAATCTGTGTGTACGCCAACTTCCATGTGCTTTGAGTGATCCATAAAAGAAGTCGCGGTGAGGTACGGGGTCAAAAGCTGCTGTATGCAAACCACAAGACGTGGGGAAAAGACCAGACTTGTGGATAGAAATTAAAATAAACTGAGGACAGTGAAATGAAGCATTTGAAGCAGTGAGGAAACAATTAGAAAACAACAAATGCCTGTCAGTGTAGGACCGTACATAAGAGAATTGGAGCATATAATGGAAAAGATTCTCCATGACGATACATGAACTCAATGAATACATTGAAACTTCGTGCTCGATAGTATTTCAGTATTTCACACGCTACAATTAAAGAGAATTGATAAGCCTGGGTTTTCCGGCTGAGCCTGTCTCCTCAGCAACCTGGTCCCAAATGAAAGCAGAAAACAACAGAACATCAAACTTGGAATTACTTGGACTGTCTCCAGAGACTGACATGGATTACCATTCCTGGTTACCACGGTGAGGGTAGGAACGTACATCCTGGTTACCACGGTGAGGGTAGGAACGTACATCCTGGTTACCATGGTGAGGGTAGGCACGTAAATCCTGGTTACCATGGTGAGCGTAGGCACGTAAATCCTGGTTACCACAGTGAGGGTAGGAACGTACATCCTGGTTACCACGGTGAGGGTAGGAACGTACATCCTGGTTACCATGGTGAGGGTAGGCACGTAAATCCTGGTTACCATGGTGAGCGTAGGCACGTAAATCCTGGTTACCACAGTGAGGGTAGGCACGTAAATCCTGGTTACCACGGTGAGGGTAGAAACGTAGATCCTGGTTACCATGGTGAGGGTAGGAACGTAGATCCTGGTTACTATGGTGAGGGTAGGAACGTAGATCCTGGTTACCATGGTGAGGGTAGGAACGTAGATCCTGGTTACCATGGTGAGGGTAGGAACGTAAATCCTGGTTACCACGGTGAGGGTAGAAACGTAGATCCTGGTTACCACGGTGAGGGTAGGAACGTAGATCCTGGTTACTATGGTGAGGGTAGGAACGTAGATCCTGGTTACCATGGTGAGGGTAGGAACGTAGATCCTGGTTACCATGGTGAGGATAGGAACGTAGATCCTGGTTACCATGGTGAGGGTAGGAATGTAGATCCTGGTTACCATGGTGAGGGTAGGAACGTAGATCCTGGTTACCATGATGAGGGTAGGAACGTAGATCCTGGTTACTATGGTGAGGGTAGGAACGTAGATCCTGGTTACTATGGTGAGGGTGGGAACGTAGATCCTGGTTACTATGGTGAGGGTGGGAATGTAGATCCTGGTTACTATGGTGAGGGTGGGAACGTAGATCCTGGTTACTATGGTGAGGGTAGGAACGTAGATCCTGGTTACCATGATGAGGGTAGGAACGTAGATCCTGGTTACCATGGTGAGGGTGGGAACGTAGATCCTGGTTACCATGGTGAGGGTAGGATCGTAGATCCTGGTTACCATGGTGAGGGTAGGAACGTAGATCCTGGTTACCATGGTGAGGGTAGGAACGTAGATCCTGGTTACCATGGTGAGGGTAGGAACGTAGATCCTGGTTACCATGGTGAGCGTAGGCACGTAAATCCTGGTTACCATGGTGAGCGTAGGCACGTAAATCCTGGTTACCACGGTGAGCGTAGGCACGTAAATCCTGGTTACCACAGTGAGGGTAGGCACGTAAATCCTGGTTACCACGGTGAGGGTAGAAACGTAGATCCTGGTTACTATGGTGAGGGTAGGAACGTAGATCCAGGTTACTATGGTGAGGGTAGGAACGTAGATCCTGGTTACCATGGTGAGGATAGGAACGTAGATCCTGGTTACCATGGTGAGGATAGGAACGTAGATCCTGGTTACCATGGTGAGCGTAGGAACGTAGATCCTGGTTACCATGATGAGGGTAGGAATGTAGATCCTGGTTACCATGGTGAGGGTAGGAACGTAGATCCTGGTTACTATGGTGAGGGTAGGAACGTAGATCCTGGTTACTATGGTGAGGGTGGGAACGTAGATCCTGGTTACTATGGTGAGGGTAGGAACGTAGATCCTGGTTACCATGGTGAGGGTAGGAACGTAGATCCTGGTTACCATGGTGAGGGTAGGAACGTAGATCCTGGTTACCATGGTGAGGGTAGGAACGTAGATCCTGGTTACCATGGTGAGGGTAGGATCGTAGATCCTGGTTACTATGGTGAGGGTGGGAACGTAGATCCTGGTTACTATGGTGAGGGTAGGAACGTAGATCCTGGTTACCATGATGAGGGTAGGAACGTAGATCCTGGTTACCATGGTGAGGGTGGGAACGTAGATCCCGGTTACCATGGTGAGGGTAGGAACGTAGATCCCGGTTACCATGGTGAGGGTAGGATCGTAGATCCTGGTTACCATGGTGAGGGTAGGAACGTAGATCCTGGTTACCATGGTGAGGGTAGGAACGTAGATCCTGGTTACCATGGTGAGCGTAGGCACGTAAATCCTGGTTACCATGGTGAGCGTAGGCACGTAAATCCTGGTTACCACAGTGAGGGTAGGCACGTAAATCCTGGTTACCACGGTGAGGGTAGAAACGTAGATCCTGGTTACTATGGTGAGGGTAGGAACGTAGATCCTGGTTACTATGGTGAGGGTAGGAACGTAGATCCTGGTTACCATGGTGAGGATAGGAACGTAGATCCTGGTTACCATGGTGAGGATAGGAACGTAGATCCTGGTTACCATGGTGAGCGTAGGAACGTAGATCCTGGTTACCATGATGAGGGTAGGAATGTAGATCCTGGTTACCATGGTGAGGGTAGGAACGTAGATCCTGGTTACTATGGTGAGGGTAGGAATGTAGATCCTGGTTACTATGGTGAGGGTGGGAACGTAGATCCTGGTTACTATGGTGAGGGTAGGAACGTAGATCCTGGTTACTATGGTGAGGGTAGGAACGTAGATCCTGGTTACCATGGTGAGGGTAGGAACGTAGATCCTGGTTACCATGGTGAGGGTAGGAACGTAGATCCTGGTTTTCATGGTGAGGGTAGGATCGTAGATCCTGGTTACCATGGTGAGGGTAGGAACGTAGATCCTGGTTACCATGGTGAGGGTAGGAACGTAGATCCTTGTTACCATGGTTTCTCCTTTAATTTACACTGCACGACTAGTGTCTTTTTGTCACCCCGTTACTGTTGGACCATTTTTTTTTTATTTCACTGACCGATCGCTGTGCGCTACTCACAGAGATGCTGTGATGAACCCCTCCCACTCCAATGTCTTCCACTAGTGGGAGGATTTCGGGGGCAAAAACACTCACCCAGCTTAAAATCTGCAATATTCTTTTTAAATGTGACTCCTGATGTGCGGTCACTAACGAGCAGCCCGAGCTGCTGAAAGCTAGCTCATGTAGGAACACATAATACTGTGAAACCGTCAAAAATGTGTGTTATTGTGAAGAAAGCAGCTGTGTAAGACAAACTAAGACTAACACACACACACAAATAAAGACGTACACCGTAGAGGTGAACTTTAGGGGCGAGAGAACACGTCACTACAGAAAGAGAGAGAGCTACACCTGTCACTACTCATGCCTGGTACACACACACACGGGCATCTCTGTGCATGTGTGTGTGTGTTTGTGCATACATGTGTATTATTGTGTCTGTGAGCTTGTGCATGAGTGTGTCTGTGTTTGCATACAAGTGTGCACATGTGTGTTTGTGTCTTCTTTCAGAGTGTGTATGTGTGGCTTGCCGTGTGTGTGTGTGTCTATGTGAGCGTGTGTTTACATGCATGTTTTGTGTGTGTGTTAGTGTCTGACTGTGAGAATGTCTGTGTATGTGTGTGTTTGTCTCCGTTCTGCAGCTTCGGCATCTATTTTTCACACCAAACAAATCAAAGTGGACGTTTTTCAGAATAATTAAAGACTTTAAGTTGTTTTCCTCTCGTTTCGAAGCGACGATGACGAGTGTCCGACAAACACGAGAAGCTTTGGATAAAATAAATAAATAAACAAAAAGGCCGATGAATGAGTTTATTAGCAGAAAACAATTTAGTTGCAAATGTGGAGCGTGTGTGTGTGTGTGACACTAGTGATCGTGAGGAGGAAACAGGGCCATTTGGTTAATGTGATTTAATCTCACACTCTTGTTTCTCACTCAGCGCTGCGTCCACTCCTAAGGGTCTGCAAATTGTTTTTACCCCCCGATAAAATTACGAACCAATTAATTATTTTCTTCCTTGTGATTAAAATAAATAAAATCAAACAAATCCTGATCATGATGTCAGAATAACGACTCCTCTAATTTAAACAAAATCAATCATTAAAAGTAAATTTGATGCAGTTTTAGATATTTTTTATTGGGTTTTTCACTAAAATGTGTTTTAATCCTCAATGTTTGATTAAATGTTTCAAAGTAGGTTTAATACAGTTGTGTTATTTTTGTTCAAACAAAGAAACCTCTATTTCACATCTTCTGGTAGAAAACCTGCTAGGAAATTACTGCTAAGGACAGGTTTTGTTTGGAGTGGTCCTTAGCAATAGTTTCCTAGCAGCTGTTCTGCCGCGAAGGCCTGATCCAGACAGTTTCCTCTTGCCAGTTGTTCTAAAGATGTGACTGTTGGTAGAACTCTGTGTGGCATTGCCCGGTTCTCCAACCTGGGCTGTTGTTAACCTGCTATTTCTGAGGCTGGTGACTCAGATGAACTCATTCTCCATAGCAAAGGTGACTCTTGGTCTTCCTTTTCTGGAGCGGTCCTGATGAGAGCCAGTTTCTTTATAGTGGTTGATGGTTTTTGTGACACAATTGGGGAAAATTTCAAAGTTTACCTGATTTTTTTTGGTCTGACTGATCTTTATTTCTTAAAGTAACGACGACCACTCATTTCTTTTTACTTAGCTGCTTCTTTGTTGCCATAAAACAAATTCTAAGAGTCCATCCAGTAGGACTATCCGCTGTGTATCCACCTGACTTCTGCACAACACAAGTAACGGTTCTAGATACATTTATAAGATTTATAATTATATTTATTTCCCCACGCGTTAAACCTGGCAGGGCACGCCTCTGAAGTGAAAACAATTTCCAGTAACCAGCTCTTGAATCTCATGAAGAGAATGCCAAGCAAATGTAAGGCTATAATCAAATCAAAAGGTGGCTACTTTGAAGAATCTGCTGGAATATAAGACATTTCTTTTTTGTTAAAATGATATTTCCACATGTGTTAATTCCAGTGTTGTTTTCGAAAACAATGACAAAAACAAAATGATTTTGTTGATGAAGCATTTTTTTATGATGATGATGTAACGATAATGAAATAAATGCGAAATTTTGGTGACAAAAACGTAACGAGACGTTTGCAAAGTTTTGCTGACGAGACGAAAACGTAACGAAATAGGCGTCAGACTTTCACATTTCTGTCTGTGAAAAGAAAAAAAAAACACAGCAGCTGCATTCTGTATCTCACGGCGGCACGCCCCCCACAATGCTGCACGTTCACACCGTCTACACAACACACCTCCAGCCATGAGGAGGTCACACATCGTGGTGAAAACAGCAGCGAAGAAGCTTGGTGGTCAGAAACTTAAACTTTTCCACATATTTTGCGCAAACAGCATACTAACTTCAAGCTAATGCTAGCTTGCGGCGCTGCTAACTTCCTAGTTAGCTTGGTTGCGATAACGACTGATTTAAATGCATTCCAATGTTTACTTTGTTTACAGGATTATTAAGAGGTGTCATTTTTAAGTATTTATAAGTTACAACGTTCCTCACTCACTGAAAAATTATATTTATTTACGTTGTTTTACAATGTTCGCTGTTTTGTGCAAGTTAAAGCTCGGCAGAGTTTTTTTTTTTTTTAAAACAAGCAACCTGCATTATTTTCAGTAATAAAGACACGATTGTTAAAGTTTTATTTTTTTATTTTTACACTAAAACTAGACTAAAAACGTTCTAAGTCTTCCCCGACGAAAACTGTTTTGGGTTTTCGTGACTAAAACAAAACTATAAAGAGATGACGAAAACGTGACTAAAACTTAAATTAAAATTCATCCAAAGACGAAGACTAAAACGAAAACTTAGATGGCTGCCAAAAACAACAATGGTTAATTCATAGTTTTGATGTTTTCACTGCGAATCAACCTTTTTTATTGTCATGAAAATAAATGGAACTCTTTGAATGAGTAGGTGTGTCCAAACTTTCGGTCTGTACTGTACTTTAAAATACAAACACACGTTTGGAAGCAGCCGCTACGGGAGAAACCAGGGAGAAGAACTTTTAGAAATATTAATAAAACAATACTGCTCAAAATTTAATTAATAGCAGTTTGTGATTCTGAAAGCGCAGAAAAAGCTTTGAAGGTGTTCAGGATTCACCGCTGTATGTGTTTAGAAATGAAATCTTTTGGAGACACGGATCAGTGTGTGAGTTTACATGAATGCAAACAAAAGCCACTCATTCCCTAAAATTCTGTTAGTGATTTAAATTTGACAAACCGGATGGTTTTAGGACAGAAACCAAAGGCCTAAGCTTCCTCCGCAGGGTGGCTGGGCTCTCACTCAGAGATCGGGTGAGGAGCTCTGCCATCCAGGAGGAGCTTGGTGTTGTGCCGCTCCTCCTCCAGATCGAGAGGAGCCAGATGGGGTGGTTCGGGCATCTGACCCAGATGCCCCCCGAGCGCCTCGCGGGCGAGGTGTTTCGGGCACGTCCCACTGGGAGGAGACCAAGGGGCAGACCCCGGACACAGCTGGCCGGGGAACGACTTGGGATCCTTCCGGGTGAGCTGGAGAATGCAGCCGGGGTGAGAGAGGCTTGGGCTGCCCGTTTGAGGCTGTTGCCCCCGCGACCCGATGGAACAACAGATGGTTTTTAGAACAGAAACCAAAGGCCTAAATAATCCACAGTGCTAAAAAGGTTGTGAACCCCTGGTTTAAAGAACCTCTTACCTTTAGGCGTGCCTGCTGTAGATTTGCTGACACCTGCGTTGTGGTTGGGCGTGGTCAGGACCTTCTTGGTAGCACGTGGGTTCTTCTTAGTGGACGCAGGTGTCCGTGGAGGAGGCAGGACAAAATGTTCTGCTTGTTTGTCTCCAGCGATGTTCTCCTTGTTCTCTGTAGATTGATCTCGTTTTTTTTTCTCCTGACGGGGCGTCCTGCCTCGATCTGGTGTGACGCTGGATCCGGATCGTTCATCCACCTGTATCGACTGAAAAGGATCAACCATGTTAATGGTTTACTTTAAACATTTTATAGAGATTATTTTAGTTCAGTGGTCCATCACAGTTTGGCAGCTTTCTAAAGTGCATCGACTTCTACGGCTAATCAGTCGTACTATAGTCGACTAGAGGTGTAACTTGAGCACCAAGCTACCCCGGACCCTGAGCTGGCCAGTAACTATTCCTGGAGTCAATTTTACTCAAATACCTTCAGTAAATGTATCCATTTTACATTTTTATGCCCTCAAAACAAAGTCTGTCACACTTTATTGAACCAAATAGTGACCAAACAGCTTCAGGGATTTTAACAAAACAGCCCACAGTTACTCACTACCAACTATAGATGGACCAATTCAGCTTTTAGGCTCATGTGAATTGTGTTCAATGTCACAAATTCTTCTGAATGCGTTATCTCCCAAACTGTGGAAGGGATTTTAATGACACTGCAAACTATTACTCAGTACCAACTATAGATAGTCACAGCTTTGTAGGGCAGTTGGACGGCATATTGCTCAACACGTTGGTGTTGAGGTATTCCGGATGAGCTTGAAAATGTTAAACAGCATCCAGAACAAAATGCATCAATTGGAACCTAAAAAGCAATGTGTTTAAAAAATAAAAAGCCCTAAAAAAATCTGTGAAGTGTGTGAAAGGTGAAGCGTGTTGCTGGAAAGAATCACTACATTATTTTGTGAATGGTGTGTGTGAGTGTCGAGCAGATCTCTCCACACACCGTCTCTCTGTTTGAGCTCCCATCCGGTCGACCTCTGACCCCCTGCGGTGTGTGCTGATGCGCCCATGGACAATCATCGAGATAATCTGAGCCGAAATCCAGAGAACCAACGATCACTGCATCTTCGTCTTTGTTGAAGTGAAGAACATCTCTGACCTGGAAATTATTTAGAAAAAAAGAGACTTTGTAAAGAGAAGAAGATAAAGAGTGAAGCAGGAAAAAGGACGTGGATTTTGTTTCTGACCCGAGGAGAGTCGTCATAGAGAGATGATTCAGGACGCAGACGGACGGGTTTCCCTCTCTGCTTCTTGGACAGCAGCAGCAGGTACGTGGCTGTGGTTTGGTCGTAGAGCCACTGAAGGGGTTCAGATTACACGTCCATTAAAAACAGTCAGTTTAAACCATTCATTGATCAAACATCAGGATTAAACACTCGTACCTCTCTAACCAGGGCTGTGGTGCTCTCTCTGGATCGCTTCATGTTTACCGCCATCTCCGTTATACAATCTTCATCGATGTAACCGAGCTACAAAAAAATATAAAAACATCAAAAAGTATAAAAAGCTGTGTTATGTTTGATTACAATCTGATTAGTTTTAAGTCATGCTGATTGGTTGTGTCTAAGATCTGAGAGTTTGTGAAGAAACTGAGATAAAATAAATGTGTGCGTTGATTCGGTTGTGTGTGTGTGCGCGTACCGGGTGTCTGCTGTACCACTCCACGGGGCTGTTGTAGTCCTGTGTGACCCACGGATGGTCCAACAACTGTCTGACCGTCAGACGCCACTTGGGCTCCACCTACAGGACACACACGAAACAACAACTCGGTTAAACTAGTTTCAATCATACAAATTTTTTTTTTAGATTTTTTTAGAAAACTCATGACTGATTTGATGACGATCTGAAAAAAATTAATTTTTGTATCGTCTTTTCCAGAAAAGGGATCACAAATTTCTAGAAGTGTATGTTTAATACATAAAATAATTATTTCAGACCTGATAGAAAACAGTTTAAAAACGTTTAGGAAAAATAGAAAACTTTTGGGGAGATGGTGGCTCAGTGGTTAGAGCGCTCGCCCGCGAACTGAAAGTCAACTGGAAGTTCGCGGGTTCGCATCCCACTGAATGCACGTCTAGGGTCCTTGGAGACACCTAACCCCTCGTTTCTCCCACCATTGGTGCCGTCACAGGTGGCAGCCTGCTGCGGTGAAATGCAGCACATATATTTCCCGATGAGGGAATAATGAAGAATATTAAAATAAAAAATAAATAAATAAAAATTTAGTTGATGAAGAACGCAAAGAGAAAGCCAACGACCTGTTAACTCTGCTGTCAGTTCATACTGAAAACGTAGTTTCAAAATAAGGCTATCCTTGTTAAAATCGGACGGCATAAACCTGGCATACAGGATGCTCAGTGACTGTACCAGAGGTGGACAATGGTGCTTCATTCCATCTGAAAACTGGACAGGTGCGTTTTCAAACTCCTCAAACATGCAAGATTAAATAATAAAAATAAAACACTTCAAGAATGTTTTTGACATCTGGTCCGGATGTCCCCCGAGCGCTTCGCGGGTGAGGTGTTTCGGGCACGTCCCACCGGGAGCAGACCAAGAGGCAGTACCCAGACCCGCTGGAGAGACTATGTCTCACAGCTGGCTGGGGAACGACTCGGGATCCTTCTGAGTGAGCTGGAGGATGCAGCCGGGGTGAGAGAAGCCTGGGCTTCCCGTTTGAGGCTGTTCCCCACGCGACCCAGCCCCGGATGAGCGGAAGACGACGGAACGGAAAGAATTTTTGATGTGACGACAGTCAAACTTTGCAGAAATATTCAAAAAGTTTATTCTGGATAAAAAAACTATAGTTTAAAATAAAAAGTTTGGTGTGACCACACACCTGCATCATCTGGTTGAGGAGGAGGATGCTTCCTGGTGAAAGCCAACGAGGATTATCATATTTACCCTTCTATGAAAGAAAAGAATCACATAACCATTAAAAAAGAGATTATCATTAGCGGTGCTGGGTGTGAGTTTGTTTTGAGGTTCTTACTATGATCTTCTTGTAAAGAACCACACAGTTGTCATCGTCGAAGGGAAGGTACCCACACAGCAGAGCAAACAGCAGCACTCCCATGCTCCACACATCTGCCTGGAAGGTTTACATCACAGCAGTGTTTCTACATCAGGTCGTACAGGTAGCATTTCACAGCTCAGTTGCACCGAGTCATGCACCAGCGAATCCCGAGTCGAGCACCGTGAAAGAGCCGACTCGTGGAACAGTCAGGTAATAATCACACTTACTGAGAACTAATGCTAATTCTGTCACTTCAAATGAATGGTTTTATCTTTAAGAAGGTGGCTGTACCTCTGAACCGATGTATGCTTTACCCTGGATGAGCTCCGGAGCGGCGTATGCGGGGCTCCCGCAGCAGGTCATCAGCTCATGACCCAAACCCCCCTGAAACAAAACGATATCAGCAGGTTTTCTCTTTGGGTGGAGACGTAAAGCGCTTGGGTTGTCTGTGACTCCACATCTCTTGAACCACTCAAAGGATTTTAATTCATAAAACAACCCACTGTAACTCATTACCAACTATATGTGAACTGATTAAGGTATTCAGGGTAGTAAGACAGGTTAATTTGGTGCTATACCTTCGGTTTGGCACATAAACCAAAATCTATCAGCTTCAAGTTGTGGTTTTCATCGATTAAAAGATTTTCCTATAGTTTAAAAAAACAAAAAAAAAAAAAACATGTGAATTATTTTCCATTCATTAGACTCAAACATATTAGCTTGTCTGTGGGAATACGAGACTATACTTACTGGTTTGAGGTCCCTGTGTGCGTATCCCTGGCTGTGGACGTAGGCCATGGCGGACACGATCTGTCTGAAGAACACCCTAGTTTCCTGCTCGGACAGACGGTCCTTGGCTATGATGTAATCAAACAGCTCCCCACCGGGGCAGTACTGAAGTAAGACAGCAGAGAAATAAATCAGAGGAACTTCTTCATGTACACCATGTCCACATGTAGCTGGGTATCCGCTGTCCTCTGTTTTAGAAAAACGCTCGTGTACACACGTAACCGTTTTCAATCTAACCGCATCCACATAAACCCGTATAAAAACGCTTCTGAGTGTAGTTATAAGCATACCAGACCAGTAGTGGGCAGTATTTCTCTAAACGTAAGGTCGGAGCTAGGAAGGCTTATGTGATTTACAATAGTCGACTGCAACTTATTTCTCCTCCTTTGCTCCTCGACAAGAAGCAAGAGCAGTTCAGTGTGAAAAAAAAAGCAAGAAAAGAGCGTTTTTTTTTTTTTTTTTAGAGGATCCACGCTGCCCACTGTCTGATATTAAAAACATGGACGCACACAAATGACGTTTATACATTGATTGTCGCAGGTAGTGACGTATAAAAACGCAAACGCCGGTTATGCATGTCCACACGCAAACGCAAAACCGGAGTTTTCCAAAATCTTCACTTTGGTCGGAGTTTTGAAAAACAACGGTTTGTTGTGAAAAAGAACGAGGGGTTCGTGTGGATGCCAGGCCGAAACGGGATAAAAATATATTCGTTTTACCAGATACCCGGCTACATGTGGACAGGGCCTGAGACAAACTAGTGTTTGAACACACTGTGATTTAGAAAATTCTTCCATTTAGAAACGATGTAAGGGTTTGAAATGTTCTTCATAGGTGGACGTTCACTGTGAGACATTGTTTAGAAAAGAAATCTGGAAATCCTATTCATTGTTTTCTTCTGCTAATGAAGCACCACTAATTACTTCATTAATGCTTGATGAAGGAGGCATTAAGCACTCGGGCTGTTCATACTTCCATAGCATTGTTATGAACGGGAGATTTTAATTAAACTGCCCACAGTTACTCAGTACTAAACAGAGATGAACTGATGAGGTTTTCAGGGTCATGCCAACCAAAAGTCACAACATTTCCCATCGAGATTTTGATTAAACTAACCATTAGTTGGTACCCACTATGATCTACGGCAGGTAGAGGCATTTTGTTTTAAGCCTTGGCATCAACTCATTCCTCTTTACATCATTTATTTGCATCTCATTGCTCAAAATACATGTTTATCAGCTTGAATTCTGAGCCTAAAAGACCTTTTAGTCCATCTTTAAAAAGCCCACCTCCTCTGAAAATACAGACAACTGAACCCAACTTTAACATAGATTTTTCTCAAGCATTCAAATATTTTTTTAGCTTGACCGTAGCTTGTGTGTTTCCTGTGTATGTTTACCTCCATCACCATGAAAATCTGAGTGGACGTCTCTATGACCTGGTACAGACGACAGATGTGCTGATGACTCAGATTCTTCATGGCTTCTATTTCTAACTTCACACGCGGCAGGTCATCCTGCAGAAAAAAAAGGGTTTTATTCCATTGATCACTTTCTAGCAGCTCATCTACTTTGTAGTTTTTGTCAGGTTGATGTTAAATTTTTTACAATTCAGTAGAACCCGAGGGTTTTATTTACAACAAACATTTTACCTTCAGATATAAAAAAAAAACATCTGGTTTTAATAAAGCTCTTTTAATAAAAGTTTGTAAACCACAATAAAGAGGAGTAAAAACTGTACAAGAAAGAAGAGGAGTGAAGATTACTCATAGTAAAACAGAGTACATGTGTGTGAATGAGAGGGATCAAAATGGAAAAGTGAGGTTACAGGGAGAAGAGATAAAGAAGGTGGAAGATTTTAAGTATCTAGGATCAACAGTCCAGAGCAATGGAGAGTGTGGAAAAGAGGTGAAGAAGCGTGTGCAGGCAGGCTGGAACGGGTGGAGAAAAGTATCAGGTGTGATGTGTGATAGAAGCGTTTCAGCTAAAATGAAAGAGAAAGTGTAAAAAACCGTAGAGAGACCGGCCATGCTGATTGGTCTATAGACAGTGGCACTGAGGAAAAGACAGGAAACAGGATGCTGAGGATCTCTCTGGGAGTGACCAGGATCAGGGGAACAGCACATGTTAGAGGTTTTGGATATAAAGTCAGAGAGGCCAGACTGAGATGGTTTGGACATGTGCAAAGGAGAGATAGGGATTGCTAGGCACGAGGTCTGGAGGAAGACCAAAGATGAGGTTTATGGATCCAGTGAAGGAGAATGAACCGGAGAGGGTCCAGGAGCCAGGGTTAAATGGAAGAAACTGACATGCTGTGGCGACCCCTAAAGGAAAATTCCGAAAGGAGAAGAAAGTCCTCATCTACAGATATTCTTTTTGTGAATTTCAGCACACCTAAAAAATCTTACAGCCCTATTTTGAGAAGGATGTCAAAACTCTGTTCTGTCAGCTTCCACCTGTCTGAGGCAGGGTCGCGGGGGCAATAACCTCAGACGGGAAACCCAGGCTTCTCTCACCCCGGCTGCATCCTCCAGTTCAACCGGAAGAATCCTGAGGTTTTCCCTGTCCAGCTGTGAGACATAGTCCCTCCAGCGGGTCCGAGGTCATCCTCTGGGTCTCCTACTTGTGGGACATGCCTGAAACACCTCACCAGCAAGGCGTTTGGAAGGCGTCCTAAGCAGACGCCTGAACTACCCCATCTGGCTTCTCTTGGCCTGGAGGAGCAATGACTCTACTCCAAGCTCTACCTATGATGAAACCCCTTAAGGGGAAAATACAACATTTGAAATGATATTTTGACTTATCTTTCATTTATCACTGATCAGAACAGATTTTTTGAAGATTTTTCTTCACAATCATTTTAAATGTGAACAATTTCAGGTGTTTTTTTTAGATCTGATTTTTTCTTGCTTTAAACAACTTGAATTAAATCAAATAAACTCACCCCCAGATCTTTTTTATTCATGATCTTGATGGCCACCTTCTCTCCTGTAGAGATGTGTCTTCCTAGTTTGACTTTAGCAAAGCCTCCTGTGTGTGGAAACAAAAACAATCAGACATGTTTAATTAAGAGTGTGTTTTAATGAGGATTAAACTTTACCAGATCCTATCGTGTCATAAAGATCATAATGTTTGTGAAGCTCTGCAGCAGCTCGGTGTTCACTCTTCTCTACAGGCATCTCACCGGACGAACAAAACACCCTGGTTTAAAGAGGAAAACAAATTTCACTGTTTATAAAAAACCGCTAAATCTACAAAAATAAAAAAACGATTAAATTATACCTAAAATAATACATTTTTCTAGATTATTTTACTTTACCTTTATGTTTAGAAAGCAGACAGAAGGAGGAAACTTGGGTTTTTGTTTCTTTTTTTGTAGAAAAATTTCTCTGGCAGCTTTTTTTTTTTTTCAGAAGTTTGAATTTCGCACCATAACGTCACTTCCGGTTTAGGGTTGTGCTTAGTCTGCCCCCTGTGGTGAAAACGTGGAAACGCAGCACTGAACTCAATCTAAGCAAGCTTCACATTTTAGATTGAAAAGAAGTACAAAAACATCAAGAGAACTAAAAAGTACTTACACAAATACACAGTTAGAAGCAAGTAAATAATTTCAGTACATCCCCGCCCTTAGAGCCTCCTTCACAATGAGGGAAAACTCCAAAAACCCAGCGGTGGAGAAAAAAAAAGAAGAAACCCCATGGGGACCCACATGGAATACTGGACCTGATAGGGAATACTCAGCTAGTTGGGTCTTTAAGAAAAGGAGCTCCATTGTTTGTGCAGAACATATTGCAAAGGGTGGTCTGGGTTATTTATAATGGATGCAAAAGCTAATTATGAAACTAAACTTGTTTGTTTGAGCTCATGGCTGCGAAGTCCCAACAACCTAGCTCCAAAGATCAGGACCAGTCGTTTTAAACTTATCCACCATGGTCCAAGTTATCATCAACATCAGTGTTGTATTTCCTCCCTCTAGATTTATTAAAGTAAGAGCAACTCCGTTTTGTCGTCTTATGCTTAGCCGGGACCGGGTCGCAGAGGCAACAGCCTCAGATGGGAAGCCCAGGCTTCTCTCACCTCAGCTGCATCCTCTAGCTCACCCGGAAGCATCCCGAGTCGTTCCCCGGCCAGCTGTGAGAAATAGTCTCTCCAGCGGTTCCGGGGTCTGCCCCTTGGTCTCCTCCCAGTGGGACGTGCCCAAAACACCTCACCAGCGAGCTGCTCGGCGGCCACCCTATCTGGCTCCTCTCAACCTGGAGGAAGAGCGGCTCAACACCGAGCTCCTCCTGGATGACAGAGATCCTCACTCAATCTCTGAGCGAGAGCCCAGCCACCCTGCAGAGGAAGCTCATTTCGGCCGCTTGTATCCGCGATCTCATTCTTTCGGTCACCACCCACAGCTGGTGACCATAGGTGAGGGTTGGAACGTAGATCGACTTGTAAATCGAGGGCAACACCTATGCATACAAAATTTGTGGAATGGAGAGGTTTTTATCTGCCTGTTTCTGTGAATGTGCATGCATGTGTGTGTGTTTGTGTGTGTATCCTACTCTGACATCGGTTGTGTGTGGTTGAGGTAACTGACCGGGAAGGTGAATTTATGGTGTCAGAAGGTGTGTACATTTTCAGCTGGACTCAACTCAAGCTTGTAATTAGGGAAAGGTGAGCGGGACGCCGGAGCACCAGTGAATGCATTTTAATAGAGCTCTACCCTGTAATACAACCACTCTTACTGCCAGAGTCTTCCTCTTTTCATACTTTAAACCCCATGTTATGTCTTTGATCGGAGTATATGTCAGAGTGAGACGTCTGTCTCTTCTAAAGATCTTTTATAATTTGTTAAACTAACAGCAGAGTGAGAGGTCTCGAAAATAGTAGATCTAGCATGAGTCTGAAATTGAAAAGACGGAAGTAGACTGCGCTCAAAACTTGTTAAAACCTGGGATAACTTTAGTCTTTGTAAGTATTTTTTGTGTTTATGTGCTTTGTTTGCATGCTCAAGATTGTATTTCATTTGATAACGTGTGAATCGCGTCTTATGTAGTAAGCCACTTAGGATGTGGGCGCGCATGTTTCAAGCTAAGCTAACGCGCGCATGTTTCAAGCTAAGCTAACGTGTGTTTGATCATGGAGACTCAGCGTTTTGTACAGCTTATAATGCACTTCTTTTGTTTGTTTTGTTTCAGTTACTATTATCACGTACATATATATACGTACATATATGTATAATCCTGTGAAGAAAAGAGTCTACATAAACAAGAAAAGCAAGCCTTGTGTGGGAGTCTCTTTTTTCATTGGAAGAGTTAGCTGGCTGTCTAGCTGCACACAGTCACGTGTCGTGAGGACAGCACAGTAAAAAGACTTAAATAGAAGAAAAAAGACTTCTATACGGCGGGTTAAACAACACTGAGCTACACAGTCAACATGAGTCTACGCTCAGGTAAGACTTACTTGAGAGATTATGAATCACGGTTCGAGCCAGAGGCAAACTCAGAGCAGCAAGCTGATGACCAGGCTGCTACCAATCACCCGGTTCCTGCAGACCAGCTGTCGCCTGAGAGGCAGCCGTCAGAGAGGCCGCAGCATTCACCTCCACACAGCGTCAGGTCCAGAGCCACCAGCAGACGGTCGCGCACCACAGCAGCTTCAAGTGTGTCAGCCACAAAAGCATACGCCAAAGCCCAAGCAGCAAAGGCCCAGCTCCGTTTCGCAGAAAAAGAAGCTAGTCTGATGAGACAAAAAGCAGATTTGGAAGCAGACTCGATGAGACAAAAGGCAGATGCGGCGAGACAAAAAGCAGATTTGGAAGCAGACTCGATGAGACAAAAGGCAGATTTGGAGGCCAGTCTCCATGTTTTGAAGTGTGAAAAGGAAATAGCAGCAGCTGAGGCAGAAGCTGCAGCCTATGAAGAATTAGAAAGTCAGAGCGGGGAGTCAGACTCAGAACTTCCTATTACAGGTGAGACGTTAAATGCAGTACAACGCACAAGTGATTATGTGGAACAACAATGTAAGCTAAAGGCGCTACCTAGTGCTACACATGATAGCACAAAATTTCAAATGCCAAGTCGATCAATAATAACAAAAGAAACTCATGTCCAGTCCCCAATGAAAAACGATGTTAAACATGAGGACATACCAGAAGCTGTTCCAACCAGCACATTCCCACTCAAACCCCAAGCTCACACCTTTTTGCCTACAAGTCACAACCAAATAGAGCAAAACAGCGTACAAGATTTTGCAAAATATCTCATCCGCAAAGAAATAGTTAGCACTGGCTTACTCCAATATGATGACAGACCCGAAAACTATTGGGCATGGAAAGTCTCATTCACGAGTGTTACTAAAGACTTGAATCTGTCCCCTAGAGAAGAGCTAGACTTGCTCACAAAATGGTTAGGGCCAAAATCTTCAGAGCAAGCAAAAAGGCTTCGCGCAGTACACACCCTCAATCCCGCTGCAGGTGTAAAAGTGGTATGGGAGCGTCTAGAGGAATGTTATGGCTCCTCAGAAGTCATTGAGGATGCCCTGTTAAAAAAGTTGGAGGAGTTTCCAAGGCTGACAAACAAAGAGAGAGGCAAATTAAGGGAGCTGGGTGACATCTTGTTGGAGTTGCAGTGTGCTAAGTCTGATGGTACACTGCCAGGTCTTGCATATCTAGACACGGCTAGAGGGGTTAGACAAATAGTTGAAAAACTCCCCTTTAACATGCAGGAGAGGTGGACCACTGTAGGTACACAGTATAAAGAAGTCAATAGGGTGTCATTTCCACCTTTTTCTGTCTTTGTGCAATTTGTACAGCAACAAGCAAAAATGAAAAATGATCCAAGTTTTTCCCCATCCAGCTGCAGCAACCAAGTTACCACACGCAATGAAAAGTCCATTCCATATAATCGGAAAGCTACTGTTGCAGTACACAGAACGGAAATTGAGGAAAGAAAACAAGGAAGTTTTGAACAGAAGAAAATCGAAGAACCAGATCGTCTGTGTCCAATTCATAAGAAGCCACACCCTCTGAAAAAATGCAAGTTATTCAGAGACAAATCAATTGAGGAACGACAGGCTTTTCTGAGAGAGCATCGTATATGCTACAGGTGTTGTGGGTCTGTGCAACATATAGCCAAAGATTGTAAAGTAGCAGTAAAGTGTGTTGAGTGTGACAGTCCAAAACACTTGTCAGCACTCCATCCGGGTCCCACACCTGTCCCAAAAGATGACACCTCAAAGAATGTAGATGCTAAGGAGGACTCAGAAGACCATCCTGCAGTAGTCTCCAAGTGCACAGAGGTATGTGGACAAAGTGACAGCCCACGCTCATGTTCAAAGATCTGTTTGGTGAAAGCATATCCAGAAGGTCAAAAGGACAGAGCTATAAAAATGTATGCAGTGATTGACGAACAGAGCAATAGGTCCCTGGCTAGGACGGACTTTTTCAACCTGTTTGGAATAAAAAGTGCACCTGTGCCATACACGCTGAAAACATGCTTAGGAAAAGCTGAAACTGCAGGAAGGAGAGCAGAACATTTTGTAGTAGAGTCCATGGATGGAAAAACAAATGTCAAACTGCCTCCTTTAATCGAGTGTGATTCAGTGCCGGACGAAAGATCTGAAATTCCTTCACCTGAGATTGCTAAGCACCATCCACACCTTCTCCCTATTGCAAGCAAAATCCAACCGGTCGATCATCATGCTCCTATTCTCCTTTTGCTGGGAAGGGACCTCCTCAGCATTCATAAAGTAAGAGAACAGATCAATGGACCAAATAACGCACCATACGCCCAAAGGTTAGACTTGGGGTGGGTTGTGATAGGGGAAGTGTGCTTGGGCAAAACTCACAACACAACAGAAGTCAACGTGTACAGAACACACATGCTAGACAACGGACGGACTACTCATTTTGAACCATGTCCAAACGTCTTTACAGTGAAAGAGGACTATGTCAAGCAGCCCCAGCAAAGCACACCTTTAATCTCAAATAGTGTGGACATTAAAGGCAACACACACAAGCTAGGTCAGTCTGTGTTTGAACGTACAGAGTCAGATGACAAGGTGGCACTGTCTATAGATGACAAAAACTTTCTAACAATAATGGACAAGGCGGTCCAACAAAACAAAGAAAACACCTGGGTCGCTCCATTGCCCTTTCGCTCTCCAAGGAGGAGACTCCCAAGCAACAGAGTTCAAGCCTCAAAACGTCTATACTCACTCAAAAAGACGTTAGAAAAGAAACCAAAAATGAAAGATCACTACATCCGATTTATGCAGAAAATGTTGGATAACGATCAAGCTGAACTCGCTCCACCTCTGCCCGAAGGTAAAGAACACTGGTATCTGCCAACGTTTGGTGTATACCACCCGCAAAAGCCAGATCAAATACGTGTTGTTTTTGATTCTAGTGCAGAGTGTGAAGGAACATCCCTGAACCAAGTGCTACTCAGTGGACCTGATCTGAATAATTCTCTGTTAGGAGTGCTGTTACGGTTCAGAAAAGAGCCAATAGCCCTGACAGCTGATGTTCAACAAATGTTTTATTGTTTTGAGGTGTGTGAAGATCACAGAGATTATCTGCGCTATCTCTGGTTTGAGGACAATGACGTCACAAAAAATGTGGTCGAATATCGGATGAAAGTGCATGTTTTTGGGAATAGCCCATCACCCGCTGTTGCCATTTACTGCATGCGGCGGGCAGCAAGCGAAGGTGAGCTGGAACATGGCTCAGATGCCAGACGGTTTGTTGAAAGACAATTTTATGTAGATGACGGGCTCACTTCAGTCGCCACACCTGAACAAGCAGTTGACCTGTTAACGAGAACACAAAACATGTTAGCAGAGTCCAATTTGCGACTACACAAAGTTGCCTCCAACTGCAGCCTCGTTATGGAAGCATTCCCTGCAGACGATCTAGCAAAGGACTTGAAAGAATTAGATCTTGGTGTAGATCCACTTCCTGTTCAAAGGAGCTTAGGACTATGTTGGAACCTGCAAACTGACAGCTTTACTTACCTTGTATCCAATGAGACAAAACCATTCACACGTAGGGGAGTACTGTCAACTGTCAATAGCTTGTATGATCCGTTGGGTTTTGCAGCTCCTATAATCGTGCAAGGCAAAGCGCTACTCAGAGAACTTTCAACTGAGGAGAGCGACTGGGAAGCACCTCTTTCCCCAGAAAAAGAGGACGCATGGATCTCATGGAGAAACTCACTGAAAACTCTAGAAGATCTCCAAATCATAAGGTGTTACAGTTCAGGTTCTTTAGGTGAAATGAAAACTAATGAACTCTGTATTTTCTCAGATGCGTCTACTGTAGCTATAGGTGCGGTAGCTTACCTGCGCTCTTTAGACACTCAAGGCAAGTATCACGTAGGTTTTGTGATGGGGAAGTCAAAACTAGCACCCCGACCTGCACACACCGTACCACGGTTAGAACTTTGTGCTGCCGTGCTGGCAGTAGAAATGTATGACTTAATCAAAGACGAGTTAGACCTCAAAATTGACAGTGTCAAGTTTTTCACTGACAGTCGCATTGTGTTAGGTTACATACACAACTCCTCAAAAAGATTCTACATGTATGTAGCTAACCGCGTCACACGAATCAGGTCATCCACTCAACCTGACCAGTGGCATTACGTTTCAACAGATGTGAATCCAGCTGACCTAGCAACTAGATTTATTCCAGCCGTTGAATTCAAAAACAGTAATTGGGTTACAGGCCCAAGCTTTCTGTGTTCAGAAAAACTCAATGAATCTCAAAAAGACTATTCATTCTCACTGGTAGAGCCTGAGAATGACAAAGAAATACGAGCTCATGTAAAAACACTTGCAACTACCGTCACAACAACTCAGTTAGGTGCAAAACGTTTCGAAAGATTTTCAAGTTGGACAACGGCATGCAGAGCAGTAGCCAAACTTATTCATGTTATGGTTTCTTTGAAACAAAAGACAAATAAACAAGCAGGATGGAGAAGTCTGAAAGAGAATGTAACACAAATGAACTCACTCAAGCCAAAAATGTCATCATTCGTTCGGTGCAAGAAGAAGCGCACAAAGTGGACTGAAAACCAACCAAATGTCAAAGAAGGAGACATTGTGTTGTTAAAAGATCCTCTAGCCCACAGGAATGAATGGCCTATGGGACTGATAGTTAAGACTCTACCCAGTAGTGACAAGAAGGTTCGTAAAGTGGAGATACGGATCATCAAAGATGGAACTCCAAAGGTGTTTTTGAGACCAGTCTCAGAGACTGTTGTTTTGCTTTCGGAGTAAGATATTATCTATGTAAATTTTATGTTTCGATATGTGGTGATATAATATGTTTATATCAAGCGGGGAGTGTTATGTCTTTGATCGGAGTATATGTCAGAGTGAGACGTCTGTCTCTTCTAAAGATCTTTTATAATTTGTTAAACTAACAGCAGAGTGAGAGGTCTCGAAAATAGTAGATCTAGCATGAGTCTGAAATTGAAAAGACGGAAGTAGACTGCGCTCAAAACTTGTTAAAACCTGGGATAACTTTAGTCTTTGTAAGTATTTTTTGTGTTTATGTGCTTTGTTTGCATGCTCAAGATTGTATTTCATTTGATAACGTGTGAATCGCGTCTTATGTAGTAAGCCACTTAGGATGTGGGCGCGCATGTTTCAAGCTAAGCTAACGCGCGCATGTTTCAAGCTAAGCTAACGTGTGTTTGATCATGGAGACTCAGCGTTTTGTACAGCTTATAATGCACTTCTTTTGTTTGTTTTGTTTCAGTTACTATTATCACGTACATATATATACGTACATATATGTATAATCCTGTGAAGAAAAGAGTCTACATAAACAAGAAAAGCAAGCCTTGTGTGGGAGTCTCTTTTTTCATTGGAAGAGTTAGCTGGCTGTCTAGCTGCACACAGTCACGTGTCGTGAGGACAGCACACCCCACATAAACAATATTTTACTCCTCTGTTGATCACATCAAAGAGCTGCAGCTAGAGATTTTTCATCAGTGGTTCAGACATTAATGCGTCCTGATGTTTGGCAGATAGAGACGTACTCCTGAGGATGAAGTTTGGTGATTGATTGGTAGCTTGTCGTGTCTTTTTCTCGATTGTTTTGGAAGGAGATCGTTCCTGAGAGAGTAACCAGTGGTTAGTGCATGTCCAGGTGTCAGCAGAATGACACAACCTCTCATTATGGTTCCAGCTGCAGATGGCTAGGATGGGACAAGAGCGACATCAAAAAAGTCACAGCTGGGAAAAAAAAAAGAGAGTGGAAAGCGAATGCAAAGAAGAGGAGTGCAAAGGGAAAGGAGGAAGTGAACTTACCTGCACAAAAAAGTTTGTCCAATTTGGTTGCTCAGATGCATTGGGTGTGGTCAGATAGGACGGGGTTTCACAAACTTTTTTAACAAGAAAAGTTTTTCCGAGATTTTCCGGATCCGTTCCTTTCTGTCGACTTCTGCTTATCCAGGACCGGGTCGCGGGGGCAACAGCCTCAGACAGCTATCTAACCAGTAGTGAAACATAGTCTCTCCAGCGGGTCCGGGGTCTGCCTCTTGGTCTCCTCCCGGTGGGACATGCCCAAAACTCTCCAGCAGCGAGGCGCTCGGGGGGCATCCTGACCAGATGCCCAAACCACCCCATCTGGCTTTTCTTGACCTAGAGGAGGAGCAGCTCTACACCGAGCTCCTCCCGGATGGCAGATCTCCTCACCCGGTATCTGAGATCCTGATCCATTTTCAAAGCAGAACTTACAGTATTTAGGTTCATTTGAAAAAGGCCAAGCACAGTGGCCACACAGCAAGAAGGTCACGGGTTCGAGTCCCGGGTAGGAACGAGGGTTGGAACACTGACCTTTCTATGTGGAGTTTGCATGTTCTCCCCATGTATGTGTGGGTTTTCTCCTGGTACTTCGGGTTCCTCCAATCCTCCAAAAACAGGCATGTGAGATTGATTGACCGCTACGAAATTGCCTCTTGCATTAAGTGGATGGTTGTGTGTCTGTGTGGGCCCGCAACAGACTGGCAACCTGTTCGGGGTGTACCCAGCCTTTTGCCTTGAATCAGCTGGGATAGGCTACCCTGCAACCCAATCGATATGAACAGTTCAGAAGATGAATGAATGAATAAAGTCGTTATTTTATCTGAGGATTTTTTTAAATAAACATCAATGTTGTGAGTTTGTTCCAGAATTGAATTTTTGGGTCACTTAGGTGTCTGAATTTGACTCCTTGCTCTTTTTCTCCCCCATTCATCCTCATGTAGACCTCATTCTTCTTCATCTAGATCTTGTCTTCAATCATTCCTTCAATCCTTAAACTCCTCCACTTAAAGAAGAATCTATTTTCCAATTCTTTTCTGGTTTAAAATAATACTTTTTACTTCATTTCTAAACTTGATGAAGCTCTGTCTCCCTTCATGATGCAGGGGTTTATGTGTCTGTTTGGGAAGATTTGTGCTCTAGAGCTGGTGAAGCACTTCTAGGGTGAGTCAGTTAGCAGATCATGAGGCTGTCACAGTGGAACTCGGACCTCTGTATTGGACAAAATTTTCAGTATATTCTGGCAGACGTGTGAACGCTCCCAGAATGGATGAGTAATAATTCTTACGCTACTGGCTCAAAGTTTGGCTGCCCACATCTCTATGGGAGCCAAATCAGAATTAACAAGTATAAGAATTCAAACAATTTCACTGGATCATCCCTCTATGCATGGATAAAAATAGAAAGAATAAAAGAAATGTCTTTTTATGGACAAGTTTAGCTTTTTTTTTCTGATTTGACTGATTTGTCTCGTCTTTATTTTGCCTCTTAACTCCTCTGTTGCAGCAGTTAGTTTGACATGTGAAAACAGACCCTTCATCACTTTGATTTCTGACTGTCGTCATCAAATGTAAAGTTATAAAATAGATTTGTATGTATTTTTATTCTGAAATCTGTGACATAAAACTGTTGAAGTATTTACTACTTTAATTTCTCCTCCATAAAACAGCTGGAACCGAGTCAACACATCTGGATTATGTTTTTAAACATGTGGTAATTTATATCCTGAAGTTTAATCTTTGTAATTAATGGCAATCATCTAAGTTTTAGAAAATAATTTTTGGGAAAAAAACCACTATGTTTCATTTAAAAACTTTGAAGGTTCTTTTTCTTTCCTGGAAACTTGTGACCTCACCTTTACGGACAGAGAATGAAGGTGAATGAGTCAGACTGAAAGAATCATTTTCTGACCAGGAATCACTGGTGAATCATATAGAAAACCTGGAACTTTGTGTCACGTGTTGGTGGGAATGTAAGACCCAGATGCAAGAAAAGCCACTCGAACCAGTTTATTTAGAGAAAGGCTGAAAGAAGAGGAGCAGGCTTGTACAGCATTGAAGCCAACCTGGGCAGGTGTGGGTCCTGGGCAGGCTTGGGGATGAACCAGACTTGGTGCACACAAAAAAAGTAATCATTTGCATGTGATAAGATCGAGAAAGTAGAATTGATGTATTTTTCAGTAATCCATACACATATATACATATATATATATACGTATATATAAAAATGTAAAAATAATCTACAAAACAAACATCTTTAAATGTATAAAGTGTCTAAAAAATATTCTAAAATTGATATAGATTCTCTCCACCCCTGAAGCCATCCCCAGCCACTCCCACACTGAACATGTGTGTAAGTAGGAATCCTCTTTTCAGTGTGTCTCCATGGCTGCACTGTGGCAGCAGCTCTGCTCCCCGTGGTGGGGTCCAGCCTGGTTTCTCACCTTCTTTATATGCCTTTTATCACCAGCTCCAGGAGCTTTGCATACCACCACCAGCTCATCCCATGAAAAGGTAAGACGTCAGCGGAGGTCCTGACAGGATATTTATTATTCTGTACAACTTAGATATATTTTTATCAAGAATATTTGCAGATCATGCTAACATTACCAGACAAAAAAAGGTAGATATGGTCGATTTGGTCACTTAAGCTTGGTATTCTTCATCAGATTGAACACAAAGAAGATGTAAAATTGTTAAAGGAGACATAAATAAAGCAAAGTTCTTCAGCCATGTGAATAATTTCGAGTGTTGACAGACCAGCAACTCTTTGTGGAACTCGATCAACCATAAAGACACACTTTCTTTTTTTATGGCCCCCTGACTTTGTGTCTTTAATCAATAGAAATACTTACTTTTCACCAAAACAATAACGTTGGAATGATTGATGAACAATTTTTGTAAGATTTTTTTAGTTGAATATTGCTTTTCTGAATGGACAAAAGTGTTCATTTTTTTGTAAATATGCAATGACATTAGAGTTTTTACCCCAAAGAAGCACAACATTACCTCTTTAATCTACAGTGCAGGCAAATAGTATTCACATTTTAAAACCACCAGGAAAGGAGCCTAGAGGAAGACCAAAGAGGAGGTTCATGGATACAGCGAAGGAAGACATGAAGATAGTTGGTGTGACCGAAGAGGATGCAGCAGATAGGGTTAGATGGAAGAAACTGACTTGCGGTGGCGACCCCTGAAGGGAAATGCCGAAAGAAGAAGATTATGTTACTGTCTTATTACAAAATTAACTAAATCAGTTTTACTCCTGAAACATTTACATCGTCTGCTGTGAAGCTAATTTCACTGAGTTTTCTTCTGTTTCCACTGATGATTCTTTAATGTTTTGTAACCTGTTGTAAATCCAGTGGACTTGACATAATTTGAAAAGGTAACCCCCCTCAGCCAAAATTTTAAAAAGCAAGCATGAAAAAAACAAATTCTTTTTGCCAGGAGGCACAAAGCTAGGAAGGGATCTGCTGCCTTGAAGGTTCCATTTTGCACAGTGGCCTCCATCATCCATAAGTTTGAAACCATCAGGACTCTTCCTAGAGCTGGCCAGCAATCTAAGCTGTGTAATGGGGGTTGGAGGGTGACCAATAACGTAATGGTCCCTTTGTTAAAGCTCCAATGTTCCTCTGTGGAAAGAGGAGAAATTTCCAGAAGGACTACCATCTCTGCAGCAATACTGCA
Source organism: Neostethus bicornis (assembly GCA_902685375.1). Lineage (NCBI taxonomy): Eukaryota > Metazoa > Chordata > Actinopteri > Atheriniformes > Phallostethidae > Neostethus > Neostethus bicornis. The sequence continues at coordinate 5,218,066 of LR738542.1, read as the reverse complement.
TTCAGGCCTGTTTGGTAGGGCCCAGACGGAAGCCCCTTTTCACTAAAAAGCACATGGCAGCCCATTTGGATTTGCCAAAAGACACCCGAATGACTTTCAGACCATGAGGAACAAAATTCTGTGGTCTGATAAGACCAAAACCAGGCACTGCTCTTCACCAGGTCAATAGAATCCCTACAGTGAAGCATGGTGGTGGCAGCATTATGCTGTGGGGAGGAACAATATTGTTCAGGGACATCTTGGATGAACACCTGCACCAAAGTGCTCTTGAAGCCAGATTTTGGTGGCGGTTCATCTTTCAGCAGGACAATGATTCAAAAAGCACACTTCCAAGACATAGAAGCAGTGGGCTGCCGAACAATTTTGTCAATGTCTTTAAGTGGCCCAACCAGAGCCCATATCAGAAGATCTAAAAATGTCTGTGCACCGATGCTCAGGAGGGATGGGCTTGTTTCTGGATGACATAGTGTTACTGCTGTAAAACCAGCGTAAGGATTAAATCATCTGTGAGAGTTTTTGTCCCACAGTGTTTGGTTTGTGTTTGTTGGCAGAAGTTTGAGGTGGTGAGGGGAAATTTCTCTCGAACCTTTCTCCGCGTTGGCTACCACAAGATTGCAGAGATTCCTACGGGAGCATGGAACATCAGCATCCAGGAGACACAGAAGAGCCGAAATTATCTGGGTACAAAAACACTCCACAAAACAATCCTCACACAGTCATGACTTTAATAGTTGAAGTTTTTTTTTTTTTCTTTCCAGCTCTGCTCACTAAGAGTGGCATCTCTATCATAAATGGAAACTGGGTGATTGACAGACCCGGTGTCTACACTGCCCTGGGAACACAGTTCATATATCGTAGACCCAACGAAATCCGCTCACGAACTGGAGAGTCCATCACTGCCCAAGGGCCTTTGACTGATGACATGCACTTTTATGTAAGACTACCAGCTTATTATTGTGTCTAAATGTGTTGGAATACTTATTTCCTTCATCTTCTCCAGGTCATCTACCAACAGCCAGGTGCTAGTGTGAACTACGAGTACAGCATCGCACTCAAACCAACTCAGATGGGTACATACACTAACCTGCTTCCTTTGGGTAGGTTTCTAATATTTATGTATGTATAACTTTATACATAAATTATTTTATTCCGTTCCGGTCTTCCGCTTATCCTGGGCTGGGTCGCGGGGGCAAACAGCCTCAGACGGGAAACCAAGGCTTCTCTCGCCCCAGCTGCATCCTCCAGTTCAACCGGAAGGATTACGGCTAGTTCCCCAGCCAGCTGTGAGACATAGTCCCTCCAGCGGGACCAGTGAGGCGCTCGGGGGGCATCCTGACCAGATGCCCGAACCACCGCATCTGGCTTCCCTCGATTTGGAAGACGAGCAGCACAACACCGAGCTCCTCCCAAATGGTAGAACTCCTCACCCAATCTCTGAGTGAGAGCCAGGCCACCCTGCAGAGGAAGCTCATTTCGGCCGTTTAAAGTATAAATCACTTTCTACCAGTGAAATTTTGATCCATTTTAATAATGTTTTATAACCAACACAAGAATTTGTTTTATTTTATTACCTAATGATTTATATTTTGTGACAGGCAATACCTCTGATCTTTGAGCACATCTTGTTGATGAACCTGATTAATCACAGCCATCATGTGTCAGGGTTCCAGTGCAATGAGGAAGAACTCAAATGTAGATTACTAGGGTTTTAAGATGGTTTAAAGAAAGGATGAGGGATTTGGAGGTGAGGTTGGTTGGATGGCTGGCTGGCAGCTTGGCAGCCTGGAGACTAGAAGGTGGCAATGAAAGGCTTGGGAGCAGTGTATGGTGCAGCGTACTAACAAGTACCAGTGTACTCTAATACTGTTGCAATAATCTAACTGGGAGGTAGCATAGGCATAAATAAGAGTTTCAGCAGCAGAAAAAGGGAGGAATGAGTGAACATGGGTAGTGTGTTTTAGGTGGATGTTAAAATCCTCTTAGTTTCAATATTAAACACAGCTCATGCTGAGCTCTACTTTTGTTTTTCTTAGATTTGATTTCACAAAATATTGAAGTGATTTCTAATGCGTTCTTTGGTGCTTCTATTAAAGAGATTTTAAATAAACTGCCCACTTCGGGCACGTCCCACCGGGAGGAGACCAAGAGGCAGACCCCGGACCCGCTGGAGAGACTATGTCTCACGGCTGGCCGGGGAACGACTTGGTATCCTTCCAGGTGAGCTGGAGGATGCAGCCGGGGAGAGAGAGGCCTGGGCTACCCGTTTGAGGCTGCTGCCCCCGCGACCCGACCCTGGAACAAGCGGAAGATGACGGAACGGAACAATGAGAAAATACCAACTATGGATGAACTGATCAGGTTTCAAAGTCACAAGGGCAGAGGTCAAAAAATTTGAAAAGCTTTTTTTCTCTCTTTTAGTTTCTTCTTCTTCTTTAAACATTTCCCGTCATGGGTCGCCACAGCAAGTCAGTTTCTTCCATCTAACCCTATCTGCTGCATCCTCTTCAGTCACACCAACTATCTTCATGTCTTCCTTCACTGTATCCATGAACCTCCTCTTTGGTCTTCCTCTTGTCCTCTTTCCTGGTGGTTCCAAACCCAGCATCCTTCTTCCTATGTACTCTCTTTCTGCTCTGCACATGTCCAAACCATCTCAGTCTGGTCTCTCTGACTTTATCTCCAAAACCTCTAACATGTGCTGTTCCTCTGATCCTGTCCATCCTGGTCACTCCCAGAGAGATCCTCAGCATCTTCATCTCTGCTACCTCCATCTCTGTTTCCTGTCTTTTTTTCAGTGCCACTGTATTTCCATCTTAAAGTCATTGAAACTGATGTTTTTGCCTTTACAGATGAAAGTGTAGAAGAAGATGAGAACAATGACATCATCAACGAGGCAGCCAATCAGAAGGAGGATACCTTCCATCTGAATTTGCCCTCAAAACTTCAGCTTAGTTACATCTGGGCAAGGACGGGGCACACTGAGTGCAGCACGACCTGCGGAAGTGGTAAGGATTAAATTAAAAATAGGATTCCTTATATTTTAGGCTAGCATTGCCGCCTTACAGCAAGATGGTTGTTGGTTCGAGCCTCTGACCTACCAAAGATGTGAAGGTTAAGATCATTAGTTTCTCTAAATTCTTCAATAATGTTTGTGTGTGGTTATTTGTCTTTGCGTGGCCCCGTGACAGACTGATGCAAAAAAAATCCTCCTATGAGATTAAAACGTTTTTTTTTTCTGATTCTAAGAACAACCAGGACTTCTCGTAATTTGTGTGTGTGTCGTGCCTAGGGAAGCATCAGGTCTTTTGGAGTTGTGTCGACAGTGATTCCAAAGTGACTGTTCCGTCTGATCTGTGTGACCCCACCACTGAGCCCACAAACCAGGAAGAGGACTGCAACAAACAGCCCTGTCCTGCGTAGTAAGCAACACACACACACCAAAAAAAGATAGAGCGAACGGAGTCTAACATTCCATGAGATAAATGACTGTTCTATCCGATGGTCCCAGTTTACTCAGTCAGGTGGGATTCATCGTGTCAGCTTTTTATTACTTTCATCAAATTGCAAATGTTTTTTTGGATGTGTTTCAGTTACTTTTATTTTTTATTTTATTTTCACACACACTATTCATCCCTCACCAGGAAAATTTGTATGCTGTACTACTACACCGCAGCAGGCTGCCACGACGGCACCGGTGGTGGGAGAAACGGGGGTTTAGGTGTCTTCTCCAAGGATCCTAGACGTGAACTCAGTGGGAATCAACCCGCAAACTTCCGGTTAACTTCCGGTCCGTGGGCGAACACTCTACCACTGAGCCACCGTCTTCTCTCCTTATGGCATTGTTTGCTAATGTCATGTCGGTCAAAATGACCTGTAGATGTCAGAGCTGAAAAGTGAGATGGGAATTTACAGAGTCAAAAATTAATGCATGTATTTATTAGAAACTTTCAGCAAATTTCACAAAAAAAGCTACTAAATACCTTCTTTAACAACTGACATTTTTTCAACCCTGTAACATTTGGTCACAAATGAGCACACAGATGGTCACACGTGAACTCAGGCGTTAACTTTCATCTAACTCTGCTTCTATCCACTCAGCTGGGATGTCGGAGAGTGGTCAGACTGTGACAGGAAGTGTGGTCCCAGCACTCAGCATCGTCAGGTCATCTGCCGCCAGGTTACTAACGTCCATCTTAACAAGACGGAGACCTCAGTCACAGTGTCACCGAAGCTGTGCGGCTCATCTGATAAGCCAGTGACTAAAGCCACGTGCCAGTTGAAGATTTGCAGTCAGTGGGAGATTCGTTCTGAGTGGACCCCTGTAAGAACAAAACATATTTTATCACTTAAAGGTCCCATCTTATGGAAAGTAAATCTTTTCTCAATGTGTTTTATGCACAGAAACAACCGTAATGTAGGGTTTGGAAAATACGTTACATAATAGTTATGATATTATACTGACTTAAAAAGTTTTATGAAAGACCAGGAAGATTTTAAGCACAAAAAAAGAGTGAAAAGATTATGAAAGTAACCCCCCTTCTAAAAGAAAAAAAAATTACAGCCGTGCTGTAGACAGCACAACAGCCTCAGATGGGAAGCCAAGACTTCTCTCACTCCAGCTGCACCTCCAGCTCACCCAGAAGGATCCCAAGTCGTTCCCCGGCCAGCTGTGAGACATAGTCTGTCCAGCAGCTCTGGGGTCTGCCGTTTGGTCTCCTCCCGGTGGGACGTGCCCGATACACCTCACTAGCGAAGCGCTTGGGGTGCATCCTGACCAGATGCCCAGACCATCCCATCTAGCTTCCATCGACCTGGAGGAGGAGCGGCTCAACATCGAGGTCCTCTCGGATGGCAGAGCTCCTCACCTGATCTCTGAATGAGAGCCCAGCGACTCCGCGGAGGAAGCTTATTTCGGCCGCTTGTATCTGTGATCTCATTCTTTCAGTCACCACCCACAGCTGGTGACCATAGGTGAGGGTCAGCAATAACTAGGACGCTGCATCGGTCCGTTGTGGTAAAGAGAGAGTTGAGACGAAAAGCAAAGCTCTCGATTTACAAGTCGATCTACGTTCCAACCCTCACTTATGGACACTTTATTAATCCCCGAAGGAAAATTTGAATGCTGCAGTGCAAACACCAGGTGTTTAACACCTCAATGCCCCTTCGCCCCTATCCACCGGTGTCCCAGTCTGGTCGCACTGTGTCCAAACTGGCAACCCAAAAGCTGGAGTCCGGATTGGGTCACAAAGCCTGGCCGGAGTGAAGAACACCAAACTGGCCTTTCTGTATATTTCACTGGGTTCGAGTGTGCACCTCCAGTTCCTCAAATCAGCAACTGGACGTTTCCATGGCAAAAACACAGGGCCCAAAGCACCTCCTCTACACAGTCTCCTTCTCTGCACCCCCTCCAGATCAACTCCACTCCTCAGCTTCCCCGGGACCGAACCAACTCCTCCAGCCACACACAGATGTGCCTCTTAGAGCCAGCAGCTGGTTGCGCACGTCAACATGCATGTCAACAGCAGAATGACTCCATCACCAGCCAGCCATTCTGAGCTAGCAGGACGATTTCTGAAAAATCAGATGTCCAACACAAACAAAGTTGAAAATGACGTCCAAAATGCGCCCGAAATGAAATCTTCAGAAAGAGACCAAACATAGCAGAAGAAGGAACAGAAACTCAGCAAAAGTTGGCGATTAAACGCTCAAGTAACAGGAAGCACTCCACAAAGTAGCCGCCCAGAGTAGCACCTTAGCCGTTAATTGACACCATGATAAAATACACTTTCATGAGGCACAGTTTCAATTAACACTATTTACATGACATATATTCAATACACCCCCCTCACTCATCGCCCTCCTCACACAAATGTAGATCCAAGTGCAAAATCCCCCTCCTTCACAGTGGCTAAAACCCCTCATTCCCCACAGCTCTTCAAATCCCCCACCAAGCTGTGCTTCCACCATCCTCCCAAACACCTCCCTCACACACAAACTTCTTCCAATCTGCACCATCCACCTCCTGCTAACTTTCACAGCCATTTTAGCCTAACCCAAGGGAAGGCTCCTCCCACTGCGGCGAGTGTACCTGACCCCTCCCACAAACACTCTTGGATCATCATCTGGTTACTTGTACAGCACTCATTTCCAATGTTAAAGTTCGTAGCGTACTGACATTTTTACGCCCCGCTGCTACAAGACAAAGTTTTTATCTGTGCTTTGTAAGAGTAATACCATCATCACAGACTCTGGTCAGATCAGAACGTATTCCTCTGATTTCTACCAAAACCTGTTTACGTCTGAACTGGAACAACAATAGAACAGTGCAGTGGAAAGGCGTTTCCTGGAGGAACTGCTTCAGGTCAGCAGGGAACAGAACTGTTGTCCGTCTTCCACCGTTACTCTGGCCGAATTGATCGTGGCCCTGGGTAGAATAAAAAAACCCTAGAACTAGTTCTAGCACTAGAACGGAGATTTGCACCCTACAGGCATCTTCAACGGATGTGCAGCAAGTTAGGGTTAAAGACAGGAATGGATGTCTTTTGACAGATACCAGTAATGTGATGGGAAGATGGAAAGAATACTTTGAAGAGTTGATGAATGAAGAAAATGAAAGAGAATAAAGAGTAGAAGACGTTACCAAAGTGGACCGGAAAGTGGCTAGGATTAGTAAGGTAGAAATAAAGAGGGCACTGAAGAGGATGAAGAGTGAAAAGGCTGTCTGTCCTGATGATATCCCTGTAGAAGTATGGAAATGCTTAGGTGAGGTGGCAATTGAGTTTCTGACTGGGCTGTTTAACAGGATATTAGAAAGTGAGAAGATGCCTGATGAATGGAGGAGAAGTGTGCTGGCTCCTATTTTTAAGAACAAGGGAGATGTGCAGAGTTGTGGTAACTACAGAGGAATAAAACTGATCAGTCAAACAATGAAATTATGGGAAAAAGTTGTCGAAGCTAGGCTAAGGTCTGAAGTACGAATTAGTGAGCAGCAGTATGGTTTTATGCCTAAAAAGAGCACTACAGATGCAGTATTTGCCTTGAGGATGCTGATAGAGAAGTACAGAGAAGGCCAGAGGGAGCTGCACTGTCTTTGTAGATCTAGAGAAAGCGTATGACAGGGTACCTAGAGAAGAACTATGGTATTGTATGAGGAAGTCTAGTGTGACAGAGAAGTATGTTAGAGTGGTTCAGGACATGTATGAGGGCTGTAAGACAGTGGTGAGGTGTGCTGTAGGTGAGACAGAGGAGTTCAGTATGGTGGTGGGACTGCACCAGGGATCTGCTCTGAGTCCTTTGCTGTTTGCTATGGTGATGGACAGGCTGACAGACGAGGTCAGACAGGAATCTCCATGGACAATGATGTTTGCAGATGACATTGTGATCTGTAGTGAGAGGAGGGAAGAGGTGGAGGAAAAGCTGGAGAGGTGGAGGTTTGCACTAGAAAGAAGAGGAATGAAGATTAGTCAGAGTAAGACAGAGTACATGTGTGTGAATGAGAGGGATCCAAATGGAAAAGTGAGGTTACAGGGAGAAGAGATAATCAAGGTGGAAGATTATAAGTATCTAGGATCAACAGTCCAGAGCAATGGTAGAGTGCGGAAAAGAGGTGAAGAAGCATGTGCAAGCAGGCTAGAACGGGTGGAGTAAAGTATCAGGTGTGATGTGTGATAGAAGAGTTTCAGCTAAAATGAAAGTGAAAGTGTACAAAACCGTGGTGAGACCAGCCATGCTGTTTGGTCTAGAAACAGTAGCACTGAGAAAAAGACATGAAACAGAGATGGAGGTAGCAGAGATGAAGATGCTGAGGATCTCTCTGGGACTGACCAGGATGGACAGGATCAGAGGAACAGCACATGTTAGAGGTTTTGGAGATTAAGTCAGAGAGACCAGACTGAGATGGTTTGGACATGTGCAGAGAAGAGAGAGAGAGTATACATTGGAAGAAGGAATGCTGGATTTGGAACCACCAGGAAAGAGGACTAGAGGAAGACCAAAGAGGAGGTTCATAGATACAGTGAAGGAAGACATGAAGATAGTTGGTGTGACCGATGCAGCAGATAGGGTTAGATGGAAGAAACTGACTTGCTGGGGTGACCCCTGAAGGGAAATGACAAAAGAAGAAGAAGACATCTTCAACGGAGACTCGACACTGCAGAATCGGGACAATTCTGCAGCAAGAGTCTCCGTTCTGTTATCTTCCGCTTGTTCCGGGGTCGGGTCACGGGGGCAACAGCCTCAAACAGGCAGCCCAGGCCTCTCTCTCCCCGGCTGCATCCTCTAGCTCACCTGGAAGGATCCCAAGTCTTTCCCCGGCCAGCTGTGAGACATAGTCTCTCCAGCGGGTCCGGGGTCTGCCCCTTGGTCTCCTCCCGGTGGGACGTGCCCGAAACACCTTGCCTGCGAGGTGCTCGGGGGGCATCCTGACCAGATGCCCGAACCACCCCATCTGGCTCCTCTCGACCTGGAGGAGGAGCGGCTCGACACCGAGCTCCTCCCGGATGGCAGAGCTCCTCACCCGATCTCTGAGTGAGAGCCCAGCCACCCTGCGGAGGGAGCTCATTTCGGCCACTTGTACCCGCGATCTCATTCTTTCAGTCACCACCCACAGCTGGTGACCATAGGTGAGGGTCCACTCTTGCTCGTGCTGTTCACGAGCAAGAGTCTCATTGCGCAAAAATGGCGGTGCTTTTGAGATGACGATCCGCTTGGCTGAACTCACCAAAGGAAGCACAGCCGTCGGAGAGCCGTGGATCACCGCGCCCTTCTTCACCGCCTCGGCCACTTTCTCCGTGCTGGACAGGAACATTACAATATACTTATCCATGCTGGAAGCGGTCCAGATGTGGTCACAACCCACTTCCTTGCCCACAGCAAGCGCAGCGTCCTCCACCGTACACGCTACTGTGGGCATCAGTTTGATTCCGTGACCCCGAGTCAGCTGCTCAAAGTCTCTCGTATCGACCGATCCCGCCATGACGCCAGAACCGGCAGACAGTGATAGTAGATGTGAAAAAAAAGTCTACAAGAAGAGGAAAAAGACCGTTTTGTTGTAAAAATATATCAAAACCTCTCAAAACACTCCGAAATGTCTCTTGCACTCACCGCTCAAAAAAACGGAAGCGGAAGAGAGCGGGCGTTAGCTTGTTTAAAAAAATGTGACAAATTTTACCAAAATTTGTCAAAAATTCACAAAATTGGTTAAAATGGTATAAATTGATAAATTATTTGAAAATTTTGTGAAAATTGAGAGAAATTGTTGAAGCCAAAAAAAAAGAAAAACGTTTCTGTTACACGAGCCGCTGTAACAGATGTCCTTTTAGTTCAGATTAGAAAGAGAGAAAGATTTGATTTTAAACAGACCTTTAATAAAAAAAAAAAAAGAACCAAAAACCTCTTAAATAAACAAAGTGACCCACACCGCCATCTTGGCCTGTCCCAGTAGAAAGTTCAGCAGGAGACCCCTCCACTTGCCACATTTACTAAATCTGACCCTACCCACAAAGCCTCCACTCTGAAGTGCACTTCCAGGGACCCAAACACTCTCCCTAACAGGTCAAACGGTCAGACGGTCGAACTCCCAAAAGCAGTAGAACACAGTCTCTCTCACACCACAAAACAGACACTCCTCCGCCACCGAGTGGTTGACCCGGTGAACAAAAGAGTTCACAGCCACCGTCCCGTGCAGCAGCTGCCATTGAAGGTCTTCTTCTCGCTTGGTGAGTGTTTGTACTCACCAAGTGAGTGAGTGTACTCACCGGACAAGACAAGTACAGGCCGGAATTAAGCCAGGAGCAGGGCCCAGATGAGCACGCCAGACCGTGTCCGCTCGGCCACGCAACTTCCGAGAGTTCAAAGCCTGCTCTATAACGCAATAGAAGACCTTCCTCTAGGCCGAAGCCAGAGAGGCCAAAACAGGATGGGACAAAAGAGGGCCGGAGAGGACTTCGAGGTCATTGCTGGGGGCAGAGTCAGGGAACAGGTTAGAACTGTCAGGCTGTACGAGGCCAGAATCATAGGCCTCCAACAGGCTGCATTCTTTCACCGTTTGTTGCCTCCTCCAGTGCGCAATGAGCCGCGACACAATGCGGGCCGATCTCAACCCCAGTCTGGCTAGCACTGCACTCACATTCGCCAGAGCAGGACCAGGCCAACCCACCATGGGCCCTAGGGTTTCTATTCCTCCACTGACGCAGCACTCCCTGAGTGCCAAACCCGCACAGTCAGGAAAAAACAAGGCTCCCTCCAGGAGCAGGTGTAGCAAAGTGCACCCCATTCTCTGTTTTCTGAAAGTGTCCCAGATAGCGAAGAGGGACTTTTAGTAGGCTGGGAAGGTGACCAAGAGACAACTCCCAAGAAGGAGAGACAGGCCCCTGCCTCCCATTGCTGCAAGGATGCAGCTACTGGCCTCTACACACACACTTCCGGTCCCGACACTAGCCTCTGGATAAATTGCAGCTCCCATGACTCGCCAGGTGCACCAGCCCCTGACTCCCTTGCTTCTTCGGAAGCAAAAGGACAGCAAGCGGGACCCAGTAGAGTTTGTCCCAGAAGAAGTCCACCAAGATCTTCTGCACATCGGCAAGGAGAGAGGGAGGCGGGTCAATGCACCGGAGCTTGTGCCAGAACTGGGAAGCGACCAGGTTGTTAAGAAGCAGCACCCTCTCCCGATAGGACATCTGCTGCAAGATCCACTTCCACCGAACCAGCCAATCCCGCACCCCGTTCACCGCCTGTCCTTGTTCCTTGCTGTGCTACCTGGACCTGGAGAGAGAGATGTAATGTAGCAAACACTCACATGGGAGCGGACGTAATACAGTTTGTTTAAAAACCACTGAATCATTCCAAAAAGCTGTTGAGTCACAAACACAAGACCCAGACAGTCCTATTAGAAGGTAGAAAGCTCTGGAAAGTTCATTTAGCATGAAATGGGCCTTTTAAACTCTACCACACAGAGTTGAATGTTAATAGCAACAGTCTTCTATCAGTGGTCACAGCTTTTTATTGGTCAGCTCTGAATCCGGACATAGAACTCAGTCAAACATGGTGCTACTGAGCCAAATCAAGACAAAATATACATTTTTTCCAGTGTTCGCTGCCATGTGGAGTGGGCCAGCGTCGCAGGGAGGTGGTGTGTGTCAGCAATCTTGGGGATGTGGATGATGACGAGGAGTGCAATATGAAATTAAAGCCAGAATCTCTGCAAAACTGTGACATGGGAGTGTGTGCACGCAGCTGGTTCACCTCCCTCTGGAGTCAGCGGGTAAGAAGAATATTCATCATGATGCTCCAGTTTTCTACCAGTTCCTTTTCTCTTCACTCCTGCTGTATGTTTGTAACGTTGTGCAGAGTTTAATGCAAACTTTCCGTTTCGTCATCTTCCGCTCATCCGGGGCCGGATCGACAGGCAACAGCCTCAGATGGAAAGCCCAGGCTTCTGTCACCCTGGCTGCATCCTCCAGCTCACCCGGAAGGATCTCGAGTCGCTCCCTGGCCAGCTGTGAGACATATTCTCTCCAGCGGGTCCGGGGTCTGCCCCTTGGTCCCCTACCGGTGGGACGTGCCCAAAACTCCTCGCCCACGAGGCGTGCGGGAGGCAAGCATCCTGACCAGATGTCCGAACCGCCCCATCTGGCTCCTCGCGACCTGGCGGAGGAGCGGCTCGACACCGAGCGCCTCCCGGATGGCAGAACTCCTCACCCGATCTCTGAGTGAGAGCCCATCCACCCTGCAGAGCAAGCTCATTTCAGCCGTTTGTCTCCGCAATCTTATTCTTGCGGTCACCACCCACAGCTGGTTACCATGATGAGGGTGGAACATAGATCGACTTGTAAATGGAGAGCTTTGCTTTTTGGCTCAGCTCTCTCTTTACCACGACGGACTGGTGCAGCATCCTACTTATTGCTGATGCTGCACCGATCCGCCTGTCGATCTCCCGCTCCATCCTTCCCCTGCTCGTGAACAAGACCCCAACATACTAAACTCCTCCACTTGGGGCAGCACCCTGTCCCTGACCCGCAGGGGGCATTTCACCCATTTCCGGGCGAGGACCATGGTCTCAGATTTGGATAAAAACACACACTTTTTTTTTTTTTGTCTTAAAAATCTTATTATCTTATTAATCTTATTATCTTCTCTTCTTATCTTATTAATATTATCTTATTAATCTTATCGCAGGCGAGGTGTTTTGGGCACGTCCCACCGGGAGGAGACCAAGGGGCAGACCCCGGACCCGCTGGAGAGACTATGTCTCACAGCTGGCCGGGGAACGACTTGGGATCCTTCCAGGTGAGCTAGAGGATGCAGCCGGGGAGAGAGAGGCCTGGGCTGCCCATTTGAGGCTGTTGCCCCCACGACCCGACCCCGGAACAAGTGGAAGATGACGGAACGGAACGAAAAATCTTATTAATGTTTACTGTTGTAATTACTACTCTACCACTCATGCCCACCGAACCAACTACAATCAACTATATAACACTATCTGTGTGACGCCCTTCAGTGCTCGGCAGAGTGTGGCAAAGGCAGTAAAACCCGGGAGGTGGTGTGCCTGATGGACCATGGGACCGTTCTGCCACTGGACAGCTGTGATGGAGATCGACCTTCCGAAGTGATGTCATGCGACTCTGGACCATGCCAAAATCAGCTTGAGTGGTATGCAGGTCCATGGAGCCAGGTGACCTGAACACACACACACACACACACACACACACACACACACACACACACACACACACACACACACACAGCAGTGACTGGATTCTCACTGATGTTGGTTTTGCTGCTGGTTCGTGTAAGTGTTCTGCAGAGTGTGGGAACGGCACACAGACCCGCTCCTTGCTTTGCATCTTTACCAGTAATGGTGGAAAGGAAGTTGTGGAGCACGGGAGATGTTCTGGTGTGTATAAGCCAATCACAGCTCAGCACTGCAGACTGAAGCTTTGTGGTGTCCAGTGGTACGTCACAGAGTGGAGCGCAGTAAGTATGACTTCATCCTTATTAATTATAAGATGTTAGACAAAAACTTTTTTATATGATGTTTAGTGGCCTTGTAGTTTTGGACCTCTCCATGCTTTGGTACCAGAACACACATTTAGAATTGGCTGTTTTGCTTGATTATCAGGTCACAATCAATGTGGGGATGCCGCAAGGAAGTTGCCTGGGGCCATTATCATTCTACACACACAAATAGATGGATTGATTTCTAAATGCTTTTACATGTTCCAAACTGCAGTGGTGGGCTTCTTGCTATATTGAATTAATACAGAAAAAATAATTACTCAGGCATTAGAAATGAATAAAATATTTTAGAATCCTTTGTGGTGCATGGGTCAAAAAGTTTGACATTTGCTACAAGATCCCAGAAAAGTGGTGTCAACAGTTTTAAGATTGTTAGTCCGCATGCAGTTTTTTCCCCTTTCTTTCTCCTCAGTGCTCCCGCTCCTGTGATGGTGGCTACCGTGTACGTGAAGTACGCTGCCTTACCGATAACATTGTTCCAAGTGACCGCTGTGACCTCAGCTTAATGCCGGACAGTGAAGAAAAATGCAACCATCAACCCTGTTCAGCTGAAACTGGTCAGTTTACCTTCAGTGTTGAGATCCAAAACCTACCGCAGACACAACACACACTCAGTTATTTACTTTTAAAGCGCTCTATCCAACTTGGGATTGGGGTATGGTGAGGCACTCCCTGTACAAGTCACCGGTCAGAAAAAAAAATTCCCAGAGGCCATTTAACCTAACATGCAGGTTTTTGGTGGGTGGGAAGAAACCCTGCAAAGAACCTACACAGATGAAGAGAACATGCAAACAACACACAGATAGGGCAGTTTCTCAAGTGTCAGCCTGACAGGGTCCCCAAACAAACCCAACTCTAACCTACTGCACTACCATAGGGGGACAGTCAGTCACCTTCTTAACCGTTTAGCCCTGTCAGGGCTGCAGAGTGTGCCGAAGCCCATCCCGGCTGATTTAAGGTGAGGGGCAGGGTACACCTCGAACAGGTCGCCAGTTTGTCTCGGGGCCACACACAGACAACCACACACACACACACACACACTCACTCATTCCTAGGGGCGATCATGTAGTGGGCAATCAACCTGACATACATGTCTTTGGAGGGTGGGAAGAAACTGGAGAATACGCACACATACACTAGGAGAACATGCAAACTCCACACAGAAAGGCCAGTGTTTCAACCCTCGTTCCCACCCAGGACTTGAACCCATGACCTTCTCGCTGTGAGGCCAAGACATTTTCCTATCGCTGCAATCGTAACATAATGCCTGCAGTCCCTGACCTAGTGGTCAAAATAAAATGAAATTGAGCAGAGGCCTGGCTACCAAGAACAGAAACTTATCGGCACAGGGTAATATCGGTGATCATATTCAGACGTTACAGGTGACCTATTCAGGGTGCACCCTGTTTTTCACAATTTAACAAACCAGGATGAACTAGTGGAGGATCAACGATTTAAAACCTGAAAAAAACCATTTATGATCCAAATAATTTTATCTACAGCAGGTAACAGGTGAGGTACACCCTGTACAGGTCACAAGTTTGTCACAGAACCACCCAGAGAATCTAGATAACAAAAAATCTGCATGTTTTTTTTCCTCTCCAGATGTTTCCTGCAGAGACCAGTATCATAACTGCGTGGTCGTGGTTCAAGCCCGCCTCTGTATCTACCCGTATTACAGAGGTGTGTGCTGTGCATCCTGCCTGCGGGTGCAGAAAACTTACCCCAGCTTATTTCAGAGGAACCTCATCCACAGGTGATGTTGACCAAAGATGGATCCAAATAAAACCCAGAGAATTTAAAGGAAGCTGGTGCCGAGCTGGAACCTTCTTCTCATCACCAAGAGAAACACAAACTTTCCTACGAATACTGACTGTTTATATTTAAAAGATTTACATGTTTATTAGTTATTTTATTATGATGAATGTCTTATTTGTTGTGGAGCGATCTTGGGGGTTCATAGGATACTCATTTCAATGAGTAGACAGTTACTTTACTTCAGAGGTGAAGTTAAATGAACTTCTAGCCATCAGACTATGTTCACTTGTTCCCCCATCTCCGGCAGTGGTGGAACGTAACGAAGTAAATGTACTTTGTTACAGTACTTAAGTAAAAAAAAAATGTGTATCTGTACTTTACTTAAGTAAAATTTTAGACCTGTACTTTTTACTTTTACGTCACTATATTTTTTGAGCAAATATCTGTACTTTTACTCCGCTACTTTTTAAAAGTCTGTTTATAATTTTTTGTTACATTATCGGTCAGAAATTTGAAAAATATACAGGTTTTTTTAGCGCATTTTGAAGCCGCATCGCCAAAATCAACCTGTAGAGAGAACAGTTGATCGCCTGCGGGCTCCAAGAGGAAAAAGAAGTAATGAATCGAGGACCAATCAGAATCAAGAGTAAACATTTTTGCTGTCATTTATCGCCAAAAAAAACTAACATCAAATATAGCACAGATTGAAAAGGAGTCAGAAGATTGTTGTTCGTTGTGTTTATTTTTAAATAAAAAGTTGAGCCATCATTACACGGAGCAGGGGCGGCTTCAAGGATTTTCTAAAGGGGGCAAGGCAGGGCGTGATGTCATTGACAAAGCCAGTATAGCAAGACTGGGGGCCTCCCTCCCAGAACATTTTGAAAAATAAGAGTTTTTTTTCCTGCATTTTGATGGCCCATTCGCTGGCCCTGCAGAGGATAGCTTGACTAGCCCCCTTTCCTTTCTTCTTTTTTTTCCCTGTGGACCAGAGGAGGGACGGGGATGGTAGGGGTGGTAGCACGCCCTTCTCTTCTTGGATCCGCTCCTGCAGAGTATTTATTTGTGACCCTACAGCACAAAAATAACATTTGAATTATTATCGAATACTTTTACTTTTACTTAAAAAGTACAATTTACACCAATTACTTTTGTACTTTTACTTAAGTAGATTTTTTTTTAATTGGTACTTTCACTTAAGTATTTTTTTTTTGGCCTAATTATCTGTACTTTTACTTACTTTTGGAGCAAGGGCTTCCTTCTTGCACGGCAACCTCTCAGTCCATGGCGATGCAAAACACGCTTGACTGTGGACACTGACACCTGTGTTCCAGCAGCTTCTAATTCTTGGCAGATCTGCTTTTTGGTGCTCCTGGGTTGACTCTTCACCCTCCTGACCAGTTTTCTCTCAGCAGCAGGTGACAGCTTGCGTTTTCTTCCTGATCGTGGCAGTGAAAAAACACTGCCATGCACTTTATACTTACAAACAATTGTTTGCACTGTTGCTCTTGGAACCTGCAGCTGCTTTGAAATGGCTCCAAGTGACTTTCCTGACTTGTTCAAGTCAATGATTCTCTTTTTCAAATCTGTGCTGAGCTCCTTTGACTTGCCCATTGTAGCATTTGTGGGTGTTTTCTTCTTCTTCTTCTACTTTATAGTGATGTGTCGGTCGCGAACGAAACGGCTCTTAGAGCCGGCTCTTTGAAGTGAACGATGGGAGCCGGCTCTTTGAAGTGAACGACCGAAACCGTCTCCTGATTGGGAGCCTTGGGTTTTTTTTTCTTATTTTTTTTTTTTTTTTTTTTTTGGGGGGGGGGGTGTCCCGATTTTCTCCCTCTCTGTCAATCTCTTTTTCTGTCTCTCACCCACTCTTCATGCTGCACGTGATTGGTTGTGTTTGTAAAGATCCGTTGCTCTTTTTTTTTTTTTTCATGTGTTTGTTTTGCTTATTTTAATTTATATTTATACTGTATTTTAATTTACAATGTTTGGTGTTGGTTCATTTTAAGTTTGTTTAAAAATCTGAAAAATTAAAATTTGTTCAAAGTTGAATGGTAAAGAGTAAGATTTTTTAATTTTTTACATTTTATTATACAACATGATTGCCTTTGGGAGTGAGTGCGTGCGTGTGCGTGGCTCTGCGACAGACTAGCGACCTATTAGGGGTGTAACCTGCATCTTGCCTCAAATCAGTCAGGATAGGATAGACCCGTAAGGGATAGATGGTTAAGAAGATGACTGACATTTTATTATAAATTATATATACATTTTTATATTTTTTACAGTGAATAATGGCCAGTTTATATAACAAAAATATTTAAAAACAAAAGTAGGAATTAATTTTTTGCATAGTTTAAATTAATCAATTTAAACAAAAGACAATTTTGATTTGCAATGTTTTGTATCTGTTGATTTTAAAGTTGTTTAAAAAGCTGAAAAAAAAAAACTTGAATTGTAAATGCTACATTTTTTTTGTATACATTTTACTATAAATCGTATATAAATTCTTATATTTAAAATTTTTTAAGTAATGGCAGGCTTATTTCATAAAAATATTTAAAAGCAAAAACAGGAATTAATTTGCGCATAGTTTAAATGAATCACTTCAAACAAACAAAAAATAGATCTGAAGAGCCGTTCGCGAACGTAAGAGCCGGCTCTTTTTAGTGAGCCGGACCGAAAGAGCCGGCTCTCTAAAAAGAGCCGTAATTCCCATCACTACTTCTTTAGTTTGCGGCATGAAGCACCAACCTGGGTGCATTACCGCCCCCTACTGACTGTCATGAACCTTAAATCCTCCTCAATAACCCTGTACACCTCAAAACAGTGTACAGGGCACCAAAACCCTTCCCCTGATGTCCATACAAAAACACCTCCTTCAAGCTCACTTGTCTCATCCAAACACTCCTCAGCACCCCATCACTCCTCAGCACAACCATCATAGCCTCTCTTTCTTCCTCATATTTTCTACATGATAACACCACGTGACTAACCCCTTCCAACTCCCCACAGAAATCACAACACCCATCCAAATGTTTACCCAGAATCTTGAGCGTTTCATTTAATCCTGTGTTCCCAATATGTAACCTGCTAAAAACCACCTGCCCCCGCCTTCCACCACCCACCAGATCCACAGTCACCCCCACCGTCCTCTGTACTTCATACAAGTGTCGTCCCTTCACCTCTGACTCCCACTCCATCTGCCACTGCTGCATTATCCCCTTCCAGACCAACGCCTTCACCTCCCCTCGTGACAGAGCCACGACCTTCTCCACCACCACCTGATCCGCAGCCCTCTTTGCCACCTCATCCACTCGCTCATTCCCCCCAATCCCAGAATGGCCCGGAACCCACATAAACACTAACGACCCTCCATTCACCCCTGAGACCATATTCAAAACATCCCAAAACAAACCTTGATGATACCTCACCCTCCCCAGTTCAAGAGCCCGAACCACTGACAACGAGTCCGTGCATATAAGTACTTTCCCACCACCATGTTGCATCGCCCACACCACAGCCATCCACACTGCATACAACTCCACCGTGAAAATACATAAGTGATCTGACGTACGAACCCCTACCTCCACTCCAGACCCTTCCACCACCATTCCCGCACCCGTCCTCCCCGAAACCGGATCCCTTGAACCATCCGTAAACACCAATGTGTAATCCCCATAATTCTCCTCAATAATACTCCTAAATGCTCCCACCATATTCACATCTCCAAACCTCCGTCTCCACCCCACCATCCCCAATTCCACCCTCACCTCTCCCAGCCTCCACTGTGGCACCATGTGAAAATTTTCCTCCCGCTCCAACTCCAAATCCCCCACACCCAATTTCCGTGCCCACAAACCCCCTACCCACCCAAAACTCAAAGTTTCCTTCACACCCCTCTCCCAGGACCATTCCAGAACCCCCCGCCCAGGGTGATTATGGCTCTTTCCTCTCAAGGAAACCCAATAATTCACCGCCAGGTGCTTCCTCCTCAGAGCGAGTGGCATGACACCCGCCTCCACCCTCAGGGCACTCACTGGCGAAGTCCTCAGAGCACCTAAACAAATCCTCAGGGCCTTGGCCCGCACCACATCTAAATCCCGTAACACTGTAGGCGCCGCCGAACCATAAACCACACATCCATAATCCAATCTGGATTTTATCAGGGCATCATACAGGCACCTCAAAGCTGAAAAACTGGCCCCCCAGTCCACCCCAGCCAGACATCTCATGACATTTAATATCTTGTCACACTTACTGGTCAAGTACCTTACATGTTCCCTCCACACCAACTGCCTATCAAAAGTTAAACCCAGAAAACGAAAAGACCCCACCATCTCAATGTGCCTACCATAGAGCTTCAAACCCTTCACAGTGCCAACCCGGCCCCTCGAGAACATCATACCTTTTGTCTTGTCCACCGAAAATCTAAACCCCACCTGTCACCCCAAGCCTGCACCCTGTCTATACCCTCCTGCACCTTCCCAACCACATACTCCCTGTTCCGTCCCCTCTTCCACAACGCCCCATCATCAGCAAACAGTGATCTACCTAAATCATTCCCCACCCCACTAAACACACCATTAAACATAACATTAAACAAGGTAGGGCTAATTACACTCCCCTGCGGCGTCCCATTCTCCACGTCATAAACCGACGACATCGCTCTCCCAACCTTGACCTGAATCCTCCGCCCCTCCAAGAAACTCCGAACCCAATTGAACAATCTCCCTCTAATCCCCATCGTGCGTAGTGTAATCAACAGTCCCTTCCTCCACAACATATCATAGGCATTTTCTACATCGAAAAATACCGCCACCAAAACCTCTCTATTCACCCGTGCCTTCCTAACATCATCCTCCAACCGAACTAACGAATCCAAAGTGCTCCTACACCTTCTAAAACCACACTGGAATTGCGACAATAGATTCCCTTTTTCTAATGTATACTCCAACCTCTGAGTTACCAACCTCTCCATCAACTTGCAGACTACAGACGTTAAAGCAATCGGCCTGTAGTTTCTTGGATCACTTGTATCCGCTCCAGGCTTCCTAATCGGGAGAATCACTGCCTCCTTCCACTCTGCCGGCACCACCCCCTATTAAATAATCCCAAAAGTTTCCCTTTACCCACACTACCCAGCTGTCTGAGCATGCCATATACAATATCATCTTTACCAGGCGCCGACTGACCTCCTTTCGCCAAAGCTGTTTCCAACTCCCCCATTGTAAATACATCATTTACTACCTCCATGACATCATCATTCCTTCCCAGCTCCCCTGCAAATTCTTCCTCCAACTGCCTCCTCACAATGAGCCCTTTTTAAATGGCCTCAGAGAAGTCACCAGCTGTAGTCACTCATAATCACTCACAAGAAGTTAAGAGGTCATGCTATGAAGCTCATGTCATTGACACAACTTTCTAAGTCTCCAAAATTGCTCATTCATGTTGCTGTATGTATATTTTTGACCCAGCTGATTTCGTCACATTTTCAGTTTACCCATAATAAAGTCATAAAAGAATCAAACTTCATGAATGTTTTTTGTGACAAAGAAGGATCTGTTCCAATCACTATATCAGAGAAAAATCAGAGTTGTTGAAATAACTGGAAACTCAAGACAGCCATGACATTATGTTCTTTACAAGTGTATGTAAACTTTTGACCACCACTGCAAGTACAAAAAGTGAGTACTTCATCCACCACTGATCTTTGGAAAGGCAAACTCATGGAAGCCATGGAAGGATCATGTTGTTGACCTGAAGAAGGCGCGCCACCCAGAGGGTTAAATATTTGGACAGGTGTTTTTTTTTTCACTCAGTAAAGTCACGTCTTGTTTCATTCTGATAGTAACTCCATTGCTTTAATGGGACAGCATGTAAAAGGCCATAATTCCAATATTTAAAGCACAAAAACATAAAAAAAGAAACACAATGGCAGATACACATTTCAGTTCATTCCTTTAAAAAACAAACATAGAAACCAGAAGTCTCACACACACTCAGCCGATAGATAAACGTCAGTAATGTGCCCGAGGTGCTGCGTCCTCAGGGTGAGCCGGGGCCTTTGGCATTAAGGGCTTAGAGGGTCCAACATTCATGTGAAAATATCCATATATGCATGACTATAATCTGACACAATTACCCGAAAAACATTCAAGGCTCTCTATTCATGCTGATAAAACTCATTAAAAAATTATTTCATTTATAGATAGATTTTTTTTTTTGCTTCATCCTTGGCATTCGTTAAGAAATGATAAAATTACTCAATAATCTCAAACCAAAAAAAGTAAAAAGATAAGTCCTATATTTTTTTTAAAAAATGTTACGGTGATATGTTTGACCTTTTTTTTTTCACTGTGAAGAAACAAAAATAGATTTATTTTTTATTTAACTCCTCATCTGATTTGTTCAGCTGTTTTTTTAAGCATCGTACCAACAAAGACACTTACAGTAGGATACGTACAGTAAAAAAAAAAAAAATACAAAGGTTTTCTGTTTTTAAAAAATTATTATTAAAAGATAAAAACCCTGATGTGGATTTCTGACATTAAAACGTAAAAAAAAAAAAAAAATGAAAACGTTACCCCCTGAGGTTAAAATGATAAAAGAAGAACCAAGTCTCCATTTTTACCGATCAGGACTTCATCTCGTACGATGTGAAAGATGCAAGTGCACTGGTTTGGGTGCTTTTTAGGTGAGAAATGTGGTTAAATATGATGTGAAGGCACAATTATTTGAGGCGGGGTTAAACCAAGAAGGTGTTAGACTGGGATTACAGGCAGTGAATCACGTTAAGGCCAGTTTACGCTCAAACAGAAACCGTGATGTTCGAGCTGGCAAATTATAAAACTGGTTTGAATCGGTTGGCTCGTAACAAAGAACTCAACTCAATCACAATAAAGAAACATTTTCTTTTTTTTTGCCACGTCGGAGGATGTTTCTAAGCACATAAAATGTTATGTTACAAGAATATACACGTTATCAGTCTAATATCTCGGTTAAGGAGTACATCCAAGCATTCAGGGTGAGTGAGGACTTTGGCTTTGAAACGTTAGTCTACATATTCACAAATATGAAATGCGCCTAAAAACTTTGCTTAAAATACAAAAGAACAGACATAAAATAATAATAACTTCTTAAAAAAAAAAAAATGGCTCACGCAGTTCTTTTTCTTTTATGACAAATAAAAACTTTTCAAGCTTCAGCGTTTTTACTGTGGAATCAGACGTGTTCAGAAGGAACCAGAAAAAAACAAAAAGACGCGTTACGGAGGGCTTGAGTTCAAGTTTGTCATTCCTCATGTGCAAGTTATAAAAGTATAAAAATGCTACAACAGGTACAGGACATGGTGGAGAATGGCAGGCCGGCATCGTGCTGCGATGCTGAGTCTCTTTATTCCTCTCATTCTGGAGGAAAAAAACTGCACCGTGTTCCAACGACTTCTGCTCAGGGCTTCGCTAACCACTATGTCACCGTCTCAGATCAGACTCTGGGTTTTTCTCACTCGCTGTCTGTCTCTATGTCCGAGTCGGACCACTGCACGGGAGCCATTTTGCCGTGCCGCTGCGCGTACTCGATGATGGCCATGTAGCAGAAATGATACTGGTCCCAGGTCTGAATGCTGAAAGCCCTCTGTGTGCGCATCCTCCGCACCGTCTGATGGACGTCCACCGAGCCCACGTCCTCCAGCTGGGACAGGCAGATGTCCAGGGTGCAGAATGTGCCTGAAAAGAAAGATCAACGTAATGAAGCCATATCAAAATGACCCCTGTCCCATCGCTGAGATAGCTTACAGCAAAAACAGCTAGTAAGTGATAAAACTACAAATCCCAGAATACACTGCAGGTGTTTTTTTTTTTTTTTTTTAGTTTGCCCTTCCAGTTTTTACCCACGTAGTCCCAGGGAAAGCTTTGGCCCAGTGGGATTCGAACCAGGTTCTCCCGGTCGAAAGATGGTAAGTCTACCACTAGGCCAACGCCCTCTGGGACCACACTGCAGGTGTTTTGGTGCATCAATCAAACTACAACTATTATTACTCTCGTCTGCTAACAGGAGTCTTTTTTTTTTTTTAAATGAAGATAAACGATGTGACATAATGTTGTGCTTGTTCCAGAATAAGCCATGAAAGGAGCGTCTCTGTGATTTTGAGAGGATCCTCTCATGAACATGAATATAAATATGATGCTTTTCAGCTCAGAAATACAACATCTACCAAACAATGTGGTCATAAAAAGCCCATAAGTTGCATGTAATAAAGAGAACTGATGCTGACCTGTTCGCCCGATGCCTGCGCTGCAGTGTACCACCACAGGAGGCCCCCACGGTGGACCCCTCCAACTGGAGCCCAGTTTTCTGACGGCAGCTTCTCTTGTTTGAACGACATGCTCACGAAAGTCCAACATGGCAGAAGCACTTTTAGGAACTCCGAAGTCTGGCCAGCTGACGTAGAGGTAGTGGCTTATTTCCCGTTTCTCTCCAGACTAACGGGTGAAACAGAACGACGTCAGAACGTTCAGCGAACACAGACGGTCAGTCACATGGATTAAAACTACGAGGTTTGATCAGGTTTACCTGTGTGTTGTACAGCTCAAGAAAGGAGAGTTTGAAGTCCTGAAATAACTGGATGTGAGTATTTTTCACCACAAAGTATCCGTGCTGCTCCGTCCTGCCCTCCTCCAGAGGCCAGTACTGACCACATTTTACACGACCGCGCTCCACCACCCTGTAAACAAAACAAACCAGTTAAATTATTATTTTACACACGATTCTGCTTTTATAACAAAAAAAACAAGGATAAGTTGACGCCAAAGTGCCAAAAGATCTGCCTCCTGTCTCTTCATCTATAGTTGGTATTGAGTACCAGCGGGCAGTTCCATTCAATTTCTCTATTTGGGAGATTTTACTTTCACAAAAGGCTTACGAAGGCACAAACAGCCTGAGTGCTTAATGCCTGCTCAAAAGGTTTCCTCTAATTTTTTATTTGTCTCAGCAAACCCATAAGCTTCCTGAACAGAAGGGGGCGGAGCAAAAAACGTTTACTCTTGTGACGTCATCAGCAGTGACGAGCCAAACTTCGAAGCAACAGTTTGAAGCAATTTGTTTCAGAAAAAAAGAAGAACGAGAAATGCTCTGTAGCTCTGTCTCATTTCACCATCTCTAGCTTAAATTGAGTTTTAATTTTGGCACTAGGTGGGTTTTCTTGTGCGCTATTAACCTGCGAGCAGTGTGCAGGCGCGCAGCTTAGAAGGAATACTGCCTGCACCATATTCTGTGGACAGAGTTATAAAAACATAGTGAATTCTTCTTATTTTTACTATTTTATTTAATAAAACCTTGCATTTCAGAATCACTGAATAAATTTGGGACATGATCCGCAGCCCGTTGATAGTGATCTACTGGTAGCTCTCAGACAGACTTCCTGTTTAATTCTGTTTGATTTTAAAACACAAAAACAGCATAAAATTTATCCTGAAAATGGAGTTCGAATCCAAACTAAAAACTGGATTTTTAAACCACACATTTAAGTGTTTTAGTTAAACTACCGTAATTTCCGGCTTATAGAGCGCACCTGATTATAAGCCGCGCCCACCACATTTTAAGAGGAAAACCGATTTTGTATATACACAAGCCGCACCTGTATATAAGCCGCATGTGCCCACATTAAAACATGTAACACAAACACAAAATTAACCCAAACCCGACTTCAAGTCCCGCGAATGAAACTAAATGTCCTTCATTAAAGTCCACAGTCCAAAAATCACAGCCGGCAAAATGAACGAAAAATGATACTTAAGGTTTGATGCAGGCCTGCAGAGTCCGGGTCCCGTTGAAAGTAATCCAAAGAAAAAAAAGTGTATATTTCCAAAGATAGGGGAGGGAAAAATATATATCCACTATTGTCCGCTGCGTCCACAAACAGGTGGGTTTTTCTTTAACCAACTTTTTACCCCCTCTTCACCTTTTTTTTGTCTGTCCCTCACCTTTACCGGTCCCCACTTAAACCCGTCACCCCGCGTTTGTTCCGCCCCTCCTTTTTCATTCACCCGTGCAAAACATATCAGAATAAGTGTCTAAAATAAATACAAATAAATACATTACAAAAATATACAGTTGCAAATACATATTATACATGGGTTACACATATTTACAAAGAAAGACGGTACACCGAGAGAGTTTTCAAAGTTTTAATAATAATAATATAACTTTTATCCCAAACGGTGCCTGTGACAGGGCAGTTAATGGTAGCAACACGCTAGCAACACGCTCGCAACACAGTAAACAGGTCTGGTAAAAGGACATACCGTACTTGTAAAAATCACGGTAAGCCGTCCTCATCTACGTGCAGCAGCTCTGTTTCCTTCTTTATCGGACTGCTCGATTGCTTTTAGCTTGAAAGCTGCGTCATATGCCTTTCTTTTTGCATTTTCCATGATGAAGGTACAAGTATGTTCACGCTAATTTAATTTATGCACAAGACAAGAAGTTGCAGTCTTCCTCGATGCATACAGTATATTCCACTGGACTGAATCTTACCTTTTCTACTCTAGCACTGCTGTCGGCCGTTAGAAAAATGACATAAATTGGCCGCATCACTGAATAAGCCGCAAGGTTGAAAGTTTGGGAAAAACGTAGCGGATTATAGTCCGGAATTTACGGTATTCCCTATTGATTTTTAAAGGACTCGTCATTATATATTTTTTTTAGAAATAAAAATAAATATTTTCAGCAAGATTTTTACACTTAAAACCAGCACGGTAGCTTAGCAACTTTCAATCAGGTGAAAAATGGAAAATTAGTAGATACTAATTTGTCATTTTCTTAATAAAACTTCATTTATTTTTTGTGTTTCTTTCTTATTTTTGTTGAAAAATGACACACTTTTATTTTGTGTAAATCTTTAAACACTAACTGCAGAAAGGGCCTCACCTTGTTGTCATGACGATGATCAGTACCATTTGCTCCCAAACCATCCGCCAGAAGTCACCGAAGGTTTTTGGTAAAGGACCTAAGCGACAGAAAGGACTTCAATTTTGAAAATGTCAGCATAAATTACGAAGAAGACTAATTTTAAGACGATAATTAACGTACACTCTGTAAAATAACAAAACGTGTTTTCTGTTTAAATTACAAGCATTTCTAAAAATAAAAATACTCAAGAGTAAATCTCTAAACGGAAAGATAAGAAAAAATCTTGAACTAGTAAAATAAAAAATAACTTGTATCTTTGCCAAGCAGTAAGATGTCTGAGGTTTTTAAATTTTGGAACATCAACCTTTGGTTTTCATGGATCTTGAAAACATCATCAATTAATCCATAGTTGTTTTTGATTAATTGCGAGCAGTTTCATTAAAATCCTTTCAGTGGTTTACAAGAAATCCCGTTGGCGTAAGTCTTACGGAAGTACAGACACACACACACAGTGTTTAATAGTTTGGGCGGATGGATAAAAGCAGCACTCAGCGCCTTACCCTGAGTAGCGATGTAGGCGTTGCGTGTCCTGTAACCATCCATGAAACTAGCATTGATGTAATCTGATGTCTGTAAAACACAAGGCAGAGCTTAAAGGTGGAACCATCTGGATTTTATGACAGGATGTTAAATGTTTGGACTGGATAAGCCTATAACATAAAACACTGTGTCCCATAAAGGGTTAAACAGATTGTAATTTATTCCTCCATGTGTCATCCTGCATCGGAATCAGTAAGAAACACAACGAACGAAATCATTAATTTTCTATTTTACTTTGAGGAGGAGCACAAAACTGATTTTTATCATTCTGTTACAGAGACAGACGACCAATCAGACACATTAAACCAAACATTTGGGAGGTTTAATTGACCAATCAGCCTTACTTTTCGTACATTTCGTACACCCTCTAAAACATTAAAATGTTTTAGAGGGCGTACGAAGCCCCGCTAACACATGAGTACATGCAAAGCTTCCATCCCGTTCTGTTGTATTCCGCTTCTCTAAGACCGGGTTGTGGGGGAAACCAGTTTATTTATTTATAACATTACTTATTTATTCATTAATTTATTTGACCATGGACATTACTAAAGATTAATAACAATCTCTTTTAAAGTCTGTGCATTTAACCATGAACCGCTTGTGGTCATGTTATGGCAGTCATCTAGAGAAGTGGAAACGTACACAGGTGCTATTCTCAAACCAAAGGTCACCAAGTAACCCCAGGTGAGACCTATCTTCTCTCTCATTAAATAGAAAAGATGGATGATGGGAACCAGAAGTAAGAAAGGAATGTTCATTGTCCTAATTACCATAAGAAGATGAACATTTTCTATTGACTACTTTAAATATTGACCACACCATCTCTTACTGGGGCATTTTTCATCTTTGCTTCCCTCTGATTTGTTACTGTGATTTTTCTGTAATAAACAGTTTGTTGCAAGAAGTGTCTTTTTTAACTTTGATTTGAAACCCACGGCCGAAGACCACAAGTAGCCCTAATTATTATTTTTGTATTTTTTTTGTATTTTGAATTACTCTATTCATCCCTCACCGGGGAAATTTGTTTGCTGCACTCCTTACACCGCAGCAGGCTGCCCTTCAACGGCGCCAATGGTGGGAGAAGTGGGGGCTAGGTGTCTTCTCCAAGGACCCTAGACGTGCTCTCCATGGGACGCGAACCCGCGACCTTCCGGTCCGCGGGCGAACGCGCTAACCACGCGGCCACCGTCTCCACCAAGGCCACCGTCTCCACCAATACTGTTTTAAATTACTGTTTAAATTACTGTTTTAAAACACTATTTTCTAAAAAAAATGTTATTTTTAACACATAGATTAACATTATTGGTGTTCAATGTTTTCAGATTTGAGTTGAATCAAATGAAACCAGTAATATATTGAATATTCTGAAAGTGACTCTTTATTAACGTCTAAGTTCTTGAATGAATGAAAATAAATCCATACCTCATCCTCCTCGTCACAGAGATTACAGAGTCGCACTCGTGACTGGTCCAGACAGAGGACATCACTGTAGCGGTTCTTTATTTGATTCACCAGTTTTCTAAAAAAAAAAAAAGAAGCAGTACTTTTTAAGGAAGGATTTGGATTTTCACATAAAAGTTTTATAGCTGAGGCAAACATATCACAATGGCCCTTTTACATAGAAACTGTACTTAAAATGCAGTCAAATTTAGGTAAAGGGGGCGTGGCATTTATGGGGAAGGGTTTGCTTTTCCAATCACCGTGTACGCATGGTGTGATTTTGACAAAAACGTAATGATAATGAACAAATCTCCATATATTCAGATCCATGCTCAGTCCCATCCTTATTTTATAACTTTAAGGGACAGAAGACAGCATGAGGTAAGAATGTCATTAAGTGACTCACTGTTGAAAAGTGATTAACAAATAAATGTGAGACAATTGGGGTCAATAAAGAAGTATACCACGTTTACATGCAATTTTTGCCATCATCAACTCTTCTAAATGACGCCAATTAGAGCAAATCTTCTTACTTGGAATAGTCAAACGATCCCGCTGGCGGCTCCTTTCGGATCTCCTCGTACTCCTGGTAGATTCCTCTCTTCTTTTTCCTCTTCACATACTCCACCAGCTCATGAACAGACATGCCGCCATTTTCCGGCGTGTGAACCGACAGCTCCACGTAGCGTGGTTCCACATCCATGTAAGAGGACAGAGGAGGGGATTGGGAGGAAGGTTGGTTGGGAGGCCGGGGCAGATTTTTTTGAGGCAGCGGTGGAACTCCTTCCTCCTCATCCTGTCTTGCCACTTTATTCTGATACCTGTTAGAGTCTGTTGCATCTCCTGCTGCTCCATCGTCCTTCTGTGAAAGAGGCGTGGCTGCCTGGACCGGAGCCTGGCAGCTTTGTCCATTTTTGTAAGCGTTTGAAAAACCTGACGTGGCTTCGCTGATGGCTGAGCCGTTCCAGTGCTGGTGGTTCCCCAGCGGCCTATCTCGAGTCCTGCCCTCCACCCCACCACAGTGGTTGTGCGGGTTAGCATTGCTGTCATCATAGCAGTTCGAGTTCGCCATGGCACGCTCCGTACCCAGCACTGTATTGCTGTGGGGATGGGGCGGGGTTTCCCCCATGTTTGTGTTGCTGTTGTCTAAGCTATAAGAGCGTAACAAACTCCCCACACAGTCGTGTGCGTTGTTTTCCTGGGTGTCACACCTGATGGCGTTTGTTTGCATGTTAACACAGGACTGGATCCAGGCCACGTGGCTGTACTGGCACGTCCCACCCAGGTGCTCAGGAAGGGAGGAGATGGGGATGTGACTTGACAAGTCGTTGGCTTTCACTGTACACACTCGTTCCCTCAGTTTTTCTCGAACGAAGAGCCGCAGAACTGCAAAAGGGGCTCGAAACCACAGCGGCGAGGACACAATGAAGACACATTTTAGACGAGCTGGAAATGCACCCTGGAAATATGAGGCAGATGAGAAGGGTTGAAATATCAAGTTGAAATGTAATCTCACACTCACATTTCTGTCTGGGTGAAACCCATCTGCTATTAAAATGACTGTAGTAGTACCAGGCTATGTAAATAAAACACTTATTGAATTTAATCATCAGCTGAAAGTGAATTATTAGAAAAATGTCTTTCCAACAGGAAAAGTCTTGAGTCTGCATCTGTCGGTAAACACTAGAAATACAGAGAAAAATAGGCTTTATCTAGTCTTATTTTTTATTTATTCCACAGACGTGTGCCAAATTAAAGAACCTAATTGTCTGCAAATGACCTTCAAGCCATCGTTTGCCCAACGCTGGTCTACATCTTTACCTTGAGCAAGTTGAGGATCTTGACGCAGAGCTCGTAGTCAAAATTTCCATAACTGGAATTTGTCATGTCGTAAATAAATATGAGTCCATCTCTCTGGGTTTGTACACTGGAAAAGAAACAAAACAAATAATCAGACTTAAGTCTGCACAAAAATAAAATGAAATATACAGTGTATGTTTATAAGGACGCGGCATCGGTTCGTCATGGTGAAGAAAGAGCGAGCCGAAAAGCAAAGCTCTCGATTTACAAGTTGATCTACGTTCCTACCCTCACCCATCGTCACCAGCTGTGGGTGGTGACCGAAAGAATGAGATCAGGACTCTTACTCAGAGATCGGGTGAGGAGTCTGCCATCCAAGAGGAGCTCGGTGTCGAGCCGCTCCTCGTCAGGTCGAGAGAAGCTAGATGGGGTGAATTCGGGCATCTGGTCAGGATGCCCCTGAGCGCCTCGTTGGTGAGGTGTTTTGGGCACGTCCCACCGGGAGAAGACCAAGAGGCAGAACCCGGGCTCGCCTGAGAGACTATGTCTAACAGCTGGCCAGGGAACGACTCGGGATCCTTCCCGGTGAGCTGGTGGATGCAGGCGGGGTGAGAGAAGCCTGGGCATCACGTCTGAGGCTGTTGTCCCCCCCGACCCGGCCCCGGACAAGCGGAAGACAACGGAACGGAATCTAATCATAAAAAGTCTGCATATTTTGGTGGAGACGGTGGCCGCGTGGTTAGCGCGTTCGCCCGCGGACCGGAAGGTCGCGGGTTCGCGTCCCACGGAGAGCACGTCTAGGGTCCTTGGAGAAGACACCTAGCCCCCACTTCTCCCACCATTGGCGCCGTTGAAGGGCAGCCTGCTGCGGTGTAAGGAGTGCAGCAAACAAATTTCCCCGGTGAGGGATGAATAGAGTAATTCAAAATAATCAAAAAAAAAAAAAAAAATAATCAAAAAAATATTTTGTCTCAGATTTCAGTACCGCCACACTTTTTCCACACGGAAGACTCGAATGTTTAGTTCCAGACGGTGAACCTTTCAGAGGATTTACCCAGAATGCAAGAGAAACTTTTTTCTATTTTAACCTCTTAACTCCCACTGACCCGTGGACGGGACGCTTGTGGGTTTTTGGTTTTTTTTTCACTCATAAAGACACTTATCCTTAGTTCAACTCCACTAAGTTATACCTCATTTTAAAGCTTAGACTGTCAAGAAAACGATCATAGCATCCATTCTTATGTTTTCACTAGTTTCAAGAAGAAATAGCAAACTATTCGCAAACAAAATCAAACTGTTTGGAGAGCATTTCTCACCTATGATCCAGTCGTAATGGGCTCAGACAGGTTCAATCTTCATGTGATTGGTCTCATTTTGTCCGTAACAATCCACAGAATAACTGTATAAAATTGTATTTTCTCAAAAGTAAACCAGTTTGGAGAAAAACTCCAGAAAACGTGATTTTTTTTTCTGCGAGAAATCGTAACAGTCACGTTCCAATCTCCATAGTAACGGCCAAGCTGTGTTTTTAACTTCATCCTGGGTATGTTTCTTTTCTTCACGAAGTTATCTACAAAATGAGACCGTTCGCAAAATATTCCGGTCAAGGGTTTGTTTTTTACAAGGCTTTGAATGAATCAAGCGCTCCTCGTTCAGCTAACAGGACTGCTAGCATGTTAGCTTCTAGCGGGCTAACGACGTCACTTAAAAATATATGATTAGCCAATAAAGAAAGCTGATACTTCCACCTTCAAAACGAGGGGATTAGTTCAAAACCGGACCAATAGAATCGCGTTATTCAACTGCGTAACGGAAATTTTATCAAAACAAACGGCGCCATTTTTGTGCGTCATGACGCGAATGAGGAGCAGACACTGAGTGAGTGAGTTGATCACAGATTGAAAGATTTTTTAGTTTATTTTCAACTTTTCTTTTAGCAAACTATATTTCTGGGGTTCTTGGAACATATTTTTTATCCGAAAATTTTTTATTGTGCATGATTTTTATGAAAAAAAAATTATAATTACAGCAAAAATTATGTAAATAAAAAAAAAAAAAAAAAGGAAAAAAAAAAGATCCGTGGGGGGTTTTTAAAGTCACAGAAACTCTAATACGCATTTTTTATGACTAAAAAGGTGATAAAATGGCAAAAATTCAATTTGTTGCTTGTTCAGATTAGACATTTTTATACTAAAAGGTCAATAAATCAAAAACTTTTGTACCTAGAGATCTGAAACTTTACACAGTTGTTGTCATACACAACATATCATTTATCCAGTTGTATATTTCATTTCTTGTGCATGATTTTTATGGAAAAATTTATAATTACAGTAAAAAATATTAAAATATACATTTAAAAAATTATGAAAAAAAAATATCTGTGGGGGGCATTCAAAGTCACAGAAACACTAATATGCATTTTTTTATGACTAAAAAAGTGATAGAATGGCAAAAATTCACTTTGGCACATTTTGGCACAGATTTGGACAGCTTGTGCCGAATGGACACTTTTTATAGTAAAAGGTCAATAGGTCAAAAACACTTGTACCTAGAGATCTGAAACTTTACACAGTTGTTGTCAACAAGATTTTTGTCATACAAATGGAAGGAATTATGCCTACTAAGAAGTATGTCTTGGCTAGGGACATTGGAAAATGAAAAAAATTAGGCGAGGCTAAAATTCTACAATTTTTTTTATGTTTGAACTACTGTAGGATAGGCTCTGAAATTCTGACACTCTCCATGTACATATCTACAGAAACTAGAAGGTCTAAGCTTTATTTTGATATATAGTACAAGCATGTGACTTGAAAGATGCTGCTGTAATAAGCAATGGCATTTGAGTATGTCCAACTATTGTGCACAGCCCGAAAATAGGTCGGTGTTAAGAGGTTAATGTCTTACAGAAAATTTGGTTTAATTAGAAACCACAATTTTTCAGCTTTAAAACACAAATTAAAATTTTTTCATAATGTCTCAAAAAAATTTGTCTTTTGTGCCTGTTTAAAATTAAAAGTTGCCAACATAGCCATAAGGAAATATTGCTTTATTAATCTGATCATATGGGAATGTATTAGTTAGGTTTCAAACTGGTTCAATTTGGTTTGCGAGACCATATTCGATCTTTTAAAAAACATTCAAAGAACATTCAATCAGTCCAGCATTCGGCTTACAGTTAATTTTTTTTTTATTTGGCTCTTTAACGTGACTTTGACATCCTTAATGGAGAACTTGATATCCTTTCTGTTATTTTTTTACTGTTGTTAAAAGCACATGAGAATGTTTGCAGACAAAACTGCTCATTTGTAGCCCAGTCCCACCCCTTAAACCAAGCTGATCGGCCCGACCGATGAGTTGACAGCTCGTTGTAGATAATGTACAGAAATCTTCTCTAGAAGAGACGGTACAACCGGGAGAGATGGAGCGGAAAACAAAAGGAAAATTGCATCTTTTTTACAATAAGCTAATTGTGGTTCTTCCTTTTACAAAATCAATTTGATACCAATATGTCCTGCAGCCCGGTCTTTAACAAAAAAAAAAGAGGAGAAACAAACAAGAAAAAAGTGACTGATTTAAACTTTACCTTTCTATGGCTTTGTCCAACTGGTAGATGATGGCCTGCAGCACAGCTTTATGGGTAGTGGTGTTCGGCCGATGGAGGCGGGCAGTGAAGAGTGCTAAGGAAGCACCTTTGGCATCTCGGCCGGGCTGATGGGAACATGAAAATTTAACAAAGATGAAAACTAAACGTGAGGTGGTGAACTTGTTCCTTTATCCCTCCTGTGCTCCATCTTTATTAAAAACGATCCTATTAACGTTGGCTGGAATTCTCTGTGACCTGACCAGGCTGTACCCCTCACCTTTCCTCTTTACTAGGAGAGGATAGACTTTTCAAAGAATTTTATCAAGTTAAAAATATTGGTATCGTGACAACGAGGTGAAACAGATGAAAACTCTCACCGGCGAAATCATTTTTCAGATCAGCAAAAACAAAAAAAGTGGCATTCCCTCCAAGTTTCACTGAATATGAGTGTTGGGTTTTTAAAGCAAGCAGATGTTTAAATACCACAGAGACAAGTGGTTGTGGAACAACAGTGAAACACTGGGATGATGTCGCATAAAATGTGTGACTAGTCACGTTGTAGTTATATCCACTAACCCCTTTATGTCATCAACAAATTTAACAGGGGAGCAAAAATGTCCCGTACAAGGGATTTAAGTAATGTGGGGCGATCAGGTGAAAGTACACACAACTTTTCTTCTTCCAAAATCAGTCTGCGGAACAAGCGCGTTCCGATCTGAAACGTCGAAACAAACATACCATGTATCCACAATGATCCGTTTAACCACTACTATAAATACTAATGTGTTTTACTGTGAGGATGCAGGTGGAACTGAAGTCCTCCGTTGTCCATTTGTATCGCTACCTCATGTTTGTAAGCAGAGCTGCTAAAATCTCATCTCATAGTTTATAGAGCAACACAAAACCAGTCCGCTGCAACCTGAACCACATCCATCCAGTTCTGTATCAGCATTTCAAAATATACAATCTGAAACACTACAGGTCTAAAAAAAAAAAAAACAATAATAGCAAGCGTATTTTTTTTATATTTCTGTTATATAGCTCATATTTTTACTCACCAGGACTGTAAATTTGCCGCTGAGCAGTTCAGAGCGAAGAGGCTCCTCGTCTGGGTTTATATTTATGATGCCTTCTTTAATTCTTGTGTTCTAATTTTAATTAAAAAAATCAGAAAGGAAACAATAAGCTTTGTGTAACCACTTTAACACCAAGACACTTTTAAAAACAGCACCAACTGTTTGTTTCTATCCAAAAGCTAAAAAGTTTGGTGACTAGTTTAGTTACTTAAAAAAAAAGATGCAGATATTATTTACAGATAAAAATTAATATTTTATGTAAATCTGTTATATTAAAAAAAAATCCAGTTAAACTAATTTACTTTGTCCTGTTTATATTTTAATATCCATAAAAGTAATTTTATGATTATAATTTTATAATCATAAAACTATAAACCCCTCGTCACGCTCCGACTTCAAGAAGAATTAAACGACTAAACCAGATCATTAATAAACACTAAACAACTGGAGTTACAAACATGTAATAATGTTAAAAAATTCAAATGAAACGTCACCTTATATGCTTGGAATAAATCGATTGCTCTGGAGACGTCGAACTTGCGTGCCATAAGAAACTTAACGGCCGTGGGTTGTGAGACCAGCCCAGCGCTGTGGGGCAGCTCTCTGCTTCGCACCTCCCTCAGGAACTCCTCCACAGCCTGCACACACACGAGAGGAGAAAAAGTAAATATGTTGAGAACATCGAGGGATTTTTTTTGGAAACTTTGATCTCTGCATCAGCGATACAAACAAAAACTTTTGAAGTCAGTAGAGTAGAACAAACTGGTGTTCAAATATTATACAGGTATCGAACAGGAGAACTCACAAACGACTCAAATATCCATGAATAAAATAGAAGGTCTTTGATTTACAATTAATGTTAAACATGATAGAAACCTCCAAAAAGTGGATTCTTCCATAAAGCAGTCATTTATAATCCAATGTGTCGGACAAACAGACAATGTTTCCGTGAGTAAAGAGATGAGAGATTCCAGTAAAAATCCAAGCTGTACTAAAACACACAAAAGGAGAATGTGGGAGTGTGTTTTGCTCAAGCAGCACCGCAGCGTCTATTCTCAGATACGATCCCGCTTCTGAATAGCATGGGGACTTTGACCTGCACCGGTACATCCCTCCTTAGACAACCTGGTGGTTCCGAGCTCCCACAAAAGCACCAGGTTGATACCAAACTTAACATGGACACCTGATCAGCATAGCCTACTGCAGCTCAAATGATCAAGCAATCTCAACCTCCCAGGAACTTCAAAATGCATCAGATCATTTAAGTGGAAACTAGGGGGTGGCTATTGATGCACAGCTGATGATTCAATACCAATCTCAATAAGTTATGTGTGTATAAAAAATGAGTGTAATAATTTTACCCTTTCAACTCACTTTTATTTTATTTCTTCTTTAAATCGGTCAGTTTTTTCCCATTTGTTCAAATGTTACAGATGCAATTGTTTGTTTGTTTATTCTTAAAGTTAAAACCTAATCAGACAACTTTTCTAATGCTTTTCTTGTTTGTATAATTATTAAACACAACTAAATCGCACACCGAACGAACCATCTGAAGGCAGATACTGTACAAGACAAAAAGTTTCTAAATAAATCTTAAAATAAGTTTTTTTTTTTAATTAGGCTCAATTTATTGCAAAAGATAATAAAGGTGTCGTTTGTTTTTCCAGTAATTTAACATGAGATGATTAGATAAGCACGACTAAAATAACATCCTGTTCAGGGTACTTGACTCCAGATGTCCAGAAGTAGTCAGAGGTGCTTCCCTTTTTACTAGAAAGCATGTCAACATCAATGCCAGGAATCAGAGGATCATTTCTGTGAAATCCTGAGTGTGTATCCGATAGCCAGAGGGAGCAGTGTTTAATTGGCTCATAGGAATTTGAAAACTCTCCCTTTCACAATATACATACAAAATTTACATGTAAATAACATTTGGCAGAATTTATCAGGACATGTTTTTATTTACTCTGAAAGAACATTATTGAAAGAATTCACCTTTAATTTACCTGTAAAAATACACACCATCGTTATCTCCTACAAGAAAACAGAAATAAATAGTTTTCCACCACTACTGGACACGTTCATAATTTCTGCTACAGAATTTAACCCTCGACACACTTATCAGGCGTGACGTAATGAGAGTCATATGTCTGGACGCACGTAGCTAAACAAAGCGAGAACAACCGTGGATGTTTGTTCCATAAATTATATTGTTCATAATATCATTTATATGTTGTATAATATTTATTATATCTATTTCTTCCCTGGGGCAATTAAATATCAAATATTATGTGTCACACACACTCTGATATGAGTATTAAATCAATGAAATTCATATACATTTTTAGGGATGTAACGACATGTTCTTACTGAAAAATTTTGTTGCAAGACATTCAGTTTGGTACAGGACTGTGTACGAATGATTGCAACCCGTCACGCCATGTGTGCGGTAACTGTGTGTGCAACCCTGTTGCGTAAAATGCGACGTCTAAAACCAAAGCCCCCCCTCCTGAACTACCTGAGTGGTAGTCGACGGTACATTAATAGTGACCAACAAAAGCTTGAAGATGTTCCCCTGCTGCTATTGTAACTTTTAAATATTGAAAACGACACTGTTCAGCTGAGGTCGGGTAGTTTTATGGCAGCACATCCTCATGCCATCTCGCCTGAAATGGCACCAAACCAGAGTAAATATCACTGGTCCTCAAACAAGAGAAAAAAATGCAGGTGGTCGACATTCAAGCAGCCTGTTCCTTTCATTTCAGATCAAGCATCCATTGGAGTGTTTAGAGCTGCGGATCAGAGACCAGATTCACACCAACTGTTTGTGCTGCTGTCAGTTTCTTTACTGTCAAAAAAGTTTTTAGAAAAAATTCATAAATGGGTTTCTTATTTGATAAAATTGTGTTTAACTTTTTTTTGTTATTTTTTTTTTATTTGAAAATGTTAAAACAAGTAGTTAGTCTAATAAAAACACAAATAAGCAACGGGCAAATGGTTTTGTTTTTACTTACAGAAACATTTTTTAAAAGCGCTACTTGAGATGGCAGCAGGTGTGTGTAACACCACTACACAATTTTGTTTAAATTTTTATCTTTTTATTGGAGTAACAAGGGATGAGCTGCTTCAGCAGCGAGGAATGTTGAGTTTGAGTGGATGTGTCATTTGGGAGTGAAGCAAAAGACGAAAGAAATGAAGACAGGCTCTTCTGAGTGACATCAGAGGTGATTCCTGTCTGAACATACCCGGCTTCACGATGGTACGTGTGGAAAGAGCCATAGAACTAAAGATGGTGCACTGGTGGTGTTTGACAACAACAAATAGTGTTGCTCCACCACAGAGAAGTATATGAGTTCCTGTCAAGATCTGGAGCTTTTTGTGGTCGGGTAAGCTCTTATTATGATTCACTGGAGCTTTCAAACATTGGTAACCCCCATTTCGCATAGTGCAGAGCCAACTGTCGTGTGTTCCACCAAGCTGCTGTTCTATCTCAATTCCACCAAGCTACTCTTCCAGCTTTACTCCACCAAGCTACTGTTCTACCTCAATTCCTTCAAGCTGCCATCTCACCAAGTGGCTGTTCCAGCTCCACCCAACTCAGCACCACCTAGCAGCCGTTTTGCAGCTCTCTTTTGGACTGCTTGGAGCTACTTGCAAGTTTTCCCGAAGGGGATTAGTTAAGGATCTGTATCTATCTATCTGTACACCGAACAGGGACTTTTGTGTATGTTACACCCCTAAAACTAATTAATTAATTGATCAGATTAATTATATATGTAATGACTGTGGGATAAGTTAATAAACACTGAATACCAAAACATATATAGAAATTAAAATAAATTTGATTTCCAAATAAATATATATTGATTATTTTTGTTTCAAGTTTGGCTTTGTATGTCTGTCTTCAGTTCATTTTAATATGTTATTGTAATGTTAATTTTAATAAATATATAAATATAAAACAATAGCTATTAGCATTAGCTAACGGACAGGTTACATGTGGTGCTGAACAGCTAAAAATAAGATTGAAAAAAATTCAAATTTCATTTAAATTCCACATTAAGATATGCCCATTCTAAGTAAAGTTTTCTAATAAGACAACAGAGATAATAAGATGATATAAATGATGTTAATGAATGATAAATGATGAGATTTTCTACCGGCTAAATGATGCTATTTACTACCGCCATGATGCTAACTGTCAGGCAGCCCGTGTGGACAGAAACGGGCCACAGTTCTGTCCAACCACAAAAGAGCTACTAAAAAATATAAGACATGTTTAAAATAAAGCCATTTAATGGAGAAAAATACCAGAAAAGGTGTTTATCTTTCACATATGAGGAAAGTGATGAAAGAGTCTTACCAGCTGCTCCTGAGTTGTCAAGGCTTCCGCCATCTTGAAGCCTCCGCAACGTCGCAACGGGCGCGCCCTGTGACGCAGGACGCTAAGCCCCGCCCAAATATGGTTACGTAGAAACCACAATAATAAATAATAATCATTATTAAAAGTTACACTATTTTTAAAATATTTTTATTTACATTTTTTTAATCTTTTACATCATTATTAATATTTTATTACATTATGATTAACATTGTTGTTAAACAATAGTAAACTTATATTACATTAATAACTACTAATATTATTAATAGTTTTTTAACATTGTTATTGATATTATATTACAAAATGAATTATTATTACTATACTACCTTAATAATTCTTATTAACTTTTTTAACACAATTTTATATGATATTAATTTGATAACATTATTATTTATAAAACTGTTTTAACCTATAAAAAAAACTCTCAGAGAGTCTTGTTTGTCTTATAACATACATCATCACGGGGTGGGATCTTTCCTTCTTGTGGATTCCCATGAGGTTTCTTCTTGTCTATCCCCACTCGTCGGTCTTATTTGTTTGTTTGTTTGGTTTTCTTTTTTTTATCACCAAGAAGGGGGACTTAAAGGGCATGACTGAAATTGTTTGGTTAGTTTTTGTTAGTCTAAATCATTTTTTTTGTTTATTCACTTTTTGTCCTTATTTTTAACTTACTTTGTGAAGCCCGTTGAGACAAATGGTTTGTGAAAATGGGTTAAACAAAAAGAATTAAATTGAATTTAATGAAGCTGCGCCACAAAACTACAGAACAGATTTTTCTAAAATATCCTTTTTTAATAATTATTATTGTTTGATTGATCCCGATTCGCTCAGATATTTTTGAAACTCAATATCACGGTGGAATTGATGTGGAGGGAAACCATGACTTCTACACCCTTGGGCTAATAGTCCCAATTGTAAGGCTTTAGGAACCAGTGGCGGATCCAGGATTTTCTAGAGGGGGTCGTGAGGTCACTGACAAAGCCAGTATAGGGAATCCTGGGGCATACCCCCCACCCCCCAAGACATTTTAGAAAATTAAAAGTCATTTTCCCGCATTTTGGTGGTTCATTCGCTGGCCCTGCAAGGGACTAGCTTGACTAGTCCTCTTTCCTTTTGTCTTCTTTTTGTGGGTCAAAAGGAAGGCTACGATAAAAAAGTGTCTTCAGGAGTGAAACTTTATAGGTCATTATAAGAATTATAATGCAGAGTTTAATCTGCAGACTCAATAGGTCTAAAAACGAAGCTTTAAACACTCTTATTAACCCAAGTCTCGATGCAGTGCTTTTCCGTCCAACTTGAGGAGACATTGTTCTTTTTATACCTACTGTATGTCCTAATTTGATGTTGTTGTTTTTCGTCCATCTTGTTTTAAACTGGACTTTCAATCTGTTATAAATTAATTTGAAACAAAAGCTTTTATTACCTAAGAAGATTAAATGATGGGCGGCATGTAAGTGTAAGCAAGATAATAAAAAAGTTATCGGTGGATTTTTATAAAAGTTTTGGAATTTATCCACAATGGGAAGATGATCATGTGATTAGATTTTGGGGGTGATCCAGATCACTGATTGGCACCAAGAGTGTTTTAAAGGTCCCTCTATTTTTTTTTTGTTTTTAGCCAAGTTTAGCTTTTGTACTTAACTTTATCTTTTTAGCTTTATGGTGCATAGATTTAAAAAAATTATAATAAAAACGTATGTATATTGTTTGGTTTTCAACAATATTCGCAATGGACTGATTGGTTGGTTCAAATTGACAATATGTGGGATCGGTATGAGCAATGCACAAGATAAATGAATGATTATGAACTGTCTATGATGTTTTCGATGAACAAGGTGAAATTTGTCCTTGCGAAGCTTTTTAGTAGGAAGGTTTCCAACAAACAGTATAAATTTGAAAACGTTATTAGAGTAATAACTTCCCTTTGAAACAGTCTGACCTCGCTGCATTTGGGTTCGCTCGTTCCTCGAGGGACGAGGACTTTTTCCGACACTGAACTACAAACATGGCCGCACATACAATGATATTACCCAGAGAGACGGCCATGTTTGTAGTAAAACATGATCAAATCGCTGCAATTGTAACCGAATACACGTAATCACTGATGTTGTCGAAGTAAAATGAAATTAAGCGCAGATACTCTGTAGTGCTATCCTGGCTAATCAATGGTCACAGTGACACGAGAATAAATTATCATAGGAACGTTAGTGGGTTCAGACGTGTTTCCATCAGACCGCTTATACTGACACACCGCCAAAAACCTCGGCGGTTCTTTTGATTTCAGATTTGTTTAAAAATGTATAAACATAGCAACTAAATATTCCTTTAAGACGCTAATGTTTGTTTTAAAACATTTCAGTATAATTAATAATTATAGGTTAATTTGATGCAATGTTGTGTTCTAGAGTTTAAACGACATGAAGAAGAAAACCTATCTGGGACAACATCAAGTTAAAAAGAAAAGCTGGTAAGTGATAAATAAAAATAAAAACTTCAAAGATCTGTAAACTAATCTATGTGTTCAAACTAAAACAGCTTCCAAGGTCAAGATGAAGTTCCAGGATGTGATAAAGTTCTGGAGAAAAGTAAAAACACACACATGGTGAGTGATCATGAGAAAATATTAATGTTATTCAAAAAATAATTAGATGACATTTAAAAAAAAAAAAAAGTGACAAATGGTGCTGATGAAAGGAGTTGAAGGACAATCGTAAATTAAAACTATAAACTCTTAATAAATGAGTCTTCCAATTCGATTTGTGTCGATTAATTGAAGAACTAAGTGTTATAGGCTAAAATGAGCTTCCTCTGCAGGGTGGCTGGGCTCTCACTCATTGATCGGGTGAGGAGCTCTGCCATCCGGAAGGAGCTTGGTGTCGAGTCGCTCCTCCTCCAGGTTGAGAGAAGCCAGATGGGGTGGTTCGGGCACATCCCACCGGGAGGAGAACAATAGGTAGACCCCAAACCTGCTGGAAACCCGCAGCTGGTTGGGGAACGACTCGGGATCCTTCCGAGTGAGCTGGAGGATGCAGCCGGGGTGAGAGAAGCCTGGGCCCCTGCGACTCGGCCCCGAATAAGCAGAAGATGACGGAACGGAAATATTAGTTTTTATAATATAATATTTGCTTTACTCGAAGTAGAGCTGTAGAGCCTTCAAGTCGAGAGAAGCCAGAAAGGGTGGTTTGGACATCTGTTTAGGATACCTCCTCAATGCCTTGCTGGTGATGTGTTCCGGGCACATCCAACCGGGAGGAGACAAAGTCTTTACAGGACCTGCTGGAGAGACTTTGTCTCACAGCAGGTCAGGGAACACCTCGGGATTCTCCTGGGTGAGCTGGTGGATGCAGCCGGAGTGAGAGAAGCCTGGGTTCCCAGTCTGAGGTTTTGCCCTCACAACCCAGCCCTGGATAAGTGGAAGTTGACAAACGGAACTGGCAGAATCACAAAACATTTACAGAAATAAGCCAGAAGGAAGTTTAATGTGTCACTTTAAAAAACATAATGCTGCAAAACCTTTTATTTGCATGGTTGATTAAAATGACCTGCAAAACTACTGTTTTTATTTAGGTGTCTAAATCTAGTTGTAAACATCTTTTTGCTTGTGAATTGTCAGCATTTTGAAATTAAGGATGTGATATTATGACAGCTTCTGATGACATAATAAAGCCACGTTCTTGTGGTTTTTTTCGGACTCTTGTGATATTTATTACATATTTATCTGTAATCTGTCTTCAAAGTTTAACATTTATTACTTTTGGTTTGGTTCTTGTTTCTTGTGTTGTTATGATTTAAATATAAGGAATAAAAGGTGGTTGTAGATTTATAAAATAAACTGTACGTTTTTTGGGTTTTTTTTTTGTGTAAATTGTGTCTAAATTCTTCCAAAAAAAATGCTCAGGTTCTCAGTACAAATTGTAGATGAACTGATTAGGTTTTTTTAGGATCATGCAACCAAGCGTCAAAGTCACAATGTTTTCAGGTGGCAAATTTTTCTGAACGCAATAATCCCCAAACCAATGAAGGGATTTTAATTAAAATGCACACAGTTCCTCAGTACCAACTATAGATGAGTCTCTGTGAGCACAATTGTGTAATTGTATTCACACACACATCCTTGAGGAAGGATGGCTCAGTGGGTAGAGTGAGCTCTCTGTAACCGGAGGGTTGTCGGTCAGATCTCCGCTCGGAGTTCATGCCAAGGTGTCCCCGAGCAAGACACCAAACTCCTAACTGCTCCTGATGGTGGTTTGCAGCTTCCACCATCCAGTAGGAATGTGTGTGTGAATGTGAGCTACAATGTAAAATGTGTTGATTACTAACACAGGTAGAAAAACGCTGTATAACTTTACAACTCCATTTTGATGT
Organism: Neostethus bicornis; assembly: GCA_902685375.1. Lineage (NCBI taxonomy): Eukaryota > Metazoa > Chordata > Actinopteri > Atheriniformes > Phallostethidae > Neostethus > Neostethus bicornis. The sequence goes on along the minus strand of LR738542.1, from coordinate 5,175,144 downwards.
TGGAATGCATAAATCATCCCCATGTGTTTTGTTTTAGACTGGAGGAGCTGGTTTTCAGTTTGGAGAATCCACTTTAGGTCTGGACGAAGAGATGCTACAAGTTCTGGATGCTCTCGATCCTGTTCGGACAGCGATTCGTGATGTTCGTCCGACAACATCAAATGGACACGCTCACAAAGAATCAACGTCATCTTTTGTTCCTTTTAAACCCACTTCCTCAACATCACACAATAAGAAAGAAGAGAGTGATTTGATGCCAATGAAGGACAAGAAATTTTCTCAACCCGCTGGCAAGGCACCTCTAGCTCAACTCAAAAGGTTTGCCAATGTAGACGAGGGTTGTAAGAGACCTGAATGGACTTCAGGCTGCAGAGACCTTGCTCAAAAGCTTCTCTTCAGTGAAGACTCTGGAGAAGTGGCTCTCCATAGTAATAAAGAAAACAGTGAGTCCTCTTCGGTCAACTTCCTGCCTGATCAACAAACAAACACCAGCCGGACCGCCAGCAGCTCGAACAAGTAAACTTTCTCCTTTTTTTAACAGTTGTTTTTGTTTTATTACTTGGTACAATGGGTATGGTAAGATTCCAAGACTCTTCCTTGGCATCTGCTTACACATTAATACCAATTTTTAACTGAGCTGCCCAAACTTTTGATCTCCACTGTTTATATGTTCATCGGCTATTTTCACCTGTTTTAACAGACGGGATCTCAGAAGAAAAAACTCCTCGACCTCAAGCGACAAAAACGAGTCTCATAGGAAAAGTGATCCATCTCCAGTTGGAGCTAAAGATTATATCTTGTTCAGTCCGACTCGTATGGCTGCAGCAGTAAAAAAGGCCAAACTTCAGCAGCAGAATCACTCCATCTCTGTGCTCACTGTTCCTAGTGGTCTGGAGCTCAGCACCACCGCTGACACACCAACCCTCCCAGGTAGGAGTTAAACTCAAGACTAAAGCTTCTTTAATCATGCCTATTTTAATATGATGGTGATACTTTTTTGTCCGAAAGAACGAGATCGCAAATACAAGCGGCTGAAATGAGCTTCCTCTGCAAGGTGGCTGGGCTCTCACTCAGAGATAGAGTGAGGAGCACTGCCATCTGGGAGGAACTCGGGGTACAGTCGTTGCTCCTTCTGGTCGAGAGAAGCCAAAGGTGGTGGTTTGAGCATCTGGTTAGAATGCCTTCTGAACGCCTTGGTGGTGAGGTGTTTTGGGCAGGAGACTCAGAGGCAGACACCGCTGGAGAGACTGTCTCGCAGCTGGACGTGGAACACTTCGGGAATCTCCCGGGTGAGCTGGAGGATGAAGCTGGCGTGAGAGAAGCCGAGGTTTCTCCTCTGAGGCTGTTTGCCTTTGCGACACAGCCCCGGAAGACAAAGACAACGGAACAAAACTTTTTGGGACTTTGAGAGTTTTTTTATTTACAGTATGATTAATTTGAGCATATCCCATAAACACCAATGCAATATTGTAGATGCATATATGGCTGCTCAGTGGTAGAGCATTCGCCCTTGGATCGGAAGTTAACTGGAAGTTCGCGGGTTGGATTCCCACTGAGTTCACGTCTAGAGTCCTTGGAGAAGACACCTATCCCCTGTTTCTCCCACCATTGGCACTGTCCTGGCAGCCTGCTGCGATGTAATGCAGCACACAAATTTCCCCCGGTGAGGGATCAATAATATATATAATTATTATTATAAACATCAATAAAGCTCAAAATGAATGAGGAAGTAGATCAAACTTGCCATATCTTTCTACCATTAATAACAAGTTAACTACAGCCTATTGAACTCTACTTTAAAAATCTACTCTAAACTTTTTTTCTGATATTCTAGTAATTGTTTCTTGTCAACATTCTAACTCTATTATTGTGTGTTTGTTGTATTCTGTTTGCTGTTGCAGTTGGTTTGCATGCACCTGCAGAAAACGCTGAGAAACTCCTTTTATCCAGCTGGGGTTTACCAAAGCCTGTCCTGGAGCGTTACGGGAAACACAGAGTGACCCAGATGTTTGAGTGGCAGGCTCAGTGTCTCACTGTGGGACAGGTGTTACAGGGAGGTAACCTGGTGTACTCAGGTATGGAACATAACATCTATCTGCTGTAGATAATACTGTTCTCACTGTGTATGATTGTGTCATTACAGCACCTACCAGTGCAGGTAAAACTCTGGTGTCGGAGCTACTGATGCTAAAACGTGTCCTGGAGACCAGAAAGAAAGCTCTTTTCATTCTGCCTTTTGTTTCTGTGGCCAAAGAGAAGATGCATTACCTCCAGGTGACATCCTCTGATCCTTGGAGCTTTTATGATATTCTAGTTGCACATAAAGTATATGACTCTGATTTTTTATTAAAGAGCATATTTGAAGAGGCGGGAGTTCGAGTGGAGGGGTACATGGGCAGCACCTCAGCTTCTAGAGGATTCACTAAGCTGGACGTGGCTGTTTGCACTATCGAAAAAGCCAACTCTCTCATTAATAGACTCATAGAAGAAGATAACATGAGTCTTTTAGGTAATATTTTTGGTCAAACAATCAGAAAGACTTTACCTGCTTATATATAATCTAAGCGTTACGTTTTATCTTGATAGGTTTGGTGGTTGTTGATGAGTTGCACATGGTTGGAGATTCCGGGAGGGGATACCTGCTGGAATTACTGCTCACCAAAATCCTTTATATCACAAAGAAACAAAACAAAACGGGGTATATGTCCACTACTCGGCTCAAAATGGGGGTTCAGAGTTCACTTTACACTATTCAGTGACATGTCACTTGTTTGTATTCTTACAGGTCGCTTTCTGAGGGTGTACAGATCATCGGTATGAGCGCTACTCTGCCAAACCTCTCTCTCCTGGCAGGCTGGTTAGATGCAGAGCTTTACCAGACAGATTACAGACCTGTGCCACTGCAGGAGCATCTGAAATTAGGAAACAATATCTATGATAAGAACCTCTCTGTCGTCCGGCCGTTCAACCCCGCTCTTCAAGTCAAGGTAACAGACGCAGACATGCCAAGTCTCCTGCATTGGGCGGGAGACACCCGCAATTATGACCTATCTCACGCTCACCCGCCAAGGCTAATAAAACTCCTGCATGATGAACACTCTAGTGCATTCCATGAACATGATTAGGGATAATAAGGCTAAGCACATGACATCTCCTGCTGCTGCAGCTGTGCATCTGAAAGCCGCTAGTAGCGATCTGCATGGTCTATTGCCAGTATTGTTTTTGGTGAACGTATGGAAGAAGTCAGACATCCGGGAACTTTGGTGATGTGACTGCTTATGTGTGTGAGCCGCAAAACAAAGCGCAAACAAGCAGTACAGGGGCGTATTCCTGGTGGTATTTCCTCTTCGTACTGATACATAATGCTAGGTTGTAACACACGTAGGATGCACAATTTTCCAGCTGCTTTCTCACGTTTTGAACGGTTTGTTTTATACCAACTGTCATGGCAGGTGTTGTCCATTGGCTGATGTGACGTAATGATATGTCATAGCCCCTCCTTCTTTTGGCCCCGCCTCAAAATCTCCCTCTTTGTGAAGCCAAAAGCGTGGCATCTCTGCTGACGTTTTTAAAAGATTTGCATGCTAGAATAACATTTTACAGCAAAATATTGTTACAGTAAAAGTAATACCTACTTTTTTATTTAAAACAAAACAGTACTAATGAAAGTACAGACAATAACATCAAAAGAAAGTAATTAGTCTGTGAGAAACACACAAATAAATGGCACCGGGTTCAGGTGATCAAAAAAAAAATTATTTCATGCTTACTACTTGACCTTTGAGTGACCAAGCTATTTCAACAGCTAATAAAACAGATTGTGGTGAAAAATCTCACACAAATCTTCACAGTCTGATGCTGACTCATCTTCATCAATACCCTTATTTCATTTTATTTAAAACAGTAATAATAAAAGTACAATCAGTCTTCTTCTTTCGGCATTTCCCTTCAGGGGTCGCCACAGCAAGTTTACAAGTCTAACCCTATCTGCTGCATCTTCTTCGGTGACATCAACTATCTTCATGTCTTCATTCACTGTATCCATGAACCTCCTCTTTGGTCTTCCTCTAGGCCTCTCTTTCCTGGTGGTTCCAAATCCAGCATCCTTCTGCCGATGTACTCTCTCTCTCTCTCCCTCTCTCCTCTGCACATGTCCAAACCATCTCAGTCTGGTCTCTCTGACTTTATCTCCAAAACCTCTAACATGTGCTGTTCCTCTGATCCTGTCCATCCTGGTCACTCCCAGAGAGATCCTCAGCATCTTCATCTCTGCTACCTCCATCTCTGTTTCCTGTCTTTTCTTCAGTGCTACTGTCTCTAGACCAAACAGCATGGCCGGTCTCACCACGGTTTTGTACACTGTCCCTTTCATTTTAGCTGAAACTCAACAAAAACTGAGCTGTAGTTCAATCATTTTTTGTAAAGCAAATCTAATTTTGGCAGCACGGTGGCGCAGTCGATAGCACAGTGGCCTCACAGCAAGAAGGTCGTGGGTTTCGAGTCTCGGGTGGAGACGAGGCTTGGAATACTGTCCTTTCTGTGTGGAGTTTGCATGTTCTCCCCCTGTTTGCGTGGGTTTCCTCCAGGTTCTCCGCTTTCGAAGCTTTTTTTTTTCATTTGTTAAGGATGTTTTTACTGTTTAAAGGGGGACGATGACCACATTGTGAGCTTATGTTATGAAACAGTAAGAGACGGCCACTCCGTGCTGCTGTTTTGCCCTTCAAAGAACTGGTGTGAGAAACTGGCCGACACCATCGCTAGAGAGTTTTATAAACTCAAACAGACGGGTACGTAAAGATTATTTAGTGTTCTATTTTTTTCCAAACTGAGATTATAAAGAACTGGTTCTTTCCAAACCACTATGATCTAAAATTCGTAGTTGTCTGTTGTTTTTGGTTCAGGGGGTCAGAAAGAGGCTGAGCTTCAACCAGTGTGTCTGGACCAGGACGGTCTAAAAGATGTAACAGCACAGCTGAAACGAACTCCAGCTGGTTTGGATCCCATCCTACAGTGCACTGTCCCATGGGGGGTGGCTTTCCACCATGCTGGTAAAAAGCACTTTTCACAAGTCTTTCACTAGATGTCTGGCGGATGTCACATACATTGATCCCATCTGACCTCCTATGACTTTTTTCTTCCAGGTTTGACGTTTGATGAGCGGGATGTGTTGGAGGAAGCTTTTCGTCAGGGTTCAATAAGAGTCCTGGCTGCTACCTCCACTCTCTCTTCGGGGGTTAATCTTCCAGCTCGCAGAGTCATCATCAGAACCCCAACATTCAACGGACGCCTGCTGGACCCACTCACCTACAAGCAGATGGCCGGACGAGCAGGAAGAAAAGGAGTCGACACTACCGGTCTGTATGGCTTCAGAATGAAAAGAGTTATTTCTTTTTTAAAGTTCGGGTTTAAATTTTCTGCAGTTAATTAATCTTCATTCAGTCAGAAAGTTGTCATTGGTACAGAATTCAATGAATATGTTTGTGCAAGAAATAGAGATGATGAGAAAGTGTTGAGCTGGTGTCTGGGAGAGTAAAGGTAGAAGGACGGATGCTGATTGACTTTGCAAAAAAAAAAGAAGAAAATGACTGCATACTTTATTTATATTATAATAAATATAGTATTAAATGGCGGAAGGGGCACAAGTATGTTCTATCTTGTGTAGATTGTGTATTTTGAAGCACATTAGTGACCTTAAAGCTTTAGTAGAAAACACTGTAGCCAGTCAGCTGGGGATGGGAGTGTGAAGAATGACTGGTATTGAGGAAGATGAAGAAGACTATTTGAGTGCAGAGAATAAAAATGGTAAAAGCTGAAAAAGTTAGAGTGCTAGGTGATTTTTAGGAAGGTGTTGAGATGTGCAAAATAAATAAATAAGAATGGATTTAAAGTTGAATGTTAAAGTTCTTGAATTGATGCCAAACAATACGTCTCCGCCTGCCCTGTAAGTTTGTGGCCTTGATCTACTTGATCTTGATATTTAGTTGTATTACCCTAACTCAGTAGTAGAAGCTGAGAGAAGCCGGTTTGATTCCTACTGAGCCCCTGCTTAAGTGTCCCTGGAGAAGGCACGTAACCCCCAGCTACTCCCACCATCGGCGCCATCATGGCTGCCTGCTGCGGTGCAATGAAGCAAAAGTAATTTCCCCATGAGGGAGGTTGGTCGTATGATAAAAAAATATAGTTGTTTCTTAGTAATTGTGGGCAGTTTAACTAAAATCCTTGCCGTGGTTTGGGAAATATTTCGTTCACAAACATTTGTGACCTCGACCTTTGTGGTTAAATAAGAAGAAGAAAGTTTTTTTTGAAGTTTCTGTTTTTCTGATGTCATTACAGGAGAAAGTGTTTTGGTTTGTAAACAAGTAGAGCGTCAGAAAGGATTCAGTCTCCTGCAGGGCGCTCTTCAACCAATCAGCAGCTGCTTGGTGAGAAAGGAAGGCGAAGGTGTCACGACTAGCATGCTGCGAGCAATACTGGAGGTACTTCCTGCACCTAAAATACCTAACTAGGAAAACTAATTCAATCATTTGCTGAATCTTTTATGACATTACAGTCGTTTAAAAACTACTAACCAAAAGAATACCTGACAAGTCTAATTGCTTCATGGTGATTCTTGATCCAAACTGACAGATCATTGTTGGAGGTGTGGCGAGTACTCCACATGATGTGCGGTTGTATGCATCGTGTTCACTTCTAGCCGCCAGCATAAGAGGTGGCGACAACAAAAACGAAGAAGAGACCAACAGAGGAGCCATTGAGACTTCTGTTGAATGGCTGATGGAGAATGAATTCATTAGTATTCAGAAGGAAGGACAAGGTATCAGACACTTTAATCCAATATATTTATTCTTTATTTACCCATTTTTTATTTTCTACACCAAAGACATGAGCAACATAAATGTAAGAATTTAAAGCAAGTCACTCCACTGATGTGAACATTGTCTGAACCTGGAGCGTCGATACTTTCCTAAAGCCTAAATACTGTGAGTTTTTCTCTGTGTTTGCAGATGAAAGGTACTGTCCAACCCAACTTGGCTCTGCTACCCTTTCTTCCTCCCTCTCTCCTCCAGAGGCTCTAGCAATATTTGCAGATCTTCAACGGGCCATGAAAGGCTTTGTACTAGAAAATGATCTGCACCTTCTTTATCTGGTACACACACCCGTCAAACATTCAAAAACATGCTTGACTTCAAATCAATTTGTATTATGTTGATTTAAAAAATAATTTAAAAACTGTGTATTATTGTTAGATCACCCCGCTGTATGCAGAGTGGACGACCATAGACTGGTACCAGTTCTTCTGTTTGTGGGAGCAGCTGCCGTCATCGATGAAGAGGGTGGCAGAGCTGGTTGGCGTCCAGGAGGGCTTCCTCGCACGATCTGTCAGTGGCAAGCTTGTTGCCAAGACAGAAAAGCAGCGTAGACAGATGGCGATTCACAAACGGTAAAACAAAAAGACTAAAGACTTTTTTTTTTTAGCATGAATTCTTCTTGCTTCTTTATTTCAGAGTTAATAAGAAGTGGTAATGGATGGTTGGGGTCTGTGGGATAACTAGGTTGAAGCAGTCGTATGCGGAGAGGTTTTCAAAATGTATCTTTTGATCTCATTGTAAGAATTTTCTTTTGTTACTGAATAACTGTGGACAGTGTAATTAAAATAAAATTTCTGTGGTTTGGGATGTAACGCGTTCACAAAAGTGTTACGAAAGCAGGAACAGATGCACAGACAGCGTGAGTCCTGTATGCGTCCTAAATTTTGTGGGTGGAGGTGTAAATTATTATTTTCTATTATTTTCTATGACATTGCACTACTTTTCTTTTTCTTCTGAGCACTCTTAGTTTTGTAAAAATTATTATTATTTTTATTTATTTTATTTTTATTACATTTTTATTTTATATGTTTTGCACACCAGTACCAGAACAAGTTCCTAGTCTCTGATGTTTTTCACTGACATGGCAATAAAAGCATTCTGATTCTGATTCTGAAAAATAACAGAGACATTCACAAAATGTGCAATTCCTACAAAAAGCAACTGATTTGTTTTCTCGTGTCTCATCAGGTTCTTTACCACCCTCGTGCTGCAGGATTTGGTGAATGAGGTACCTCTAGGAAGCGTAGCATCTAAATACAACTGTAACCGTGGGCAACTTCAGTCCCTCCAGCAGTCTGCTTCCACATATGCAGGTAAAACTTTCAGTCAGATTCTGGCAATTCTATCAGAAAGTTCAAGACCTCTCATAAAGACATGGTTTATTTGGTTTAAATTAGTGATCCCCAACCACCGGGCCATAAACCGATACCAGTCTATGGGCCACGTGGTACAGGGACACACAGAAGGAAGAAATAATTTCCATTATTTCTATTTGGTTTTATTATTCAAGCCCTAACATCGTGGTTATGATAATGTTAAAACATACCCTCAAAATAGAAGACATTGCAAAGTCAAAACCAAAGTCAGCTAAACCAAAGTCAAGCTACTTACAGTTATACTGAATCAGTGGGAGACCTGAGATTATTTTGCTGTAACCAGACAGTCTTATCTTGGGGTATCGTAAGGTGAGTCATTGACAGATGATGCGGGGAAATCCTGCAACTTTTCATTTGAAGGCTCGAATAATAAACCTGACGGAAAAAATGGATGTTAAATACTCTCTCAAAGGGGCCGGGTACCAAATGAGCCATGGACCGGCATAGGGTCCCCTGGCTGGTAATTATTGCCCTAAGGGTCTATTTAAGGACCTCTGTTCAACTGTCTTCTCACTTTACATTTAGGTATGGTGACAGTGTTCTGTAAGCGTCTGGGCTGGCACAACATGGAGCTTCTTTTGTCTCAGTACCAGACCAGATTGAGCTTCGGAGTCCAAAGGGAGCTTGTTGACCTGGTTAGGGTTTCGCTCCTGAACGCGTCTCGAGCTAGAGCGCTCTACGCCCAGGGTCTCTGCACAATTGCTGAACTAGCCAGAGCGTCTGTAGCTGAAGTTGAGAAAGCTTTGATCAATGCCGTGCCATTTAAGAGGTAGGTCATAATCTGCTTGTATGACCAGTAAAACCAGTGATATTCTGATAATAAAGACAGACTACACTGTGACCAGTAAAACCAGCAACGCTTATGATACTTTTGAACTTACCTGAAAGTCCTGTTCCTTGTGTCTCCAGCTCTAAGCGAGCGGTGGATGAAAGTGAGATGGAGGTGGCGGAGAGACGGCGACTCCGCTGCGTGTGGGTCAGCGGTGGTCGGGCGCTGACGGAAGAAGAAGCAGCTGCTGAGATCCTGTCTGAGGCAAAGCTCCTCCTCCAAGAAGATCTAGCCCAGCTAGGTGTTCGATGGGATCCAGGTGTTGTTCCTCCAGAGTCTCCCTCCGTTTCCAGCTCTGATAGTTATTCCAGTACGGACTCATACACCTCGGGTTCTTCTTACTCCACCTCCCAGGATACACCACCAGACTATAGGGAGAAAAGAGGGAGAAGTTTCAGGAGTAGGAGAATGGTTGAAAGACCCAGTGAAAAGAGAGAAGCAGCCAGAAATAATGAACCAGAATCAAACCAAATGATAGCAAAAAACGTAAATAAAACAGTGGAAAGTAGAAGAAAAAAATCAAAAAGCCAAGAAGGAAAAGAAAAGCCAAATGAAGGGTGTGTTAGACCAGAGAGTGATCGACCAGATCCTCGTCCTATTGAAAGGAGCTTAACGCAGGAGTTGGCTGAGATCATCTCCAGTCCCCTGACTCAGTTGGTCCCACAACCTCAACCATCTCCATCTCCAGGACCACCTGCTCGCTTTAGAGCCCCGATGCCTCACCAAGAACAAACACTTATATCCAAGAACTCTTTAAACAAAGAGCTTGCTTCCTCTCCTCTGCACCCTGGAAGGCTGAAGCACTCCAAAGTATTGAGCAAAGTTCTCCATTCCATACAAACAGAGAACCTACAGGAAAATAAAAGGTCTGCTGGAACATCATCCCCCAAACTCCCAGTTGTCACCGCCCACCATCCAGCACCTTTAGGTCAGGTGTCTGTCACTGCTTCACATCCTGGTTCTTCTCAAGCACCCACTCGGGTTCCTTCACCTTCACGTGCAGATGTGTTTGAGTCTCCCCCTGTTTCTGCCTCCACAATCAGTCCTGAGGCCAAGCGGAGGAAGATCGATGGTTTGGAGGTAGATAAGTTCTCCTCCCCTGACCTGTATGGAGAGGAGAAAACAGATGAAGAAAGTGAGAGAGAAATGAACATGGGAGAAGAAAGTTTTGGTGACAGCTTTGAGTTGGACTCTCAGACGGAGAGAATGATTGTTGAACAGAATCAGAGAGATGGAGGTCCAGGTGACGGTGTAAAAATGCAGGAGGTTGGAGAAGATAATCCTGCAGAGTTAGAGAAGAGCCCTGAAGGCTGCGACATCACATCTGCAAAGTTTAATATTTCTATCACAGACAGCCAGATGGAGCTCATCCTGAACACCAGCCACCAGGTAAGAGACCTTCACCATGTCATCATTAATACAGTCTAGATCAGCGGTGGGCAAACTTTTTTTGATTCGCGGGCCACATTGAGTTCTAATATTTGACCAGCGGGCCGGAACAGGAGCAGATGGATGACATGCTTTGGTAACCACTAGATTAGACCAATAGAATGGTGCGCTAGATTTTAAACAAGCGCGTTAAACGTTACATCAAGAGCTATAAATTTCAAATCTAGTGGCGCTAGGTATGAAATCTAGTGCAATAGCGCTTAAAAACGTGCATTTAGCGGCGCTCAGTTTGAAATTTAAGCACTTGATTTAACATTTTGCTTGTTTTAATGTCTAACATTCTTGTTTACGTGCGTGTATTGGGCCCAATGGCTTTTTATATTGTGCACACTGTTTATTTTGAAGGCGTGGGCATCACGAACACACACACATTTTAATGGGAGCAGTGTTGTTGTATTTTTGGCACCATCTAGTGACGAAACATCAGATTGCAGAGGAAATAATACATAAACAGGGTTTTGTTTTGTTTTTGTCGGCGGGCTGGATTTAACTATTTTTGGGCCGCAGTTTGCCCATGCCTGGTCTAGAACAAGGGTCAGCACCCGCCGCTCTGGAAACTCATGCAGCCTTCCATGTAGCTGGCCAATTGTGAACACTAGGATTGGTGTCTTTAAATACCAAAACTTCCTGTTTTAACAGATGTTCCCTGGAGAAAACATGGAGGAGGATAGAGAAGATGCGTTGGATGAAGACCCTCCAGATGTCGATCAAGTAGTCACACAAAGTCCTGATCGGAGCAGCAGCTTTCTGTTCGACAGTGTACACGACAGCCCATTATCACCACAGCAAGTCCCACACCCATCAGAAGAAGAAGAATCTACCAGCCAGGAAGCTGGAGACGAAGTTCCTTTTCTATCCACCCATCAAAAACGACGCAGTGAGCTCCTCGCCAACCAGGAAGCTGAGGAGCAGGAGGCCGTCCAATGGAGCGAGTCTTTCCTTAATTTGTCAGAGTGGGGCGATTCACTGCTAGTCGGAGAACAGTTCCTGGAGAAGCAGGGTTTGTTGGGACACATAGAGATCAGCAGGGAGGATGAAGAAGAGCAGCTGGATAAAAATTATAATTTGTTTGAAGAGCTGCAGGAGGAGCCACTGCCTGGACCTGGTCTGATAGAACTCATCACTGAGAACAGGGATGAATATATTGATAGTAGTTGTAGTGATTCAAGCAGAGTAAATGCCCACGAAGAGGTTCCAAATCCAAGTAAAAAAACTGAAAATGTAGATGAAAAAGATCTTTTATCTCAAGACGTTGCTGCGATTGACTGTCTACAAAATTCAGCTCAACGTGGTCTTCACTGCAGTCCTGGTTTACAGGAGATATTTGACCGCTGGCCCAGTATGTCAGACCAACCAGTGGAGGCACAAAGCGGTGCCTCCAGTGGGACAGCTAAATGTCTAACACCACAGAGGAACAGAAGGCACGCACAAAAGTCTCCAAAAGAACAAAATTTAAGTCAAGACGACAATAATTTAGTGGATAAATTTGACCTGATTCCTCCAACTCAGCAGAAACAGCCAGTGACACCGAGAGTTAAATTAACCACCTCCTCTATCCAGTCACCTGTTCGTTCTGAGCTACGGTCTGCTCCATCTGAACCACGGCCTGCTCCCTTTGAGCCACGGCCTGCTCCAGCTGAACCACGGTCTGCTCCATCTGAGCCACGGTCTGCTCCCTCTGAGCCACATTCTGTTCAATCATCCTCAAAATGTCCCACATCTAACCCAAAAAACTCTCATGAAGCTCTTTGCACTAATCACAGTACGGAAAAAGAACCAAAGTCCACTCTACGCTCCAAACCCAGTCAGAAGACCACCCTCCACACGCCTCAAGCTCCTCTGCCCTCACACATAGAGCCACCTGAGGTGCCAGAGGACTTTTCCCTCGTCCTGTCCCAGGATGCAGCGCTCTGTTCCAGTAATTCTGGGGCGTTCTCCATCATCGAGGTGGCGAGTGATAAGCGCTTGTTTGACACTTTCATTACGGAGTGGAAGACGCAGAGGAGGTTCTCGCTGGCGTTGGCTTGCAGGACGAGCGATCAAAGACAGCAGACGGAGGAGCAGATTGGAGGCAAGCACACGAGAGGTAACAGACACTTGATCATCTCATCATTTCCTGATGAAGGGGAGTTTTTTTATTAGTGCTTCTTGGACTTCATTTATTTTAATATCAATTTTTGTCTATCTTCGTGTCATTTCAACGCCTCTCAGTGTTTCACACATGGTTAGTTAGATTAAAACACAAACCAAATCCAGGAGATCTCTGATCTTAGATCCTCGTTCTCGGGAAGGAAAAATCTTGTAAAAATTTTGTTGGAGGAAAAACAGGAATAAGTTGACGCCAAAGCAACGAGCTAACAATGAACTTGTAAGCTTTTCAGGGTCATGTATCCAAAGGTCAGCGTCACTGGTAAAGAAAGAGCTGAGCCGAAAAGCAAAGCTCTTGATTTACAAGTCGATCTACGTTCCAACCCTCACCTATGGTCACCAGCTGTGGGTGGTGACCGAAAGAATGAGATCGCAGATAGAAGCGGCTGAAATGAGCTTCCTCCGCAGGATGGCTGGGCTCTCACTCAAAGATTGGGTGAGGAGCTCTGCCATCCGGGAGGAGCTCAGTGTCGAGCCGCTCCTCCTCCAGGTCGAGAAAAGCCAGATGGGGTGGTTCGGGCTTCTGGTGAGGATGTCCCCCGAGCGCCTTCCACCGGGAGGAGACCAAGAAGCAGACCCCGGACCCGCTGGAGAGACTATGTCTCACATCTGGCCGGGGAACGACTCGGGATTCTTCCGTCTGAGGCTGTTGCTCCCATGACCCGGTCCCGGATAAGTGGAAGACGACGGAACGGGTTAAGCCCTGCTGGTCAGAGACAAAGTACTGCCCCAAGTGGAGGAGTTTAACGATCTTGGGGTCTTGTTCAAAGTAGGGGCGGAATGGGAGATCGACAGACAGATCTGCAATAATTAGGATGCTGCATCGGTTCGTCGAGGGGGGAAATATTATTAATCACTAAAAGAGTATGCTTGAGTTTAAAGATGACTTCCTGATCTGCTGGTTGGATACACACATAATCTTTTTTCTGTTTTTATATAGTTGATCATCTCAGACTAAGCTCTGTGTTGTCATGTGTGTCTGCAGGATCAACAACTCCAACCGGGTCGCACTTGGATGACGGGTTTCCTGTCAGAGATGATGAAAGCCTCGTTTTGATTGGTCTGTCTGTGTGCTGGGGAGCGAGAGATGCATATTACATCTCTCTGCAACGGGAGCAAAGCCCAGGTAAACATGCTCATGTGTGCTTAGATGGAGTTGCTGGTCTCCCAAGACAAAGTATGTAAGGCAGTGCTGTTTGCAAACCACAGCCTTGAGGTGGTTTCCACAAGCGAAAGACAGAAGTCACTATGGCAAACCTATGAGTGGCGCACACAGATTTGTCAGTGAAATTTAAAAAAAAGAAATGGTCTGACCTTAAAGTGGTGACAAAAAAGAAACTAGACACACATCAGGAATCTATGTTCACCACTGCAATCAATCCAAGTAATTCCTAGCTATTGTTCTTATAAATAATCTTTATGTGTAGGATGTTAAATATTGGACAGAAGCAGCAAGTCATTCATAATCATTTCCATGATGTGCTCCAGTTTTCCCATGTACAGTCCTACACTGACAGCCATTAACGTGTGTTTTTTAATTGTTTCCTCGCTGCTTAAAATGCTTCATTTCACTGTCCTCAGTTCTCTTCAGGTTCTGTCACCGAGTGTTGTTCATTTCTCATTTTTATAAATCGCTCAGTCTCTGTAGAAGTCGGCATAAGCACAGATTTGAGTGTAAGCAAGCTTTCTGATTTGCATCAGGTCTGAGCTCCAGCCTGGCACCACCTCCCCTCGATGCCAATCTGTCAGTGAGTGAACGTCTGGAACAGGTGAAGGTGTGTCTGAGCGGGAGACCAGCTGGAAGTGAAGAGCAGGTGGTGGTTGCTTACGACATCATCCCGGTGTTCAAGACACTCGTGCAAAGCTGCAACATCAGTTTGGAGAGGAGCTGTGAGGATCCAAAGGTGAGAAAACTAAACCATGAGTACGGATCGTCCCATGTTTGTTTTTTTTTTTTTTACAGATTGAAGCTCGAACGTCTGAACGTCTGCTCTTCTGTGTGATAAAAGTCTGGCAAAGATGTTCAAGGAGTTTTTAATGTGTAGTTTTACTTTCATCTATCAAATCATTTGTCATTCACTAATCATTCGTCCATCCTTACCCACATTTTAAAACTGTTCTGTCCATCCAGTTAAATGGGGTCCTGCAATTTACTGGATCTGACTGAATCTGAGCCCCAAATCAACGGCTTTATATTTTAAAACATCATAAAACTTCTTAGTATGCAATAAAATAGAGTTTTAATTCACACTGATGTACTATAATTTTTATTGCAGATTATTGGTACATAGTGCTAGCGGCAATGGCGCCACCTACTGAATGTTAGACTAATCCGGTCAGATTGGGTAAATTGTGGGATCCAGCTAACTGTCCCTACATCCACTATGTATTCTAGACCACCTTTAAAAATTGGGCGTAACTCATCCATGTTTCTGCAGGTGGCGTGCTGGCTGCTGGACCCCGGCTCTGAGGAGAGGGTTCTTCGTAACATGGTGACCGTTTACTGCCCTGAAGAGCTGCCCCTGCTGGACGGGCTGGGCAACGCGCACTCTTACTGCCCGCGTGTTCGAGCAGCCACGGAGAGCGTGCTGGTGTACGCCACCATGAAGCATCTGAGCGGCCTACTGGAGACGCACGGAACGCTGGGTATGAAGCTGTGAGAACAAAACGAGATGTGAGGAGAAGATTAACGTCTCTCTGTTTCTTTGTCAGACTTCTTCAGGAGAGTAGAGATGCCCTCCCAGGTGTGTCTGGCCCTGCTGGAGCTGAACGGATTGGGTTTCAGCGTGGAGGAGTGTGAGAAACAGAAACACGTCATGCAGGCCAAACTGTCCGCTCTGGAGAGCGAAGCTTACCAATTGGCCGGACACAGCTTCTCACTCACCTGCGTGGATGACGTGGCACAGGTCTGACACTACGTCTCCTGAAACACCTGCAGCTCTTTCTGAACTCATCCCTTGATGGCAGGTGCTGTTCTTGGAGCTTCATCTTCCTCCCAACGGAGACGTCAGCGGAGGAAAGAGTAAGAAAACTCTGGGCTACACCAGGAGAGGAGGCAAAGTGCGGCTTGGGAAGCAGTTTAGCACCACCAAGGTGAAACGATTACACACATCGATTTATTTCTAGCAGAAACTACTGAAGGAACTTTAACACAACCATCAATGGTTAAATGAACTGATTACACCTCATCAATCTAACCCAGGCATGGGCAAACTATGGCCCGTGGGTCACTTGTGGCCCGTTAGACGGTTTAGTCCGGCCCTCCGAACACAAAAATTTTAAATAAATAAACCTTGTTAATGTTTTATTTCCCTGCATTTCTGATGTTTCCTCCCTAGATGGCGCACTCTAGATACGACAACACTGCTCCCATTAAAATGTGTGTGTCTCTGTGATGCGCACGTTGTCAAAATAAACAGTGTGCACAGATATGGAAAGCCATCTGGCCAAATACACGCACGTAAACAAGCGTGTTAGATGTTAAAACAAGCAAAATGTTACATCAAGCGCTTAGATTTCAAATGTAGTGCCGCTAAATTTGAAATTTAACGCTCTTGATGTAACATTTAGCGCTTGTTTAAAATCTAGCGCCATTCTATCGGTTTAATCTAGAGGTCACTAAAGCATGCCATCCATCTGATCCTGTTCCGGCCCCCTGGTCAAATGTTAGAACTCCATGTGGCCCGCAAACCAAAAAGTTTGCCCACCCCTGGTCTAACCCATTAATTTCATTTCAGAATATTCTGGAGAAGCTCCGCCCTCTCCACCCGCTGCCCGGGGTGATTCTGGAGTGGAGGCGGATTACCAACGCTTTGACCAAGGTGGTGTTCCCCCTGCAGAGGGAGAGGACGTACCACCCTCTGCTAGAGATGGACAGGATCTACCCCATCGTACAGACTCACACTGCCACAGGTGATGTACCCCATCAGATCCGTTCACAAAGTTTGAACATTCCTGCATCTCATCCTCCCTGACCTTCTGAACATAAGAGAGGTCCATAAAAAGACCACCAAAACAAAACATGTACCTCATTCACAGGAAACAGATTTTTAACAGGTGTGTTTTGTGCTTTCATGGGTTAATAATTCTTATACCGTGTGTAAATAAACTTGGCTCCTGTTGTTGATTCTAACCTGCAATGTTTGAAAAAAAAAGTTTTAAATACATTTGATCAGTTTCACTGCTTTTTTTGGCACTGTGAATTCCCCCTTCCTCTCGTTACCCGCTTTCTCCTGCCTCTTGGACGCGTGCACAACACAGTGTAAATCTTGTTTAAGGAGTCAAATTGAGTGTAAAGTTCATCAGGTTAGCAATGTTAGCACAGATTCTTTTATAGGTTTTAGGTCAAACACGAGCAGAGCACCGCCTCAAAATCTCCTGGTTACGTAAGAATATGGGTGTGGTGAAGAACAAAATCCATGGCCAAGAACATTATAGCATTTGAATACTGGACAAAAACCAGTTCAGGAATGTTTTCTGTTGTGGGAATAAAGTTCAAACTTGATAAAAGGTGGGAGTGGTTTGTTCAGTGGCAGAATGTCCATTTTTGGACCTGGAGAAGCTGGTTCGATTCCCTTTGGGCCCATGCCTAGGTGTGCCTGGATCAGACGCCTAACGCCCTAGTTGCTCTCATCATCGCTGCCGGGCGTAATATATCTTAAATAAATCTTTTTTTTTTCATCAGGGAGAGTGAGCTTTATTGAACCCAACGTCCAAAACGTCCCGAAGGACTTTGAGATCAACATGGCCACGGTGGTGGGAGAGAGTCCACCTTCACAGAACAGATTCCACACCTCCTCCAAACACGGGTAGGAACTCCTTCATCTGTTCTTCCCTCCTAGAAGGTCGTGTGGAGTTGGAGAGACGGTTCACAACAAATGGAGGTTTCTTTGATGATGCAGATCATGTCGTCTTTAAACGCTTCAATTTGCTGTTTGCTTTTTTCGGGAGAAAAGAAATCAGTTTAATTCATTATGATTGTGTTTCTTTAAAAACTGAAACAAAAAATATAAATAAACAAGAATTTTGTTTGTCCGGGACTCGCTCCAGTACGTATGTGGACACATCGTAGAATATGTGACGAAAAGTGTTTACGTAGTCTTTGAATGTTCCGTTCCGTCATCTTCCACTTGTTCTGGCGTCGGGTCGCGGGGGCAACAGCCTCAAACGGGCAGCCCAGGCCTCTCTCTCCCCGGCTGCATCCTCCAGCTCACCCGGAAGGATCCCAAGTCGTTCCCCGGCCAGCTGTGAGATGTAGTCTCTCCAGCGGGTCCGGCGTCAAAACACCTCGCCCGCGAGGCGCTCGGGGAGCATTTTGACCAGATGCCCTGACCACCCCATCTGGCTCCTCTCGACCTGGAGGAGGAGCGGCTCGACACCGAGCTCCTCACCCGATCTCTGAGTGAGAGCCCAGCCACCCTGCGGAGGAAGCTCATTTCGGCCGCTTGTACCCGCAATCTCATTTTTTTGGTCACCACCCACAGCTGGTGGTCTTTGAATGTTGTTTTTTTTTTTATATATATTTTAGTCACAACAAGAAAACCGTTTAAAGTCTGACAGTAAAAAAACAAAAGCAAAAAACCCAAATGGATCATTTTACATGTGTTGCAAAGTTTAAATTTTATACAAAAAAAACTGTTAAATATTGAATTGATATCATAATTTTGTGTTGCAGCAAGGCGAGGCGCTCCGTGGTCTCCACGGTGACCTCTGGACCATCTGAGCCGGGGCCGGCGTTCTCCGTCAGCATGCGCCATGCTTTCGTTGCTTTTTCAGGTCAGCAGACAAAAAGTTTTCTCTCTATCCGCGAGCACGTTCATCACTTCCTATTCCCACCTGTAGGGGGAGTGCTCCTAGCAGCGGATTACTCACAGCTGGAGCTCAGAGTGCTGGCTCACCTCTCACAGGACCAGCGCCTCCTGCAGGTCAGTGTCCGAGCAGCGATGGTGAGGAGATGGAGGGATTTCTGATAGTGTGTTTGTGGAAGGTGCTGAACGGAGGAGCAGACGTGTTTCGCTGCATTGCTGCCGAGTGGAAAAGCGTGGAGCCGGAGTCGGTGCAGGACCACCTCAGACAGCAGGCCAAACAGGTGCAGCACAACAATTCGTTAGTGGTTAACACAGTGACTCAACGCGGTTTACCGTTTCTATTTCCAGATTTGTTACGGAATCATCTACGGCATGGGCGCCAAATCCCTGGGAGAGCAGATGGGAGTGGAGGAGAACGACGCGGCCTGCTACATCGAAAGTTTTAAAGCGCGATACAAAGGTAGAACCAAGATGGCTGTCTGAAGGCCTACTGAGATCCCACAGGCGCATTGGGTTACATATCGAGCCAATGAGCTTCAGGCTACTTTAATATGTGCATAAAAGTATAAAATTAGGAATAAAAAAAAAATGCATTACTCTATTCATCCTTCACCGGGGAAATTTGTGTGCTGCACTCCTTACACCGCAGCAGGCTGCCCTTCGACGGCGCCAATGGTGGGAGAAGCGGAGGTTAGGTGTCTTCTCCAAGGACCGTAGATGTGGTCTAAGTCCTGGTTCAGAGTTTTAATCTTGATCCTTTGGTCTGAATCTGCTTCTTTTCGATCTGCAGGAATAAATGCTTTTCTGAAACAGACGGTAAAGAACTGTGTGAAGAACGGCTACGTTCAGACCCTGATGGGTCGTAGGAGATACCTGGCTGGGATCACCAGCACCAACTCACACATCAAAGCTCACGTAAGCAAATCGTCCGCAGGTTCTCAGATCAAACAACAACTTTTAATGAAGGAGTTTTTAATGTTGGAATAATTTTCAAACATGCTAAGGGATTTAGCAGGAAGCCCTGTTTAACGTGTACGTTTGCTCCACCAGGCCGAGCGGCAGGCTGTGAACACGACCGTCCAGGGTTCTGCTGCCGACATTGTTAAACTCGCCACCGTGAACATCCAGAAGCGCCTGCGGAGCGTCTGGCCGACCATACCGCCATCTCACCAGCACACAGGTCAGAATTATTGACCTGGATTGCTTACATTAATCATTTTATTATCCTTCTTACAACTTTTCCTGCAGGGGGCGCAAAAATGAACCAGTTTCCTCCATTTAACTACATTTACATTTCAATGTTTTTGCCCATTTTACGTCTAAAGTTATAAAAACACACAATAATTATCAAGGATAGTAGATCAAAATATCAAAGAGAGTGCATACTCTTTACCAGGGGTGGACAAACTCTTTGGTTTGCGGGCCACATGGAGTTCAAACTTTTGAAAAAGGGGCCGGAATAGGAGCAGACGGATGGCATGCTTTGATAAACGATTAGACAGATAGAATGCTGCTAGTTTTTTAACAAGCGCTAAATGTTACATCAAGACCGTTAAATTTCAAATCTAGCGGCGCTAGGTTTGAAATCTAAGCGCTTGATGTAACATTTTGCTTGTTTTAACATCTAACACGCTTGTTTACGTGTGTGTATTGGGCCGGATGGCTTTCCACGTCACACAGTGCGCCATCTAGTGAGGAAACATCAGAATTGCAGGGGAAATAAAACACCAACAAGGTTTATTTATTTAAATTTTTGTAGTACGGCGGACTGTATTAAAATGTTTAGCGGGCCAGTTTGCCCACATCTGCTCTTTACTGTTCTCATTTTGTTTATATAAAAACGTATCTCTCTCTGTCGGGAGGGATTGAGCATGACCAGAGCAAGTTGGAATGTGGGCGTGGTGGAGAACAAAAAAATTTAGTCAAGAACATTTTAGAAAATGGTTTTGAATTCTTGACGAGAGCTCGCAAATGAGTCAAACATCCCTGAACATTTCAATTTAGGCCATGTCCACACATAGCTGGGTATTTTTGAAAACGCATAGCTGCTGTCCTCCGTTTTAGGAAAACGCTCGTGTCTACACGTAACCGTTTTCAAAATAGCCGCATCCACACGGAGCCGTATCAATATGCTTCTGAGTGCGATTATGAGCATTCCAGACCAGTAATGGGCAGTATTGATGTAAATGTAAGTTCTGAGGTATCCAATCAGAGCACCTCTCTCTTCCTTGTTTTGTAAACAAGGATGCACAAGAATGACATACTTGTCGCAGGTAGTGACGCATAAAAACGCAAATCTCAAACAGAATTTTCCAAAATTCCTTTTTGGCCAGAGTTTTCAAAAACGCTGGTTTTGAGTGAAAAAAACCTCCATTTTTGTGTGGACGGCAGGACAAAACGGATAAAAATAAATGCGTTTACATTTGGACGGGCCTTAGAGGAAACTTCTGAAAAACTAAGAAATTTGTTTCAAATAATTTTAACATATTTCTAAGTTATTTTTCCGTTGGTGTTTCCAGGTGGGACCACGGCGCCGATCAGAGGAGCGTTCTTCATCCTCCAGCTGCACGATGAACTCATCTATGAAACCTCGGAGCAGGATGTCGTTCAGGTGTGTAGAACCAGCTGAATCTGGGATGTAGAAGTGTTACTGAGCGATTCTCTGCTCCTTATCAGGTCGCACAGATCGTAAAAAGGGAAATGGAGTCGGCGGTGAAACTCTACGTGAAGCTAAAAGCCAAAGTAAAAGTGGGACCAAGTTGGGGAAACATGCACGAACTGGACTTATGAATGTTAAACATGAATACTATCAAATACAAAATTAGAACTATGTTTTTAAGTTATATCAGATGAATGTATGAATTATGAGTTTCTATTAATATGAATTTATTACTGAAGACGTTTTTTCAAGAGAAGAAAAAAAAAACCCTGAAATGTCATATTTTAATGAACTTGTTTGACATCAAAATCATTTCAAACTGTTTTTAAGATGCTGATCCACAAAAAAAACTTCACATCGACTTTAATGTGCAATTAAATAAATTAAACTCTGGAAAGTTTAATCATTTGACTCTTGATTATTTTGTCTTTTTTAGGCTAAAAATCATTTTTAAAGAAAGCGGAAATTTTCAATCCCACCAGAGAAATACATCCTATGAGTTTAATAATTATGAAACATTTCTTGGACAATTGACACAAAGTTTGATATGTATTTTCTGCAACAGCTGATCATTTTTCCTTTTTTGAACTTGTTTTTTTTATATGCTGATTCATAGAAAAGTTTAACATGAGCTTTAATGTGCAAAGAAGTAAACTTTGAAACCTTCATTTATTTGGCCTTTATCATTTTTTGGAGGCCAAAAAGAGAAAAATAAACAAAATATGTCTAGATTTTAATTTGATTTAATGCCAATAAAAGTACAGCCTATGAGTCAAAAAGACGTCGCAAAAGTTTAACACTGGGACCGCCATGTTCTAAATCCACCTGCAAGCGCCATGATCGTCAATGTGACGCTTATGTAATTATTCATGTTTTTCGCTGCACTATTTCATAAACTTTTACACTCAATTTTGAAAGTAATAATAATGATAAAATGTTAAATATTTTTAAAATCTAGAATAAAAAAGCAAACACCAAAGTAAAATGATCTAATTCATCAATTGCCTACTTTTTTTGTATTTTGCGCTGCTGCTTCAAAATGTCCTCGTTATAAATTGGCTATATTTCAATATGTTAACCTGAACTTTCAAGACTTATCTAGAAAACATGGCAGACTTTATTCAGACAACAATTTTCTTACTCTCTTCAATATTATCTCACTCAACTTTTCTAAAATGTTTCTGTAATGGCGTCAGAGTCCTCCTTGTCTCTCTCCACAAATAAATATACACAGAAACTTACGTATGTGTGGCAATAGCAATGTCTTTGTTGCAATAGCAACAATTTCTAATGTGCAGCTTCCTCCAAGCTGCTGTGCGGTGCAGCAGGTTAGAGGAGATAAAACGCTTATAAACTTTGAAATATTCATTTTTAGAACACAAAAACTTCAAAATAGAAAACATGTTTATTTTAAAAGCCATAAAAGGTCAGCCTCTTAGGTTGTGTTTTATTTATTCTAATTATTATATGAAAGTGACGTGCTGTCAAATTTACCGCTGCGGCAGTTCTAGTGTTAAAATGTTCTCCAGCAGCTTATAGGTGATAATTTAAAATCTCAGACTCTATTGAACTTGCATCAGAATCATTTTAGTAGTAGTAGTTTAGTAGTTTATTTTATTTTTCCAGACATTTGATCATTTTCTTACAAAACAAAAACAAAAGCAAACAATATGTATAAGGTCCGGAAAGGAGCAGACTGAAGCCGAAGCTTATGATGCCTGCCCCTAACTCATCCAAACTATATATAATTAAGCTGTTGACTTTTTAACAACAACAAAAAAAGAAAAAAATCCACATGTACAGTAATTTACATAAAAGTGTCCATCTTTAGAGCTCTTTTTCTTCGTATGATTTTATAATATTTTTTTATATAAAGTGTTGAACTGTTTAAGTGTTCTACATTCTTTTAAATGTTGATCCAGGTTGTTCCAAAGAGTTACACCAATACTTGAAATAGAATGTTGTTTTACAGTTGTTCTTATTGCCATCTTTTTAAACACATTACATCTTCTGAAATCATACACAGTATCCCTCTTATGAAAAAAGTTTTGAATAGAATTGGGTAGATGATTATTGTTTATTTTAAACATGATTTGTGCAGTTTTAAATTGAACCAAATCCTTAAATTTTAAGGCCTTTTTGTTAATAAACAGTTGATTTGTATGTGCCCTGTAATTGGCTTTACTTACAGTTCTTATTGCTCTTTTTTTAATAATGGTAATTGGACTGGTATTTGTTTATATGGGTTGCCCCACACCTCGGAGCCGTACGTGATGTAAGGAAGAAACAGGGAGCAGTACAGAATATAAAGTGTTTTTTCGTTTAGGAAATCTTTAGCTTTGGTTATAATTGCTAACGTCTTGCATAGTTTCGCTTTGAAGGAAGTTGATATTTTATTTTTATCTTTTTACATTTTAAGAAGTTTATCATTTAACTTGTTACTCGGTAGAGATAGTTTGGGAGTGCCTGTTTTACTTTTCCATTGTTTTTGAGTGTTTTATTTTGCTAATGCAGTTATTTGAATAAATGCCTCCTGTTGTGTTCTAGGAGACTGTTTGAATAGAAACCGGTCAGACATTGGCACCGGCATTGTATAGGAGACCGGATAAGCCAGTGTGAAACAGAGGGTGGTACATCCTGAGGGTGGTTCCTGTGGAGCATGTGGGTGTGGAACTATCTTTGTTTCGGGTGATAAGAAGAAGCCTCTATGCAAGACAACAAGATGGGAGGAGGACTACGAAGGACCAATGACAAGACAGAAAAAATGTCTTAATATTCATGAACTGTACTTTGGTATAAAAAATGACAACCTGAGATTTTTCTTTGTCTTTGTTGAAGCCTCACAGAGAGACATAGGTGTGCTCTGTGAGGACAATAAAACCCAGATGCATCTGTTTTAGATTGAATGTTGAGGAATAAATATTGAAATTGGGAAACTTGTTGAATCCTGGTAGTTTTTGAAATGCTTGGTATGCTTTAATATTTAGGTATTTTGTAGTATGATCACCAGCCTTCGCTCTTCAGTCTGCACACGCAAGAAAGACCGGGTGGCGAGATTATTAATTAATGAATGATAGTTTAAGTGAATATTGGATTTAATCAAAAGATAGTTTAAGAAGAAAAAAACCCGGATTCTTTCAGCTTTTATAAAATTTATATGACTTTTCCAACTCGTTTTTTTGTATCATGATTCCTAAAAATTTAACTTCATTTACACACTCTATCTCAACATCATCTATGGATAATTTATTGTTGGCCTTAAAAGGACGGTTTGCAAAAATAATACATTTTGTTTTTTTTAGATTTAAAGTCAGTTTGTTTGAGTTAAACCAACTTTTTAATAATTGTAATTCTTTTCCCATTTCACATATTAGTGTTTCTAAATTTTCACCACAACAAAGTACATTAGTATCATCAGCAAACAGTATTAGTTGCAGAGTTTTGGAAATCAAACAGATATCATTAAGATATAAAATAAACAACAAAGGGCTCAGCACAGACCCCTGGGGGAGACCACAGGTCACTGATTGAAGCTCTGAATCATGTCCATTAATGGGGACATACTGAGATCGGTTTTCTAAATAGCTTTTGATCCAGTGATAGGCCACACCTCTGATACCATATTGACACAGTTTTTTCAGTAATACCTTATGGTTGACTGTATCGAAAGCTTTTGTTAAATCTAGAAAAACACCAATGGCAAATTGTTTTTCATCAATAGCAGTTGATATGTTTTCAACCAAGTCTATCAATGCTAGGGTGGTGGTCCTTTTGGGTCTGAAACCATATTGCTGTTCACAGAGCAGATTGTGTTTTTGTAAAAAATTGTATTTCATCCACAGAAACGATTTCACATCAGCTTTAATGTAAAATAAAATAAATAAACTCAGGAAAGTTTTAACATTTGGCTTTTAAATGATTATTTTTGGGCAAAAAAAAAAAAGAAAGAAGGAAAGCAGAAAATCTGTGAGTTTATTTTTGAATGTTTTAATCCCAGCAGCAGAACATTCCATCCCATATGAGTCAGATTAATGATGAAGAATCATCTAGAGTTTGACACATATAGAGTTTTCCTGCAGCTAACATCTGATCATCTTAAATAATCTCCTCGTAGGTGTGTAGAACCGTCCATGTGCATCAAATATTTATCAGATTTGATGCCGATCATGCTGCTGCCTCCTGGTTTGACAGAAAAGTTTGTGTAACTCAACCCCAACCCTTAAGGCATTGGAACACAGAACACAGAACTGTGTTAAACTGGAGTAAAAAAAAAAAAAACTATATACAATGATAGCTGCTACTGAGGCGGCCACGTGTCAGGAGCAGATCTGAGGGTCTTCGCTCTGCAACGAGATGCGGTTGTCAGGGCGTCTTCTCTTCAGGCCTGAAGTAGTACCTAACGGGGGGGCCGGCGAGGTCCTCGTCTCCGTCAGCTTCAGGAGGAAATGATACCGTCAGATCAACGTAGCGACGCTCCGCCGACGGCTTGATGAGTTTATGCATCCTGTAGAAAAAAAAAAAACGAGATTAATTCTGCATCTCAGGAATATTTTTATACATCATGTTCTTCTTCTCCTTTCGGCATTTCCCTGCTGAATCCTCTTTGGTCACTGTATTCATGAACCTCCTCTTTGGTCTTCCTCTAGTCCTCTTTCCTGGTGGTTCCAAATCCAGCATTCTTCTTCCGATGTACTCTCTTTCTCTCTTCTACACATGTCCAAACCATCTCAGTCTTGCCTCTCTGACTTTATCCCCAAAACCTCTAACATGTGCTGTTCGTCTGATATACTCATTTCTAATCCTGTCCATCCTGGTCACTCCCAGAGAGATCCTCAGCATCTTCATCTCTGCTACTTCCATCTCTGCTTCCTGTCTTTTCTTCAGTGCTACTGTCTCTAGACCAATCAGCATGGCCGGTCTCACCATAGTTTTGTACACTTTCCCTTTCATTCTAGCTGAAACTCTTCTGTCGCACATCACACCTGATACTTTCTTCCACCCGTTCCAGCCTGCCTGCACACACTTCTTCACCTCTTTTCCACACTCTCCATTGCTCTGGACTGTTGATCCTAGATACTTAAAATCTTCCACCTTCTTTATTTCTTCTCCCTGTAACCTCACTTTTCCATTTGGATCCCTCTCATTCACACACATGTACTCTGTTTTACTCTAACTAATCGTCATTCCTCTTCTTTCTAGTGCAAACCTCCACCTCTCCAGCTTTTCCTCCACCTCTTCTCTCCTCTCACTACAGATTACCACTTTCATACATCATGTTGACGTGAGTAAAAAAAAAAAATGGAACAGTCAGCCACCATTATTTAAACAAGTTTTTTTTTGTACCTCAGGGTTTTTGGATCCTGAGATCAGATTTTTATGATGATCAGTTTGTCAGTTGAGTTCAATTAAAAAAAAACTCAAACAGATCAATATTTCCATCAATCTAGGAAATAAAAATAATCTCTGCTGCTGGAAAACAAAGTATGTGTATGAAAACATTCCATTTTTCACAGTTTAAACAGATCTGTGTCTGATTCAGAATTCATACTGCAGACATGACGAGGACGGATTCTGACAGACAGATATGCAGCTGCTAAAATGACATTACAAACAGGAAGTGAGGACGATCCTCCAGAAGTGAACCCACTGGAACACATTTACACACACAGAGCCGCGTGCATCTCAACACTGTTTAGAGAAAAGATAAAAAACTTACGTGAGTTTAAGTCTCTTGGTGTGTCCCGGCATCACAGGAACGTAAAGCATCTTCACTCCGTGGACCACCATGGTGGGTTCAATGCCATATTTTTCCTGGTGGTGAAACGTCAATGCGTTAACCGGGAGGTGGCATGCTGGTAAATGCGTTGGCGAGGATCTGTGTGCATGCTGGGAAATCTCACCCTGACTGCGCTTAGAAAATCTGACAAAGTGAAATCCTCGTCACCGAAGATGCTCCAACAGTCCCAGATGGAGAAATGGATGTTCTCTCTGAAACACACACACATACACACACACTGCTGCTGACTGTGTGGAGGTATGAGTTTATCAATCTGTGTGTGTGTGTGTGTGTGTGTGTGTGTGTGATGCTGCTGAAAAAATATTCTGCTTTTTGTTGAAAAATGATGTTAGCAAATAAAACCAAACGTGTGTATTTGTGTGTGTAGAGGCGTGTCATTAGTGTGTGTGTGTCTGTGTACCTGATGAGTGTTTTCTTCACAGGAGTGGGCTCAGACAGAAGCACTACCGGTATCGCCAGGTTAAAGAAACAATCTCTAAAGGAACTGAACTCGTAACCTCCGACCACTTTGATCAGCTCCAACGCCACCTGCGTCATGAAAACAAGATGGTTTCATTCAGGGGTGTCAAACCCCAGTCCTCGAGGGCCTGAAGGTTTTCCATGTGTTCCTGGTTCAATACAGCTGATACACATAAAGTGTACATAAAGTGAAATCAACAGCCAATAAAATTTGGCACATTGACTCACTAACCTAGTATAGATTGAAGAGCATATGGAAAACTTTCAAGACACCGGTGTCCTGATGAGATCTGCAACCTTGCGTCTCAACGCATGCCCGAAACGCTCCCCCTCCCTTCATTCCCTAACCATCGAGATCTGCGACCTGTCATAATTCTATTGGAATTATCGTTAGGGTTAGTTTTCGGAACTCCGATCTATTGAGCTCTGCAACCAGTTGCAGATCTCGATGAGGCCGCAGATCTCCATAGAACATCAGCCCTGGAGGACCAGGCTTTGACTTTGACACCTGCAGTTTACATCGATCAATACCTACCACTTCAAATTTGAAAGTTTTTATAGATCAGTCAACCAAAGGTCAAAATCACAAAAAAAAAAAAATTGAGTGTATTTTTTGTTTTTTAAAAAAAATGTACACAATAATTTTTCACATAATAAATTTTTGGAACATAGTAGCAAAAAACTTTTTTAGAATTCTTACACACATGACTTTTTCAAACAGGTCATCATAAAGACCTCAAACATTCATGACGTCAGACAGACCGAAGGATTTTGGTAATTTTAGGTATTTTTGTTTGTCTTGTTAACATTAAAATAAAGAAAATTTTAAACATTTCAGTTATTTTGAACCAAATACTGACCAAAACCAAGACATCTTAAACAAACACCTTGAGTGAGGAATTCAAATAATAAGACCATTCTCACCAGTCCAGCCACAGCAGCGGTTGCCGTGGCGATCGCTGGGATGATCTTGCCAGCTATTCGTTTGGTTTTGAGTCTGTCGGCGGGTTCGATGGAATACATGTGGGCTCTGAGCGAAGACGCCGACGTGACAAAATCAATGTGTCCGTTGGTGTCGTCGTCTTTCTCAAACTGAAGCGGATGCATCTGCAGACCTTCTGCAAAACAAACAGAAATAAATACCGCTGTCCCCTTGTGTGTTCAGATTAACGCTGCAGACGTGGGGGCACATGGACAAAGATTTGGAGAAGAAAGGATGTTTTCAGATCAGATCTTTTTTTTTTTTTTTTTTTTTTAACTTTATATACTCTGTTTATCCCTCACGGGGGAAATTTGGGTGCTGCACTACTCATGGACTCTTGTGAACAGACTTTGTTCGTCATCTGAGGGCAGGTTTTTCCAGTGACGCTGACGGAACGTGATGATGTCCAACCAACCAGCAGGAAGTGATGAAAAGAATCTACACACAGATGTTTTCATACCTGCTGTGACCTTTCCCTCGGTGATGGCTTGCTCCAGTTGCGTGATGGCCTCCCTCTCCTCCTCGCTGCTGAGCGACATCTTCGTTTGATCCGGTTTCTTCGCCGTCTCGTCCGTCTCTATACTCTGACGTTCACACGAGGAGAAAAAAAAATCTTATTTCTTTTCAACCGTTCATAGAGTTCAGATGTGTTGCGGAGCAGCTTACCTTCTGTGAGGGCGTGTAGTCAGGGATTTTTACGTCAGAGAGGATTCTTCTCACCTCGTCTTCACACAGATCCTGTGGGAACACACAGATAAGTCAAGTGGGAGGCCATCGAGGTGTGTGTAGGAAGATGGAAGAGCTACCTTTTTGGAATAAGGGATGTTGTGAAGTTCTGCATAAAGCCGCGCGGTGCTGATGATGAAGGTGAAGTGCCTGATGGAAGAAAAAAAAAAGAAATGAGCAAAAACTCAGAGGAAGAAACGCTAAAATAAAAACGAAGAAAAAAAACTCACAAAGAGTCGTTCAAGTCGAAATCGATTGGAGCTGGAGGTCGTTTAGGAGACTGCCAAAATAAAGCTGTGATAGAGGAGTAAGAGAAAAAAAATAGATGTGATCAGTTTATTTTGCTTCAACTGGTGGACATACAGCACCTGGACCTTCTTTCATCACCTTGATTAGGGACACCTGAGGGTGATCGGTCTGATAACACACACATGTGGATCCTGCTGCCTATTTAAAGGCAATTTTTTGTCGAGCTGTCATACATCTACCCTATTAATCTCTTGTTGATCCGTCTCAAAGTCAGTTAAGTCTTGATTTATCGACTGATACATTTAGTTACTGCTGCTTGTTTTGATGACCGTCAGCTTTCGTTCAGATTCACAGAAAAGAACCATAAACTCAACCAGTGGTGGAATGTAACAAAGTAAATGTACTTTATTACTGTAATTAAGTAAAAAAATTGTGTATCTGTACTTTACTTAAGCAAAATTTGAGACCTGTACTTTTTACTTCAGTACATTTTTGAGCAAATATCTGTACTTTTACTTCGCTACTTTTTAAAAGTGTGTTTTGCATTTTTTTGTTACATTTTTGGTCAGGTATTTGAAAAATACAGTTTTTTTTTTTGTTTCTTTTTTTAGCGCAACTTGAAGCTGCATTGCAAAAATCAACCTCTAGAGGGAGCGGTTGATCGTTTGCGGTCTCCAAGAAGGAGAAGAAGTAATGAATCGAGGACCAATCAGAATCGACAGTCTACATTTTCTGCAGTTATTCACCGCCAAAAAACTAACATCAAATATAGCACAAATTGAAAACTTAAAAAGTAAAATTTATACCAATTATTTTTGTACTTTTACTTAAGTAAATTTTTTTAATGGTACTTTTACTTAAATAAATTTTATGCCTAATTATCTGTACTTATACTTAAGTAGATTTTTTTTATTGGTACTTTTACTTTAGTAATTTTTTGCCTAATTATCTGTACTTTTACATAAGTACAAAAAGTGCGTACTTCATCCTCAACTGAACTTAACACATACCGATCAGACGGGAGCATCAGGTGTTGATGCTAATCATCAGATTTATCTCCACAAGAACCAGTTCTATTTCATTTTTCTGGTTTGAATTATTTCTATGGTCCAAGTGTGTCACATAAGTACACACCAATTAGAAGTCTGGCCTCTATTCTTTAGTTTGGGTTTTGTTTTAGTACCGGTCGGCTTTTCTCTGGCTTGTTAGTCACACAGGAGGTTCTGATTGGTTAACAGATCTATGATATGATAAATTGTACAAACGTACTTCCGTCCTTTAATCTGGTGTCCAGCGGGAAGCAGTGAAGCAGCTGCAGGGCCTAAAAAACAGAGAACGAAAGATGGAAAAACCCATAAAAAATGTAAAAAAATCTCTGAAAAATTTTAGGAAAATGCAGAAAAAAAAAACTACACTATATTTTAAAAAAGAAAAAAAAAATGTTCAGATTTTGGTTCACTTTTTAAAATTTTTTTGGACACACATACAAGCAGGCTTCTCACCTTCCTCTTGAAATACTTTTCAAACTTGAGTCTCGCCGTGACGACGCACTGCTCCCAGCGGCCCGGCCGCCGACTCAGCAGTTTAATCACTTGGAAGGAACTTTCCAGGTGCTCTCCGGCCTGCATCCTCTGCACACACAGCACAGCTTAGCTGCACGTCCGCACGTGAGACAGGGAAACAATGAGACATCCCAAAATCTCACCTGGAGAACCTGCTCAGCAGAGACGTGCGTCTGCCAGAAGGAGTTGTACAAAGAAGCTTTGTGGAAGAACGAACTCTCAAACTAAAGAAAAAATTTTTAGATCAGAAACCTTTACATCAGTCTCCACATTGGAAAAAAAGTGTACTGAGATCATTGGTCTTGCTCTATATCATTTGATATCAGTTCATCTATAGTTGGTACTTAGTAACTGTGGAGATATTGTGTTAAGTTTTACAGAAGCGTGAAACGAATGGGCGGAGGCATTAAAATGAGGTTCTGTATCATTGCAGGGAAGAAAGATGGAGACAAGTGATGTCACCTTGTCTCTGGCCCACTGGATCGTGTGTTCTATGACAGAAGGAAAAGACTTGAGGGTGCAGAATGGAATCTCGTCCTCCGGAGGATCCCTCTGTGGAGTGGAACAACATTTTAGGACATCCACAAAAAAAACAGAAAAAGTATTTTGGAGAGAGATTCACATGGCTGTTGTAGGACTCCGTCAGGTTTGGCACGATGACCTCAGTGTGGCCTTTGGTTCCCATGGTACCAGAGTCCAGCAGAGGTCTCTGATTGGACACACAGCGGCTGGAGATAACAAGAAGATTTCTTAGCTGCAGGAAACTTGCTCAGAATTAGAGGTTATGTTTAGGAAATGAGCTCATTTAGGATTAAAAGTATCAAAAGTACTGGAAACTGAGAAGCAGCATTCTGGTAGTCCAACTTTAATGAGTCTAATCAACACGGCGCAAAGGGCTGAAATAGTTTTAGTTTGTTCAGTAAATATTGTCAGATGTCAAGGTGTTGAACTGTACACCTCCACCTGCCCTCCATCACAAACTCTATCCATAATGAATGGCTGAGCTCAATGTGCAAACGAGGCTGTGTGTTATGAGCTCTAACTTTGTGATCTTAAAATCAGGTCGTGTTTCTCATTTACAGCTTGTGAGAGTGTCTGACCTGTCTACGTATCTGCGTGCCTCCACATTGTCCAAAGCGGTGACCACGAGGTTTAGAGAGGAGTAGAAGGTGTCGTTGTAGATGTTCTCCGTTGCCGGACACACCTTGTTCAGGTGGGCCTCCACATGCAGCTCTGGGTTGATGTCAGCAGTAGCTTCGGCTGCCGTCGTGCTTTTTGGTTTCTTAGGCATAAAATAAAAAAGGTGAGTAACAGCTGATGTAAGAGTGAGGGAGTCAAATTCAAACATGCAGGGGTCCAAAATTTAATATAGAAACAAAGCTGTGGACCAACTTTGAAATTGAGAATTTTTTTTCTTAAATATAAGAATCTTTTTTAATAAATTTTGAATTAGAGCAGGTTTTGTGCAAAATCTTTTTGGAGGTTTCAACTATGTTTAAACGTTATTCCACTTTAAAAACAAACCCAAAGTGTTTTTCTATTTTATTCATAAATGTTTGAGTCATGTGCGAGCTCTCCCTTAATGTATTCAGATCCTAGTTGAAGACTAGATTGTTCTTCGCCTTCGCCCACTTTCTAACCTCACCAGTTTTAGTGCTGGCGCTCTGCTCACGCTCAGTTGCTCCTCCTTTACAGGGAGTATTTTTATGTAAATGTGCCAAAATAAGAGAATAAAAATAATATACACTTGCTTTGCTAAGTTGATGAGGGAAGGATGGCTCAGTGAGTAGGGCGACCGCCCACTCGAATTCCTGCCGATCAGGTATGAATATGTGTGTGAATGTGAGCCACAATGTAAAACATTTTGAGTGCCAACGCAGGTGGAAAAGTGCTGTAGAAGTAGAGCCCATTTATCCATCTTAGTAAAGATTTACGCTGTGTCGTGCATATACCCAGAAGGTGGGACTATGTGGGGAGTGAGAGGAGGAGGGAATTCAAAGTCACTGACACAATCTCATTTTCAAAGAAAAATTTTAAACTAAACCAAATGTACAAGTTAATTTAAACAGAAAACATCTGTGTTCATTTAAGGACAGGAACACTACTGTTAGCAACAGAACTGTGTCGGTTTAAAAACCTTCCTGAAGAGAACAGACTTTGTATTTTGTGAGACGTGGAGGTGGGAGAAGGTGAGTTTTATTGTCCAGTTTCCTAAAATTTACGAACAGTTTAATTTAAAGATATTCATTTGCTAAATCCATATATTTTTTCATGTCTGAACAGAGAATGTTATTTTGGCTGATTGAAACAATAATTTGGTTAGATTTCTTGATAAAGCGTGATATGTGTGTGACACTAATAAATCCTTTTAACTGCATGTGCTTTAAGCCACTTTACCGATACGGTGTATTTACACATATTTTGGTTTGGCTTTGTGTGTCAGGATTTGACACCAATGAATTAGAGGGTTTGGGAACCATAAATCAAGCTCTCACCCTTATGTGATGCGGTCTGAAGAGAAACTGTCTGTTCAGGTTAGACTTCTCGATGAGGTCCGGGTCTGTGATGCACACCTAGAGAAACAACATGGTCACATGGGAAGTAAACAGACACAGACAGAAAGAAGGGGAACTTACCTCTCCTGAGTTCTTGAGCAACCCCACACCCAGCAGGGCAAAGTTTTTTAGCATCTCACACCCTATGGCACCACTGCCCACCTGAAGACAGAGGTTCAACATGATCAAAAGAATCAGTATCTTAATATTCACACCTACAAATAACTACTAGTGAAGTGTTGCGATTCTTTTTTTTTTATCATTCATTCTGTCTCTTCCAGTTTATCACATCTATGTTTGATTCTAAGAAGCCAACTTGTTGGTCTGGCTGTTCATGAGTATTTTATTAGTAAATAAATTTGTGGTATTCAGTACTTGTGGGCAGTTTCATTCAAATCCTTTTGGTGGTTTAAGAGATATCACGTTCTCAAAAGTATAACAGAAGCAAACAGACAGACAGAGAGCTCCTGTGATGACCGCCTCCTCTACATTCTGAAGGTAAAGGCTTAATTAAGAATGAATTAAAAATGTACTTCTGGATTCTCAGTTCCTTTATTCATTTAATATAATCTTCAATAAGTAGATTTAATAAAAAATTAAGCCGTCATTATGTCACAAATTAGAGGTTTGATTTCATTTGAAGTGGGAACTGATTACACCTCCATACACACATTTAAAATGTTAGTATAATTCTCTTCAATCGGGAATCATTCATTCCTAGTTATGAATTTTTAAAGTGTAATAGTTAAAACTTGTAAAGCACATTTATTAAAATGTTTTTTATGGTTAATATTTTACAACAAATGCAAAATAATACCTGCACATAATAAACATCAAATCAATCTACCGTATTTTCACGACCATAAGGTGCATTTAAAAGTCTTAGAATTTCTTCAAAATGAGCGGCGCGCCCTATGTGTGTTGTGAAAAAAAAACCAAGTGAAGTAGATGAACAGTGTGCTTGCTGTGAAACTGCAGACAAAAAAACTCCAACTGCTGGACATCGGCATGAACCGGCCATTCAAAGTAAGGCTGCGAGCGGCGTGGGAGCGATGGATGACCAGAGCAGACCACAGCTTCATGAAGAGTGGAAGGCAGCGCCGGGTGAGTTACACCAGTTTGCCAGTGAATTGTAAATGCTTAGGCTAACGTGTCTGCTGGCACTGTTGTCCGAGCTTTTGCAATACGCCGGCATTAATTTTCGAGGAGCCGCACGGTGCAGAAAGTGACTCTGACAGCGAGGAAAGTGAATCTGCTATGTTAGATTTAAGACAAAAGCTCTAAGGACTGGGATGTTCTGGTTTTGCTTCGTTAAGTCATTACTGTGTTTGTGTTTTTTAAATGTGTGAAGCTGTTTAAGACAACTCTAAGAACATACCAGGATGTAGAAACCAACCAGTAGAATTAAACTGATGAAGCTCATCCTTACCATAAAAACCCTGAGCTTGTGCAGATCTAGTAGCAACGATTCACCGATGCAAGCTCGTAGCCCATCGTATCGGTCGCCTTTGGGTAAAAACTCTTCGGCAGAAAGAGACTGAAGAGGCCTGAAAACTTCTACCACATCCAGATAGAACTGGAATAAAAACAGTTTTAGAAACAAAGCTCAGCATATTCACGTATGACCGCTGACCACGACAGCTAGGGTTTAAAGAGAGTAAACCACTTACCCACTGCTGCAGGGGTGCAAATTTTCCTGTGATGGCTTTGAGAACTTCCTGACTGGCTATACCTCCTATGGCTGCAGCTAACGGATGAAGAGTTCCTCTGGCTGTTCGGGACAGACACTGAACCAGCTCAGTGTTCACAGGAGCCTGAGAGAAACCAAAAAAAATGAATGAGGGATGGTGAGACAAAAAAGGTTGTAGCGGTCTGTAACGTGGTAGAAAAATTGATAGTTCAGAAAGCCGCAGTTACTTGAAGAGGGGATGTCGTGCTTTAGTGGGCTAATAATTCTTATTTTGTAGCATATTCACGTAAACATGATGCTTTTTGTTAACCCAGGAATGAAATATTATTCAAAAAGTTTTTCCCTCGGGTGTGGATGTCAGATCAATCTCATTTGCGATAGCAAATATAGTGCAAGGTGTATCAAGTTAGCAAAGCTATCACTTATTCTATTATATTTTATTTTGGTACGTTTGCAGAAAAATTACACTCCTTTTTGAGGCAGAGGGACTGAGCCTGAGCAGATCACCTACACTAAAACACTTTCTCATTAAATTACAACATAGGCATTGTGTTGGACTTACTTAATGCCTAGAACAACGTCTGGTTCAAATGGTATCCAAATACGGTACGGGAAAGTGTGCAAAAGTGTGCAAGCTTGACTGTGTGTGAAATACTTTCTTCTGATGTTGAACTGCAGACAAAGAAAACTTTCATTCTGCACAAAATTAAAAATGACTTGAACCTGCAACTAAAAGATTCCTCATGCATTCAATGTTTAAAGAAAAGTGAAAAACTAACATGTTTTTCTGCTTTAACACGAGGACCGCTGCAGCAGTCAATTTGACTCCATGACACTTTGATATGCTTATTAGAATAAATAAAATACAACCTAGGAGGCTGATCTTTTATGACTTTTAATATAAAACTGTTTTGATTTTATCATGTAGTTATGTGTTCTAAAAATGAACATTTCAAAAATTTATAAGCATTTTATCTCCTCTAACCTGCTGCACCCCATAACAGCTGGGAGGAAGCAAGCATTTCCATAGCAACAACTTCTGCAGAAAATTGTTGCTATGTTGCCATGGCAACAAACACGTTGCTATGGCCACCCATAAGTGTGTGTTTATTTATATTCGTGGAGAGAGACAAGGAGGACTCTGACGCCATCACAGAAAGATTTTAGAAAGGTTGAGTGAGATAATATTGAAGAGACACCATGAAGAGAGTCTGAATAAAGTCTGCCATGTTTTCTAGATAAGTCTTCCCAGTCTTCAAGTAATACAGCCAATTTATAACGAGGACATTTTTGAAGCAGCAGCGCAAAATGCGGAAAAAAGTAGCCTATTGACAAATTAGATAATTTTACTTTGGTGTTTGCTTTTTTATTCTAAGTTTAAGGTTTAAGCCCCCTGCAGGTTAAAGATAGATTCAGAAAGTGGTAGTCCTAGTGTTAACAACCGCACACACGCTAAATAGGACTAATTACATTCGCTAGTTAGGACAAATTTTGTTTTTTTTTCTGCCAACAAGCATTAACCAATTTAAAAAAAAGAGAAACTCACTCTATATATTAAAGTTGTATTGACTTCCTCTGTCAGTTTCAGTAAAACATCAGCATCCTGTAAACACCTAAAGACAGTAAAATAAAAACAACTTATTCATGGACCATTAGATTCTATTGGGTTGCTGAGAAACTGATACTAACCCGATGTTTGGAAGTCTGCAGTGCTGCTCCTGGAAGGAATCCAGAGCCAACATGGCCGCATGGATCTGGAGTGGAGCCTGAGGAAATTTAAAACACATGACATGACTGTAATGTTAGATGTTAGAAATCGTTCAGATCAACAAGAATATGTCAAATAAATAATATGCCTCCATATTTCCTATAAATTTATGATCCTGATCATCAGTTGCATGACCCTGAAAAAGTGATCAGTTTATCTATAGTTGGAACTGATGCATCAAAGCCTCACCTCTGGTTTACTAAAGTCTGGAATCAGAATCTTAGGATCAATCAGCTGGTTCTCCAATGTTTCCTTAAAAAAGAAGAAGGGGAAACAGAAGACAAAAAATGTTAAGCTAAATCTAAAAAGATTCTGGGATAAAAATAAAAGATTTTGAATTAACTCACGAATTTGTAGGTGTTTGAAGTTTTGACTAAAAGGAAGAAGCCCCCGTGTGCATACGGTCGGAACTGTGAAGTGTCTCCTATTGTGAAACTGTAAGGAGAAAGAACTAAAACAGACCAAGGATATCAGCAGACTTTTATCAAAGTAAAAACAACAGAAAACACTGGATTGAAAGGAGATGATACCTGAAACCTTCCGTACAGAGCCATTGAGTTCCACCATACCATGGACTTCTCTAAAAGTCACAGTCTGACCCGACTCGAGGCCGTGAGGTTGGTTGTCCATGCAGGTGACCACTCCGGGATTGTCCTGAGAAGTCGAATAGTTGAGAATAAATCTAAAAAAACTCCAGTTAAACTTATTCCGTTCCGTCATCTTCCGCTTGTTCCGGGGTCGGGTCGCGGGGGCAACAGCCTCAAACGGGTAGCCCAGGCCTCTCTCTCAGTTAAACTTATAAATATGTAAAAAGAAGATGCATGCCAAGGTATCCATTTTTCTAAATTAATGGGTGACATGGAGGTGGGAACCATCTGACGTGAAGTGGAGAATTTATCAGGGTCGTTTAAGAGAGAAATAAATATTAAATTAATTATAAGTATTTTATTTTGTTTGTATAACATTTAAATAGATTTTTTTCCCAATGGTAGACTAGTTGTGGATGTGTTCACTTAAAAGTGAATTTAAATTTAAATTCTGGGATGGGAATCAGCGCTTCCAAATTTGAGACCATGGTCCTCGCCTGGAAAAGGGTGGAATGCCTCCTACGGGTCAAGGACAGGGTCCTGCCCCAAGTGGAGGAGTTTAAGTATCTCGAGGTCTTGTTCACGAGTGGGGGAAGAATGGAGCGGGAGATCGACAGGTGGATCGGTGCAGCATCCGCAATAACTAGGACGCTGCATCGGTCCGTCGTGGTAAAGAGAGAGCTGAGCCGAAAAGCAAAGGTCTCAATTTACAAGTCAATCAACGTTCCCATCCTCACCATGGTAACCAGCTGTGGGTGGTGACGGAAAGAATGCGATCGCGGATACAAGCGGCCGAAATGAGCTTCCTCCGCAGGGTGGCTGGGCTCTCACTCAGCGATTGGGTGAGGAGCTCTGCCATCCGGGAGGAGCTCGGTGTAGAGCCGCTCCTCCCCCAGGTCGAGAGAAGTCAGATGGGGTGGTTCAGGCATCTGGTCAGGATGCCCCTGAGCGCCTCTCATTGGTGAGGTGTTTCGGGCACGTCCCACCGGGAGGAGACCAAGGGGCAGACCCCGGACCCCCAGGAGAGTGTGTCTGACAGCTGGCCGGGGAACGACCCGGGATCCTTCTGGGTGAGCTAGAGGATGCAGCTGAGGGGTGAGAAGCCTGGGCTTCCCGTCTGAGGCTGTTCCCCCGGGACCCAACCCCGGATAAGCAGAACACGACGGAACGGAACACTTAAAAGTGTGACCGGAAGCCAAAGTCCTACAAAGAAACTCCTCCATCCAACAAATCATCAAAAACGCTCAGTGAAACATTAACATGATTCAGAGCTGGATTCACCTTCGATATACTTTGGATGAAAATCTCCTTGGGCTCTTCACCGGTTTCATCAGATACATCAAATGTTTCTCCAAAATCACAGAACACTTGTGCACAGATGCCATATGTATCGCAGCAGATGAACTATCAGTAAGAGACCACATAGAAACAGGAATGAATTAACAACAGTCATGATGGAAGTGTGAGATGGTTTTTCGATCTTCAGACTTACTCTGATAGCAGGTTGGTGCGCGTGGCAGAATTTATTGACTCTTTTCCGCAGACTCAAACTGGCCTCAGTCAAAATCACGCACTGGAGGAGGAAGCACAACGGTCAGATGACAATAATTTTAAACACTAAACTCACTAAAGTCAGAATGCCTGCGTTTGTCTGGGTAAAGGTCATCTGTTACATCCTGCAGCCATGTTTAATTTAACTTCTTTACATTCTGATTCATCCGAAATCTGACTTATAAAAACCATAGATTTTCCACATTATTGTTATTGTTCTAAAATCTACGTTGGCTCTGAGGTTTAAAAATAGGACAAAAGTTTCCAGCTCTCTATTACGGCCTTTTAACCGTACCAGACCTTCTTCCCCCAGGCTAATTCACCTCTATATGTGGCCTCCCGGGCAAAAAGTAAAAAAAATCTACAGTATGTGGGTTAGAAAACTGTTAGTGTTATGCAAACCAGTGGTCAGAATGTGCTTTAAACTTATAGTTATTTTTGGACAATAGTCTGCCCAGCATTAGGGTTATTTTTATTCTTAGCATAATAAC
Organism: Neostethus bicornis; assembly: GCA_902685375.1. Taxonomy (NCBI): domain Eukaryota; kingdom Metazoa; phylum Chordata; class Actinopteri; order Atheriniformes; family Phallostethidae; genus Neostethus; species Neostethus bicornis. The sequence goes on along the minus strand of LR738542.1, from coordinate 5,135,590 downwards.
AATTTGGTTTTACAGCATGTTCCTGCTGAGAGCAAAGATTTGATTTGTTTGTCAAATTCAGGCAAAATTGTCCTCAAAAACAAGAAAAGAAAATCAAGCAACAAACTTTCTTCAGTTATAGATTCAGGAATATTGACTGGCCCTGTTCCATCTTTATTGAAATTCAGATTTATGGTCTCCAAACGAAGCAGTCTAACCATCATCTATAACACTGTCACCACCCGCAGGGGGCATTCCTCCCGGAAAAGGGTGGAATGCCCCCTGCAGGTCAGGGACAGGGTCCTGCCCCAAGTGGAGGAGTTTAAGTATCTCGGGATCTTGTTCACGAGTGGGGGAAGGATGGAGCGGGAGATCAACAGGCGGATCGGTGCAGCATCAGCAATAACTAGGACGCTGCATCGGCCCGTCGTGGTAAAGAGAGAGCTAAGACGAAAAGCAAAGCTCTCGATTTACAAGTCGATCTACGTTCCAACCCTCACCTATGGTCACCAGCTGTGGGTGGTGACCGAAAGAATGAGATCGCGGGTACAAGCGGCCGAAATGAGCTTCCTCCGCAGGGTGGCTGGGCTCTCACTCAGAGATCGGGTGAGGAGCTCTGCCAATCGGGAGAAGCTCGGTGTCGAGCCGCTCCTTCTCCAGGTCAAGAGGAGCCAGATGGGGTGGTTCGGGCATCTGGTCAGGATGCCCCCCGAGCACCTCGCGGGCGAGGTGTTTTGGGCACGTCCCACCGGGAGGTGACCAACGGGCAGACCCCGGACCTGCTGGAGAGACTATGTCTCACAGCTGGCCGGGGAAAGACTTGGGATCCTTCCAGGTGAGCTAGAGGATGCAGCCGGGGAGAGAGAGGCCTGGGCTGCCCGCTTGAGGCTGTTGCCCCGCGACCCGACGCCGGAACAAGCGGAAGATGACGTAACGGATATGCAGTTTATTCACAGAAACAATTTACGGTTCATGCGAGCAGTCATTTGCAATGACAAACCTCGCGATAGTTGCGAGATTATCCCGATTGGCTGCTATTTTTAGCGATACATGACGCGTGGTCTCCATTACCTGAAATTTGGTAAACAAATATTCATACCTTTACAGTGCCTTAATACCAGTGAACTTACCTGATACTTTCCTAGAAAACTGAGAGCTGTGTCGTCCAGTGGAGAAAAAGACATGTCAACCTGGACGTACGGGTTCAATTCAGCCACACGGGAGCAGACTGCTTCCACCCTGAACGCCACAAGTTAACTTCAATAAGTCAATCCCTTAATTACTTAACCGTTCCATTCAGTAGCATGCATTACCTTCGTCTCTGATTCACCACGTCTTCTTTACGGATAAAAAAGTTGCAGCCGAGATCCCACGTCTGACACAGCTTTGTGTCATGAAGAGTGACAGTCTGTAGAGAACATCGATTACACACACATCACTACACTGCACATCTAGTCTACTGATTTTAACACATTTGCAATAACAAACCCACCTTGACACCGGCCAGGACGATGTTTTTTGCTGAAAAAGCACAAGAGAAACAACTTTTTGATTTAACAAGTTATAAACGTCAAATAAAATAAAAACATATATGTAAAAAAAAAAAAAAACTAACTAAAAAGGTATTTTGTTGCTTACCAATTTCTATTCCCAGTGAACCCATTCCACTAAGAAACACAGAGGACTGGGCCATCTGGTGCATGGCACTGTCTCCCAGCACATATCGCTGGCGACTGGAAAGATGAAGCAGACCAAAGTAAGTAAACAAGGAGGCCCCAGTGTAACCTAAAATACACTAGAGTCTGAGTAGCACTTATGAAATATACTTGTTTATAATAGTTACGCTAGTTTTTGTTTGCTGTATTTATCAGGATTGTGTCTTGTGAACAAGACACAATCTTTTGTGTCTTGTGAAATGAAATTCACAAAGAAAAGAAAGTTTCTTCTTTTCATCAAACTGTTTAAAGGACATAAATGAAGATAAACAGTAAGTAACTGTGTATCTTTTTTTTTTTTAAAAAAAAGATACACCTTCTTCTCTCGAGACGGGAGTGGAGAGAGAGGAGAGAGAGGGCCAAGAGCAGCCACTCTTTGCTCTTGGCCCTCTCTCTCCTCGTCCTCTCCCGGTCTTGGGAGAAGAAGGTGTACCTGTTTGTTTCAGACGAACACAAGACACAATCCTGATAAATACAGCAAACAAAAAGTAGCGTAACTATTATAAACAATTATATTACATAATGGCATTGGGATTTGCGGGGTCACACACATACAACCATCCACACACACACACTCATTCCTATGGGGCAATTTGGCACCGACCAATCAACCTAGCATGCATGTCTTTGGAGGATGGGAGGAAACCAGAGGAGTGTTCCAAGCCTTGTCCCCACCCGGGACTCGAACCCACAACCTTCTTGCTGTGAGGCCACTGTGCTACCGACCACGCCACCGTGCTGCCCACCCCAAAACCTAACTGTGATTTTTCTGTAGCCTACCTTAATTTTACACAAAAGTTTCTGTTTTAAACACCAACATTTGCTAAATGCAGCAATGTTATTTCTACTCAGACAACTGCAAAGTAGCGCAGTGCTTAGAACAGTAGTCTCACAGCAAGAAGGTCAGGGGTTAAAGTACCAGAGTGGGGACACTGATCTGTCCGTTTGTAGTTAGTACAAAAGTTTGCATGTTCTCCCCATGTATGCACGGGTTTTCTCTGAGTATTTTGGTTTACTCACACTCTCCAAACACATGCATGTAAGGTTGATTGGCTACTACAAAATTGCCCAAAGGAATGAGTGTGTGTGGATGGTTGTGTGTGCATGTGGACCCACAACAGACTGGCGACCTGTTTGGGGTGTATCCTGCCTTTTGCCTGAGATCAGCCGGGATAGGGTCTGGCAACCACATTCGGGATAAGTGGTTACAGAAGACGAAAAGGAACAAAAATCTATCATTTATGTAATAATACTATTTAAAACTATAAATGCTCTGTTCCGTCATCTTCCGCTTACCCGGGGCCGCGTTGCGAGGACAACAGCCTCAGATGGGAAGTCCAAGTTTCTCTCACCCCAGCTGCATCCTCTAGCTCACCTGGAAGGATCCCAAGTCGTTCCCCAGCCAGCTGTGAGACATAGTCTCTCCAGCGGGTCCGGGGTCTGCCTCTCGGTCTCCTCTCAGTGTGACGTGCCCTAAACACCTCTCAAGCGAGGTGCTCGGGGGGCATCCTGACCAGATGCCTGAACCACCCCATCTGGCTGATAATGCATTTTAGCCAACTTCACAAAAGACAATTCAACTTGGAGGAGGTTGACCTGGAGTTGAACTGTCCTGGAGGAGGAGCAGCTAAACACCGAGCTCCTCCCGGATGGCAGAGCTCCTCACCCGATCTCTGAGTGAGAGCCCAGCCACCCTGCGAAGGTAGCTCATTTCGGCCGCTTGTATCCGCGATGTCATTCTTTCGGTCACCACCCACAGCTGGTGACCATAGGTGAGGGTTAGAACGTAGATCGACTTGTAAATCGAGAGCTTTGCTTTATGGCTCAGCTCTTTCTTACCACGACGAACCGCTTTAATAAATAAATACAGCTTGTATACAATTCTGTTCTTGAGAATGAAAAAGAAATATGCCTTTTCCAGTGTAAAGTTTTAGAGGTTGTGAAACACTGTTCTGGAGGATGAACAAAGTGGGAGAAAAAGATGAGGATCATCCAGGAAATCAGAGCTTAAATCCTGCAGGTGTCTCCTCTGGTTTGGATCCAAACTGAAACCCCAGAGAATGTTAAAAGGACTGTATCACCCAGCTGGAACATGTGGATTTTCTTGCTCAAACTGCAGATCCATTTCTTCAATGTCATCATGCTGCAGCTAATCTTAGATTACAGAAGAGTTTTAACTTGCCTGTAAAGAGAATCATCAATCTCCATCAGGTCTGCAGCCATGCTGGGAGGGGAGAAGGGGGTTCCACTGTTTTACAGATGACAATTATTCCTATTAAAAATAATAACAATAGAAATAAAGAATGAGATGATCGCAGCTATGGCGGTGATGTTTTAAAAGCCAACCAACGCCCTGGATGGAGTGTGTCAGGTAGCCACATGGCTAACTAAGAGCTACCACAGCCTGAAAGCCAGAATCTTTATTAAACTGACCGCTGTCAGGAGAGATTAGAGCTCCTGAAGGATTCCTAACTGTTTCTGTCAGAGTTTAAAACGTGACAACCTGTGTAAGTGGTGCAGAGTCATTAGCAGCTAATGCTAGTTAGCATCAAGAAAGCTGAATAAAAGTCTTTAAAAGTCATGACACATCACTTCCTCTACATTAAACTCCTTAAATAATCCATCTAGACTATCTCATAACATTCTATTCTAATAAATGTTTACTAGTTTTACAAATAGTTAGAATTAAAGCTGATATTTAACAGAAATACCTGACAGTTACAAACCGGAGGCTGTGAATGAATGGTGAAGCATTTCCGGGTTATGACAGATATATCACCAAAATAAAATTATTTTTACACTTTTTATTTTGATTTTTTTATTAAATTTTTTTTCATTTGAAAAATTTTTAGGGCTGCAACTAAGGATTATTTTGATGATCGATTAATCTGGCGATTATTTGCTCGATTAATCGATTAATCGGGTAAAATTGACAACTTAGTAAATAATAGTTTTTTTTTGGCATTTTATTGAATGTAGTTATGCAAAACACGACTCATAACCACTGAAACAACACGTTGGGCTCATTCTAATAAGTAAAAATGTTAATCTTTCTGTGATTCTGTGTTCAATTGAAAAAATTTTAGGGCTGCAACTAACGATTATTTTGTTGATCGATTAATATGGCGATTATTTGCTCGAACAATCGATTAATCGTGTAAATTTGACAACTTAATAAACAATAGTTTTTTGGCATTTTATTGAATGTAGTTATGCAAAACACAACTCATAAACACTTAAACAACACGTTGGGTTCATTCTAATAAGTAAAAATGTTAATCTTTCTGTGAAATAAAGAGGGAGAATATTACCATTTCTACAGCAAATATAAAATAATAAATCTACTTACTGTATACAGTAAATGTAAATCACGAGCACCCATAAAATGTGTTTTATAGTACAGGCTAAAAAACATAAAATGTAAACTGTTGACCATCCAGGATCACATTTAAAAACAAGAAATCATTAACAGTTTTAGATTTTAAAATTTAACCTTGTTCAGAGGTATAGTACCAAACAAAAATGGCCGAGGTTAACATGAGTAAAAATACACAAAAAACAATTAAGTTGTGTAATATTAAGTGGAGTTGACAGCAAAAACTTTCTAAACAATTAATCGATGACTAAATTAGTCGACAACTATTTCAATAATCGATTATAATCGATTAATTCGATTAGTTGTTTCAGCCCTAAAAATTTGTACTCATTTAATTGAAAAAAAAATCTGCTCTATTAATTATAATTCATTTATTCGACACATAAAACAGAGAAAACAAAATCTAATTATAAAACATTTATAGTCTTTCTAGTGGGTCCTGGTTCTGCCTCTAACTCTCCTCCCGGTGATACATGCCTGGAACACCTCTGGGAGACTTTCTAACCAGATGCCCGAACCACCCCATCTGGTTTCTCTTGATCCAAAAGAGCAAAAATCTTTACTCCAAGCTCCTCCTGGATTGCAAAGCTCCTCACTCTATCTCTCCCACTGAACTGGAGGATGTGGCAGGGATGAGGAAAGCCTGGACCAGGACCCGAATATGTAGAAGATAACAGGACCTGGGGTGAGAATGTTATTACCAGAGTTGTAAATAATAAATTTAAACTGAAAATACTTTTTAATCCACTAGGGGAAATTTGAATGCTGCAGTGTAAACAGAAGAAACAAAAGAACCACCCACAACAAGAAGAAACCAACAATTGAAAACGTATTTACACATGTACAGTACGTACAAGGAAAAACTGTTGTGAACATATAAAGTAATAGTTACAGAGGATGAAAGGTTAAAGAGTTTGATGAAGAACAGCAGAAATCATTTTCTATACCGTTCCTTTGAGCAGGAGGGTTGCAGGAGTCTGTTGCTGAAGCTGTTCTTCAGATGGTTCACAGATTCATGGAGGGGGTTAACATGATTGACCATAGTACTGTCATCATTCTGTCCCTCGCCACCTCTTCCACGCAGGTGAGGGGTGAGCCAACCACACGTCCAGCTTTTTTGATTAGTTTCTTGAGTCTGCTGGCATTCTTTGTTTTTGCTCCCCAGCAGACCAAAGAGAAGAACAGAACCCCCTCCAAGATGGGTTGGTAGAACATGGAGACCATCTTGTTGCAGACGTTAAAGGACCTGAGCTTTTTCAAGTAGTACAGTCTACTCAGGTCCTTCTTGTGGAGGATGTTCGTGTTGGTGGACTAGTCCAGTTTACACCTAAATATCTGTACGATGAGACCATCTTCACATCAGATCCATCGATACAGACTGGGGGCAATTGGGCCCCCTTTTTCTAAAATCCACCACCATGTCTTCTGTTTTGGCGACATTCAGGTGCAGATGGTTCTCCCCACACCTTCTGGCAAATTTCTCCACCAGGTCCCTGAACTCGTCCTCCCCTCCATTCTCTATGCACCCAACAATAGCTGAGTCATCGGAGTACTTCTGAAGACTGTAAGACCCAAAACAGTACTGGAAGTCAGACAGTTAGGTGGAAAAAAAGAAGGGGGATAGGACAGTACTTTGTGGAGCTCCAGTGTTACTGGTGAAGTGGTGAGACACACAATTCTTCAGCCTTATAACCTGTGGTCAACCAGCCAGGTAGTCCTCAGTCCATGTGATCAGAGGAACGTCCGACTGCATCTTCTTCAACTTCTCGAATTACAAATGACATTCTTTTAGAGTAATAAAGTAATCTAATTAGTATTTTTTTTTCAACAGTTGCAACGCTGTTACGTCACTAAGAAGACAAGAAATAATGTTTAATTGTTCACCAGTTGTCTGTGCAATCGCTCAATTTGTTCACAAGTGATTCATTTTGAACGATTTCAACGTTTCTCATGACTGAAAATGGATTCCCATTAGATTTCTGTGCCCCCATTTTTTTACAACGGTCTTCGAACGCTATAATTTATGACCTTTGACATGATTGAAAAAATAAGTTTTTTACATATCATTTAACCACTTTTTCATGCTTTGTAGTGATAGTATTTATGATAGTATAATGATTGATTGTATTTAAAGTTGGGATTATTTTCTGTTCATTATCCACTGACAATAAGCTAGCATCAGTTAGACCCAATAATATCGTATACAGGTGTCTGTTTGATCCTGGACACCATACATTTTGTACTAATTTAAAGAGATGTTTGTTAAAACTTTGTTTTGTAGACTTTGTGAACCTCAGGGCGACAGCTGAACTAGTCCAAGCTGGAGAATCAAAACAGAACGTGTTTGAAGAAACAAAGGTCAGTGTTCAAGTCAAACATTGACATCAGTCTGATCCAGTTTTGGGGAAAGTTGTTGGAGAATATAAACATAAATTTAGTCATCATGATTCTTCAGTAATGTTTTTGTTTTTTTTTTACCGTAAATAATTTCGGGGATAGGTGTGTTTAGTGAGACATATAAAAGGTCTTCCATCTCCACAGGATTCAGAAGGTACTGTACTGTATGTATATGTTTATGCAGCTCTCACTTTCTAAATCACACACATACCCTCCCTTTTATCATCATTGGCCAAATTTGGACGGGATCCTCCCTCTGAAGAGGAGACAGAGTTGTACACATGCCCACATTACATTCAAAACTCCAAAGTATCATTTTAATCCTGTGAATAAGCTGCCCACACGCTCTGTTGGCAATGTGGAGCAGTCGCATTGCACTGCGTCGTCTCCAGAAGATCACCCTCAGTCCTGCCAGGATAAACGGGTGTGGTGCAGGTGAGGTGCAGAGGACGATGTCATCCCTCCCGAGGGTTTACGTCACCCGACAGATCCCACCCGAGGGCCTGAAGATCCTCAGGGAGTCTGGACAGTGAGTTCTAATAACACTAGAGGCTGTTCATTATATTTTAGACATAAATTTTATGCTTCTATCGTTACCAAAACATTTATTTATAAATTTACATATTTCATAATGCTCGTTTTTATTAAAACCTCAGATAAATTACTGAATTTGAAGGATTTTAATCAAACAAATCATTGTATTTCTGTAATCATATAAGTAATCCTTGAAGTATTCCGTGAAATAAACTCTAAAGTGATGCTCGATTAATTTCGCTTTTGTTTTAGAGACAATTGGAACATGATGAGCATTGAAACTTTTATTTTTACATCATATAATTCCACAAAAATTGTTTAAAAAAAATTCTCACCATTACAAGCTTCTAATTCTTCTAAAATCTGTTTTAAAAGATTAAAAACTGATGTAAAAGCTGAAACACAAAATGCATAATTTATGCAACCTGAAATGAAATGCACGTGATGTTCAAACACCAGCTTTCCCAACTTCATTATTTACTTAGCGTAAACAGGACAGTTAATGGTTTCCAGTAACATAGTCACAGTCAGTCAGTCACCTTCTTATCCGTCTATCCCTCGTGGGTTTGTGGGGGTGCCGGAGCCCATTCCGGCTGATTCAAGGCGAGGGCCAGGGTACACCCCAAACAGGTCGCCAGTCTGTCGCGGGGCCACACACATACAACCACACACACACACACACATTCATTCCTCGGGGCAATTTGGCACCGGCCAATCAACCTACATGCATGTCTTTAGAGGGTGGGAGGAAACCAGAGTACCCGGAGGAAACCCACGCAAACACTGGGAGAACATGCAAACTCCACACTCTAGTAAGATAGTTTGATGATATTTGTTTGTTGTCTACATGAAGTTTTTTTTTTTGTTTCACTCAAACCTAAAAAACTTTTTCAAAAACATTTTGCTTTCTAGTTTTAAAAAAGCTCAACATCTATATGGAATTCTCTAATAATTTTCTAACTACTGCTGTGCCTGAGAAGTCTGATCACCTGAAGATAAGTTCTCAGTTGTCTGGGTTTTATTGGGACCTTAATTTTCTGATTATGCTTTTTTTTTTTTACTATTGCACATTTTACAGTAATTTGTGATTTTTATACGTGAAAAGTGCTTTATGACCAAAGTTTCCATATCTCCAAACTCTGGTTGATGTTTGACCTGCAGGGTTCAGTTTGAACTGTGGGACTCAGATGATGTCCCTGTACCAAGAGAGGAGCTACTCCGAAAAGTCAAAGGTGTTGATGGTCTCCTCTGTGTGCTGACTGAGAAAATTGATGCCGAACTGTTGGAAGCAGCAGGTCTGATAATAAACTTTAAAAAAACTAATCAGTTTAAAGATGAAAGTGTCATTTTAAACTGCTGAAATTGTTTTACATGTCCGTGATCTTTCTGTGAAGGTCCGAATCTAAAAGTCCTCAGCACCATGTCTGTGGGGTTTGACCATTTATCTTTGGACGAGCTGAAAAAAAGGTGATTTTCATGTATTAAAGTCAGCTGGCATCTTTGCACACGGGTGTGTGACATGGTCTGTAAACTGTGTATACCCAATCACTTCCCAACAGAGGGATCCGTGCAGGTTACACCCCTGAAGTCCTGACAGATGCTGTAGCCGAGCTGACTGTCGCTCTCCTGCTCACCACTTCCAGGAGGCTGATTGAGGCCACACATGAAGCCAAAACGTAACGTTGCACACACCAAAAAACACACAAAGTTTCGTCTTCCCTGCCCAAAATTTGATATTAGCAAAAAGTGTTTTAGTCCACATGTTCTGCTCACACTTGGTTCCTCTCCTCAACTAAAGTGTCGTTTTTATGTAAATTGATATGTGAAATCAAAACAAGAACATAAAAAAATATATGTGCTAGCTTTGCCACTTTGATGCTTTGTACTGTGTTTGCAGCCTTGAGCAAAATTTACGCTGTGTCGGGCATGTACCCAGGGGTGGTACTAAGCGGTTCGCAGGAGGAGGGAAATACACAGTGTTTAAAATCAGAAGTAAAACTGAATAAATGTATTCATAAGGTTTTTTTTTTTTTTTGGCAAACATTGCTTTTCTGAGCAACAAAAAGGTGATGTTTATATCTGCACATAACACAACACTCCCTTTAAACAACCATTATTTTCTTGTAATTTCAAGCATGTAAACAAACAAGCTTTGCATAGTAAAAAAACACAATAGAAAAAAAGAGAAAAGAACATAAAATATACACAAAACAGAAAAATAATAGTAAAACTTGGTCAAAAACGAACAAATCAGTGCATTCTCTCTCAGTGGGAAAAAAAATCCTCTAAAACCCAGCAGTACAAAAAAAAAGAAGAAAGCTCATGGAGATCTACATGAAGGAGGGATTCTCCCACACCCACATACCTCTCATTGGTGGTTTCTAGTACCCTAAGGATTCAAACTAGTTATTTCCGCTGAGGTAATGTGAAGTGTAGTTTGTGTTTGTGTGTGTTTTTGTGTGTGTTTCAAGCAGCAGCCTCAGCTGAACTCCAGCACATCTTTTGAAGGCTGGGCATTAAATCATTGAGTGTTACAATTCCTTTTCACTTGCATGAAAAATGTCTAAGTATCTACAAGCACAATTTGTCTCAAGTTAGTGTGTGTTTTTACACACCAAAGCCATAACCACCATGTACTGACACTCAGAGCCCCATGCGTGTAACGATGATGTTATGATGTGGAAGGAGGAGGACCCAAATGCAGGACAACAAACGGGATTTACCATTAACATAGTCTTGCAAAGCTGTAAGGCAAAAGCATGGGATTAACACAAAGAAATGTCTTAAAGTTAAAAAATATAACAGAGTTCAAGGATATGAACTTGGTCAGGAAGCACTGGCTGGGAGGAATGGTGATGACCCGACCTGGAAGTCAGGGAAGACTGTCTTTAAACAGGCATCAGGCTGATGATGCAAAAATGATTAGCATCAGGCTAATGACTACATGTGTCCGGGATCAGGTTGGAATCCAGGAGAGGGTGGAAGGTCCAGGGCTCCCTCTGGTGGCAGGTATTAGGATCATGACAGGCAGATAAAGACGTTCTATTTTTTTTTACATCATGCTGAAAGCCAAAGCAGTGCAGAGTAAACATTCAGGATCTGGGAAAGTGCAAGTGGGGCTCATGAAGGATTGTTTTCAAGGTTATAATCTGATAATCTGATCCCCAGTAGACATCAATGGTTTGCCATCCTTGTCTTGTAGAGGCACTGTGCTGTCTGGCAGCAGTTGCAGGTGCCAGGTCTTTATTTTTTGGTGCACAGAAATGACAATACGCCCATGTTTGCTGAATCCGCATTTTCTCATATTATAATACAGTGAAGTTGTATTACTTGACGGGTATGAATAGGGATGAGTGTGAATGTGACTGGTTATCAATCTCTCTATGTGGCCCTTAGACAGACTGGAGACATGTTCAGGATGGAAATCTGTGCCCACTGGCTGGCAGGAAAATGAGTGGCCTTTTGTCTGTGCTCTCGGAGGGCTTTTCTAGTATTTCCTACAACTTTCAAGAGGATGACTGGTATTTTGAAGACTTAATTTTGAGCAATGACTGTGGCATTTAATGTTTTTTTTTTCATTTTATAGTTAACCTTTTCAACTTTAGTCCTTACTCCGGGTACCAGTATTATTTTCTTTTAACTCAGAAATCTGACATGTACTTTCTTATTTCGACAGGGGAGGCTGGGGAACATGGAGGACTCTGTGGCTGTGTGGATACGAGTTAGCCAACAGCACTGTGGGTATTCTCGGTCTCGGAAGGATTGGTATGTATACAAATTAGGATAATGCAAGTTTATTTGTACAACACAATTAAAGTAAGACAGAAGAACCCAAATAAAACACTCTCAGATCTCTTGTCGATGACAAAAGAGTGCAGTTTGTCATCTGGATTTGAACAAAGTCTGGAGGCTAGCCTCAAATTGTCAGGAAGACTAATCTAGATTTCAGCTTCATAAAATTAAAATGGTGCTTCCCCAAGTTTCGTTCTTACTCTGGGTGCCAGTAACAGACCAGTACCTGAGGTTGTCAGGGAAAGAAATGGTTTATGGAACCAACATGTCACACAAATGTAGTTTTGTCCCAAAACCATAGAGAAACTTGTAGACAAGCAGAGCTGTTTGGAAGTTACCCGGATCATAACTCAGTGCCACTGTACTACTTCTTTCATTTGAACATTTTCTCTTATATGTTTTATGTGTGTACAGGCGTGGCTATTGCAGAGCGCCTTGCACCTTTCAAAGTGAAGAAGTTCATTTACACAGATGTTGCTCCCAGACCTGAACTAGCGGCAGCCATCAATGCAGAATATGGTAAAATCCATCCACCTGTCTGTCTGTCTGTCTATCTAGCAATCTTTCTTATAAAACTAACCAGAAACCAAAGTTTGCTAAAAGACTTTGAGAGAACAGTGTTATCAACGTTAAACATCTTTCATTTGTTAATCCATCCATCTGTTACAGTATCCATGGATGAGCTTGCAAAGCAGTCAGATTTCCTGGCTGTATGTTGTGCTTTAACACCAGAAACTAAGGAAATATGCAACAAGAAGCTCTTTTCCCAGATGAAGAAAACCTCTATATTCATTAATACGAGCAGGTACTGTGAATAACCATCTAAAGAAGTCAGTCTACCCCTCCCCACCGGGCTCTCTGACCGGGTCTTTGTGGTGTTTCAGAGGTGGTGTGGTGAACCAGGATGACCTGTATGAAGCTCTGGCCACGGGGCAGATAGCTGGAGCAGGGTTAGATGTCACTGTCCCTGAACCCCTGCCCACCAGCCACCCCCTGTTCACGTTGAAGAATTGCGGTAAATCCTCCACACATACGCTGCTTTCACCAGAGCTGCACAATATTTAAAACATTTTCACAAGCTCTTTTACGATAATTGCAAAATATGAACCATTGAAACTATTTTTAAAACAAACAAGAATAAGCTGATGCTTAGCAATTGAATTTGTGACATAGACCTTTGGTTGCATGACCCTGAAAACCTAAACAGTTAAGCTATAGTTCGTGCCGAGTAATGATGCGTAGTTTCATTCTAATCTTTTTTTCTCCACAGTGATTCTCCCCCACATAGCCAGTGCCTCCTACAGCACCCGCAATGCCATGTCTGCCCTGGCAGCCAATAATCTCCTCCTTGGTCTGCAGGGCAAGCCCATGATCAAAGAGCTCCAGCTATAAGAAGGCCAGAGCAAAGGAGCTCCACCTGTTTATGTGATGAGATAAAATCAGAATTAAAGTCACAGTCTCTTCTCTTTTTTCTTCATCTAATTTTAACAGATGCTGTGTCAGTGCTTCAAAGTATTCATACCCCTGAAAATTTTACTCGCAGTTTTTTTTTTGTCAAGCAGAATTTTTGTTTTACCTGGAAGTAAAACCTGCTTCTTCTGAAATAAAATACGATAATGTTAAAGATGTATGTGGGAATTAATATCTAAACTTTTTTTGAGGTTCTTTATCCAAATTCATTCATTACCTTCCCAGAGATTAAAAAGAACTTTGCGGTTCTTGTATTTGCTGGTAAACCTTTACCATGTCCTGCTGGTGTTTTGTCCATTTATATCCATAACAATGAGATTTGGCTTTTCAAGTACATTTCACTTTGGTTCAATGTAAATAAAAGTTGAGAAATATTCTTTTTTCCAACATAATATCTCTTCCGCTATGCAGTTATTTTAAGGGAGGGGTGTAAAAGTAACTTGAAGTTCAAATTTGCCAGGAGCATGAATAATTCTGAACAGAACCTCACCGTCCTGTTGTTTATCTCAGCCTTGAAACTCCAGAATTCCTTGTCATTAGCCTCATATTCTAGTTTATCTAGAATCCTAAGGTGTTCCTGGGTAATTTGTGACCACCCAAACCTGGTAGTCATTACTGTGAATCAACTGGTGAATCGAGAACTCTGCCTATTAGCAGATTTCAGCATCTTAATCATTGCAGACCTGCACAAATTTATTTGCAGGTTTCTTTACCAGATGGACCAGCTCTATACTGTCTTCAGGACACTGGGGGATTCATGTGTTTTGTAGATCTGGTGTGAAGCATTAGACCATGTCCTTCAGGGATTCCTTTGGATTTCCAGAGACCTTGTTATGGGCTGTCTAGTTTCTGTGAAACTGGTACCTGAGCTTGGTCCATATAGCTGGTAGTAGGTTGGATCCATTCCCAGTGAAAGTGGGATTCTGCCAAGGCCTCCTTTTGTTTTCAATTCCGTTCATTACTTTTATGGATAGCATTTCCAGGGTGGGCCTTAGGATTGTTGGCCTAATCTGTCTGTGACTATTAGCTCGCTGGACTCTCCAGCTCTCTAATTCGCTCTATTGTAGCAGCCAGCGAGGGAATTAGAACTCCCAAATCTGAAACCAGGGTCACTTGCCCACTTGCCCTTACCAGGGATTGGTTATGAAAGACACGTAATATGGCGACCACTCCATGAGGACATATAAGTTGAGGGGAAACGTGTAGAAATGATAGGGAGCTATTTCAGATGTTTTGGGCAGTGAGACTTTGCAGGGTAGTGAAAATTTGCAGGGGGACTTCTTATTTGGCTTGGAGATTGTTACCAGTTTGTTATGCCCACTTTCCATATTAAGTCATTGGTCCTGCCCTGAGTGGGATTGAAGTATTTCTGGATCTTGTTCACAAGTAAATGATGAACGACAAGCAAACTTAATTGAATTATTTTATTCCTTCTAAGTGGACAAACTTTACAACCTTCTTCACCTTCACCAGCAGAGAAACAAATATTAACCATCAGATGGTTACAACATGTCACCTGTTCACACACACGCACATTTATTCTTCTGTTTTGGCATTTGAAATAAAGCCCGGCTTCAAAAGCTGCAAGGCTTAAGGCAGTGATTTTATTTTCAACTTAAACGCGGCCTCTAAATTTTGATAAAAAGAGTGAAATGTTCAGTTATTTTAAAGTTAATATGATCATCTATATGTACACAAGTATTTCATAAGAATGAGAGTTCCCTTCTTTCGTCACGTCAAAAGTAGCAGAAAGAAATGCAGGTGAGTTTCTGACCATTTCAAACGTTACGACTGATTAAAAGTCACAAACGAGCATCAGTTCCAGATGTTTTAAGCGGCATCCTGACAGTGTAGTGACTCAATAAGGTGCTCGAATCGACTGACTGATGTTTTCATACATGACAAACAGAAGGACAGAGGTTGTTTTTTTTTTTCAGCTTACTTACATCATCTATCTTGTAATAAAGTCTACATTGAAAGAACTACAACATTTTTTTTATCTTTACAGTATGTGGCAGCATGACATATTCACAAATACAGTACATTTATACACATTTTTTAAAAAAGTCCATTTCTTCAAAAAAGAATTCTTGAATTTTAGTGGATTAGTGCTCTTATTTTTTACATAGCTGATCAAATAAAATGCTACGGGTATAGTACTAAAGTCACCACATCCGATCATTACAACACATTTCCATAATTAAATGTCTCAGTGAACATACTCGTCATAATATTTATTAATGTGCTTTTTTTAATCAATACAACTTGAAATCAACCACAGAGGGGATGTAGTTTAACAGGGCTCTAATATGACTTAAAGAAAGAACAAAAAGCACCATTTTTTTATCGATCTACGTTCCCACCCTCACCCATGGTCACCAGCTGTGGATGGTGACCGAAAGAACGAGATAAACAATTATGAAGCAAAATCATCTGGAAAAAATAAAGTTTCCCTTTCAAGTTAGTTAAAAAATAATAAGATTTATTTTTAATTCAATTTTGCAAAAAAAAAAAAAAGAAACGTATGTTTAAGAAGCAAAAAATAACCCTTTTTTTTTTTTTCCCTAATTAGCTTTCTTTTAATTACTACGTTCCAGTTGAAGATGATTGGTTAGGAAGGATTAATGGTGTTCTGTATATGTGATAAATGAAGGCCTCATTAAGTTAATCAAAGACTTTTTGTTTGCTGGTTTTAACTATTATACCCATGGAACCTGGAGGATGGTTAAGCACTCCGTCCATCCGTGCTTCCATTACACTTTAATTAACATAGTATTTCCCAAACTGCCTACACTTAGTCAGTTCAATATATGACCTATTTGGGTCATGAGTGGGTCAAAAATGTACAGAGGCATGTTGTTCAACCCACTGGTGACTACTTAGTCCTCTTTATCCTGTTATCCTATCACTGAAATAAGGCAACTGTAGAAATTAAACGTTTAATTCTAAACCAATTTAAGGGCTATAATTTGCACAAAATTCTTGTTTGATTATACAATTATTTACAGATTGGATTTGATCTAAAAACTGTGTAACTGTGACAATTGGACGCTTCTGCTGTACGTATGACGACGTAACAAACAAAATTCACTCTAATCAAATTTTTGAGAACTCTAAAAAGGGGGTATTGTTTAAAATGAACTTATTGGAGTTTTGACCATGGATTTTGTTCTTCACCACATCCACATTAAAACATAAGCAGGAAGTGTGGTTTTTTTTTCTGCTCACCTTCAGTCCAACAAGAAATGTCATTTGAAGGATTTACGTTTTGTTGAGCACACAGCCGTAGAGGAGGAGCTGAGCAGAAATATAACAATTTTAGTCTCACATTTTGTGTTCACATTTGTAATTTGCAGAGTGAGATCTTTTTATATGCAATATACATATAGAAACATTGAATTAAATAATATACATGTCTGTACTGCATTTTTATCTATTATTCCTATATCAGGTTGTTCTTAGCCATGGATTTTGTTCATCACCACATCCAATTAAACATAAGCAGGAAGTGCTTTGATGCACGTGGTCTGCTCATGCTCAGTCCCAACAGGAAACTGCAATTTTATGTTTATTATGCCATGTCATAGAGAAGACCAGGTGAGCAGGACTAAGCCGGGAGCGAGAGGAAGCAGGAATTCATAGAGCCAAAACCAGAAGTGAAACTTAACATTGCATTTCTGAGCAAAAAAAAAATGTACCAATTTTAACCATATTTTATTTAATAGGATGTTATAAAAAGTAAATACCCCCTCCTTAAATCCCTTCAAAGTGTGAATGAATCGTCCTATCACGTTGATTTTCTTACAAATACTTAATGAATGAAGTAAATATTTTATAGTAAATAAATTTGAGAGTAGAATTAAAACATTCCTCACTTAGAGCATGTGATTCTGAAAAATTCAGTTTACACACGTGTCAAAAAATGGACCACATTTCACATGTTCAATGAGAAGAATCCATCAGGATTGAGGGGGAAGGATGGCTCCGTGAATAGACCAACTGTTCTGTAAGTAGAGGGTTTCCGGTTAGTTCTCCTGCCCAGAGTTCATGCCGAGGTGTCCCTGACTCCGATTGCTCCTGATGGTGGTTTCCAGCTTACATGTTAGCTTTCACCATCAGGTATGAATGGGTGAACATGAGCTACAATGTAAAACACTTTGAGAACCAACACAGGTAGAGCACTGTATGAGTGGAGTCCATTTACCATGTGTTCCCTCTGACTGGGTTTTTGGGAGTTTTTCTTCCTTGAGAAGGAGACTCTAAGGACAACAATGTCCTGGCTCTGTTCAGTGTGACGTTTACAGTCCGATTAACCGTGTGTAAAAATGATTTAAATGACTTTGTTGTGATACTGGCTGACAGAATTTAAACTGAATTAAAAGACTTTATTTTCCATTTTTGAGTTCCCACCATCTTCTGTTGAAGATGCCATGGGTTACGGTCCTGTTTCCGCCTGTCTTTGGTTCTGCTTGCTGTCCCTACAGCAGGGTGTTGGTCATGCTGGTGTTCTGCCAGCGCAGACATGTGGTTTTAGAGTGTTTGTAGAGGTGTGAGGACTGGCTGAATCGTTTCCCACATTTCAGACACGCGTAGGGTTTCTCCCCAGTGTGAACCCGGATGTGTTTCTTGCAGTCGGTCAGTGTGAGGAAGGTTTTGCAGCAGATCTTGCAGGCGTACTTGCGCGCCCCTTCCACTACCAGCACGTTATGTTCCGACAGGGCCTTCTTACACTTTGACAGAACATCTGCTGAGGCTCTGGTGAGCTGCGGTGGAAGCGAGGTGGACCTGTTCATCTCATACCCACCGCTCTCGTTTAACAACAGGGGGGTGGTCAGAGTGGAGGATGAGGAGGCGGAGTCTTGAAGTACAGCACCTACACCTTCTTCTCCTCTGTTGGATGCCTTTGGAGCGATGCGTCTATAGCTTGCGTAATTCACTGAAGGTGCTGGTACTCCTCCTCCTGGACCTCTGGGGGGTCGCCCTAAGGAGTGGAGCCCCAGACTGGAGCGTGGGAAATCCAAACCAAAAGGATCCACCCCACCGCGCCCATCCCCGCTGTTGCTTCCTCTGCTATCGTGAAGAGGACGAAGGAAAATAGAATCCGCCTGCAGGTTTTCTGCAAAGCTGCTTCTGTTTTCACTGCTAAGTGGATTCGGCTGGATAAGAGAAGAAGAAGGTAAAGCTGCATCCGGCCGCAGGAGGAACCGGTGTCCAACCCCTTCTCCGGTTGTTGTGTTGGGAAGGTCGTCCTCTCCTCCCAACAGTCCAGACCCACCACTTCCAAAATCTTTAGGTCCGAGGAAGCTGGAAATGTTAAAGCCGGGTTTCCCATTCAGTCCATTATTACAGCCAAAACTCACAGAGACAGCAGAGCTGCTCTTTAGGAGCAGAGGGTCAGAACTGGGCTGGGGATCAGAGGTGAAGCTGCGGTCGCTGCTCTCTGGGCTCAGTTCCACCTTTTCCTCCTCTTCTTGGCACCCTGGCTCGGCTGGATCACTGCCCTCTGCTTGGGAAGTGACATCACTGTTTTCATCTACCGGCTCAGGAGAACTGAGCGGCTCCCGTTTTACAACCACCTACAAAAAAAACCAAAAACATGAGGCATTTAAAAAAGCTTCCCAGACATTTTCTCAAACAGGACAGAATACTGCCCTAGCCAGGCTGGCGCCAACAACTGCCTCTGCCAAATTTAATTTCCTTCCAAAACTAGGTCAGGGATTGCATACATTTGCTTACAAATGAGAGCTTGCCAAAAATGGTTGGCCAATCAGCAAACAGAGACAATGCCATGACGTCAAACACATGTTTGTAGTTGGGAAGCTGAGCATGGAGGTCAACCAAGCAACAGTTTGTGTTAGCAACGATGACCAAAATTAGTGATTTAAAGCCAGAACAAAGACCTTAAGAGTGTTTCAATAAGAAGAAAGACCTGGTTGTCCTGCTGCTGAAGGGATTCCGGTAAAATTTCATTTTCAGTTCGCCCTGTTGGCGTATTACACACGTCGTGTTCGGTTTCGACCAAAAAGCAGCAAATGGTTAAGGGGGAAATATTATGAGTTTATAATATTTTAAAAACATGTTTGTATTTTATGTAATCATTTAGTATCATGTCCTAATTTCTCAAATTTATGTGATCTTGTCACCATCGGTAAACGTTGAACCATGTTTACTGGTAAACATTGAATCCTTGGGGGAAGGATGGCTCGGTGGGTAGGGCGACAGTCCCGTAACCGGACGGTCACAGGTTCGATCCCCCCGCCCAGAGTGGCTGCCGAGGTGTCCTTGAGCAAGACACCGAACCCTCAGTTGCTTCTGATGATAGTGGTCTGCGCCTTGCATGGTAGCTCCCATCATAAGGAATGAATGAATGTGTGTGGAGTGAATGAATAATGCACGTGTGAAGCGTCTTTGAGTATCTAGAAAAGCGCTATATAATAATATAATAATAAAAATTTTATTTGTAATGCACTTTATATCTCCAAAGTGCTACAATGATTAAAAGCAACAACAAACAGCAAAATTAAATAAAACCACAACACAAAAAACAACAGTAAAACTTTGTTGAAAAGCCTTTAGAAATAAAAATAAGTTCAATGCATAATTATTATTATTATTATAACCAAATACTGAAAAACCACGGCTTGTTTTGTGTCGCTTCCTTTAAATGCAAATGAGATACTTCACGCACCATCCCGCAACCTAACTTCCCACGTTTCTAACCTGCGCAACCATAGACATAAACACAGTAGACTTTTAAAAATCCAATGTTCTGGTGTCTCTATTTTGAACTTTGTGGTTTTAACGTCCTCATTAAGGAGCAGCGGCAGTAGACTAAACACAACGCTGAACTCTAATCAGAACAAATAGATGAATTATTTGTAGTTGACTTGTACTTTTGTACTTGAGGACTCTTATTGAGCATAGTCTCCAAACAACAGCCCGATTTGATCTAGCCCCCTGAACAATACCAGATAGTAAAGTTGGACTTTTGTAATAAAACATTTCTTAGTATGTCTGCAGCACGTCTATCCACGAGCAAACCTTTGCACTGAGTTTGAACTCATTTATACACATTTAAAAAGACGTTGAAAATGAGAGGACGAGTTATTGTATTATTAAATTTCTACATATAACTGATGTCACGCTGTATTGTAATGTATGCAGATGTTTTGTTGTATTGTGTTTATTTTATTAAGGACCCTAGAAAAACTAGCAACTCCCCTACTCCGGTGGGAGCTAGTGAGGGTTGTCTGGTAATATAATAAAAAAATAAAAATGATCACACAAAGTTTCAGAAGTAAATTAATTCACAAATAAATTGAAAATAAAAACAATCATGGAATCATTTGAAGGAATATTGTGATTTGTTATATTACCTTTTGCTCCTCCTCTTCAGCATCCTCTTCCTCTTTTCCTGGTTTTATCTTCAGTCCTCCTCTGTTGCCTTGGTGATCCTGGTCACTCATGTCCTCCTCCTTGTTCACACCTCCTTGCATTCGGCCCAAATTTTCTCCTTCGCAGTGCCCGCTGTCTGACTGGCTCGGCATCTGCGGGTCGTCCTGGGGCACCGCTACTAACCCGGTGATGGCTGGATCTAATTTAGACTCATCTCCCATCTTCTGAGAGTCGGGTGAGAGAAGCGCCCCCTCGTCCCCACCTGCACCGTCTTCCCCTAACAAGCCCAAATTGGGGGCCGAAGATCGCTGTTTTTGTCTGGGTCTCTCTTCAGAAATTCCCAAAGTAAGAGAGGGCTTACGTTTGTGGAAGCGGCGGATTGGGAAGGAGGCCCTCTGTTCCACCACCCTCCCACCAACCCTGTCCTCCTCCATCCCACCCAGAGCAGAGCTCACCAAGCTGAGACCCAGCTGCTGCAGCAGGTAAGAGCGTTGCAGCTTTGAAGCAGCTCCGTTAGCTCCTAAATTAGGATTTGCTGTTAAATCTGCCACCTGCTGCCTGTGTCTCTGCTGTTCCTGCTGAGGATGGTGATGCGAGGGTCTGTCTGAGGATGGGGACATTGGTAAGGTTCGTGTGGTCAGGTAGTGTTTACAAGCTTTCACGACATTGTTTAGATGTAAATGTGAGGCGGCCAGGAGGATATCCATGACGTTGCTCTCTCCGAGCATCAGTGTTGACGTGTACATCATGTCGACCAAAGCAGCAAAAGCTTCAGCTGTCACCACCTGTAAAACAGAACGTGTTATTATGTTATCAACTCCCAACACAGACCATACCTCTGTTTATGTTCAAACCTCGCTGTCCAGCTGGATCATGTTCATGCTGGAATCTCCCTCTGCCACGGTAAACAGGGCTCTGAAATGTGTGCTGCAGGCCGCGAGCACGGAACGGTGGGCTTTAAAGTGTCGGCTACCCACCACGATGACACAGTCACACAGCTGACCGTGGACACGCTGGTAGTTAAGCTGCTGAAAGATCTGTTCGAAGTGGCCGGGGAAATCCATGGCGCTGGGGACGCAACAACAAAGATTTGAATATATTGTGAAAATCTTTCATTTGTTTGACCGAAAGAATAAATGTATCAGCCCTTTACTTGTCAAAGGCTGTCGGTGACGCAACCTCGTAGGTTCATTGAACACACCGTTGTCAAATAATAATATAAAAAAAAAAAACACAAGCCGTTTACAAAATTACAATAATGTATTTTTTTCTGAAATTAAAACTAAAAGTTTTACAAAAAAATAATTAGTTTAAACATTATTAAAGGTGGTTGTGAATCAATAAAGTTATTAAATTTTATTACATCAACTCATTCACATAGCAAGCGTGTGCAAGTGCACATGCATTATCGAGATGCATCCATTGCTGCACATCCCCCTTAGGCCTATGCCTCAGTCATAGTTTTAATGTAGGCAGCACGGTGCCCTCACAACAAGAAGGTTGGGGGTTCAAATGCAGGGTGGAATGAGGCTGTGCAACCTCATGCAGAGTTTGCATGTTCTCCCCATTTATGGGTGGGTTTTCTCTGGTTAGTCTAGTTCCCTCCGTTTCTTCAAAATCATTTATATTAGGTTAGTTGACCGCTATGAAATCTCCCCTAGGAATATGGTTGCGTGTGTGTGACCCTGTGACAGACTGGTGACCTGTACAGGGTGTACCCTGCCGCCAGCATATACTCCAGCATTCCATGTGACCTTGTTAAGAATAAGCGGTTCAGAAGATTAATATTTTTAACACGTTATACTTCAAATCAATCGCAAGATTATAAATAATAATAACCTCTCCAGTTCGAGAGGAGCTAGATGGAGTGGTTCGGGCATCTGCTCAGGATGCCCTCCCGAGCACTTCGCTGGTGAGGTGTTTCGGGCACGTCCCACTGGGAGAAGACCAAGAGCCAGACCCCGGACCAGCTGGAGAGACTATATCTCACAGTTGGCAGGGGAATAACTTTGGATCCTTCTGGTTGAGCTGGAGGCTGTTGCCCCCGCAACCCGGCCCCAGATGAGCGGAAGACAACGGAAAGGAACCTTTTTTGTATTAAGGGGACATTCCTGCTCGTAACACTGTTCTACCACAAAAACAACACCGACATAAGAAGGGAAAATAAAGGGTTCACTCCCTCCTGACCTTTTCAACATCTCAAATCTAGATTAACAACTCATCTCCAACCGGCTTGTTCTCTTCAACCATGACTGTTCCCTTTCTTAAATCTATATTTAAATATATATTTATACTGATCAATATTCATATACTCTGTAAATATCTTTATATTTGAGCTTGTTGTTGTTGTTTGAGTTAAATATAAAACTTTGAAATACAAAATTATCACTAAAAACAATACCTTTTATTATTATTAAACTACAATAAAGTCATTTTGTCTTAAAACAATAATCCATTAACTTTTTAAATGAGGGCCTGAAAGAAATATATAAAAAAAAAGCTAAATTTCTTTCACTGGTTTAAACTGTTTTATGCAAAAAAATATGAGCAATTATTTAAAAATAATAACAATTTTAACATTTAAGCTCTTTGTTGTTATTCTTTAAACTTTAATTAAAAAGGAAAGTAGCTTAAGAAGCACCATAGCTGCTTCAGCAACACAATAAAAACCAAAATAAATACAACCACATAGAAATTTAAAGCTTAATAACTCTGATATTCATATGTAGGAAATAAAAATCATATTTACCTTAATTTTATTTCTTAAAAGATGATATTTGAAGGCAGAATGTGGTTTAATTCAGAAGCTAACGATGCTAATATGTTAGCATGCTGTAGCTAGCTGAAACACACGCATCGTCAAACAGCAAACCGCTTTCTTTCTAATAAAACGTTTCTTTTTAAGATGTTTATATAAATATTTTTAAAAGATATTTTAAATGTCTAAGAAGGCGTTTTGCTTCCTTCGAGGTCCATTTCTTCGTGGTTTGTCTCAGAAGCCATTAGCGACGTGGCGATAATTTTTAAGACTCCATACGAAAAAAAGACTGACTTTAGTTTTAATAATCACTAATTATCCGTAGAATTCATACTAATTAAAAATAATAATCCTAGAAGCGGCGAAATACTTGTGTTGTGTTTTCCTTGTTGCTACCAACACAGACTGTTTTCCCCGCCAGACTCACTAGGTGGCGCTTCACTGTATTTATAATTATGTGCAGTAGCACATGCTCACCACTGGTATCGCTGTTGTAACATAAAGAAACAAGTGGAGTTTTTTTTTTAATAAAAAAAAAAAGAAGCAAAACAGCCAAGTTTACATTTTCGTTTCATCTTCTCATTTCGCTTGTTTTTTAACGGGGTTGTGGATGGTGCCAGAGATTATCCCGGCTGACTTCAGGCGAGAGGCAGGATACACCCTGCCTCTCACAGGGTGTAAAAGAAATATGGATTTCTTATTTTAGTGCGTCCTCCTGTAATACACAATTATGTACAGTAGGTGGCGATAGAAAACTCTCAGTCTTTTTTCAGGTTAAAGAAGAAGTAGTATCGAGGTGTCATGGCGGCCTCCTGTTCCTTAGTGTGCTGTGGAGAAGAAAATGAATCTGACAAAGCTATTGTTGGTAAATAAATGTTATTATTTCGGTTTTAAACTATATATTTTCTATGATTTATATTAGAATAAATATTTTCAATGTGTGAATTGTGGTATTTAAAGAGCTATTTAAAGAGAACACGTGGCTGATCACGTCTCAGAAAACTAGTGTTTACAAGTTTTTCTGCTTCTTTTGATTTTTTTTTTCAGTCAGTTTTTCCAACGGCTGCGTTAAAAATGCGGATAAACTGGATTTCAGTATGTACAAGGACGTAGATGAAAACAACCCGAAGAAGAAGAACAGAAAAATACTGGTGAGAAAAATAGATGTGTGTTTTTAACAGGTTTAAAATATTTCTGACACATGAAGCAAAAATCATAAATTGATGTTATTATGCCAAATGAAAGAGCTTAAAAAATAATTTAGAACGACATCAAAAGCTTAAAAATAGAACAATATTTGACTGAGATGATGGGATTTTAAAGTTTGCTTCAAACTTCCTCTTGAAAGCAAGCATTTTAGACCAAAACAACCCTAAAGAATGCTGTGAAATTCTTAAAGAACTGAGCAGTTATTTTCAGCATTATTTGACTTTGTTTATGAATTTGCTCAATAAAGTTTATGTTGTTCTATTTTTTTTTATCGAATAATTAAACTCAGTACAAAGTTGAAAGGCTGCACAGTGGTTACCGCAGCAGGAAGGTCAGGGTTTGAGTCCCGGCTTGAATCGCTGGCCTTTCTGTGTGGAGTTTACATGTTCTCCTCTTGTATGTGTGAGTTTTCTCCGGTTTGGAGGATCACCCTCCAAATACATTCATGTTGGGTTAATTGGCCGCTATGAAGCTGCCCCAAGGGACATGTGTGTGTGGGGGGGGAGGGCGGGGTCGCGTGGCAACCTCTGCAACAGACTGCCAACCTTTTCGGGGTGTATCCTGCCTCTCGCCTGTAAATCACCCATAACAGACTACAGCTTCTCCGCAACCCTTTTAAGAATCAGTGGTTCAGAACATGAAATAAAAATTAAACTGATAGTTTAGGGTTTTTTTTAGCATTATTTGTCCTCGTGTTTCTGGTTATGTTTGATCTTTTCAGCGAATATTAAAACTGAGCAAAAAGTGATATTTGAGTCAGTTTTGGAATAATTTGCCCGTATGTTTGTAAATTTGTTCTATACATTTCTTTTTAAAGACTAAGCAGGAAATGCTTGATCTTTTCCAGGTTGCCGACTCAGACAGGATGTGTTACGTTGGGCAGAATTTTGGTGCCACGTCACTAAAATGCAATAATCTTTGCAAGTAAGTAAGTGACTGGTTCACTATTTATTGCTTCTTTGTTTTCTCATGTACTTATCTTTGTTTGTGCAGGTATTACGTAGGCGTGCTGAACAAGCAGACTATGGAAATGGAGGTGCACAGTGCTCAGTTGTTCAACATGCAACCTATGATACCTGGTAAAACATCCAGATCTGCTGCTTTCACTAGTTTGTTATTTAAATGAGCTTTTTTTAAATTCATGAATTCATTCTCTCTCCAATCAGGAGAAACTGTAGAGACCACAAAACCTCAAGACACTACCCAGACCTACAGAGAAAAGGTTCTATGATTTTTTATTTAAATGACCACAAAATGAAAGACTAAAGACTTCTAATCTCTAAAATATAAATGTCATTTTTCCTCTAGGTTGACTCTCTGATTGAGGCCTTCGGCACGAACAAGCAGAAGAGAGCTTTGAGCTCCCGCAGACTGAATCAGGTGGCTAGTGATGCTCTGCATCAATCGGTGGCTAAAGCTGCTACCTCTGTGATAGAAAGAAAGGGTTTGGAAGGTAAGCAGCTTCAGTGGTCTGCTTGTTGCTCAGCTGATCTGGGGTCTCCCAGATAAACGTCGAATAATAGAGCGTACTTTGTTGTCCCTAAATTTGTGGATAAAATTTACAGAAGTATTTTAACCAGTGAACATGAGAAACTGTTTAGATTTTTTTTATTGATTTCACACTTCTGTCTCTCTGATCTGATTTTTCTTCATTTTTTTCCCTCAGTGCTTCAACAAGAAGTTGCAGACACTGAGTCTGAGGCCACATATGCCCCACACCTGCCTCCATGTAACCCCGATGCAAACGCATCAGAAGATGTTTACCCCCTAGATCAACGTATCCTTTATTCTCTCAATTTCAGAGTTTCTTGATCGAGAAGTGTCGCACACATTTTAATCCAGGGGGCCGTATTTTCAAAACCCTATTGTGCAATTGATTATAGGATATTGTTTCAGCCCTGAGTTTTTTTTCTGTTTTTAACACAAGCAAGTGCACCGGGTTGTAGGATGCGGGTTCATACATTCCAATTATACATTCATGCTAGTGTGTGTTTTTAAAAAGGCAGCGTTTTGGTTGTACTTTATTGAAGTATTTAAAAGCAAGATATTTTTATTTTTTTTCAACCATCAATCAGTCAGCATCCAAAAATTCATCAAAGTTCTCATCTGTATATCAAAAAGAACAGTTGGACTGGTTTAGATTTCTATCAAACTTTGCCGGATTCTCTTTCCTTGTACTCCGAGTCCGTCTGGTTGCATCATTCATGAGATTTATGCCTCATGAATGATGCTAGAAGAACAGTCCAAGCAGACACGTTAGCCAAGCAGATACATTCCGTAACTCGCCTCTGTTAAGAACGGCAGCACCCGAATAGAAAACCCTCTAAAAAGACAACAAATCAGCAGCAAATTTTACTTTTACATTCAATTCAATTCAATTTTATTTGTATAGCCCAAAATCACAGAATGTCCGTCTCAATGGGCTTCACAAGAAAGAGGAATGTATTAACACAAATACACAACAAGAAAAATAACTAACAAATGCTAACTAAACAAGACTAGCACATTAATGCACTTAGACTCTCCTTCTCGGTACATCAATTTAGTTTCATCAGGTTACTTCTTTTTTTTATCGTCCTATGGTTTCGGTTCGTTATGCCTTATGTTTGACACCCATGGCATTCTAGATGTATTGATCCTTGACTGATTGACTCAGTCCTGAGTCCAGCAGACTTTGCTGCGTTGGAGCAGGTTGGATCCAAGATGGCCGCCCTGACGTCTGAAGAGCTGCTTAAGATGAAGGATGAAGGAAGGTCGGGAATCATAGAGCTGAAGCTTGTTTTAAAAACAGGGCTTTGATGTAAAATCAACTTACTATAGTTTTTATTGTGTTTGAACATTCATTTCCACATCAAAACCTTTTTGCAGTCATGCATTTTCAGTCATTTCCTTCCAGGATTTGGATACTATTTGAACACCAGGTTGTTCTTGGCCACAGATTTTGTTCTTCGCCATGCCCACATTCTAATAAGGAAGTTTTTTTTAGTACACATGTTCCAATCACGCTTACAAGGGAGTGCAATTTTTGATTTAATGCACCATATAAAACATTATACACTAACTTTGGGACTTGATGCTCTTAATAGTGTATTCTCTGCTTCAAATAAGATTTATACCGTGTTGTGGACACACTCATTGGCTAAGACAAAGCGGAGAGCGAGAGGAGGGGGGGATTCAGTGTCAAAAACCAAGTGAAACTGAACAAATTTTAATGACCATATTTCTGAGCTGACAGAAGGTGCCGTGGTTATCTTTTAAATGTTACGAGATAAGAATTATTGCCCCAAGAAAACACAATACTTTCACTTTAGTCTTTTTTTAAAAAGTTTTTACCTCCACTAGTCTGATTACAGTTTGTGTTTATCCTGAAGGTGCCAGAGCGTTGTGAAACATCTGGAGCACCTGCCATCCAATGAAGAAGCCCGAGACAAAATAACCCGCTGTGCCTTTTATCTGTCCATGCTTCTAAAACTCGGACGCCAGAAAAATGTGACACGAAAGTGTGAGTAAAGTTTTTTTTTTTAAGTTTTTTTTTTTTAAAGTTTTTTTAAGAACTTTACCTGGAAGATCAAATCACTACTTGATCGATTTGTTTTGAGTTGATAGTTCCTCAGACAGAAAACAAGAACTTTGAGATCTCAGAGTTTCTAGATTACTTATGACAGTGCATAAAGCTGCATAGATACTGCATTCCTGAATATTCATCCATCCACCTGGGAGATTTAGTCCCTCCCTAGTCTTCCACAATCTCAACAAAAAAGCAGTGGGACCAGAATACCGTCTCATAGTACACCAATTGTAAAGAATTTATCATGAACAACTTGAAATTTGTTACGCAAATATAGTTTAATCAGTTGTACAGCTCTCGTAAATACAACTTGATGCACATCATACCTTTCCGATTAAATGTTATCCTAAATTTAAGGACATCGTATCCGACGGTTGCTTCTGCAGAGTTAGAGGGTGTGTTTAGGTACTGCTTGGGCTGAGAAGATCATCTGCGTACTGCTGGTGCTGCCAGAAAATGTCATAACCAACCACAAACAGTAGGTGGTTAGGTGAATAGATGTTAATAAAGATCTAAATGAATAATAACAGAAGAATTCCTTTATTAGTCCCATTATGGGGAAATTCCTGTGCTGCCAATGGTGGGAGCAACTTGGGGTTAGAAGTCTGCTCCTGGACAACTAGGGTCTCAGTGGAATTTGAACCAGCTTCTCCCGGTTCAAGACTCTACCACTGAGCCAATGCCTTCTCTATAAATAAATAGATAACATAGATTTATTGTTATCAACCCTTCAACAGCGAATATGTAGCTTACAATCAGCCCGACATGAGTTTTGGTGGATACCTAATCTGGTGATGTTTTTAAAAAATAATTAACAATCTATTTTTTATTTTGCTCCAAAAGTAATTTGGAGGTGTGTCTAAAAACTTCTTTTGTTTACAGTCGGTCATGAAGATAGATGCCCTCACAGCATCCAGAACAAACTCCTCAGGACATTCACTGTTGAGACGTTTAAAAACGGAAGGTACAGGGATCACTCTTTCAGTTTTTATTCATTTTAGAGTATTTTTTTACAAATTGTTTATTTATGTTCATGTGTTTTAAACTTCTTTGAAATTATTTCCAGGGTGCAAAATATAATCTCTACATCCATGCGTGCCAAACTGGCAACGCACTGCCTCGCTCTGCTGCTGCACATGGGTAACATGACCGCTGATCTAACATTACTGCATCGTGACTTGGGCATCACAGAGGCCAGGTAGGAACGTGTTTCACCTAGTTTTATATGAAACAGAAGCTTCTAGAACAGGACGGCAAAGTTTACCAAGAGCTTGAATTGAAAGCTTGAAAAAGAGCTGTGCGAATTGATAGAATATCAACACCTGTTTAAAGCTCCGCCTCTCCCAGACTGCTGTTCTATGTGACTCTGAGCAGCCAACTGATTGGTCAGGTTGTTCTCAGCTGGCCAATCAGCTTGACATTTTAGTTTAAACCCCAAATTCAAACTAGAAATTCTGTTTTGATTGTTCAGTTTTAGTTTAATTTCCAATGTTTAATTAAATGAAAGTAGTGATTCGTGTTTTTGTGCAAATGTTCATTTTTTTCTGTTCCGTCGTCTTTCGTTCATCTTGGGCCGGGTCGCGTGGGCAACAGTTCAGACGGGAAGCCCAGGTTTCTCTCACCCAGGCTGCATCCACCAGCTCACCCGGAAGGACCACAAGTCGTTCCCCGACCAACTGTGAGACATAGTCTCTTCAGCGGGTCCGGGGTCTACCTCTCGGTCTTCTCCTGGTGGGACGTCCCTGAAACACCTCACCAGCGAGGCGCTTGGGGGGGCATCCTGACCAGATGCCCGAACCACCCCATCTGGCTTCTTTCGACCTGAAGGAGGAGCGGCTCTACTCCGAGCTCTTTGCGGATGGCTGAACTCCTCACCCGATTTCTGAGTGAGAGCCCAGCCACCCGCGGAGGAAGCTCATTTCGTCCGCTTGTATCTGCAATATAATTCTTTCGGTCACCACCCACAGCTGGTGACCATATGTGAGAGTAGGGACATAGATCCTGGTTACCATGGTGAGGGTAGGAATGTAGATCAACTGAAATCGAGAGCTTTGCTTTTCGGCTCTGCTTTTTCTTTACCACGACGGACCGATGCAGCGTCCTAGTTATTGCTGATGCCGAAACCGATCCGCCTATTAATCTCCCGCTCCATTCTTCCCCCACTCGTGAACAAGACCCCGAGAACTTAAACTCATGTTAATTAAACTAATGTTAATTTATTCCAACAAATAAATAGAAGAAAAAAAATGTATTGCATTTACTAATTCTATCTATAATTGTTTAAAGAAATGGATACTTGATGATTTATGTCCTGGATTTTTGGTTTAGATGCAATTTATAGTTTTAAAATAAAAAAAAAAATTAAAAATGAAGAAGAAAAAAACAGCAGGCAGAGAGAAGTACTAATTTAAAGAAGCACAAATTAAACTTGAAAACTGAGACCAGGATCTCTATGTAAAGTTTTATTGTTATTGAAACACACCCCCAAACTTGTTTTTTGTTCTACTTAATAACACATCTTTACTTTGTGGTATCTTATCAATCTCTTGAATTCCGATAACCAGGTAGAATTGAAATGCATGTTTTGACAAAAAAAACCAAAAAAAATACCCTACCTACTTTTATTTTCATTTCATAACACCAACTTGGTATTTCACACTAACTCTGAGCTCACAGAGTGTTTTCAGTTTGTAGTTTTAATGACCTGATCTTATACTTAATCAACTTTTCAGAGCTCTTCTAATAGTGCTGTGTAACTCTCCTATTAGTGGTTTTAAAAGGATTCAACAGGTTTTAAAAAGATTGTATCGAGATTTCTGACTCATCTTTGTGAAAATGAACCAGTGATGACGTAACTAACGTACAGCTATGGTGCCTTTTACGTTGTAGGAAGTGTTTAGTGTCACTTCTACATTTTTTTTAGACATTTATCTCAACTTCTGCTTCTAATTTAGCAACTATTGCTAATTACTGCGGTGCAGCTAAGTGGAAACATGTTCTCAGCGCTAAAGAACCCGGTCCGGCATTGCAGAGAGAAGAGTGAATGAAAAGGAAACAAAGCTTAGAAGCACAAAAAAAAAAAGAAAAATATTTGTCATTGAATAGTTTCAGCTTTGTTTGATGATAGAAAAAGTGTTGCCCATCTCTTGTTTAGAGAACGGGGGTGAATTGGTGTGGTGTGCTACAGGAGTTCAAACCAAGGAAAGGGTTTATGGATCAATTGGTGCTGAAGTTAGTGTGAGAGAACAGGATGCAGGGTTAGGTGGAGATAACTAACCTGCTGTGATACCCCCTTAAGGGAAAAGTCTAAACTAAGATATCCTTTTTGTCTGGTTGTTAAAAAGCTTAAATAAGCACCCATGCTTTTAATTTGTTCACCAGAGTAACTGATGTGTGTTTTCCTACAGGATGATCGAGGTTGCCAAGTCAATGGGTCTGATTCTCAGCAAACCATTCCGCTCCAAGAACGATGACATAGAGCTGCGGGATGACCACAGACTGGCCTCCCTCATCCTTCCTCTGGTCAAATATGACAAGTTCCTGGAGAGACGGAAGCGAAAGAAAATGACCTAAAGCAAGAGAGACTTTGGAAACACCACAAGCTGGTTTATTGATGGTTCTTTTTTTTTTTTGTAGAGAAATAAAGAGAAACTCTCAGATATACATGTCATTACTCGATGAAAAGTACAAAAGAAGCAAACTAACGAGTTGTAAACGACCTCTAGCTGACAAACATCCAGCTGGAACGGGTAGGCACATGTTGTAGACATGACATATTGCACATGAAGCATTGTTTTCCTTCTCGATTGTTCGTCACCGTGCA
Organism: Neostethus bicornis; assembly: GCA_902685375.1. NCBI lineage: Eukaryota > Metazoa > Chordata > Actinopteri > Atheriniformes > Phallostethidae > Neostethus > Neostethus bicornis. The sequence goes on along the minus strand of LR738542.1, from coordinate 5,103,574 downwards.
ACAGAAGCTTCATTTGGCTTCTTTTATTTTGCATAAAGACTTCAGACTCTAATGTCTCTGTCTTTCTCTAACTCTAGCTACAATTAGGTCATATTAAAAAGTCAAACAAGGCACACCTTTTCTTGGTACAAACATCTGACCTTCGTTAGGATTGGTAGATATGTACCTCCTACACTAAAACTCCTAACATAGAACAGGGTTAATGAAAAGCTGAGGCATGAAGGATCTTGTAATATTTTGAGTTTAAACGGTTATGCGTGATGGGGCCTTGAATTTGTTTGGTTTCCTAACAGGAAGTAATTAAGACGTCCTCATTGGTGTTCACAAGATGGAGCAAAACATGCTGCCGCTATGGCAACCACTTTCCACTGTAGCGCCGACTCTGGCAGTCATGGAAATTCCCAGTCTGGAGGGATATTGTGAGGATGACAAGCAGGTAGGAGAGCTGGCCAGCGGGCGAGGAGGGGGGTTCTCCAAAATCCAGGGGGCGACATCAGTGGAACTGAAGAAAGATTAAAAAAAAAATCGTAAAGACAATAATGCTGATAAGGAGAAAATACTTTAGCAGTCGTATGTCCCAAACCAGATTCGAATGAACTTGCCCACACTAACTCAGTACCAACTGAAGATGAAATGATTCACTTTTCAGAGTCAACTGATCAAAGTTAAGGATTATAAAGTTTAAAACCTTACATGAGTCTTCAATATAGTTCTCATGTTGACCTGAACCAGTCAGAATATCAGAGGAGAAAATAACTTTTTCAGAAAACATTAAATCAAAATATTGTTTTAAAATGCTCTAAAATGAAATGTTTTAATTCACATTGAAAAGCAGTATGAATAAAAGAATACAATTTTATTGATACCTGTCCTTAAAAGCGTTTATATACATGGTCTTTTTACAATGTGTTCTAAAGGTTTATGCAAATGTTCTAAGTGTCTTCGGGATTATTTGTTTAATTTATCTGGATTGTTTTGCATCTCAGGGTTTTTAGATTTATACACTGCGTTCCAAATTATTATGCAAATTGTATTTAAGTGTCATAAAGATTAAATTTAGTGTTTTTCAGTTAAACTCATGGATGGTATTGTGTCTCAGGGCTCTGTGGATCACTGAAATCAATCACATACACCTGTGATAATTACTTGGTCAGGTGAGCCCAATTAAGGGAAAAACTGCTTAAGAAGGATGTTCCACATTATTAAGCAGACCACCATTTTCAAGCAATATGGGAAAGAAAAAGGATCTCTCTGCTGCTGAAAAGCGTGAAATAGTTGAATGCCTTGGACAAGGTATGAGAACTTTAGATATTTCACGAAAACTTAAGCGTGATCATCGTACCATTAAGAGATTTGTGGCTGATTCAGAGCACACACGGGTTCGTGCAGATAAAAGCAAAATGAGGAAGGTTTCTGCTAGACAAATACATCGGATAAAGAGAGCAGCTGCTAAAGTGTCATTACAAAGCAGCAAACAGGTATTTGAAGCTGCTGATGTCCCTGGAGTCCCACGAACATCAAGGTGTAGGATCCTCCAGAGGCTTGCAGTTATGCATAAACCTTCTATTCGACCACCCCTAAACAATGCTCACAAGCAGAAACGGCTGCAGTGGGCCCAGAAATACATGAAGACCGATTTTCAAACAGTCTTGTTCACTGATGAGTGCCGTGCAAGTCTGGATGGTCCAGATGGATGGAGTAGTGGATGGTTGGTGTATGGCCACCATGTCCCAACAAGGCTGCGACGTCAGCAAGGAGGTGGCGGAGTCATGTTTTGGGCCGGAATCCTAGGGAAAGATCTGCTTGGCCCCTTTAGGATCCCTGACGGTGTGAAAATGACTTCTGCAAAGTATGTTGAGTTTCTGACTGACCACTTCCTTCCGTGGTACAAAAAGAAGAATCGTGCTTCCAGAAACAAAATCATCTTCATCATGACACTGCACCATCTCATGCTGCAAGGAACACATCTGCTTCATTGGCTGCTATGGGCGTAAAAGGGGAGAAACTCATGGTGTGGTCCCCATCCTCCCCTGACCTCAACCCTATTGAGAATCTCTGGAGCATCATCAAGCAAAAGATCTATGCAGGTGGGAGGCAGTTCACATCCAAACAGCAACTTTGGGAGGCTGTTCTGACATCCTGCAAAGACATTCAAGCAGAAACTCTCCATAAACTCACAAGTTCTATGGATGCAAGAATTGTGAAGCTGCTATCAAACAAGGGGTCCTATGTTAACATGTAACTTGACCTGTTAAGATGTTTTGGATTGAAATGGCTTTTTATTTCAGTGAATATGACCTCATATTGCTGTAAATTCAACAAATTACTATTTTCAGTTCTTTATAAACTAGAAAAAGTCTTGAAACTATGTTATGCATAATAATTTGGAACAGTGCATTTTAAGTTTTTCATTTATTTTTTAAATACTGTTTTCATTAGGAGGTTTGTTCAATAATATTTGAAATACAATTTGACAGCTAATGACTTGGAAATGATGCTGATCGTCATTTGCATCAAGTATTTTGGAAAATCAAACAAAAACATCATTTGCATAATAATTTGGAACGCAGTGTAGATTAAGGCCCCGTCCACACGTAGCTGGGTATTTTGAAAACGTATATCTGCTGTCCCTGGTTTAGGAAACGCTCGCATCCACGCATAACCGTTTTCAAAATACCGTAATTTCACGGCCATAAGGCGCACCTAAAAGTCTCAAATTTTCTTCAAAATGAGGGGTGTGCCCTATCTGATTTGTGATTTGCGGACGTATTGGAGAACCATCAGGCGGACGCGGTTGAAAACATGACAACATTAAAGGGGGAAGTGTTGACGTGAATTATGTATAAAAGAACAGGTGTGTTCTTTATGCAGAACATTGCTGTTTTTACAACACTGAAAATGGAAAAGAGACACGCTTATGAAGCTCAGTTTAAACTGATAGCGATCAGCTGCGCCGGGCGAGTTACGCCACAGTTTACCAGTGGATTGTATAGGCTTGGGCTAACGTGTCTGCTGGCACTGTTGTCCGAGCTTTCCCAAAAGCAGGCATCATTTCCGAGGAGCTGCACGGTTCAGAAAGTGACTCTGACAATGAGGAAAGTGAACCTGCTATGTTGGATTTAGTGCACCTGTTAGATTCTGAAACAGAGGATGAGGACTTGGATGGATTTGATAAATGACTTTATGACGACTGTAACTAATATTTAAAACCAACCAAACTCAGTTTTACTCCCGATCTATTTGTAAATACGCACGTGTGTGTACGTATGCGCGCGCGTGTCTATGTGTATGTGTGTGTTGTTGTAAGGCGGACTTACGTAGAAGAGGATATGTATAAAAAACCCGCGCCCTATCATCAGTTGCGCCTTATGTGTGTGTTAAATACATACAGAGCACGCAAAATTTGGACTGCGCCTTTTAATACGGTGCGCCCTATGGCCGTGAAATTACGGTAGCCGCGTCCACATGGAGCCGTATAAATAGGCTTCTGAGTGAAATTATGAGCATGCCAGACCAGTTGTGGGCAGTATTGATGTAAACACAAGTTCTGAGCTATCCAATCAGAGCACCTCTCTTGTCATTTCCGCAAAACCTGAAACATGGTGCCAGGCATGTTGTTTGTGTGGACCGACAAGGAGGTGGAATTACTTTTAAAAGTCGTCATCGACTATAAAGTTAATAAAACACAGGAAAATATAGACGATCCAAACAAGGACGCACACGAATGACGTATGTGCATTACTTGTCGCAGGTAGTGACGCATAAAAACGCAAATTTCTGTTTTCAAACGTCCACACGCAAACGCATAACCTGAGTTTTCCAAAATCTCCACTTTGGCTGGAGTTATCAAAAACGCTGATCTTGAATGAAATAAACCTCCGTTTTCATGTGGACGGCAGGCCAAAACAAAAATATATGCGTTTTCAAAAATACCCGGCTACGTGTGGACGGGGCCTAAATATCATTAGAAAAATTATATTTTTGTTATAACCTGTCAATTGAGCTCAGTTGCAGAAAAAAAATCATAAAGGCTGTTCTATGTGATTAATGAGATCTATATTTCCAACAATTCGAGGGAAAAATATCTGTGCCCTTGAAAACAGAAAATATGTTGATGAAAACATTCAATTTTATGGAAAGGTAAGTGTTTAAAGAGATTTGTGTCTGATTAGGAGTACACACTGCCATGCAGATAAAGGCATGATGAAGAATTCTGACAAATATGCAGCTGCTAAAATGACATTACAAACAGGAAGTGTGGAGCATTCTCCAGAGTTCTGCAGAAACTGAATTAACTGAATTATCCTCAAACACTTGGGCAGAGTAACAAGTTGTAAACGACCTCTAGCTGAGTTTTTTTTACACTGATTTCTGTGAAAATGACAAAAAAAACACTGGATTTTAATTTGGAGAGTATTAGGTTGATTGACCACTATAAAATTGCCCCTAGGAATGAGTGTGTGTGGTTCTGCAACATACTGGCAACCTGTTCGAGGTGTTTCCTCCCTTGTTCCCTGACATCAGCCGGGATAGGCCCCGGCAAACCTCGTTACCACATTACAGATCAAACGGTTCAGAAGACAAAAGACAACGTGTGATGTGAACTGGGCTGTTGGTGTTGGGCTGTTGGAACCATATCCTACCTGTTGTGCATCTGGATGCTGTTGTTGCACAGGACGCAGCTTTCATTCCCAGGATCCATATGAAGAAGCGTTTTTTTGTTCTCCGGGTGGCCCTGGAACAAAATGTTGTCATGTACGACGCCTTTCACTGGTCCCAGTACGGCGATACCACAGCCCTGTGCTGGCTGGACGCGGTTACGCACCACCTAAATATAAATAGAAAAAAAATGGTTAAGAATAAAAATTGTTGTTATATTTATGCACGCCTTCCTGTTTTGGTCCATAAAAAAAAGTGTTTTTACTACTTTAATTATTATACCTTTGGGCTAAATGTGCAACAAAATGAAGAAAAAATACTTATTTTTCAAAATGTTCTGGGGGGGAATGCCCCCAGACCTCTATGGTGGCGAGCACCAAGGTGCTCGTTTTGTCTATGACCTCACGCCCCCCCTTTTAGAAAATCCTGGATTCGCCCCGGCATTCCCCGTCTTCCTTGTTTTAACCAGGTGCAGATGGTTCTCCCAACAACGCCTGACAAAGTTCTCCACCAGGTCCATGTACTCATCCTTCACTCCGTGCTCCATACCCCCAACGATGGCTGAGTCATCAGAGTACTTCTGAAGATGAAAAGAACCTGGACAGTACTAGAAGTCAGCTGTGTTGGTGGTAAAAATGACAATTTTCTGAGGACCCCTGAGGTCAGACAGTCTTTCAGCCTCACAAACTGGTTGACCAGTCAGGTTGTCCTCGGTTCATGAGGCCAGGGGAGGGTCCCTCCTCGTTAGTGTCGGCTGGATGGTGTTGAAGGCTGAGGAGAAGTTGAAGAACATGATGCGCACTGACGTGTTGGGTCTGTCCAGAGAGGAGTAAGGGGGGTTCAAACATCTTTAAAGCCTGGTTCATCTCTGGTACGGCCAGAGTTCCCCTCAGCCAAGCCGCCCCCTTTCCTCTGGAAGTCAGTGATGTTCCTCAAGCTTCTCCAGACAACTCTGGTCTGGTTCTTCTCCAGTTTCTCTTCGAGCTTTCTTCGGTACGACTCTTTACGCTCATTCAAGGAATTTCCCCTTGGGGATTGAAAACGTATTCTGATTCAGACTGTCCCTCCGTTCTTTCTGAACTCTGCTGAGGTCAGCCGAGTCTCCAGCTATGAAAGCTCTCTTCTTGTTCAGAAGAACTTTGAGGTTGCTGGTTCTCCATTGCAAGGACCCCAATGGTAGTGTCTGAACCTGAAGTAGCCCGGAACAGGGTCTGTTAGTTCAGACCAGTCGGTTCACTCCAGGGAATCACACCATCATGGCACCATCAGACCATTTTCTGAAGGTCTTCAAAGTAGCTGGTTGTTTTCTAACCACAGGTGTGTAGGATGGGGAGAACAAGGCTTTGGTCCGACTTTCCCACAGGATGTTGAGCAGAAGTTCTACGTTGTAAGCGTTGGAAACACTGGTGTACACAAAATCAAGAGTCTTACTTTCTCTAGTAGCACATGGAGCATGTTGGAATGCTGAGAGGGTGGAGGAGAAAGAACCATGGTTGAAGTACTCCGTGATGATAAGGAAGGCACCGGTGTAACCAGTATGAATAATACATAACTAAACAACATCTAGAAACAGGTAGAATTCTCTGATTGCTTTCAGATGAAACCTACCCACCTTGATTTCAGTCCCAGTGGAGATCTGGATCCCGTAGCCACCGTTCCCGACCACATCATTCTCCAGAATCTGTCCGTTCCCGCTGAACCTCACACCAAAGCCACTGTTTTCATAGATACCGTTCCCACGCAGCTCCACCCTGCAGTCTTTCTCCACAGTGACGCCTCCCCGGGTGTTCTTCAGGATGCAGTTTGTGACCAGCCGGGTGAGCTGGGAACTCTGGAGCACTGCAATTCCAGTGCCCCGGTTGCTGTTCACAAGGTTTCCAAACACGTTGAGGGCCTCACTGCTCTTCACATACACACCTACCGCTAACAGAGGGAGATAAGAGTGAGACAGAAGAAGACATGTACATTCATTGCTCTATATTTGTTTTGTTAACTGTTTTTTGCCTCTTTTGAGAATAATTGCTTGATAAGTGCAAATCTGGACCACAGACTCTTCCATTCTCTGCAACACTTATAACTAGAACCCACCGTCTTCAAAAAGTCTACACATCCAATGACTTCTATTAAAATACTTTCAAAAAGCTCGCTCCTGGTTGGCAAGATGGTTACCATGCGAGAAGAATACACCAGGTGCCATGTTGAATTTATGGAGCAAAAAATACCAAGATCCGCAAAAAATGGGGACTGAATTGGTAGCATTTTAATGGCACCAGAATGCTATAGGTTCTTGGTGTACTTGGTGTGATGCAGTGAGGTTACCTCCGTTAAAGCTCACGCAGTTGCTTTCCACCAGGGCGACGCTGATGGAGCGACGAGCAGACAGACGCTCATCCTCGCTGTCCAGATCGCTCTCCCAAGCAAACAGCTCCCCTTCCTCGTTAAAGTTCTCTTGCCCCTCTCCTTCTAACCCCCTTCTTTCTCCACCCGCGTCTCCTCCCAGGCCCTCCTGTCCCGCCCAGTTCCCATCACGAGCCTCCATGTTCTCTGAGTCCTTCCTGCAGAACACGGCCAGACCGTACATGCAGTTGTGAGTGATGAAGTTCCCTAAAAGTTGTGGGAGACTGGATGACATGACCCACACACCACAGCCTTTGTTACCTAAGAAAAGCAAAAGAGAAACATCTGAAAGGTAACAGATTGAAATAAATTGTGTACTGTGCTGTGATGACCTACAGTAGACGTGGTTTCCCTCAATCAGCCCACGGCCTCTCTCTCCCACAACCACGCCATCAGAGTAGCCGTAACAGATGTAATTGTTCCTTAAGATGGGGTCACCTCCTCTGCGGATGTCCACACCCCCCCATTGGTTCTCTCTGATCACATTTTCTGGAATGAAAAAGCAGCAGTGTTGTGAATAATGCCGTATAACAGTGTTACTTTTTGAGAACCCCCAACAGTTCAATACATTTAAACTATGGTTGATACTATAATTTCACGACCATAAGGTGCACCGTACTAAAAGGTACAGTCTCAGTTCTGTGTGTCATTACTTGTTATGGGCACAGCCATTTGGGGGATGTTTGAGGTTTTGTTTTTGTCACCCTGTTGTGTTTTTCCCTTACCTCTGCCACCCAGGCTTCCAACCTTCCCCACCTGTTGGCAGTTACAGATGATTGCTACCGTAATTTCACGGCCATAAGGCGCACCTAAAAGTCTCAAATTTTCTTCAAAATGAGCGGTGCGCCTTTTTGTGCGGTGCGCCTTGTGTGTGAGAAAAAGCGGACCTAAAAGAAAACGCCGTGTCCGCGAGGCGGACCTGAAAGAAAACACATGAGAACATTAAAGAGTGAAGTGTGAGCGGCGTGGGAGCGATGGATGACCGAAGGAGACCGCAGTTTCACGAAGGGTGGAAGGCAGCGCCGGGCGAGTTACGCTACAGTTTGCCAATGGATTGTAGATGCTTGGACTAACATGTCTGCTGGTACTGTTATCCGAGCTTTCACAAAAGCTGGTATCCTTTCTGACGAGCCGCACAGTACAGAGAGCGACTTTGACAGCGAGGAGCGAAGATGACCTGCTCTGTTGGATTTTGCGCAGCTGCTCGATTCCGAAACAGAGAATGACGGATTTGAATAAAGACTATTACCGGTAATGTGCTTGTTTATACTACTTAAATAAAGTACAACCAAACTCAGTTTTGCTCCCGATCTATTTTTTAATACGCACATTTGCATGCGTGCGTGAAGTTGTAAGACGGTGTGTGACTGAGACTGCGCCTTTTCGTACGGTGCGCCTTATGTGTGTGTTAAATACAGCAACGGCGCATAAAACTTAGGCTGCGCCTTTTCGTACGGTGCGCCTGATGGCTGTGAAATTACGATAGTTTAAAAAAGGACTACTGCCAAGCTGAGAGTGTACGTCTGCAGCACTCCCTAAAGAAGCTTTTCAGTTGTTGAGATATGGTTAAAGATTGTAAATAAATAGTTTATTCTTCCAAACACCCGACTCTTCCTCTTTCTTCAATTTATCGATTCACTCCTGGGGATCCATTATAACATTCGTCTATGTATCGGCCTAATCCTAGAGTCATAAAATTACTGTATTTAATATATACTGTACATAAGGCACACCTAATCATAGGGCACGGGTTTTATATACAATCGATACAAAGCTCGATGATCCACTGGTTAAGTTCTTCCTCCAACTCGGGGCATCGAGCCGTACGTCTGCAGAAACTTAACTGTGTCCTCTTGCACACAAGTGTGCGTTTTTATAACAGAGCAGGAGGAAAACTGAGTTGGTTGTGCTTTATTTGCACATTGATTACAAAGCACAAACAATTTTAAATCATCAATCAATCATCAATAGAAGCAGAAACTCAGCTTTGTCTTTCATGACCTGTCGGAGCTTGTTTTCCAGCTTCCTCCACTTCCAAACCGTTTATTCAGGAATCATAAATTCTCTGGTGGCTGCTGGATTTCCATGTTCCCTTGCATGGAAGGAGAGGAACATGGAAGTCCATCAGAGGACCTTCAGTTTAAATAGTCTCTCTGACATTTTCAGGATTGTTAAAACAACCATGTTCTGCATAACGCACATACCCGTTCTTTGATATACAATCCACGCCCACACTTCCCCCTTTAATTTCCTCACGGTGTTCTCTACTATGTCTGCCTTCTACAACAACACACACCGAGGGCGCACTGCACATAGGGCGTGCTGCACATTTTGAAGAAAATCAAAGACCTTAATGTGTGCCTTATGGTTGTGAAAATACGGAAAATAATTAAAATTTGTTTTTTAAAACCTGTTTTAAAAATAAAAAAAAAGGCCTGACACATACCGGACCAATTTCACATCTGTCATTGTTTTCTAAAGTCATTTAATGTGGTTTTTACTGTTGGAGAAAAACTTTTCTGGAATCTGTCAGTCCTTGTTTTGATTAAACTGAATTTCCTTCTAATAATTGCGATAAATAATTAAAATAACTTACAGTCACATTTGTTTTTATGCTTCCGCTGCCATGGTCCAAAAACATCAAACTTTAAGGCCATTTAACTGAAACATCTTTCAGAAGTGTACAATAACTGAAAAATAATGGACACTAGGCAGCCAATCAAATAGAATCTCATCATTTAAAGAGTTCCACACCTGTTATCATCCCCCTGCCGTTCTCATTGATGGCAATCCCTGCTGCTTGGCCCTGGAAAATGTGATTCCCACTAAAAAAAAAAAAGTAAACAAGAAACACAAAAATGATTCAGTGCAGAAACACATTAAGAGATTTTTCAAATTGAAACAGGTTTTCATAAATTCAGTTGTGCAAAGACACACTGATAGGACTTGTTGTTATAAACAGATGTACTGAAAATAAAAAATGTTGGGGTGAGGCGATAGCTCAGTGATAGAACGTTCGCCCTTGGACCAAAAGTTCTCTGGAAATTTGGGGAATAGAATCCCACTGATCTCATGGCTATGTGTCCTTGGGGAAGACAGTTATCCCCTGTTTCTACCACCATTGGCACCATCGTGGCAGCCTGCTTCAATGTAATGCAACACATAAATTTTCCCGTTGAGGGGTAAATAAAGCATACTTCTCTCTCGCTCTTAAAACCCTCGGCCAATCATTTCTGGATGGTGAATAAAACTCATTAGCCAGTCAATCACTCTAACATTCTGGTTTCAGCAGTGAGTCCATATTTTTATTGGTTAGAGATGCAAACGCAGAAGAAACCTGAAAAAAATCAAACGAGTGGAGGGACAGCCTTTTGGTGTGTGTAGCTTCACAGGAGAATGTCAGACAAGCAACCTTTAGAGGTGTGGAAGCTGGTCTGAACAGGGTCAGTGGAAGACAAGCCCAGAGCAGAAGGAGACAAAGAGGGCAAAAAACCCCCCGTTGGCCTTCCTCAAAAGAAGAAAAAAAACAGATAGTATGAATAACATAGAATTAAACAGAGTCTAACATACTGTACCTCACCACAGGATTCCCGCTGAACAGGATGTACACACCGGCTTCTTTATTGTTATAGATCCAGTTGCTCCGAATTGAACCTTTTCCATTGCCGAGAACAACAATCCCAGAACGTAAACCACTATGTATTCTGTTGCACTGTGGAAAAAAAAAAAAAGGTTAAACCAATCTCGCGAAAGAATGAGATCATGGATACAAGCGACCGAAATGAGCTTCCTCCGCAGGGTGCCTGGGTTCTCAGTCAGAGATCGAGTGAGGAGTTCAATCATCCGGGAGGAGGTTGGCGTCGAGCCGCTACTCCTCCAGGTTGAGAAAAGCCAGATGCGGTGGTTGGGCCATCTGGTCAGGATGCCTCCTGAGCGCCTCGCTGGTAAGGTGTGGTCTCCTGTGGTATGGTCTCCTGTGGTCACCAGCTGTGGGTGGTGACTGAAAGAATAAAATTGTGGATACAAGCGGCCGAAATAAGGTTCCTCCGCAGGGTAGCTGGGCTCTCACTCAGAGATCGGGTGAGGAGCTTTACCATTCAGGAGGAGGTCGGTGTCGAACCGCTCCTCCTCCAGGTCAAGAGGAGCCAGATGGGGTAGTTCGGGCATCTGGTCAGGATGCCCCCTGAGCACCTCGCTGGTAAGGTGTTTAGGGCACATCCCACCGGGAGGAGACCAAGAGGAACCCACTGGAGAGATTATGTCTTACAGCTGGCAGGGGAACGACTTGGGATTCTTCCAGGTGAACTGGAGGATACAGCCGGAGTGAGAGAAGCCTGGGCTTCCAGTCTGAGGCTCCGTGACTCGACCCCAGATAAGCGGAAGACGACGGAACGGAAATTAATTGTAAAGTTTTTGTGCCATATTTAACATTTTTTATGCTTGCTTTGAAAAAATGTGTATTGATTGTTGAAACATAAGAACATTTTCAGGTGATGAGGACTTTATTCAAATGTAAAATAAAAAAATGACAATGGTGGGAGAAACGGGCGGGTGGCGGGGTTTTCTGTCTTTTCTAAGTACCCTAGAAAGGAACTCCGTGGCAATTGAACCCTAATTAATCTAAGCCTATTAATTAGTGGCATTTAAAGACACGTGTACAAAATGTTTATTCCTAAGACATAAAATGCTGTTAGTAAACTGCGTTTAAAGACTACGGTAAAAACCTTTTTGGTACGTTTAGATGTGCGTAAAATACTGGACTTAGCTAATAATTTGAATATCTCTGTGTCCCTAACAAACGACACTCCTGGTGACAGCTGATCCAAAACATTTAGTTCTTAAACATTCATTCATCTTCTGAACTGTCCATCTATGACAGGGTTGAGGGGGGTGCCGGAGCCTCCTCAGAATACTGGATAAAAACATGTGCAGCACTGGTTGCAGGGTTGTGTTTTTTTTTTACCAGAATGGTTGGGTTTGCTCCTTTCCGAATGTCCAGCCCGGCCTCGCCATTGGAGTGGATGTTGTTCTCTGCAATGAGACCCTGAGCAGAAAGACGCAGGAACACACCTGACGCACGGCACTCACACACCTCATTCCTCAGCATCACGATCTAGAAGGAGGGGAGAGATAGAAGATTAGCTCAGGTATCAGTCTGAGCAGGAAACTACTGAATAACTCATGATGTAAGCCACTTTCTGAACTTGATATGTACTTCGGATTTCTTGGGGCCTCATTTAGAATCCCTACGGCCAAATCTGTGTACGCAGAGCATGGTATGAAGGTGATGGAGTGTGTGGATTATTAAGTAACTCTAAGCAAAGTCAGAAGCTGCTATATTCAAATCCCAAACATGGGGAAAAGATGACACTTGTGGACAGAGCCTGAAGTGAATTGAGGACAGTGAAATGAAGCTTTTGAAGCATCGAGGAAACAATTAAAATAGGTCATAAAAAATTGAGTCACATGATGAACAAGATGGTTGATTAAGATAAACTCATTGTCAACGTTGAATTCATTTTTAAACCATGGGCTGTCACACACATGGTTCTACTTAATATTTCACATCCAGCACAAAAACATAAATAATAATTATAATAATATAATTAAAATATCAAGTTCTAAATTACTCCAGTGGTTGACATGGATTCCTGGTGTGCTGCTTGTTTATTTGTCACTACTTTAAAATTGGACCATTTTTCTTTACATTCACTGACACATTAGTGTGTGTCAGTTTCAGAGTTGCCGTGGTGACCGCCTCCCTTTTTCTTGTCAACGATGCCACAACAGCTGCACACTGGCAACTACTCACCATTGTGCACAAGTAATGCCCTTAGCTCTTTTGAGGACTATTGCAAATGCATCACGTCATTTGGATGACTTAGAGGAGGGGTCAGGACAGGATGGGTTTTGAGTTGGCTTTGGCATGAGATCTATCACAAGTGTGATTTATGAACCTTACATTGTGTAAAATGTATGGTCACCAAGCTGTGGGTGGTGACCGAAAGAATGAAATTGTGGATACAAGCGGCCGAAATGAGCTTCCTCCGCAGGGTGGCTGAGCTCTCACCCAGAGATCAGGTGAGGAGTTTTACCATCCAGGAGGAGCTCGGTGTCGAGCCACTCCTCCTCCAGGTCAAGAGGAGCCATCTGGTCAGGATGCCCCCCGAGCGCCTCGCTGGTAAGGTGTTTAGGGCACGTCCCACCGGGAGGAGACCAGGAGGCAGACCCCAGACCTACTGGAGAGACTATGTCTCACAGCTGGCAGGGGAATGACTCTGGATCCTTCCGGGTGAGCTGGATGATGCAGCTGGGGTAAGAGAAGACTGGGCTTCCAGTCTGAGGCTGTTGCCCCCGTGACATAGCTGAGCAAAACGCTTGCTCTGCTTTAAAGCTCATTATCCTTTTTAAATGAGACCCTTTGGACTTTATACTTAAACCTGAGACACGAGCAGTTAATCAGAAAGGAAAAAGAGTTTGCTTTACGGTGGAGTTCTGGATGCAGCGGACGGCGTAGTTCAACCCTCGGAAAACGTTCTCCTCCAGGCGGACGTGCCCATAGTTGGACACATGCACGCCACCCTTCCCATCCCTGAAGAGGCAGCGTCTGAGGATGCAGCCCAGCGTTGACGATGCCAGTGTCAGGGCCTCGGGATCTCGTTCCAGCTCCTGCTGCAGGCTGAGATGCTCTGGAGTTCCAGACGGAGGCTCAGCTGATGATGCAGGAGGCACTGAGCCGTCTGCCCGCTGCTTCAGCAGGTGGGCCAAGCCATGCTTTTCACACGGGATCTTAAAATATGCTGCACGCAGCTTTTTAGCGTTCTCACTTTCTCCCACATCTTGGTGTTCCTCTCCATCACTGTGTTCTCCATCAGTCCATCCATCTTCTATAACAGTGCCCTCTGACCTCCTCTTCCACTCCTCCATGCTCACATGCTCCTTCTTCACATGCTCGCCTGAAGGCTGCGTCTCTTCAGCAGAGGCTGATGGGAAAGTCCTAGCCAGGGCAGCCAGATGTTTACATGCCCAGTTCCTCTCTGACACCGGAGGACCTTCCACACTTACGGAGGCCGTATCGCTCCCGGAGAAGTCACAGCTATCCAGCAAGCTTAGAACTACACCCAGCAGGTGGGCAGAGCTGCCTTGGGAGAAAGAGCAGAACCGAGCTTGGCAGGTCCCAGGGCCACGGATCTGCAACTGGGCTCCTTCAAAATTACAGTTGTCTAGCTGGATGTGACCCCAAGATGTCTGAAAGAGAATAAAGAGAGAATTAAAAAGATCAAGCAGTTTTTTTTGGTCACTTTGATGCAATTCTTACGTTTGCACGACACTTAGTGCAAACTGAAAAACCTGGTTTTTCAGTTAAATTTGAAAAAAAATGACTGTATTTTTACTGAGTTAATTGGCTAAAAGACATCAAATATGTTTAAATTTTTACAGCGGATGCTTTAAACATGTCCAATCAGGACACAGGATTGTGTAAAAATATTATAAACACAAACTTTGTTTTTTAGGTTGATCTGTCTATTTTGTACTGGGGGAGACGGTGGCTCAGTGGTGGAGCATTTGCCCGCGGACTGAAAGTTAACTGGAAGTTTGCAGGTTCAATTCCCACTAAGTTCATGGGTAGGGGTCCTTGTAAAGATACCGAACCCCCTGTTTCTCCCTCCATTGGTGCCGTCGTGGCAGCCTACTGCGATGTAGTAGTGCAGTGAACAAATTTCTTTGGTGAGGGATGAATAAAGTATGTAAAAATATAAATAAATAAGTGCACTGCATCCAGACGTTCCTCTCTGATTCATTCCTGCACGTCCAGACCAGACTTTCCTGAGTTCATTTTGACAGATTTTAGTAAGTGAATGTCAGAAAAGCAGAACCAATGTTCTGCTTTTCTGACATGCTAGAACATGCTAGAAAAAGTAACTACAAAATGTCCAAATGCATTTGCAAATTGATGAAAGTGGGCCTCAGAGCTTGAAATATCCACATCACTTGTGGCTGATTCCTGGCTTTGTTGCCCTGTGGTGTTCATCTCACCCCTAATTCCTTTTAACTGAGCTCCAAGCTACCACTCATTTCCATCAGGATGAAGCCCATCTGCTGGTTTCTTGAAATATAAAGCCATAGACGTTGATTAGCTAAGATTTAATTACAGTAATGAATTAATTAAGCGGATTATCTGTCTGTCCTGAGAGCAGAATGGAGGTCTTAGGGCAGGAATGTTCCAAGTTGTTTGGTTAGATCAGTCATTGTTGAACTGGTTTTACTGCGTGAACCTCGTTGAGACGACTGGACAATAAGACTGAATTGAAAGTATTGACAATCGGCCACAATGATGATGAACACATGAGAATAATTTTCTTCAAAATGCTTCAGAATGACAGAGAAAAAGGTGTAGAAGCTTCACCTTGTAGACAACAGTGGAGAACCAGGGTGGCATGAAGACCAGGTTACAGAGCCTGGCAGTGGGGCACTGCTGCTCCATGCAGACCAGCAGGGCCACCTCGCCAAGCCGACCCAGACCCACCAGCTCCACGGGCACCTTCAGCGTCACCTCTGCCTGCTCCTCGTATACCCCTGGATGGAGAACCACACGATCATATGGCCCCACCACCCCTAGAGCTCCTCGTAGGGTCTCAAACTCACACCCAGCCCCCACATGCCAAACCCTGCGGTCTTTTCTCCTTCTGAAGAAAAGAAGACAAGCAGAGGACTGGAGCTCGGGTCCATTCCGGGTCCAGGTACGGATGGCCAGGGCGTGCTGCTTTAGAGCTTCCCTCCAGGAGGGGGGTTCCAGATGGGGCTGACTGGGCCAGTTAGGGTGCCTGCACTCTGAGCATCCCAGACACAGCTGCCTCCAGCGGGTCTTATCCAGGGACAGGATGAGCTCCCTCCAGGCCCTGCATACCTGGCAGCAGCGGCCCAGCTCAGCCAGGGGCAGGTAGGCCAGGATCACCCTCCACAGCTCCACGGGGAGGCTACCCATCTCCATGGCAACGGAGCACAGGCAGGCGGGGGCACCTGGAAACAGCGCATGCGCGATTACAACAACAGAAACAGCTCATTCTTACATAAGAATAATAAAAAGATCTGAGACAAAAAAGCAGCAGTTTACAGGTTTTTCATGAAGAAAGTTTCTTCACACAGCTAGACGAGCTGTTTGAATTTAAGTTAACCGCTCGTTGCCTCCACACAGCTCTACTTACCTTTCAGCAGTTAGCCATGTCCGGATGGATGTTTCCATCATCCGTTACATGTGCCACATCCTCTCCGCCATGCACGAGCTCTGTAGTCCTCATACCACACAGTAAAACAGGGTAAGAAGCAGAGATCTCCATCTTCCGCTTGCACACAGTGGGCGTTCACAGAGGGAGGAACAAGGACGATCTGCATAAGCTGCAGTGGGAAAGGGAGAGAAAAAAGTGCAAAAGAGTTTAAAAATACAGAAAATAGGAGAGAACAAAAAGTAAAAGAATTTAAAAACTGAAAAACGCAAAGAATAGTCAGAAAGAGTTTTTTCCCCCTGCTTGCAATTCTAGTGCCTATCCACTAGATGGCGGACGCGTTGCTGTTTAGATAAATTTCAGAAATATTTGATGTTTTTTTACAATTTTGTCGGGGTTTTGTAAGTTTTTTCAGTCAAATATATATATTTTTACTGCTTCCTTTTTTCTCACAATTTCGCTGAATGTAATTTATCATAACGGCAGCACGGTGGCGCAGTGGGTAGCACAGTGGCCTCACAGCAAGAAGGTCGTGGGTTCAAGTCCCGGGTGGGGGCGAGGCTTGGAACACTGTCCTTTCTGAGTTTGCATGTTCTCCCCGTGTTTGAGTGGGTTTACTCCGGTTTCCTCCCACCCTCCAAAGACATGCATGCTAGGTTGATTGGCCGGTGCGAAAATTGTCCCTAGGAATGAATGTGTCTGTGGATGGTTGTATGTGTGTGGCGACCTGTTCGGGGTGTATCCGCCTTAAATCAACGATTTAAGGCGAAGGGCAGAATGCAAGATGGAAGCCATTTTAAGTGATTTCCCGGGTGGCTTGGAACGCCTCGCCCCCACCTGGGACTTGAATCCCGGGGTTGTACCCCCCGCAACCCCGAAAGGGACTGACGGACAAGAAGATGACTGACTAATTTATCATAACATGTAATTTAAGCAGCAGACGGGTTTCATCCAGACATAGAAATAAATGTGACGTCTACCGTCCATCCCTAACGGATTGGATGGGGTCCCCGGAGAATATCGCGGCTGATTTAAAGCGAGAGACAGGATAAACCACGAACAGGTTGCAAGTCTGTTGGGGGAGGGGAGTGGGACACTCATTCCTAGGGGCAATTTTATAGTGGCCAATCAACCTAATGTGCATGTTTCTAGAGGGTGGGAGGCAGGGCTGTGGCTAGCCATTTTGATACCCTAAGCACAAATAAATTTTAGTGCCCCCCCCACCCCATAATGTCAAACGATTTACATGTAAATCATGTAAGTCTGGAGGAGATAAGGACTTGGATGACCAACAATTTTCTCCAGCTCAACATCAGCAAGATGGAAGCCATTTTAATCATTACACTTCACCAGATCAAAACATCCTCCATTTCAAGCATTCTGGTTTCTGGTCACAACATACCACTCTCCTCCTCTGTAACAAACCTTGGTGTAAAAATTGACTGCAACCTTACATTTGACCATCGTGTACGTCACCTCCGCAAAGTTTCTTTCTCACATCTGAGAAACATTACCAGGCTCCGCCCCTCACTCACCCACGCCGCGGCTGAAAAACTGATCCATAACGTTACGTATCTCCTCCAGGCTCGGCTACTGTAATGCCCTCCTCATTGGTACTCCTGGCAGGAGCCTTGAGAAGCTTCAGCACATCCAAAACTGCGCTGCCAGGGTCCTGATGAGGTGGCAAAAATTTGACCACATCACCCCTGTTCTCAAATCACTTCACTGGCTTCCCATCCGTTTCAGAATTAACTACAAAATCTGCCTCATCACCTACCAATGTGTCCATGGGATTGGCCCAACTTACCTCACTGAGCTCCTCTCCCCACACATCAACCCAAGACACCTTCGCTCAAATTCCACCCACTGCCTCCACCAGCCCAGGACCAGGCTGACCACAATAGGGGACAGAGCCTTCCAGGCCGTTGCCCCGCGACTCTGGAATGAGCTCCCAGAACTCCTCAGGGCCCCACAAAGTGTGGACACTTTCAAAAAAGGCCTATAGAGGCCTATTTTTCATAAGGCTTTTAATTTTTTACTTTATGGTTCTTTGTTTTCTGAAAGTAGATTTTCGTTTTTAAATTGTTTTTATTGTTTTGACCTTGCCTAGTTTTTATGTAGTGCTTTGGGATTTTTTTTTTAAATGTAAGGCGCATTATAAATAAAAAGTATTATTATTGTTATTAAACTATTCATAAAGACTTTCTGAACAGAGAAGTAATCATTTGCTGTTGGTCCCCACACAGATCACACTTGTCACCCAGCAAATATTTGTTGAATATGCAACCTTAAAAAAATCATGCTGTACATTAGCTGATAACTACTTTTCAATAATTTTATCTACCCCAAAGTCAAACTAACAAGCTAGCTGCATGATTTAAATGTATATCTTGAATAATTAGCTATTACAGCAGCCATTCTTGACATGGCTACCCACTAGCGTAAAGCTGCAGACAGTGCTAGTGATATTACCTTATTAATGCAACATCACATCAATCATACCGAAAATACTAAAAGTTTAAAACACGCACTGACTTGATGTTGATGTATTGATTTGTTTTCTTTTCTTTTTTTCTGCTCCCAATTCTTGGATGTATTTTCGCAACACCATGACGTCTTGTGTTCCGTAACATGTGCGACTGCGACGCAACACGGAAAACGGAGCGGCGCGTTTCATTTTCTTGTTTTTTGTCTTTAACACCATTTTTTTAAAATCTAATTTTAGCTTGCATTTTTGTGGGGTTTTAAACTCATAAAGAGCAAAACTTTGAAACTTTGAAGAAGTCCTCAATCACAAAATAACATTCTCAAAGGACTTCACATAGTAGACAGAAAGAAAAAACAGAAAACACAAAATGAATCAATATAAATACACTAAAACAAAATGAACAATCTTAGAACATTCCTGTCTGTTAGACCTTCCTCCTTGCTTTGGAAGAACTTCAAACAGCACTTTAAAAAGATAAAACCTGACGGGGATCCACAGGAAGTAGGGATTCCACCTCCTGGACGAGCAGCCCATGTATCTCTAGTTTTGTCTTCTGTAGCGCTTATCCCTCATAGGGTCACTAGGAGTGCCAGAGGCTGTCCCGGCTGATAAAATGTCAGGAAGCAGAAAATGCCCAGCAGTGTTGTTTTTGTCAACGATGACAAAAACTAAATGATTTTGTTGACGAAGCATTTTTTCATGACGATGACGTAACGATAATGAAGTACATGCAACATTTTGGTAACGAAAATGTGACGAGACGTTTGCAAGTTTCTGTTGACGAGACGAAAATGTAACGAAATAGGCGTCAGACTTTTACATTTCTGTCTGTGAAAAGAAATAGCACAGTGGATGCATCTGTCTCTCACGGCGGCACGCCCCCCACAATGCTGCACGTTCACACCGTCTACACAACACACCTGCAGCCATGAGGAAGTCACACAATTTCAATTCAATTTTATTTGTATAGCCCAAAATCACAGAATGTCCGTCTCAATGGGCTTCACAAGAAAATGAGGAATGTATCAACACAAATACACAACAAGAAAAATAACTAACAAATGCTAACTAAACAAGACTAGCACATTAATGCACTTAGACTCTCCTTCTCGGTGAGGAAAAACTCCTAAAAAATCCATCAGTGGGGAAAAATAAGAAACCTCATGGGGATCCACGTGAAAGAGAGATCCCTCCCCCGGGACGAGCAAACAATGTGTCAAAGATTATTGTTTAAATATTAGCTTATTCTAATCTACAGCTAAATATCTAAAGAAGTCAATAAATGTTCTTCATCCTGATGGAAACACACACCATGGTGAAAACAGTAACAAAGAGGCTTGGTGGTTAGAAACTTAAAGTTTTCCACATATTTTGCGCAAACAGCATACTAACTTCAAGCTAATGCTAGCTTGTTGACGCTGCTAACTTCCTTTAGTTAGCTTGGTTGCTCTAGCGACTGATGTAAAGACACAATGCAATGTTTACTTTGTTTACAGGGTGTTGAGCAGGTGTCATTTTTAATTATTCATAAGTTACAACGTTCCTGACTCACTGAAGAATTTGTATTTATTTTACGTTGTTTTACAGTGTTTGCTGTTTTTGCGCAAGCCAAAGCTCGGCAGAGTTTTTTTTTTTTTTAAACAAATAACCTGCATCATTCTCGGTAATACAGACACGATTGTTAAAGTAAGTTGTTATTGTTTTTTTTTTTGTTTTTTTTACACTGAAACTAGACTAAAAACGTTCTAAGTCTTCCCTGACTAAAACTGGACAAAAACTCTTTTGGGTTTTTGTTGACTAAAATGAAAATATAAAGAAATGACGAAAACATGACTAAAACTTAAATTAATTTTCGTCCATTTAAGTTTTAGTGGACAAAAATTAACTTAAGTTTTAGTCGTGTTTTCGTCATTTCTTTATATTTACGGGCTGTCCGATCTTTGTACGACCAGAGCCAGAGCTTGGTCTGTATAGTCGATTCCATTTCCAGTGAGAGTTGGACTCCGCCAAGGCTGCCCTTTGTCACTGATTCTGTTCATCACCTTTATGGACAGAATATCTAGGCGCAGGTGACCTCAGGATCGGATCTCTGCTTTTTGCGGATGATGTGGTCCTGTTGGCTTCATCGGACCATGATCTCCAGCTTTCGCTAGATCGATTTGCTGCCGAGTGTGAAGCGGCCGGGATGGGAATTAGCGCCTCCAAATCCGAGTCCATGGTCCTCGCCTGGAAAAGGGTGGAATGCCCCCTGCGGGTCAGGGACAGGGTCCTGCCCCAAGTGGAGGAGTTTAAGTATCTCGGGGTCTGTGGGGGAACGATGGAGCGGGAGATCGACAGGCGGATCGGTGCGGCATAAGCAATAACTAGGACGCTGCATTGGTCCGTCGTGGTAAAGAGAAAGCTGAGCCGAAAAGCAAAGCTCTTGATTTACAAGTCGATCTATGTTCCAACCCTCACCTATGGTCACCAGCTGTGGGTGGTGACCGAAAGAATGAGATCGCGGGTACAAGCGGCCGAAATGAGCTTCCTCCGCAGGGTGGCTGGGCTCTCACTCAGAGATCGGGTGAGGAGATCTGCCATCCGGGAGGAGCTCGTGTCGAGCTGCTCCTCCTCCAGGTCGAGAGGAGCCAGATGGGGTGGTTCGGGCATCTGGTCAGGATGCCCCCGGAGCGCCTCGCAGGCGAGGTGTTTCGGGCACGTCCCACCGGGAGGAGACCAAGGGGCAGACCCCGGACCTGCTGGAGAGACTATGTCTCACGGCTGGCCGGGGAAAGACTTGGGATCCTTCCGGGTGAGCTGGAGATTGCAGCCGGGGAGAGAGAGGCCCGGACTGCCCGTTTGAGGCTGTTGCCCCCGCGACCCGACCCCGGAACAAGCGGAAGATGACGGAACGGAATTTTCGTCCAAAGGGAGTTCAGGGTGGTATGGCTGTAAGCGAGAGAAGGGGTGATCAAATCAGCTTTTAAAGCTGTCAGAAAAGCCACTGCTCTCTTTTTTTTTTTTCCTACCACCCGCACCACCCACGCAGGAAATAAATCATTTTCTTTTTTCCCCACTAGGTGTCTTGAATTAACTCTGTGAGCAATCGCTTGTGTGTTAAAGTGTCCCATTTTCCTCTTGTTTGAATGAAGAAACAAGTCTCCAAAAGTAGAAAAAAGAAAAAAAAAAAAAAGAGAGCAAGGACTTAAAGTTTAACTTAAAGTTCTAACTTTAACTCTCCTTTTTCTCCTCTTTCTTAAAGTTTAATAGAGACAACAAAAATCAGATAAGAAAAATAAAAAGACATCTGCTAAAAGACCAGTGCAAAATGGAGACAGAAACTGTCAATGAATGCTACAAACAATAAATAGTAACAGTGGTAAAAATATAATGACATAAAATAAATTTGATCGCTTGACTGCCCACAAGGTTGCATCGATGCAGCGACCGGCTGTGCAGGAACCACAACAAGAACAGGCGCTGCCAACGCCTCGGGTTGAATGGGCCAGTCCCTCGGTTGTGGTTTTTCTTCATCTAACCTGTAAAAATTGAAACGTACATTTATTGATAATCGATTTATTTGTAACATAATTCCTTCCTTATTTACTTGTGAAATAATGAGTTTTCAGAACTTACCTCTGCTTCTGACCACGTCTACTCCCAGCGACATGCGGAAGACTCAAGTACTGCACCTGAGGTCGATCTGGTGGTGGTAGGGATGTTGGCAGGGCTGGAGCTTTAGGCATCGGTTTACCTGAAAGCACTTTCTGCAGGGGCATCAACTTTCGGTGTTACTGTCGCTCTTAAATTGGCCTTTTTCTCTTCCCGTGCAATGAATGTTGATATTGATTTTGCGTTGAGATTGGGAAGAGGAATGGAGAGTCTACTGAGTGCATAGTCGTCTCTGACTCTGTCTACAATCCTTTTATACAAGGATTTGATCGTGGTCGTCACTTTACTAGGAGAGGAGAAGAGACTGGCTGGCGGACGGTTCTTCAGCATCTTGATGATGAGGTACAGAAGACAGCTGTCCTCAGTCACCTGCGCTGCCTGAGGGTACCTCATCCATGAAAATTTTGTCTTCTGTGCGGCTCTACTCTCAGGGGTGTCTGCACCCAGGCATCGGCCAAACAGGGTGTAGCCCCACCTGGATTCATGTTGTTTGGTAAAATTGGCAGCAGACCTGTCATGCTCTTGAAAGGCCCCACCTGCAGTGGTAATCTTCCTTCTTAAATCAGCTGGCACTAAGTGGTGGTCATCGTTGTCAGCCAATTCAAGACGAAGTAAGGCTAACGCTTCCACCTCCTGCAGCCCGGGAAGATGTAGATGGCTTTGCGTCATCAGCACATCCTGCAGAGCAGGGCTGTCAACCTCATGCTTCAGCTCGTCCTGAGTGAAAACAGCATGTTCGTAATTGACGCGGTCAATGGGGTCCTCCTCTGACTCTTCCGGCACATCTACGCCCTCATCTTCCAGCTCATCTTCACTTTGCTCTGTCGACTCCTCTTCCCGAGACTGCTCTTCCTCAACTGCAAATATGTAATGAGAAACAAAATACCAATCACCAATTCATCCAGGCATTAACACCAAACCACCGCAGACTCGCACATGCACAGTTATTATCACCGTGTGACATGAAAGATCTCTTTGTTTTAAATAACACTAAAAGTTGTTGTTTTTTTACCATATTTACTATCAATGGTAGAAAATACACAAAATGAATAAGGAGTAATTTACTTTGAATGCAAGCGTATTGACATATTGCGAAATCTAGTTTACATTGCTGGGCATAGTAATCTTTGGCAGTGAAGCTGGTAGATTGGTACATGGCGTATTCCACGCCAAGAAGTTCCTCCTCATCCAGGTCATTGTATCCAGCGGGGTAGGGCAAAGGGGCCGCAAAGTTGGGCTCCATGACATGATTCTTTCCAAAAAGAACTTCGGCTTGCTGATTAAGGTGTTGTATTTGTTGCGGATCGACGCACGATGTCTGTCGACCCTGACCACCAGCGACCCGGAGTGACTCCATGCGACTGTTCCACTGCACAGCAAATGCCATCAGATACACCTGAAATACAGAATCATTTCTGAATTATTGCTACGCTAAATAGATGTAGCGAAACCAAACTAAATCCACGAGACACGTTGTATTGTCAAGAAAAAGCTTGAATCAGTTTTATTACTTACCTGGAATGGCATAACCCCACATCTTTGTGAGGGAATGGCATTGTACAGGTGTGAGTGCAACCCCTCCAAGGAGTTGCTGCCTCGACGGCACTTGTAGTGGTTCAGCTGAACACCATTAAGCTGCACCACCTTCACAGACACGTACAGCTGTAGACCAGGGGGATCCTGTAGAACACAACAAATTGCTGGGTCAAATTTTTTATTCTGGTGTTTATTTAAATGGTGCCACCACAGTTTAAATGGTTTTACAATGATTGCAGCAAAGATATAAACCCACCTGCATACAACCAAGGTGTTTGCTTGCAGTAGCCCAGTGAGCATCAACAGCCTCAGGTGATTTAAACAGGTGGATTCTATCTATGTCAAGTCCTGCAGGTCCCTTGAATTCAGCAATGATGTACTCGATTGCTGAAGCTGTCTCCTCTAACATTTATTTATGTTTACTGTATATTTGCCTTAAAAATGTGAAATCACATCCCAGTAAAAAAATAAATAAGAAAAGCCTCTTCTTAAAAATGCATTTTGGTCTTTATTTTCAAAATGAAGTTGTAACTAGTCATGTAACTTTTCAGTTCAGAAAAAGTCAATTTGTTTAAATGAATATTACAGTCACCTCGACTCCACGGGTAACACGTCTTAAGTAAGCCCGGATCTGGTGAGGCTTAAGGAAAGCCATTATGTCATAGTCCGAATATTTGCCATACAACTGTTGGCTGCCATTCCTGACTGCCTTGACTAGGATGTCCTCTTTGTTGTAGGCCAGCGCTGCTCCTGCCAAGCCACTCATGAAAACCCCAAACTTGGCATGGCTCTGTTTAATGACAACAGCCTCCCAGCGGTGAAGCCAGTGCCGAATGTCCAGTCTGATGACTGTACCTTTCAGCACCCAGTCACCAAATAGATTCGCCAGAAAGCCTGAACCACTGTCTCTGAAATGTCAACAACATACACAGCACGTGGTTTATGTGAAAGGTGATAGGTAGCAGTGCCCGTTTCATGTACATAGCAATAAAATGACACATTTTCTTAGTGACTTTATGAAATTGTAATAACGTACCGACAACAGTTGTTGTCTGCATAGATGACGGATGGTGCTGGAGCCCTGGCTCGTTGAAACCGGGCGATCAGACCTTTAGCCATCCGTTTGTAGCACCCTTCAGACTCGGCCGCCACCACCACTGTGTTGAGGAACTGGCCCCACTCGTTCAACACACTGGTGATATACTGCATGGTGCCCTGGCCATCACCGTATATCTTCTTGAGAACCTGAAAAACCCAAAGCGCGACTTGAATTTAATCTTTCCATCCTGTAAAAATTCTATGCATTACAACGTATTCTTATTCAGCTTGACTATCAAGGATTAAGAATAGAAGTCATACTATATATATATCTTTTTTGTACCGTCAATGCAAAGGATCTCTCCAGTCGTACTGAGAATGGAGGCTCTGTACACAGGCTTTTTTTCCCTCTCCATAATCATATCCGCACGCCTCAGAATACGGGCAGATGGAAGAGGAGACCGGGGGACGGGCGGAGTATAAGTTCCCGCAGCTTTTGTAAAGGGCAAAATGCTCCTCTGTGAGGAATCCGATCCAGCTGTGTGGGTTTCGTACAGCAGAGTCTGGTATAGGTCGCGGCGCTCCGCATACCATTCATCATGGCCCTGCTGCTGCAGCAGTCTCTGCACTTTGCTCATGGAGATGCTGTTGAGTCGGTCATTTAGCAAGGTAACCACACCTTTGTCTACTGCACGCTTCCCACACAATATGGCAGGAAACATGCTTCTTATGGCTGGGGCAAGGTTCATTAGAATTTTAGGACTGTATGCCAACCAGATGTATTGTTGCATATGGTCATTGCCCTCATCTTCACTGTCTGCAAAACTTTGCGTCTCGCTTGCTGCCTGTCTCAGCTTTTCACAGTGTGAACATTTCAGCTTCTCTGTTAGCAGTATGTAATTGTATTTCATGCCACACACTTGCCTGGCATAACTGCCAAATCCTTTCTTCTCCAGGTAATTACCTGGCAGCGCGGGACAGTTGAAGTTAGGGCAACGAATTTTGGCTTGCATCACACCAACTGGTCTCCAGAAAAAGGCAGGGGTGGTAAAGAAAGCCATCATGTTGGGCAGTCCTCCCTTGACGGATGTAGGAGGAGGATGAAACTCCATCTTCTCCTTTAGAAGCTTCCTTTGCACTGTCACTCCTTTTACATTTTTGTATGTGGAAGGACACTCAAATAGACCGTACGTCTCATCACATTTCAGCCACTTGATGTTAGGAGGAGCTATACCAAGAGCTTGGACAGACGCAGGTGGTTGCTCCCAGTATTTCTGCCAGCCCTCCAGCAGGAGGCCACCAGCTTCTGAGGCACAGGTGGTGTCAACAAAGTGAGATGATGTTCCCTGAGATGTACTGGGCTGGCTGACAGAGCCCTGACTCACAGCTGGAAGGAGCTCCTCCCAGGTGGTAAGCTGTGTGGACACTGGCACCTCGGATTCATCAAGGACATTCTCTAAAAACAAACGCCGCAAAAATATAATAAGTAAACAAATTCAAAGAATGAATAAAAAAACATATGCCTTTTTTCTTAAACACACAACAATTTCTGACATTGAGATGAAAGCATAGATTTGATTAGCAGCAAAGTGGTAATTAGATAACACACAGGCGTGCCTTTCTGTGTTTTTAGACGTAACGTTAGAGACCACCCCACGAATGAAGTTATTTGAAACAAAGATTCTAGTGAAGCGTTGCCACTCAAAAAATGAGTTAAGAGACAGACAGAAAATAAAAGACCACTGTTGTGATAGTTTTATCTGTTAATTCTAACAAGAACAATTAAACACGATAGAAGAGCATTAGCAGTGAAACTAAAAGTGAAATACTAAAACTACTCACAAACAAGCAATACAGATGACAAAAACTCTCACCATGTAGAAACAATTCTATTATGTCTGCCAAAGGCAATCCACTGTAAGGTAAGCATCATCATATGGTCACCATAACACAGTAACATCCTTTTCAAACTTCTTTGTTTAGATAAATACATGGAATTCTTAAACTCATTATTTAAAATGTTACATGAGTGTAAAATATGTTGTTTTGATAGTCTTACCGGCAGCAGCCAACAATTCAGCATCACTGACAGAGTCAGAATTCTGCTGGCATTTGGAAAGAGAAGATTCTGGTTTCTTTTGTTCATTCTTCTGTGAAAGTACAAACACACACATATATAAATATGTATGATATACTCATAGAAAGATTTTACTAACTATTACTAACCATTGCTCAACATTTTTTTAGGGCTGAAACAACTAATCAAATTAATCGATTATAATCGATTATTGAAATAGTTGTCGACTAATTTAGTCATCGATTAATCGTTTAGAAAGTTTTTGCTGTCAACTGCACTTAATATTACACAACTTGATTGTTTTTTGTGTATTTTTTCTCATGTTAACGTAGGCCATTTTTGTTTGGTACTATACCTCTGAACAAGGTTAAATTTGCAAATCTAAAACTGTTAATGATTTCTTGTTTTTAAATGTGATCCTGGATGGTCAACAGTTTCCATTTTATGTTTTTTTAGCCATTACTATAAAACACATTTTATGGGTGCTCGTGATGTAACTTTTCTGTATACAGTAAGTAGATTTATTATTTTATATTTGCTGTAGAAATGGTAATATTCTCCCTCTTTATTTCACAGAAAGATTAACATTTTTACTTATTAGAATGAGCCCAACGTGTTGTTTAAGTGGTTATGAGTCGTGTTTTGCATAACTACATTTAATAAAATGCCAAAAAACTATTATTTATTAAGTTGTCAATTCTACCCAATTAATCGATTAATCGAGCCAATAATCGCCAGATTAATCGATCATCAAAATAATCGTTAGTTGCAGCCCTACATTTTTTATGCTTTCTAAAACTGTCAGAAGAATTGGGTAGTTTCTGTGCAGAGTATACATTACTAACATAATACTCCTGACGGTGTCAATATTTATAAAAAAATCCTTCAATTACCTTCAACCGATTGTCGAGATGACCGCTGACAGATGGAAACTCTCTGACGTACTGCAGCATTCGCTCCTTTTGCCACCTCATCTGCTCATTCTTCTCACCCTGCAGACAAAACTCTGAGAGCAAGCAAATGACCCAGCCCACATCATTTTCCAGCAGCCATCTAAAAGACTGTCCAGCGTATTTGCCAAAAGTGCTCATTCCGATCCATGTCTAGATGTAGCGAAACAGAAAAAGATAGTTTTACATCAGTAAGTTGTTTCTGCCCAAGTTGAAAACAATAAGAGGAATTCTGGATTCCAGACAAACGCTTTAAAATGATGAAAAACAACTGTACATCTTGAATTTTTCAGTAAAAACTAAATAAATAAATGTTATTGTACCATAGGTAGCTTAAGTAGTTTGTTAATTTAAAAACTTCATTTAAAAACTTCA
Organism: Neostethus bicornis; assembly: GCA_902685375.1. NCBI lineage: Eukaryota > Metazoa > Chordata > Actinopteri > Atheriniformes > Phallostethidae > Neostethus > Neostethus bicornis. The sequence continues at coordinate 5,075,179 of LR738542.1, read as the reverse complement.
TTAGTTTAATATAAATTATTTTATTTTTTAAAAACTGTACACCTTAAATTTTCAGTAAAAAAAAAAAAAAAAAAAAAAAAAAAAAAAAAAAAAAGAAAAAAAAGAAAGAAAGCCAGAGAGACTGGGGGGGGGGGGGGGGGAGCTGCGGAGTTTTATGTTTTTTTATTATTAGAAAACTCATCTCGGAACTATATGTTGATCTGTGCATCATTTATATTATTCATATTATGTATCAGAGGGGGGGGGGGGGGGAGTTGAAAAATTGAAGAATTATAGTCGCACAGCTCACTGTTTTCTTTTTTGCTGCTATTTTCCACTGTGTTTATCGGCAAAAAGTAAAAAAAAAAAACAAATAAACAAACTTTCCAGCTGAAGCTCAGCAGACATAAAAACACAATCACAGAGAATTATAATGTCTTCCATGATTAATGGTTTTATTTAACAAATGAAATGAGAAAAAGTTTAAAACGCGTCCGGCAAGCTAGCATGAAACTTGTTTTTTTTACTGTTTTAATCAGATAAAAGTTTAAAAAAGAAGTGAAAAAAACCTCCAGGAGAAGCACAGCAGACATAAAAATGAAAACGATCAAGAAAAAGTATTTGTCTTACCTGTTTAATGGTTTTATTTCGCAAATGAAATGATAAAAAGTTTTTCAGATGTAACTCAGAGGAAATTAGATGTTTACATGTTTAAACGTTTAAATTTAAATGTTTAAATGTTAAACCTTTACATGATTAAATCATTTTCTTTTTTCAATTGCAGGTGTGTTGAATTAACTCTGTGAGCAAGCGCTTGTGTGTTAAAGTGTCCCTTTTTCCTCTTGTTTGAATGAGGAAACAAGTCTCCAAAAGTTGAAAAAAAAAACAAAGCAGGGGCTTTTCTGACAACTTTAAAAGCTGATTTGATCACCCCTTCTCTCGCTTACGGCCATACCACCCTGAACACGCCCGATCTCGTCTGATCTCGGAAGCTAAGCAGGGTCGGGCCTGGTCAGTACTTGGATGGGAGACCGCCTGGGAATACCAGGTGCTGTAAGCTTTTGCACCACCCGCGCAGGAAATAAATCATTTTCTTTTTTTCCCCACTAGGTGTCGTAAATTAACTCTGTGAGCAAGCGCTTGTGTGTTAACGTGTCCCTTTTTCCTCTTGTTTGAATGAGGAAACAAGTCCTCCAAAAGTTAGAAAAAAAAAGACAGAGCAGGGGCTTTTCTGACAAGCTTTAAAAGCTGATTTGATCAGTCCTTCTCTCGCTTACGGCCATACCACCCTGAACACGCCCGATCTCGTCTGATCTCGGAAGCTAAGCAGGGTCGGGCCTGGTCAGTACTTGGATGGGAGACCGCCTGGGAATACCAGGTGCTGTAAGCTTTTGCACCACCCGCGCAGGAAATAAATCATTTTCTTTTTTCAATTGCAGGTGTGTTGAATTAACTCTGTGAGCAAGCGCTTGTGTGTTAAAGTGTCCCTTTTTCCTCTTGTTTGAATGAGGAAACAAGTCTCCAAAAGTTGAAAAAAAAAACAGAGCAGGGGCTTTTCTGACAACTTTAAAAGCTGATTTGATCAGTCCTTCTCTCGCTTACGGCCATACCACCCTGAACACGCTCGATCTCGTCTGATCTCGGAAGCTAAGCAGGGTCGGGCCTGGTCAGTACTTGGATGGGAGACCGCCTGGGAATACCAGGTGCTGTAAGCTTTTGCACCACCCGCGCAGGAAATAAATCATTTTCTTTTTTTCCCCACTAGGTGTCGTAAATTAACTCTGTGAGAAAGCGCTTGTGTGTTAACGTGTCCCTTTTTCCTCTTGTTTGAATGAGGAAACAAGTCTCCAAAAGTTGAAAAAAAAAACAGAGCAGGGGCTTTTCTGACAACTTTAAAAGCTGATTTGATCACCCCTTCTCTCGCTTACGGCCATACCACCCTGAACACGCCCGATCTCGTCTGATCTCGGAAGCTAAGCAGGGTCGGGCCTGGTCAGTACTTGGATGGGAGACCGCCTGGGAATACCAGGTGCTGTAAGCTTTTGCACCACCCGCGCAGGAAAATAATCATTTTCCTTTTTTCAATTGCAGGTGTGTTGAATTAACTCTGTGAGCAAGCGCTTGTGTGTTAAAGTGTCCCTTTTTCCTCTTGTTTGAATGAGGAAACAAGTCCTCCAAAAGTTGAAAAAAAAAACAGAGCAGGGGCTTTTCTGACAAGCTTTAAAAGCTGATTTGATCAGTCCCTTCTCTCGCTTACGGCCATACCACCCTGAACACGCCCGATCTCGTCTGATCTCGGAAGCTAAGCAGGGTCGGGCCTGGTCAGTACTTGGATGGGAGACCGCCTGGGAATACCAGGTGCTGTAAGCTTTTGCACCACCCGCGCCAGAAAATAAATCATTTTCTTTTTTCAATTGCAGGTGTGTTGAATTAACTCTGTGAGCAAGCGCTTGTGTGTTAAAGTGTCCCTTTTTCCTCTTGTTTGAATGAGGAAACAAGTCTCCAAAAGTTGAAAAAAAAAACAGAGCAGGGGCTTTTCTGACAACTTTAAAAGCTGATTTGATCACCCCTTCTCTCGCTTACGGCCATACCACCCTGAACACGCCCGATCTCGTCTGATCTCGGAAGCTAAGCAGGGTCGGGCCTGGTCAGTACTTGGATGGGAGACCGCCTGGGAATACCAGGTGCTGTAAGCTTTTGCACCACCCGCGCCAGAAAATAAATCATTTTCTTTTTTCAATTGCAGGTGTGTTGAATTAACTCTGTGAGCAAGCGCTTGTGTGTTAAAGTGTCCCTTTTTCCTCTTGTTTGAATGAGGAAACAAGTCTCCAAAAGTTGAAAAAAAAAACAGAGCAGGGGCTTTTCTGACAACTTTAAAAGCTGATTTGATCAGTCCTTCTCTCGCTTACGGCCATACCACCCTGAACACGCCCGATCTCGTCTGATCTCGGAAGCTAAGCAGGGTCGGGCCTGGTCAGTACTTGGATGGGAGACCGCCTGGGAATACCAGGTGCTGTAAGCTTTTGCACCACCCGCGCCAGAAAATAAATCATTTTCTTTTTTCAATTGCAGGTGTGTTGAATTAACTCTGTGAGCAAGCGCTTGTGTGTTAAAGTGTCCCTTTTTCCTCTTGTTTGAATGAGGAAACAAGTCTCCAAAAGTTGAAAAAAAAAACAGAGCAGGGGCTTTTCTGACAACTTTAAAAGCTGATTTGATCACTCCTTCTCTCGCTTACGGCCATACCACCCTGAACACGCCCGATCTCGTCTGATCTCGGAAGCTAAGCAGGGTCGGGCCTGGTCAGTACTTGGATGGGAGACCGCCTGGGAATACCAGGTGCTGTAAGCTTTTGCACCACCCGCGCCAGAAAATAAATCATTTTCTTTTTTCAATTGCAGGTGTGTTGAATTAACTCTGTGAGCAAGCGCTTGTGTGTTAAAGTGTCCCTTTTTCCTCTTGTTTGAATGAGGAAACAAGTCTCCAAAAGTTGAAAAAAAAAAACAGAGCAGGGGCTTTTCTGACAACTTTAAAAGCTGATTTGATCACCCCTTCTCTCGCTTACGGCCATACCACCCTGAACACGCCCGATCTCGTCTGATCTCGGAAGCTAAGCAGGGTCGGGCCTGGTCAGTACTTGGATGGGAGACCGCCTGGGAATACCAGGTGCTGTAAGCTTTTGCACCACCCGCGCAGGAAATAAATCATTTTCTTTTTTTCCCCACTAGGTGTCGTAAATTAACTCTGTGAGCAAGCGCTTGTGTGTTAAAGTGTCCCTTTTTCCTCTTGTTTGAATGAGGAAACAAGCCTCCAAAAGTAGAAAAAAAAGAGAGAGAGCAGGGGCTTTTCTGACAGCTTTAAAAGCTGATTTGATCAGTCCTTCTCTCGCTTACGGCCATACCACCCTGAACACGCCCGATCTCGTCTGATCTCGGAAGCTAAGCAGGGTCGGGCCTGGTCAGTACTTGGATGGGAGACCGCCTGGGAATACCAGGTGCTGTAAGCTTTTGCACCACCCGCGCCAGAAAATAAATCATTTTCTTTTTTCAATTGCAGGTGTGTTGAATTAACTCTGTGAGCAAGCGCTTGTGTGTTAAAGTGTCCCTTTTTCCTCTTGTTTGAATGAGGAAACAAGTCTCCAAAAGTTGAAAAAAAAACAGAGCAGGGGCTTTTCTGACAACTTTAAAAGCTGATTTGATCACCCCTTCTCTCGCTTACGGCCATACCACCCTGAACACGCCCGATCTCGTCTGATCTCGGAAGCTAAGCAGGGTCGGGCCTGGTCAGTACTTGGATGGGAGACCGCCTGGGAATACCAGGTGCTGTAAGCTTTTGCACCACCCGCGCCAGAAAATAAATCATTTTCTTTTTTCAATTGCAGGTGTGTTGAATTAACTCTGTGAGCAAGCGCTTGTGTGTTAAAGTGTCCCTTTTTCCTCTTGTTTGAATGAGGAAACAAGTCTCCAAAAGTTGAAAAAAAAAACAGAGCAGGGGCTTTTCTGACAACTTTAAAAGCTGATTTGATCACCCCTTCTCTCGCTTACGGCCATACCACCCTGAACACGCCCGATCTCGTCTGATCTCGGAAGCTAAGCAGGGTCGGGCCTGGTCAGTACTTGGATGGGAGACCGCCTGGGAATACCAGGTGCTGTAAGCTTTTGCACCACCCGCGCCAGAAAATAAATCATTTTCTTTTTTCAATTGCAGGTGTGTTGAATTAACTCTGTGAGCAAGCGCTTGTGTGTTAAAGTGTCCCTTTTTCCTCTTGTTTGAATGAGGAAACAAGTCTCCAAAAGTTGAAAAAAAAAACAGAGCAGGGGCTTTTCTGACAACTTTAAAAGCTGATTTGATCACCCCTTCTCTCGCTTACGGCCATACCACCCTGAACACGCCCGATCTCGTCTGATCTCGGAAGCTAAGCAGGGTCGGGCCTGGTCAGTACTTGGATGGGAGACCGCCTGGGAATACCAGGTGCTGTAAGCTTTTGCACCACCCGCGCAGGAAAATAAATCATTTTCTTTTTTCAATTGCAGGTGTGTTGAATTAACTCTGTGAGCAAGCGCTTGTGTGTTAAAGTGTCCCTTTTTCCTCTTGTTTGAATGAGGAAACAAGTCTCCAAAAGTTGAAAAAAAAAACAGAGCAGGGGCTTTTCTGACAACTTTAAAAGCTGATTTGATCACCCCTTCTCTCGCTTACGGCCATACCACCCTGAACACGCCCGATCTCGTCTGATCTCGGAAGCTAAGCAGGGTCGGGCCTGGTCAGTACTTGGATGGGAGACCGCCTGGGAATACCAGGTGCTGTAAGCTTTTGCACCACCCGCGCCAGAAAATAAATCATTTTCTTTTTTCAATTGCAGGTGTGTTGAATTAACTCTGTGAGCAAGCGCTTGTGTGTTAAAGTGTCCCTTTTTCCTCTTGTTTGAATGAGGAAACAAGTCTCCAAAAGTTGAAAAAAAAAACAGAGCAGGGGCTTTTCTGACAACTTTAAAAGCTGATTTGATCACCCCTTCTCTCGCTTACGGCCATACCACCCTGAACACGCCCGATCTCGTCTGATCTCGGAAGCTAAGCAGGGTCGGGCCTGGTCAGTACTTGGATGGGAGACCGCCTGGGAATACCAGGTGCTGTAAGCTTTTGCACCACCCGCGCAGGAAAATAAATCATTTTCTTTTTTCAATTGCAGGTGTGTTGAATTAACTCTGTGAGCAAGCGCTTGTGTGTTAAAGTGTCCCTTTTTCCTCTTGTTTGAATGAGGAAACAAGTCTCCAAAAGTTGAAAAAAAAAACAGAGCAGGGGCTTTTCTGACAACTTTAAAAGCTGATTTGATCAGTCCCTTCTCTCGCTTACGGCCATACCACCCTGAACACGCCCGATCTCGTCTGATCTCGGAAGCTAAGCAGGGTCGGGCCTGGTCAGTACTTGGATGGGAGACCGCCTGGGAATACCAGGTGCTGTAAGCTTTTGCACCACCCGCGCCAGAAAATAAATCATTTTCTTTTTTCAATTGCAGGTGTGTTGAATTAACTCTGTGAGCAAGCGCTTGTGTGTTAAAGTGTCCCTTTTTCCTCTTGTTTGAATGAGGAAACAAGTCTCCAAAAGTTGAAAAAAAAAACAGAGCAGGGGCTTTTCTGACAACTTTAAAAGCTGATTTGATCACCCCTTCTCTCGCTTACGGCCATACCACCCTGAACACGCCCGATCTCGTCTGATCTCGGAAGCTAAGCAGGGTCGGGCCTGGTCAGTACTTGGATGGGAGACCGCCTGGGAATACCAGGTGCTGTAAGCTTTTGCACCACCCGCGCCAGAAAATAAATCATTTTCTTTTTTCAATTGCAGGTGTGTTGAATTAACTCTGTGAGCAAGCGCTTGTGTGTTAAAGTGTCCCTTTTTCCTCTTGTTTGAATGAGGAAACAAGTCTCCAAAAGTTGAAAAAAAAAACAGAGCAGGGGCTTTTCTGACAACTTTAAAAGCTGATTTGATCACCCCTTCTCTCGCTTACGGCCATACCACCCTGAACACGCCCGATCTCGTCTGATCTCGGAAGCTAAGCAGGGTCGGGCCTGGTCAGTACTTGGATGGGAGACCGCCTGGGAATACCAGGTGCTGTAAGCTTTTGCACCACCCGCGCAGGAAATAAATCATTTTCTTTTTTTCCAATTGCAGGTGTCGTTGAATTAACTCTGTGAGCAAGCGCTTGTGTGTTAAAGTGTCCCTTTTTCCTCTTGTTTGAATGAGGAAACAAGTCTCCAAAAGTAGAAAAAAAAAACAGAGCAGGGGCTTTTCTGACAAGCTTTAAAAGCTGATTTGATCAGTCCCTTCTCTCGCTTACGGCCATACCACCCTGAACACGCCCGATCTCGTCTGATCTCGGAAGCTAAGCAGGGTCGGGCCTGGTCAGTACTTGGATGGGAGACCGCCTGGGAATACCAGGTGCTGTAAGCTTTTGCACCACCCGCGCCAGAAAATAAATCATTTTCTTTTTTCAATTGCAGGTGTGTTGAATTAACTCTGTGAGCAAGCGCTTGTGTGTTAAAGTGTCCCTTTTTCCTCTTGTTTGAATGAGGAAACAAGTCTCCAAAAGTTGAAAAAAAAAACAGAGCAGGGGCTTTTCTGACAACTTTAAAAGCTGATTTGATCACCCCTTCTCTCGCTTACGGCCATACCACCCTGAACACGCCCGATCTCGTCTGATCTCGGAAGCTAAGCAGGGTCGGGCCTGGTCAGTACTTGGATGGGAGACCGCCTGGGAATACCAGGTGCTGTAAGCTTTTGCACCACCCGCGCCAGAAAATAAATCATTTTCTTTTTTCAATTGCAGGTGTGTTGAATTAACTCTGTGAGCAAGCGCTTGTGTGTTAAAGTGTCCCTTTTTCCTCTTGTTTGAATGAGGAAACAAGTCTCCAAAAGTTGAAAAAAAAAACAGAGCAGGGGCTTTTCTGACAACTTTAAAAGCTGATTTGATCACCCCTTCTCTCGCTTACGGCCATACCACCCTGAACACGCCCGATCTCGTCTGATCTCGGAAGCTAAGCAGGGTCGGGCCTGGTCAGTACTTGGATGGGAGACCGCCTGGGAATACCAGGTGCTGTAAGCTTTTGCACCACCCGCGCCAGAAAATAAATCATTTTCTTTTTTCAATTGCAGGTGTGTTGAATTAACTCTGTGAGCAAGCGCTTGTGTGTTAAAGTGTCCCTTTTTCCTCTTGTTTGAATGAGGAAACAAGTCTCCAAAAGTTGAAAAAAAAAACAGAGCAGGGGCTTTTCTGACAACTTTAAAAGCTGATTTGATCACCCCTTCTCTCGCTTACGGCCATACCACCCTGAACACGCCCGATCTCGTCTGATCTCGGAAGCTAAGCAGGGTCGGGCCTGGTCAGTACTTGGATGGGAGACCGCCTGGGAATACCAGGTGCTGTAAGCTTTTGCACCACCCGCGCAGGAAATAAATCATTTTCTTTTTTTCCCCACTAGGTGTCGTAAATTAACTCTGTGAGAAAGCGCTTGTGTGTTAACGTGTCCCTTTTTCCTCTTGTTTGAATGAGGAAACAAGTCTCCAAAAGTTGAAAAAAAAAGACAGAGCAGGGGCTTTTCTGACAAGCTTTAAAAGCTGATTTGATCAGTCCCTTCTCTCGCTTACGGCCATACCACCCTGAACACGCCCGATCTCGTCTGATCTCGGAAGCTAAGCAGGGTCGGGCCTGGTCAGTACTTGGATGGGAGACCGCCTGGGAATACCAGGTGCTGTAAGCTTTTGCACCACCCGCGCAGGAAATAAATCATTTTCTTTTTTTCAATTGCAGGTGTGTTGAATTAACTCTGTGAGCAAGCGCTTGTGTGTTAAAGTGTCCCTTTTTCCTCTTGTTTGAATGAGGAAACAAGTCCTCCAAAAGTTAGAAAAAAAAGAGAGAGAGCAGGGGCTTTTCTGACAGCTTTAAAAGCTGATTTGATCAGTCCCTTCTCTCGCTTACGGCCATACCACCCTGAACACGCCCGATCTCGTCTGATCTCGGAAGCTAAGCAGGGTCGGGCCTGGTCAGTACTTGGATGGGAGACCGCCTGGGAATACCAGGTGCTGTAAGCTTTTGCACCACCCGCGCCAGAAAATAAATCATTTTCTTTTTTCAATTGCAGGTGTGTTGAATTAACTCTGTGAGCAAGCGCTTGTGTGTTAAAGTGTCCCTTTTTCCTCTTGTTTGAATGAGGAAACAAGTCTCCAAAAGTTGAAAAAAAAAAACAGAGCAGGGGCTTTTCTGACAACTTTAAAAGCTGATTTGATCACCCCTTCTCTCGCTTACGGCCATACCACCCTGAACACGCCCGATCTCGTCTGATCTCGGAAGCTAAGCAGGGTCGGGCCTGGTCAGTACTTGGATGGGAGACCGCCTGGGAATACCAGGTGCTGTAAGCTTTTGCACCACCCGCGCCAGAAAATAAATCATTTTCTTTTTTCAATTGCAGGTGTGTTGAATTAACTCTGTGAGCAAGCGCTTGTGTGTTAAAGTGTCCCTTTTTCCTCTTGTTTGAATGAGGAAACAAGTCTCCAAAAGTTGAAAAAAAAAACAGAGCAGGGGCTTTTCTGACAACTTTAAAAGCTGATTTGATCACCCCTTCTCTCGCTTACGGCCATACCACCCTGAACACGCCCGATCTCGTCTGATCTCGGAAGCTAAGCAGGGTCGGGCCTGGTCAGTACTTGGATGGGAGACCGCCTGGGAATACCAGGTGCTGTAAGCTTTTGCACCACCCGCGCAGGAAATAAATCATTTTCTTTTTTTCCAATTGCAGGTGTCGTTGAATTAACTCTGTGAGCAAGCGCTTGTGTGTTAAAGTGTCCCTTTTTCCTCTTGTTTGAATGAGGAAACAAGTCCTCCAAAAGTAGAAAAAAAAAGAGAGAGCAGGGGCTTTTCTGACAACTTTAAAAGCTGATTTGATCAGTCCCTTCTCTCGCTTACGGCCATACCACCCTGAACACGCCCGATCTCGTCTGATCTCGGAAGCTAAGCAGGGTCGGGCCTGGTCAGTACTTGGATGGGAGACCGCCTGGGAATACCAGGTGCTGTAAGCTTTTGCACCACCCGCGCCAGAAAATAAATCATTTTCTTTTTTCAATTGCAGGTGTGTTGAATTAACTCTGTGAGCAAGCGCTTGTGTGTTAAAGTGTCCCTTTTTCCTCTTGTTTGAATGAGGAAACAAGTCTCCAAAAGTTGAAAAAAAAAAACAGAGCAGGGGCTTTTCTGACAACTTTAAAAGCTGATTTGATCACCCCTTCTCTCGCTTACGGCCATACCACCCTGAACACGCCCGATCTCGTCTGATCTCGGAAGCTAAGCAGGGTCGGGCCTGGTCAGTACTTGGATGGGAGACCGCCTGGGAATACCAGGTGCTGTAAGCTTTTGCACCACCCGCGCCAGAAAATAAATCATTTTCTTTTTTCAATTGCAGGTGTGTTGAATTAACTCTGTGAGCAAGCGCTTGTGTGTTAAAGTGTCCCTTTTTCCTCTTGTTTGAATGAGGAAACAAGTCTCCAAAAGTTGAAAAAAAAAACAGAGCAGGGGCTTTTCTGACAACTTTAAAAGCTGATTTGATCACCCCTTCTCTCGCTTACGGCCATACCACCCTGAACACGCCCGATCTCGTCTGATCTCGGAAGCTAAGCAGGGTCGGGCCTGGTCAGTACTTGGATGGGAGACCGCCTGGGAATACCAGGTGCTGTAAGCTTTTGCACCACCCGCGCCAGAAAATAAATCATTTTCTTTTTTCAATTGCAGGTGTGTTGAATTAACTCTGTGAGCAAGCGCTTGTGTGTTAAAGTGTCCCTTTTTCCTCTTGTTTGAATGAGGAAACAAGTCTCCAAAAGTTGAAAAAAAAAACAGAGCAGGGGCTTTTCTGACAACTTTAAAAGCTGATTTGATCACCCCTTCTCTCGCTTACGGCCATACCACCCTGAACACGCCCGATCTCGTCTGATCTCGGAAGCTAAGCAGGGTCGGGCCTGGTCAGTACTTGGATGGGAGACCGCCTGGGAATACCAGGTGCTGTAAGCTTTTGCACCACCCGCGCCAGGAAAATAAATCATTTTCTTTTTTCAATTGCAGGTGTGTTGAATTAACTCTGTGAGCAAGCGCTTGTGTGTTAAAGTGTCCCTTTTTCCTCTTGTTTGAATGAGGAAACAAGTCTCCAAAAGTTGAAAAAAAAAACAGAGCAGGGGCTTTTCTGACAACTTTAAAAGCTGATTTGATCAGTCCCTTCTCTCGCTTACGGCCATACCACCCTGAACACGCCCGATCTCGTCTGATCTCGGAAGCTAAGCAGGGTCGGGCCTGGTCAGTACTTGGATGGGAGACCGCCTGGGAATACCAGGTGCTGTAAGCTTTTGCACCACCCGCGCCAGAAAATAAATCATTTTCTTTTTTCAATTGCAGGTGTGTTGAATTAACTCTGTGAGCAAGCGCTTGTGTGTTAAAGTGTCCCTTTTTCCTCTTGTTTGAATGAGGAAACAAGTCTCCAAAAGTTGAAAAAAAAAACAGAGCAGGGGCTTTTCTGACAACTTTAAAAGCTGATTTGATCACCCCTTCTCTCGCTTACGGCCATACCACCCTGAACACGCCCGATCTCGTCTGATCTCGGAAGCTAAGCAGGGTCGGGCCTGGTCAGTACTTGGATGGGAGACCGCCTGGGAATACCAGGTGCTGTAAGCTTTTGCACCACCCGCGCCAGAAAATAAATCATTTTCTTTTTTCAATTGCAGGTGTGTTGAATTAACTCTGTGAGCAAGCGCTTGTGTGTTAAAGTGTCCCTTTTTCCTCTTGTTTGAATGAGGAAACAAGTCTCCAAAAGTTGAAAAAAAAACAGAGCAGGGGCTTTTCTGACAACTTTAAAAGCTGATTTGATCACCCCTTCTCTCGCTTACGGCCATACCACCCTGAACACGCCCGATCTCGTCTGATCTCGGAAGCTAAGCAGGGTCGGGCCTGGTCAGTACTTGGATGGGAGACCGCCTGGGAATACCAGGTGCTGTAAGCTTTTGCACCACCCGCGCCAGAAAATAAATCATTTTCTTTTTTTCAATTGCAGGTGTGTTGAATTAACTCTGTGAGCAAGCGCTTGTGTGTTAAAGTGTCCCTTTTTCCTCTTGTTTGAATGAGGAAACAAGTCTCCAAAAGTTGAAAAAAAAAGACAGAGCAGGGGCTTTTCTGACAAGCTTTAAAAGCTGATTTGATCAGTCCCTTCTCTCGCTTACGGCCATACCACCCTGAACACGCCCGATCTCGTCTGATCTCGGAAGCTAAGCAGGGTCGGGCCTGGTCAGTACTTGGATGGGAGACCGCCTGGGAATACCAGGTGCTGTAAGCTTTTGCACCACCCGCGCCAGAAAATAAATCATTTTCTTTTTTCAATTGCAGGTGTGTTGAATTAACTCTGTGAGCAAGCGCTTGTGTGTTAAAGTGTCCCTTTTTCCTCTTGTTTGAATGAGGAAACAAGTCTCCAAAAGTTGAAAAAAAAAACAGAGCAGGGGCTTTTCTGACAACTTTAAAAGCTGATTTGATCACCCCTTCTCTCGCTTACGGCCATACCACCCTGAACACGCCCGATCTCGTCTGATCTCGGAAGCTAAGCAGGGTCGGGCCTGGTCAGTACTTGGATGGGAGACCGCCTGGGAATACCAGGTGCTGTAAGCTTTTGCACCACCCGCGCCAGAAAATAAATCATTTTCTTTTTTCAATTGCAGGTGTGTTGAATTAACTCTGTGAGCAAGCGCTTGTGTGTTAAAGTGTCCCTTTTTCCTCTTGTTTGAATGAGGAAACAAGTCTCCAAAAGTTGAAAAAAAAAACAGAGCAGGGGCTTTTCTGACAACTTTAAAAGCTGATTTGATCAGTCCTTCTCTCGCTTACGGCCATACCACCCTGAACACGCTCGATCTCGTCTGATCTCGGAAGCTAAGCAGGGTCGGGCCTGGTCAGTACTTGGATGGGAGACCGCCTGGGAATACCAGGTGCTGTAAGCTTTTGCACCACCCGCGCAGGAAATAAATCATTTTCTTTTTTTCCCAATTAGGTGTCGTGAATTAACTCTGTGAGAAAGCGCTTGTGTGTTAACGTGTCCCTTTTTCCTCTTGTTTGAATGAGGAAACAAGTCTCCAAAAGTTGAAAAAAAAAACAGAGCAGGGGCTTTTCTGACAACTTTAAAAGCTGATTTGATCACCCCTTCTCTCGCTTACGGCCATACCACCCTGAACACGCCCGATCTCGTCTGATCTCGGAAGCTAAGCAGGGTCGGGCCTGGTCAGTACTTGGATGGGAGACCGCCTGGGAATACCAGGTGCTGTAAGCTTTTGCACCACCCGCGCCAGGAAAATAAATCATTTTCTTTTTTCAATTGCAGGTGTGTTGAATTAACTCTGTGAGCAAGCGCTTGTGTGTTAAAGTGTCCCTTTTTCCTCTTGTTTGAATGAGGAAACAAGTCTCCAAAAGTTGAAAAAAAAAACAGAGCATGGGCTTTTCTGACAACTTTAAAAGCTGATTTGATCACCCCTTCTCTCGCTTACGGCCATACCACCCTGAACACGCCCGATCTCGTCTGATCTCGGAAGCTAAGCAGGGTCGGGCCTGGTCAGTACTTGGATGGGAGACCGCCTGGGAATACCAGGTGCTGTAAGCTTTTGCACCACACGCGCAGGAAATAAATCATTTTCTTTTTTTCCCCACTAGGTGTCGTAAATTAACTCTGTGAGCAAGCGCTTGTGTGTTAACGTGTCCCTTTTTCCTCTTGTTTGAATGAGGAAACAAGCCTCCAAAAGTAGAAAAAAAAGAGAGAGAGCAGGGGCTTTTCTGACAACTTTAAAAGCTGATTTGATCACCCCTTCTCTCGCTTACGGCCATACCACCCTGAACACGCCCGATCTCGTCTGATCTCGGAAGCTAAGCAGGGTCGGGCCTGGTCAGTACTTGGATGGGAGACCGCCTGGGAATACCAGGTGCTGTAAGCTTTTGCACCACCCGCGCCAGAAAATAAATCATTTTCTTTTTTCAATTGCAGGTGTGTTGAATTAACTCTGTGAGCAAGCGCTTGTGTGTTAAAGTGTCCCTTTTTCCTCTTGTTTGAATGAGGAAACAAGTCTCCAAAAGTTGAAAAAAAAAACAGAGCAGGGGCTTTTCTGACAACTTTAAAAGCTGATTTGATCACCCCTTCTCTCGCTTACGGCCATACCACCCTGAACACGCCCGATCTCGTCTGATCTCGGAAGCTAAGCAGGGTCGGGCCTGGTCAGTACTTGGATGGGAGACCGCCTGGGAATACCAGGTGCTGTAAGCTTTTGCACCACCCGCGCCAGGAAAATAAATCATTTTCTTTTTTCAATTGCAGGTGTGTTGAATTAACTCTGTGAGCAAGCGCTTGTGTGTTAAAGTGTCCCTTTTTCCTCTTGTTTGAATGAGGAAACAAGTCTCCAAAAGTTGAAAAAAAAAACAGAGCAGGGGCTTTTCTGACAACTTTAAAAGCTGATTTGATCACCCCTTCTCTCGCTTACGGCCATACCACCCTGAACACGCCCGATCTCGTCTGATCTCGGAAGCTAAGCAGGGTCGGGCCTGGTCAGTACTTGGATGGGAGACCGCCTGGGAATACCAGGTGCTGTAAGCTTTTGCACCACCCGCGCCAGAAAATAAATCATTTTCTTTTTTCAATTGCAGGTGTGTTGAATTAACTCTGTGAGCAAGCGCTTGTGTGTTAAAGTGTCCCTTTTTCCTCTTGTTTGAATGAGGAAACAAGTCTCCAAAAGTTGAAAAAAAAAACAGAGCAGGGGCTTTTCTGACAACTTTAAAAGCTGATTTGATCACCCCTTCTCTCGCTTACGGCCATACCACCCTGAACACGCCCGATCTCGTCTGATCTCGGAAGCTAAGCAGGGTCGGGCCTGGTCAGTACTTGGATGGGAGACCGCCTGGGAATACCAGGTGCTGTAAGCTTTTGCACCACCCGCGCCAGAAAATAAATCATTTTCTTTTTTCAATTGCAGGTGTGTTGAATTAACTCTGTGAGCAAGCGCTTGTGTGTTAAAGTGTCCCTTTTTCCTCTTGTTTGAATGAGGAAACAAGTCTCCAAAAGTTGAAAAAAAAAACAGAGCAGGGGCTTTTCTGACAACTTTAAAAGCTGATTTGATCACCCCTTCTCTCGCTTACGGCCATACCACCCTGAACACGCCCGATCTCGTCTGATCTCGGAAGCTAAGCAGGGTCGGGCCTGGTCAGTACTTGGATGGGAGACCGCCTGGGAATACCAGGTGCTGTAAGCTTTTGCACCACCCGCGCCAGAAAATAAATCATTTTCTTTTTTCAATTGCAGGTGTGTTGAATTAACTCTGTGAGCAAGCGCTTGTGTGTTAAAGTGTCCCTTTTTCCTCTTGTTTGAATGAGGAAACAAGTCTCCAAAAGTTGAAAAAAAAAACAGAGCAGGGGCTTTTCTGACAACTTTAAAAGCTGATTTGATCACCCCTTCTCTCGCTTACGGCCATACCACCCTGAACACGCCCGATCTCGTCTGATCTCGGAAGCTAAGCAGGGTCGGGCCTGGTCAGTACTTGGATGGGAGACCGCCTGGGAATACCAGGTGCTGTAAGCTTTTGCACCACCCGCGCCAGGAAATAAATCATTTTCTTTTTTTCCAATTGCAGGTGTCGTTGAATTAACTCTGTGAGCAAGCGCTTGTGTGTTAAAGTGTCCCTTTTTCCTCTTGTTTGAATGAGGAAACAAGTCTCCAAAAGTTGAAAAAAAAAACAGAGCAGGGGCTTTTCTGACAACTTTAAAAGCTGATTTGATCACCCCTTCTCTCGCTTACGGCCATACCACCCTGAACACGCCCGATCTCGTCTGATCTCGGAAGCTAAGCAGGGTCGGGCCTGGTCAGTACTTGGATGGGAGACCGCCTGGGAATACCAGGTGCTGTAAGCTTTTGCACCACCCGCGCCAGGAAATAAATCATTTTCTTTTTTCAATTGCAGGTGTGTTGAATTAACTCTGTGAGCAAGCGCTTGTGTGTTAAAGTGTCCCTTTTTCCTCTTGTTTGAATGAGGAAACAAGTCTCCAAAAGTTGAAAAAAAAAACAGAGCATGGGCTTTTCTGACAACTTTAAAAGCTGATTTGATCACCCCTTCTCTCGCTTACGGCCATACCACCCTGAACACGCCCGATCTCGTCTGATCTCGGAAGCTAAGCAGGGTCGGGCCTGGTCAGTACTTGGATGGGAGACCGCCTGGGAATACCAGGTGCTGTAAGCTTTTGCACCACACGCGCAGGAAATAAATCATTTTCTTTTTTTCCCCACTAGGTGTCGTTGAATTAACTCTGTGAGCAAGCGCTTGTGTGTTAAAGTGTCCCTTTTTCCTCTTGTTTGAATGAGGAAACAAGTCCTCCAAAAGTTAGAAAAAAAAAGAGAGAGCAGGGGCTTTTCTGACAAGCTTTAAAAGCTGATTTGATCAGTCCCTTCTCTCGCTTACGGCCATACCACCCTGAACACGCCCGATCTCGTCTGATCTCGGAAGCTAAGCAGGGTCGGGCCTGGTCAGTACTTGGATGGGAGACCGCCTGGGAATACCAGGTGCTGTAAGCTTTTGCACCACCCGCGCCAGAAAATAAATCATTTTCTTTTTTCAATTGCAGGTGTGTTGAATTAACTCTGTGAGCAAGCGCTTGTGTGTTAAAGTGTCCCTTTTTCCTCTTGTTTGAATGAGGAAACAAGTCTCCAAAAGTTGAAAAAAAAAAAAGAGCAGGGGCTTTTCTGACAACTTTAAAAGCTGATTTGATCACCCCTTCTCTCGCTTACGGCCATACCACCCTGAACACGCCCGATCTCGTCTGATCTCGGAAGCTAAGCAGGGTCGGGCCTGGTCAGTACTTGGATGGGAGACCGCCTGGGAATACCAGGTGCTGTAAGCTTTTGCACCACCCGCGCCAGAAAATAAATCATTTTCTTTTTTCAATTGCAGGTGTGTTGAATTAACTCTGTGAGCAAGCGCTTGTGTGTTAAAGTGTCCCTTTTTCCTCTTGTTTGAATGAGGAAACAAGTCTCCAAAAGTTGAAAAAAAAAACAGAGCAGGGGCTTTTCTGACAACTTTAAAAGCTGATTTGATCACCCCTTCTCTCGCTTACGGCCATACCACCCTGAACACGCCCGATATCGTCTGATCTCGGAAGCTAAGCAGGGTCGGGCCTGGTCAGTACTTGGATGGGAGACCGCCTGGGAATACCAGGTGCTGTAAGCTTTTGCACCACCCGCGCAGGAAATAAATCATTTTCTTTTTTTCCCCACTAGGTGTCGTAAATTAACTCTGTGAGCAAGCGCTTGTGTGTTAAAGTGTCCCTTTTTCCTCTTGTTTGAATGAGGAAACAAGTCCTCCAAAAGTAGAAAAAAAAGAGAGAGAGCAGGGGCTTTTCTGACAGCTTTAAAAGCTGATTTGATCAGTCCCTTCTCTCGCTTACGGCCATACCACCCTGAACACGCCCGATCTCGTCTGATCTCGGAAGCTAAGCAGGGTCGGGCCTGGTCAGTACTTGGATGGGAGACCGCCTGGGAATACCAGGTGCTGTAAGCTTTTGCACCACCCGCGCCAGAAAATAAATCATTTTCTTTTTTCAATTGCAGGTGTGTTGAATTAACTCTGTGAGCAAGCGCTTGTGTGTTAACGTGTCCCTTTTTCCTCTTGTTTGAATGAGGAAACAAGTCTCCAAAAGTTGAAAAAAAAAACAGAGCAGGGGCTTTTCTGACAACTTTAAAAGCTGATTTGATCACCCCTTCTCTCGCTTACGGCCATACCACCCTGAACACGCCCGATCTCGTCTGATCTCGGAAGCTAAGCAGGGTCGGGCCTGGTCAGTACTTGGATGGGAGACCGCCTGGGAATACCAGGTGCTGTAAGCTTTTGCACCACCCGCGCCAGAAAATAAATCATTTTCTTTTTTCAATTGCAGGTGTGTTGAATTAACTCTGTGAGCAAGCGCTTGTGTGTTAAAGTGTCCCTTTTTCCTCTTGTTTGAATGAGGAAACAAGTCTCCAAAAGTTGAAAAAAAAAACAGAGCAGGGGCTTTTCTGACAACTTTAAAAGCTGATTTGATCACCCCTTCTCTCGCTTACGGCCATACCACCCTGAACACGCCCGATCTCGTCTGATCTCGGAAGCTAAGCAGGGTCGGGCCTGGTCAGTACTTGGATGGGAGACCGCCTGGGAATACCAGGTGCTGTAAGCTTTTGCACCACCCGCGCCAGAAAATAAATCATTTTCTTTTTTCAATTGCAGGTGTGTTGAATTAACTCTGTGAGCAAGCGCTTGTGTGTTAAAGTGTCCCTTTTTCCTCTTGTTTGAATGAGGAAACAAGTCTCCAAAAGTTGAAAAAAAAAAACAGAGCAGGGGCTTTTCTGACAACTTTAAAAGCTGATTTGATCAGTCCTTCTCTCGCTTACGGCCATACCACCCTGAACACGCCCGATCTCGTCTGATCTCGGAAGCTAAGCAGGGTCGGGCCTGGTCAGTACTTGGATGGGAGACCGCCTGGGAATACCAGGTGCTGTAAGCTTTTGCACCACCCGCGCCAGAAAATAAATCATTTTCTTTTTTCAATTGCAGGTGTGTTGAATTAACTCTGTGAGCAAGCGCTTGTGTGTTAAAGTGTCCCTTTTTCCTCTTGTTTGAATGAGGAAACAAGTCTCCAAAAGTTGAAAAAAAAAACAGAGCAGGGGCTTTTCTGACAACTTTAAAAGCTGATTTGATCACCCCTTCTCTCGCTTACGGCCATACCACCCTGAACACGCCCGATCTCGTCTGATCTCGGAAGCTAAGCAGGGTCGGGCCTGGTCAGTACTTGGATGGGAGACCGCCTGGGAATACCAGGTGCTGTAAGCTTTTGCACCACCCGCGCCAGAAAATAAATCATTTTCTTTTTTCAATTGCAGGTGTGTTGAATTAACTCTGTGAGCAAGCGCTTGTGTGTTAAAGTGTCCCTTTTTCCTCTTGTTTGAATGAGGAAACAAGTCTCCAAAAGTTGAAAAAAAAAAACAGAGCAGGGGCTTTTCTGACAACTTTAAAAGCTGATTTGATCACCCCTTCTCTCGCTTACGGCCATACCACCCTGAACACGCCCGATCTCGTCTGATCTCGGAAGCTAAGCAGGGTCGGGCCTGGTCAGTACTTGGATGGGAGACCGCCTGGGAATACCAGGTGCTGTAAGCTTTTGCACCACCCGCGCAGGAAATAAATCATTTTCTTTTTTTCCCCACTAGGTGTCGTGAATTAACTCTGTGAGCAAGCGCTTGTGTGTTAAAGTGTCCCTTTTTCCTCTTGTTTGAATGAGGAAACAAGTCTCCAAAAGTTGAAAAAAAAAACAGAGCAGGGGCTTTTCTGACAACTTTAAAAGCTGATTTGATCAGTCCTTCTCTCGCTTACGGCCATACCACCCTGAACACGCCCGATCTCGTCTGATCTCGGAAGCTAAGCAGGGTCGGGCCTGGTCAGTACTTGGATGGGAGACCGCCTGGGAATACCAGGTGCTGTAAGCTTTTGCACCACCCGCGCCAGAAAATAAATCATTTTCTTTTTTCAATTGCAGGTGTGTTGAATTAACTCTGTGAGCAAGCGCTTGTGTGTTAAAGTGTCCCTTTTTCCTCTTGTTTGAATGAGGAAACAAGTCTCCAAAAGTTGAAAAAAAAAACAGAGCATGGGCTTTTCTGACAACTTTAAAAGCTGATTTGATCACCCCTTCTCTCGCTTACGGCCATACCACCCTGAACACGCCCGATCTCGTCTGATCTCGGAAGCTAAGCAGGGTCGGGCCTGGTCAGTACTTGGATGGGAGACCGCCTGGGAATACCAGGTGCTGTAAGCTTTTGCACCACCCGCGC